>OX388214.1:21983172-22599061 GCA_947578815.1 Epinotia ramella
ATTGTATTTGAACCCGTTATAGACACAAGTGCAGATGAGAGCAAAATTCGGGCAAACCTCGCTTCGGTTAATCTCTTTCAAATAGCATTCGCATTCCTGACTTTGAGCCTGATTTCGAATGTATGTTTGCAATGTTATGTATCTTCGTTCAGAATATCCCATTAACTTGCGTTGAATAGTATCACTCACTGATATATCATTAGAAGGTGTATATTTCCAATATCGTTGGGTGCTCTAATCGCTCTGAAGGAGTCTCCCGCTTTGTGTCAATGCCTTAAAATAAAGACGTGAGAGAAAACACAAATACTTTTATTTCTGACACATGTCAAAGTGACAACGCCAATTTAGTTTTGCCAAATCATGGTCTGCCATTCAGCGAGGTAATGCAGCCAGCCGGGCACCCTATCGAGTGGTTTAATCTAGGGGATATACATTATGTAAATTTAGTGTAAATACCCTATAGGTTAAGTTAGTTTTAGTCATTTTAGTAGTTTTATAGACATATTTGTAATATATTATATACTTACTTTGGTCCGTTCGTGTGAAATAAGATAAGATTTTGAGTTTCATGTACTTGACAAATAAAGCATATTTTTCATACTTGAGGCTTAGGCAGATGAGATTAATATCTAATTAAAATGTCATGCTCTCTCACTCTCTCTTTCGTAATCGGGAATGAACTGATACTGGATGAAATTCTCATGATATTGGTCATCTATAATTATAAGCTGGAGGTCCAATTATCTGCTAGTGATGTTCCATTTCGAGGTCTAAATCGTTTCAAATCAGTTTCAAAATGTTCCAGTGTTCAACATTTTCGATAAGCAAATTGTTTTAAATGTAGTTAAAAGCTATGCTTAACCAAACTAGGCCACAGCAGTCAGCTGCGGTGTACTGATAACAAAGTAATGTAGTTATTAGCTACACCCATACCGCAATATACGGGCCAAAAATAGCGGTGTTAATGTTAAAACGCGGTGAGCTTATTGAAAATGTGCTGCGAAATGGTAAGTGCATAATGGAATAAAACTAACTTAACAAACTTTCGCGAGACATGTCTAAAATACTGCTAATAAATCCACGATGAAACAAACTCGCGTATGAAATGTCATGACAGGTGACATGTTTCGAACTTTTCGGAAGTTCTTCTTCAGGATGATTATTTTCGCGGCATTTTCGCGGCAATTTCGCTTGACCTTTCGCTCCGACCCCCGCGCGGCCCGTGACCCACGCGCTGACAGCCGGGGGAGGGGACAGTCTTGCGCTGGAGTTGTTGTGCGAGGTTGCGGCAGGGGAACGTCTCCTCGAATAGACGAGACGCACAACACACACTCATCTTGAAATAGAACTCCCGAAGAGGTCGAAACATGTCGCCTGTCGTGGATACGTGGCTTTATTAGTAGAATTTTGGTAAGTGCATAGTAGAAAACGGGAACTGTAACTATAACCACGATGTACCCTAATATACAGGGTGTATTATTCAAAATTGTAATTTTTTGTTCGTTCCTTACATCCAGCACTAATAATTAACGCAAAAAGTCAAACTCGGTTCAGTTTTTTTTCGATTGCCGGCCGTGTGTGAGGGTGTTTGAAAATATTTGAATGCAGTTTTTAATTTTTATTATTTTGGTCTCCTGACTCCTTAAGAGCACTGTATCTCTTGTAGTTCCTCCCTGCCCCGTTTGAATACCACAATATGTATAGTCACCTGCATTTACATTTGACAGAAGTGCGGAAAAATGTCTGGCGCCAGAAAGAAAGTGGTGCCAAATATGTTTACCGCAGTGTTTCTGTCATTATTGCCAGTGACCGTACGTACAGTCTAAAACATTTACACAAATAATGTTTCAGTTAACACATTGGTCGCCCGAGTCAAAGGCATTCTCTATTACCACCCATGTTCTGTATAGAATATTTCGTTACTCTGGGCGGTAAGTGAGATTTACCGCCCACGGGCGCAGCGGTAAACCCAGGAGAAGACGTAAAATTGTGTACGCACCACGGGCGGTAATTCGTAAAGCCCCAGATCACATATTTAGGGCCCTTACCTTCGGTTCGGGCCACAAACACCTGCCATCTGGGGCGTTCACGAATTCACCGCCCTAGGTACGTAATGTACTATTACGTATCCAGGGCGATTACATTTTTGCCAACAGGGTAGTAATTGCAGCTTTACGTAAACATATATTTTGAACTTTTTATTTGTGGAATAGATGTTGAAAAATTTCATTGATTTTACATTGCAATTCATTGGATGTTAAACCAATATTGTTAAAAAGCTTTATTTTGTTTGCAACACGTAAGTAATTCAACATGTGAGATAATAACCTCGCAGATCCGCAATTTTTTTAAATTTCAAGCAAAAAGTACACGAGTTTTCGAAGCCCTCGACCTAAAAGCTCGGAATAGCTTACCGGACGTTGCCATCGGAATAGCTTCCTCCGCCGGAAGTTGGGCTCAAACATGGCCTTTTTCTTCCGTTCCCCTTCCATTCATTGTTTTTGCATTTCGTATTTCTGTAGTTTTTATGACTTGCAAACCGGTAGTTGAAATTTTTGTCTTTAATATTTTTAAAAACATACTCGTGTCATTTCAGACAAACAGTATTCGGAAAAGTGTATTATTGTAGATTTTTGTTGCCACCTGATTCTATTATAATGCATGTTCTTGAACATTCCTAGGTTGACCCAGTTTTAACTAAATAATGATAACGGGTTCAATGACGAAATTGCCTCCTAATTTTTTTTTCCTCCTTATTTTTTTTATCTTGTAGACATAAAATACAAAAAATATATAATAATAAATAAATAATAAATATTAGGGGACTATCTTACACAAATCAACCTAGTCCCATAGTAAGCTCAGTAAGGCTTGTGTTATGGGTACTAGACGACGATATATATAATAGATACCTATAAATACTTAAATACATAGAAAAACGTCCATAACTCAGAAACAAATATTCATGCTCATCACACAAATAAATGCCCTTACCGGGATTCGAACCCGGAACCTCCGGCTTCGTAGGCAGGGTCACTACCAACTAGGCTACAGAGATCGTCAAAATATATATATATTAGGTTATTATTTCATTTAATTATTAGTTCGTCACACATTGACACAATAGAAAACGCACAAGTCAAAGCCATTTACGTAACAATTTAAAGGTACATTGAAACTAGACCGACATTTGAAAGAAAAAAGAAATTGAACGCATTATATGGGTATTCTGGCTCAGTAAATTTAATGGCAATAAAAAAAACATGCTTATAAAAAGAAATTGCCCTCGTACCAGCATTCTAAAAAGCAAATTTCATTTCGACCGGAACTCACACAAATCAAACACCGATCATTCAAACGTCCGATTGCAAAAAAACAACATTCAAAGCGATACCAAATACAACCCGAGGCACTTTCGATTTGTACAAATGACTGAATACATGCTTTTACAAATATTGATATCCACCCGTACAATCGAAAATGATCTCTAAGCCTTTATCAGAGCGTTGACAGCAGCAGCATTTCTGAACGTCAATTTATATTTTATACACTGACATCCTATTTTCATCTCTAATTTAAATTCAATAGAGTTTATTTTGGAATGATTTCTGGATGCAATCTGAATAGGGTTGTCGACGCAATCAATGTTTGTCAGAGCATTGGCTAGTGCAATACTTAGGTGATAGGTATAGCAATGGGCTTTGGGGCTAAAAGCCAAAAGCGATTGCATCGTTGTTGCCCGAACGGGTTAAGCTGCTGGTTGGTTAATTATGTTAAAAGTTTTGATAAAAATCGTCTTTAAATGTATCGGAACGTTTCATTTAAAATGTAGTTTAACACGTTCACGTTCGACGATTATTATGAAGACGGTCAGTTTGTGCCGTTTTACGCACATTACCATTCCTGGTGCCACAGCAAAAACTTGAGTGGTCACTTCCATTTTACATGAGGGGAACGACGCGTGCTGTGACGCAACACGTCTGCAGACGTTACGGCTGTGGCCGTGCTGCCGCAAGAGGACAGTTTAAGTTTGTAACAAATGACATAATAGACGAAACAGCGAAGGCAAAATATTTGACAGAACAGTAATTTCGCAGTAGGTAACGTCCATGGCAGTACAAAAAATTATGAATTTTATATATGTCGCATAACACAATTTTCAGAATGGTGTTGTCTGTGAATGTGTTAACAACGCAGCTTGCGTGACAGGGGAAAGGGTGCGAGATTGATAATAATATTGTACAACTTAACATACCGGTTTTGGGAAGCTTTAATAACAAATGGCGATCGTGATCTTGGCATTGGGACATTAATATTTGCCACGTTTCTCCTTTATGCTCTTTTAATAACAAAACTTTAGAGAATGCAGTGGATATATTTAATAATAATAATAATACAAGACATTTATTCAACACGTTTTTTGCATACACTATGACCATTTAATAGAACAATTTAGATTAAACTTAAATAGTAAAACATACAAACATTACATAAAGTGGCCAAATAGCTACATGACGAACTGAGGCCAAAACTACAGAACCCATTTCAATAGGGGCGTAGACACATGTAAAAAATGTAAAACATAGAATTTCTAAACGGATAGTAAACAAGCAATTAATTGTATTAAAGTATAAATTGAAAAGTATAATTCAAATTCAATATAAATAGATTTATGGGTGTTACAAGAACAAGGTACAAGCAAGAAATAAGAAGCATTTTTTTCTCCAATAGTAAATTTAAAACTACCAATACAATCCTTACGCTTTTATAGAAACAAAATTGAATGACAACTATGGACCGAAACGCAGTATTTTGCGACCGAAACATTAATTTACATAATTTTCCATACATCGTTAAGTACAAAATAGACAGCGGTGACATCATACTTATGACCCTTATATGATTTTTGTACTTTAATTTATAGTTGCTCCCATACAAACATTTATTCCTCTCTATAAACTGGTTCGAATGGCAGCAAAAAAGAAAAACAGTAGGAATCATGCCTATTCAATAATGTATAGATTGAATAGTATAATCCTGGAGTGGAAAATATTAAAATAATTCACCCTTGAACTTGATTATTTGGTTAAAGCAAAGAATCAAACCACTTTAATCATAATATAAAAACTCTCGTCAGTAATTGGCCATACTGAACGAAGCATATTCTTTCAAACAACGCAATTTATTTTAATTATGTTGAGCCTCGGCTGAAACTCGTAGCTGCTACGGCGTAGTGCTACGAGAGTGCTACGCTGCATGCGCTACGGAAGTCACATGCTGCTAACAATCTGCAAGCTTATGTAGGAACATAATATTATGTACGTTTTCTGTACCCATATGTGCCCCCCTAGGCGTGACATTTTTTATTATTGTCGCTGGCATTTTGATTTTGAAAGACAGGCATGTAAAATTGGACACATACGACAGACACTACGATGTTTTTGTGTTATATGATAAGTTTTGTATAGTGTTGTTGTCTCAAAACCGATAAGGCCAAGTCGAGGCAAAAGTTACGTATTTAAATAAGATTTCGCGCACTCGTCCTTGTCATCACGATAGCTTGGGGCGCGTGGATGCGGATACCAGAAACCAAGATTTATCTACACTAATTTCATAAAGGGGAAAAGTCTGTGAGATTGTAGCTTTGAAAAATATAAGTTGGTATGTAATGGGTAATCTCCTGAACCGCTTATCCGATTTTAATAAAAAAAAACTCCTTTTCGTTGAGCAGTCGTGTAGAAATTTTGCCAACTGCGCGTAGAATGGACTTTCTGGATGTCTATAGGCTATTGTATCCCACGGGTTGGCCTGTATTGGTAGGTAGTAGCTTATTATATCGATATCTCACGTATGCTCCTTTTTATGATTTTTGAATTCTGTTGTGTATTGTTCGTCGCTTCGCATAACAGTCACATGACAATCTGTTTCGCACTCTCTCTCTCACGCGTTAACCCATTCGAGGCCACGCATCGCTAATTGTGCTACGACGTAGCGCGTAGCTGCGTTTCTTCGCTCTGTAGTGGAAATCTCTCGTAGAGGCACGGACTCGTATGTGAGTCATTGGCCAGGTATGGGTCGTATTATAAACGTTTCAATAAAATGACAGGTTAAGGTTAGCTAAAGCGATGTTTAAGTCACGTCTAACCTGTCGGTTTTTTTACTAAACGTATGGGATTGACATTGACTGTCGGTTTTGTTACTACCCGTACTATCCGTTAAGGACATACATTAAACAATATGCCCATCAAAATGCGATCGGAATCTGAAAGTAATGAATGAATGAATGAGTGAATGCTTCTTTATTTCAGGCAATAAACCCATTACAATAGTAATAATAATATAAAAAAGTACACACAATTAAATATGATAATATAAATAAAATAAAATCCTTAACTGATACACTTATTTGCGATTCAAGTGCCGATGCGCAGATAACCAATGCAGGAAAATTGCATTTCGGTAAAAGTTGTTATCGACCGTTTTAATCAGCACATTATTAGAAATGCGCATTCTGTGCCAAAACGACGCTATTCTATTTCTAATAATGGCAATGAAATCGGGTACCCTGGCGTCAGCAAACATTGCCGATGCACTACAGAATCGAGGCTGTTTGGTGATATAGGGTTCTTTTCCCTATCTAGTTATCAGAAGGTTCGGAAGTATAACACTTATTAGTATTACAAGAATAGAATGAATTTATTTCCCAAAATGCTCGCTTATATACAAAATTGAGACAATGTAGAAAGAGACGTATTTACATGGAAGAGCGCGACAGAGATAGCCCGGGAGGTGCGCCTGCTACGGCGCCTGCGCGAGCGCACAGGTCGGGCGAATAACACTGGGCTGTCCGCCGGCGCTAATCCTTTCGCCCGCCGGCCGCCGTGGAGTAAAATCGTCTCGTTGATCGCATCCGACGATCCGATGAATCTGACGAGGATGCTGCAGGCTCCAGACATACAAACTGCCCTTCTCAGGGCAATTTAAAAACTGCTCTTGTCAGAGCAAAGAACCAGTTTCCCTGCTTAACCGCAGAGTGCCAGGCGATCGATCTGTTTCTTGCTAACACACTATGTCAGTCGATGTGTATTTATCTATGTCTGTTCCCACAGTGATAATACGTAAAGCAACATTGTATTGTACTCTAAGGGTGTTGTAAGCTTTCCGTGTATATTTTGTCCACAGCTGACAGGTATAAAAACTTTGACAATATGCTCTAAACAGGACAAGCTTAACATCCCTAGAGCACTTTGCGAATCTGCGTGCCAGCATATTGCTGCGTATAGCCAGGGCCCTTCGTTCACGCTCGATGTCCGGTCGTCTTGCATGTTCTCACATAGTATGAGACCTAGATACTTAAATTGCTTTACAACCCGAACTGACTCACCTTACAGAAACACCGGCGGCACCCTCACCGGACCTTTACCACACTTAAAAATAACCATTTCAGTCTTAGCGATATTGTACTTCATGCCATTTCTTGAAGCGAAGTCCTCACAAACTGCTAAGAGTTCACGTAAGGCACTAATCGATGAACTCCGATGGGCTTGTAAAAGCAACGGTGGGTTACAAACGATTATTATGACGTCATAATAATATCTGCCGCCGGGACAGTGGTTCAGCGGTATTGATAGTCGCACGCTGTTGGATTACGGCCATTTGAGGTGAGGTGAGGTGATGTAGGGCACAGCGACATGTCATCCCGCTCGAATGTGGAGCAGCCCAACTGGGGAAGTACCACCCACGAGGTGGACTGATGACATGGTAAAGGTCGCGGGAGTCCGCTGGATGCGGGTGGCGCAAGACCGATCACTTTGGTACTTTTTGGGGGGCCTATGTCCAGCAGTGGACGTCTTCCGGCTGATATGATGATAAATAAATAAATAAATATTAGTCAACAATCTTACACTAATCGACCTAGTCCAAAACTAAGCAAAGCTTGTACTATGGGTACAAGACGAAGATACACATACTTATTTAGATAAATATATACTTAAATAAATGGAAAACATCCATGACTCAGAAACAAAAATTCGTGCTCATCACACAAATAAATGCCCTTACCGGGATTCGAACCCAGGCCCTCTTGCTTCGTAGGCAGGGTCACTACCAACTAGGCTAAAGCGGTCGTCAAATGGTCGTCGGTCGTGATTACGATGATTATGATGAATATTCATAAATCTTAAATATTATATTAATTTTAATGCAGATAAGCGCTGTTTGTAGTCATTGTAATGTATATTGTTCAAGAGAAATTGAATTTGATATATTGTCAAAGAGAAGTCAAACTGAAATTGATTTGTTACGTTTTTTCATTCAGAGATGTTAGTTTTGAAATTATACCCCATACCTCGATTACCTACCTATCTATCCTAATGTAATTTCGACTTGAAGATAAAACGCAATAATATTACATGAACGCTTCACACCGCACAGTGGTGTTACCCGAAACCTTTTTTCGACACCTGGGCAAAAACAACACGTATTCTTCGCAAAAAGGTTTATTTCACTAGTACTTTACTGGTACTTTGGACTGTCTGTTGCTAAGCGCTCAGCAAGTGTAACATCAGAAATACCCAGAATTTTTCCCAACGCCAACGAATTCATTACAGCGCACGGTGGGTTGCGTGAATTTTTCCGCGACAAAAATTTCCTCATTTCGCGACGTTCAAAGTTTTTTTGTTAAAAACAAAATTGGACAATGTGCCGTGTTCTTAAATGAAGCGGGATTTTAAATTTGTCAGCTTATATTTAAATAAGACTGAAGGATTTGATGTAATATATTGTGATTAGACCGGTTACCTCACAAAGCTTTCCTTATTCGCTAACGGATAATATTCCGTACATAAGTTCTGAAAAACTCATTGGTACGAGCCGGAATACGAACCTACGACCGCCGCTTATTTATTTATTTATATAGTAACATTTATACCTTAACAGCAAGGCCAAAGCGGTATAAACTTATAAATATATTATGTAATATTAAGAAAAAGAAAAAGAAAAACATAAACAACAACGACTCTTAAGCATGTTAAACTATAGTACTCGCGGGCATCTCGCATTCTGCCACCCTCCTGCATCCAATCATCAGTCGCGCGGTCGAACTCACAAACAGATCACACTGTGGGTGCTCGTGGAACACGGAGTTGAGGAACGCTAACGCGCGCGCAATGGGATCGTGCGCGTGCGCCCGCGTGCGCGCGCCCGGCACGGCCAGCAAGGGGTGACTTCGCGCGCGAACGTACCGATCAGGGACAAAGAGACGCACAAATGCATCGATGAGACCCACACAATCGACCTTTCCTCGCACTAGATCGCTGCTAAATTTAGCTAAGGAGAGTAAGCGACGCAATTGTAGTGAGTCATAGCCTAAATGTCCTTGTAAGAATAAGGTAGGGTACATGTATGGGTAATAAAAGTGTATCCTCTTGTACAGCGCCCTTAAGAACATTTTCTGGACCTGTTCCAATATAAGAGTGTATTTACTCTCATGTGGACACCAGACCACAGCATTCGACTCCAGCACGCTGCGCACGAGCGCCGCATACAACACGCGGGTAGCGTGGACGGTCAGAGGTGCAGAATTGCGCAAGACGAAACCGAGTCTCCCCGATGCGGTTTTGGCCACAGCTTGAATGTGATCATTGAACGTGAGCCCCGGATCGAAAAGGACACCTAAATCCCGCACACTTTCCGCTCGCGCTATTGGCACGCCACCAATTGTGTACTGAAATTCGTCGGAAGTTTTCGACCGCGTGAATGTCAACATTTCGCATTTTTGCGCATTAAAATAAAGTTTGTTACGGAGACTCCACCGATACACCGCATCAATGTCCCTCTATAACTCCGCTCGGTCACTCTGGCTTTGAATCGACTTCACCAACTTCACATCGTCAGCGAACAGCAACACCATGGAACCGCGCACCTCGTCGGATAGGTCGTTTATGAGCAATACGAAAATAAATGGTCCTAGGTTTGATCCTTGGCTTGCCAGCCGCGTGCCTGAACCACTTGGCTACAATATCTTCGTTATTACACAGTAGCACAAAAAATACCATGTTAGAGGCCCGTGTGGCAGGAAACTGCTTAGGGTTTATGACGATCATGACGCATAAAAGGTTAGGCTTGGTAGACGTTTGCAGAAAAAAAAAAACATTTTATTTTCCTTGTGATTTAAGAAGTTCAGTACGCTTTGCCTGAGTCGGGGTTTTCTTCTGGCGTCTGTATTTTTGGAGACTTGTATGTGTTTTTAGGGTTCCGTAGTCAACAAGGAACCCTTTTAGTTTCGCCATGTCAGTCCGTCTGTCTGTCTGTCTGTCCGACTGTCCGTCTTCGGCTTAGCTCAGGAACCCTTACTACTAACTAGAAAACTGTAATTCGGCATGGGTATATAAATCAATCACGCCAACAAAACAAGGATAAAATCTTACAAATTATTAGCGTGGGGTATCGTTAGATAGCTTGTTCAATAATATTATGGGTTTCTTAAAACCATTTGTCAACTCAGTGATTCGTTTTTGTGATATTAGGCTTTAAAGCCCTAAGGGGATGTGAAACATTCGGGGCAGTAGTACATAATTGTAATGATTTTAAAAGGAAAACTCTCACGGCTAAGTAGGCATAACTAGTTACCGAGTAATAGTCTACCATCTTAAAAGGCCTATTCCGGAAAACGCATGGAAAAATTACCAGCGTCCGGGATGGCGGAAGTAATAGAGAGTATTACAGATCACGGTCAGTGCACTTCAACATATTATAGTAAGATGGCGTATCTTGATATCTGGAGGTCTATCTGACCTGGCGTATTGGTTTATAGAGGTGCTAGCTTTCGCCCGCGACTTCGTCTGCGTAGACCCGTTACAAAAACTATCCTATATTCTAAATCAGTCTAACCTGGCAACCGTACTGTCTTTTCGAAGATCTCACGGTTCTAAATACACTAAATTGCCATATGATAATTAATATATAATCAGGCTAAAAACTATCGTTATGCAAAATTTCATCCAGTTTGTTTTTGCGGTTTAAGCGTGATTGAGTAACAAACATACAAACATCCAAACTCTCGGATGTATAACATTACATACATACATGCATAGATTCACGCCTTCATTTCCAAAAGGGGTAGGCAGAGCACATTCAACTTTTGTTCCAGTGCCACTTCTAGCATAAATGTGGGTATAAAAGATCGACAAAATGTGATATCGCAGTGATTGCTAGCCCATCGCCCACAGCACACTTCAGCCATTTTCCCTTAGCACGACTCTTGCAGCAGTCACAGGAAGTAAGGGGGTGGTGCTATTGTAACCCGACACCACACGGGGTTATAACATTAGTAGGATAAAATTAGCAGTACCTGTAGGATCGACAGTGTTATGGAGATGATGCAAGGGGAGCGAAATTCCATAGTGTATACTGAAGAAAAAAATCTTGAAACAGATTAGTAGTTCCGGAGTTTACCTCCTACGTACACTTTTAAAAAGCTTCAAACTCATAAAGCAATCTATACCTCATACTAATAATTCTCTAATACTCTGTAGTGACATCGTGCGTTAAAAACCGTGTATGATTTGAAACATGCCTTACGAAAGTTTCAATTCAAATCTATACCTTCTTTTATTATTAATATCTAGACTAACAGTAGCTGCGGCTGAATGGAACCCTAACTTAAAGCCACACACTTTACTTTTAATTTATTTCATAAATATTTGAAAATTTCGTGTTTAATTATTAAAAATACTTTAACTAGAAACCAACAAATTGCGTACCTCCACCATGCATTAACCTGCAAGAGTAAGGAAAACCCGCGTAACAAAGTAAAGTGGTCAGTGAAAAGTTAACCGTACCACAAAGTTGTATCTCCATGCGCGTTTCATATTGACTTACAGCTTTCTGCCCTAGGACGGGAAAGGGTTCTCGCTAATTCGTAAAAGCCCTGCAAAAATCAGGGTTTACTGACCTCAGAAGCTAAAGGTCTTATTGCCATGAGTTTGTTGCCAAAGTAAGCACTTGCGTAAGTAAGCAATAGGGCCCGCGATAAATTATGGTAACCGGCAAATTAATTAAATTTTACCCTTGGACTTTGAAGGGGTTTGATAAAAGTCATAATTCCTTTTTCTATATCTGTGTTAATATAATACAAAGGAAAATCCGTGAAAGTGTAGATTAGTAAGTTATTATGTAGGGGGATATCTCGGGAACAGTGGTTCCGGATTAAGTGTCTTCTCTTCTTAGTCGATCCCTCATGACTGAGGATCGTCACCGCATGCTATTCTAGCTCTCCATGCACCCTGCACACCCACCACCACCACCACCTCGCACCATGCACCTCGGTTCCTCGTCAAGTGGCTCGCATTTTGCAGCCCTCTTAACTGCATCTGTCCCGCGCACCGGAATCCTTCCTCTAGCGCGTTTGCCTTCTACAGAACCAAGAATTATTTGTTTCTCTATTATGCCTAGATGAACGCATGATATGTCCAGAAAAACAAAGAACACTTTCCTGGCAGATGTCCAGTGTCATCTGGTGATGTCGAGTTCCTCTAAGATGGAGTAATAGTTCTCATGGAATCCCCAATATCCTCCTCCAGCACCACATGTTGAAGGCTTTGATTTTGCTGTGTTCACGGCTCTTGACACACCAAGTTTACGCATGCTAGCTCTCTATGCAGTTCGGTTCCTCCTTAAGTGGACTGCATGGGAAAGACTGCATTTTGCAGCCCCCTTAACTGCGTCTGTCCAGCGCACTGGAATCCTTCCTCTAGCCTAGCGCGTTTAACTTCCACAGAACCAAGCATAATAAGGAAACAATTCCTTATTATGCCTATATAATCTGATATAATCCTTTCCTGGCAAATGTCCGAGAGTCATCTGGTGATGCCGAGTTCCTCTAAGATGGAGTATTAGTTCTCATGGCTGTCCATGGAATCCCCAATAGTCTCTTTCATCACCACATGTTGAATGCATTGATTTTGCTGTGTTCACGGCTCTGGACGCACCAAGTTTCCGGCCCGGATAAGTGTATACGGTTCTAAAAAATATTTCCACCGTGTTTAGCATGGTCTTTCTTCGATGGACATAGGCAGCTAGTAAGACCTTACTTTTTCCCCGAAACTTTTTCCGCAAGGAAATTATGTTCACCCTTGCATGGAAACATCATTTCATTCCCAATAAGAAAATTAAACAGATTGGATATTTATTAATTATTTAAAGTAGACGTAAGCTACGGTAGCCTAGTGGTTTAAGCATGCGGGGCTGTCAAGTGGCGGTCGTGGGTTCGGTTACCGTTTGCTTTTCGGTAAAGGAAAACATCATGAGAAAACCGATCTAATCCCAAAAAGGTCTAGTTTTCCCTCTGGATTCAAAGGTCATGTGGCAGTCGCTTTCGTAAAACTAGGGCACAACCGGGAATAACGCCAGGAGGATGATGATTAATTTCTTGGGAAAAATTACACGAACCAGAAAACACTAAGTTTTAATATGTGTGTTACAAAGATCGAGAGTTTATTACTTTTTCACAATAAGTGTGCGATTCAACATAAATAATTGTGTTTTTTTTATAACTGGCGGCTTAAAACGATGTGTACCAATAATAAAGAAAACCACGCATAGTATTTTACCCGTCAAAATACTTTTAACCAGCGACGCCCACGTCCGAAATCGAATATTTCTTACAAATCCGTGAACCCAATTAGTGGCAGTGTAATAAAGTGAACCTAAATACTTTTATTTCGTTGGCGAATTCTCGCTTGAAACACTCCCCTTGGTAAGCAAAACAAAAGAAATTCCTAAAACCAGCATCACGATTACCAGTAACAACGAAGTTTGAACTCTATTTGCTAGGCTTAAGGCTGTGTTTACCGGTATATGTTAGAAGTAGATATGCGCTTGCTTAAGTTAGTGTTTGAAAAGAGAAATACATTTTCTGTCTGGCTATGAAACGAAACGATACGCCCTTCTCACTAGTCATAACTTCCAACTAGGTGCGTGTGTCCATTAAACATGGTCAAATGACGGTTCTTCTGAATACCGTAAAATGGGGTGAGTAGGGACAAAACTGGAATTCAAACCTCGATAACATTTTATTTTTACATATGCAAACTGAATGTTGTATATAATAAGTGTTCCGGACAGAAAAAAATAAGTTTTTTTATGATTTTGGGTAGTTCCATTTCATAACTTTAACGATAAACATTTATTAGAATTAGATTATTTTAATTAGAATACCTACATTACTTAGGTAGCAGTAGCCTTAAAATCCCACCTCAACCCCCTTTCATCCCTTCTCTCCCCATTCATAACCCAAATCTCCTCGCGATCCCTACTCACCCCATTTTATGTTACTTAATTTCAATAAACGTCTATTTGTTTGAGAACACCTTTATGAAAGAAATTACTAATTCTAAGACCCAAAGGCAAATTGATATCAATAAAAAATACTAATCCCCTATATAATTGAATATCAAAGATATGTTTGTGGTCCCTGAGCGCACAAAATAAAAATAAAAATTATGTATATAAAATAGCAAAAGTGCACTAACATAATATTAAGATGTAAATGGTTTCTAAGCGTCACAAATAATAGAACCAACCAAGAACAGGACGATGTCTCTCACATCAGCTCTAAAACAATATATTAATAGCCAGAGGCAGCAACTGATTACTAAAGTGCAATATACGGCTAAAATATACGAGATAGTTATTTCAGGGGCCTCCCTGCCTACGTCAAATCATGTGCATAGGCGCTACACCGAGACAATGGGAACACGCACGCCCGGTGATTGTCAAATAAAAGAACGCAGAGCGGAATTGCGAGCAAATACGTTGGACGCTCTGAGGTGAGGGCGAAATTAGATTTACGAGTTCCAGAATTTTTTGGAACTCATCTACGGAACTTTGGGATCAGTTTCGGGGCGCATTATCATATAAATGTGGAGGTGACGCAAAAATATGGGGAGTTCCACCTGGAGCGCGTAAATACGTGATCTAAATCTTTAGCGGTGTGTGAAGGGAGTTGGGATGAGTTGTGCGAGTTTCTCAAGTGCCGTGGGTCCGATGCTTGACGGAATTGAGTCAAGTTTCCGGGTCATGTCATTCATCAGGTGTTTATAATGTATGGCATTTTAGGCACCGGGTTTAATAGGTGCCTGTCAAATATTTGGAACGAAAATATAGATTTAATTTTAAGATAGCCTCTTCTTCAAGTAATTGGTCAGGATGCAAGTCTTAATGCGCTCAGCGCGTCTCGTGATCGAATTAGAAATGGTCGCTTGGCAAAATTTCCAATGTATCGCGCTAACATAATAATACGCGTTAGTGTCATTTATAAAGAGTAACAATTATCAATTAAAAAAAATTAAAAACCCCTGACATTTTAATTTCAAAGTTCAATATCTCAAAATCGGCTTAACTGATTATGTTGATACGTAGCTAATAACCATTTCGATCACGTCAACTTTGGACAAATCAAAACGCATTAAAATCGATCCGTTCGTTTTTTACTTTTTTTTATTTATTAACAAAAAAGGAATTACATTTTATACCTTACATATAAACTCGCCAAACTGTGACGTTCGATTGCGAGAAACGCTCATATTTTATACTACAATAACCTTTTTATTTAAATCTAACATTTTTTTAATGAGATTTACATTTATATTCTTATTTAGTAACATCTCCCCTATAGCAATAAGTTTGCCTCTTATATGACATGTGTATGGTTTTAACCTGTTTTTGTGTACAATAAAGTGCTTACATGCCACAGACAGACACACAGATACACAGACACGTCAAATTTATAATACCCCTCTTTTTGCGTTGGGGGTCAAATAAACAACATCGTCCTTCCTGTGGTCAAAATAACAGTTTGTGCATGAACTAGATATTGTGAATATTGGTTAATATTTCCGAGCAGAGAATATTCCCCATACAATTCGAGAACTTGCCGAAATATTCCCGGGTTGGCAGATCACTATTAGAAATGGTCACATAGGTATGATACATTATATTATTTATAAAAGAGTACAAGTACCTAGTACAACCGAAAAATCGGCTTTATACTCGTTTCGATAGCTACGTCCGTCGGCAAGAATCGTCATACAAGACACGTATCTACATATATCTGTATGACCAATTTCCGTGTTCTTACATTAGTGGGAATCCAATTATTCACCATTAGCCTACGTGATTACAGCATTTCCTTCCGAAAACAATATTACAACGCCTCTTAGATAGAACCACTGAGGTTTATCTGACTTTCAGTGTTTGATTGAAATCCAATTTATATTTCTCGCGCGCTTCCTTCGACGTTCACCACAACGCTTAAAAACCCATGCGCGCTTAAATGTCAATACGATTTCAATCTGTACGTATTATATTGAATTAATTAAATCGACAGAGCTTTACACAGACAATCACACTTAAGAGCTGTTTCGCCTCCTGCATTATTGATGTTCGAATATTGAAGGGTTAATGAACTAGGTAAGAAAGTGGTTATTGTTCATTTCGTTTGATTTGCACTCAAGAGCAAGAAAACAGGGGACCAAATTGAGATGACCTAGGGTCATGTTTTTGGAGCATATGTATGTATGTATGTGGACAAGAAAATTCTGTTTCACGGTTTACAGTTCAAACGGCTTAATGGATTTTGACATAATATGAGGTGGTGTTGGATTCCCCATACCTAATCGTGAGAGTGACGTAGGCTTCATTTCTTGATTTCACTCGTTTGTTTAAATACATTATATAACGTGACATTTCAACCATATAAATAAATAAATAAAATAAATAAATATAAATAAATATTAGGGGACAATCTTACACAAATCGACCTAGTCCCATAGTAAGCTCATGCAGTAAGGCTTGTGTTATGGGTACTAGACGACGAATATATATAATGGATATAAATACTTAAATACATAGAAAACTTCCATGACTCAGAAACAAATATTCATGCTCATCACACAAATATTTGCCCTTACCGGGATTCGAACCCAGGACCTTCAGCTTCGTAGGCAGCGTCACTACCCACTAGGCTAACCGGTCGCCAATATGGTGCACATATTTAACTTAATATTCGATTTCAAATCTAAGTAGGTATACTCCATACGAGGCACAAAATTGTGTTATAAAGGCTACAAAGGGGCACAGCCATTATGTTTAAGAGCGTGCCTACACCGCAATAAGGCGCGCGGATTAAGCAATAATAGCCTTTTGGGCAACTATTTGAACGCTTTGACGCCCGCCTTATTAATGATATTCTCGTGTACGTCTTGCGTGTACTACAATTTCGTGGCAAAGAAAAATGTCCTTTTTTATTTTATTTCTTTTATTGTGTGTTGTGTTTGTCACGAATAAATGTTTTGATTTGATTTTATTTTGATTTGAATATCGATGTCACAGGGATGTCGCGAATCGCGGCTCTGATATATAGGGGCATTTTCAAAAAGTTGTGTATTCAATTAGCATGCATTTGAGAGAACTTGCATTAAAAAAAAAAAAAAAAAAAAACACCATTTAAGTAGTGTTTATGAATATATTGGTAAAAAGTTATAATTAAAGAGAAGTATTTTTTTATTCAAACTGATTACCTACTTAATGGTCGTCATAAAACTGACACCGAGTTAATTTTTGTTTAACGACCAACTCTAATCGGGTACACAATGGTTTCAAAATGCTAGGTCGATTTGGGTAAGATGCCTCATTCATATATTCTTTAATTTATGATTTATTTATATACACACAGACAGCTCGAAAGGAATCCTCTACCTATATAGTGCAAAATGTAAGCCTAGCTTAGAGACTGGGGTATTGACAAGTTGAGACACAGTTAAGTCGCACTGTGGTATCGAATCGGCGGTACAACGCTCAAACTGTCATCAGGTTGACAACCTGCAGGTTGATCACGTAATGCATTGTACGAACGTTAGGTAGATCAATTTTTACATGGAAAAATGACAGTTGAGTTGTCCTGACGCGCGTTCAAAACGTTACATGATTGATTACCCCTCAGAGTTCAATAGAATGCTGTCGGGTACAGTTGTCAGCGTGTCGTCGTTAATTAGTCCCTTAGAGGAAGAGACATAGAGGAGCCCTATGCAGCCAAACAGTGAGCTCCATAGGCGTCGTCAACGCGTTGCTAATCCATTAAACTATTTATATTTTAAAGATTGTGGACAGCTAAATGTTGTTGCTAAATATAGGTTCCTCACTCTTAACACGGCGTATGATATCATCATCATCATATCAGCCGAAAGACGTCCACTGCTGGACTTAGGCTTGCCCCAAAGAGTGCCACTCCCGCGACCTTTATTTTGTCATAAACCCACGGGCCTTCCGGTACGTGATCACCAATCGAGAACCTTTCTAACCGAACGGCCATCGGTTCGACTTGCAATGCTCACTGCCACTTAAGTTTAGCGATTCGAAGGGCTCGGTTACCATAGTGCTCCTGTGGATAGCCTTATTTCTGATGCAATCATGCAGAGAAACTCCCAGTATAGCCTTCTACATTGCCGATAAGGTGACTTTGAACACTGCGTCTGCTCGGGACGATTACTGGTGGTATTATGTCTGCGATTTCTGTGAGGTGCTCGTACTCCAATCAAAGGTACTCCTAATGTGAGCGAGGTTCGGCTGTAACCTGGCCTCATCATCATCATCATATCAGCCGAAAGACGTCCACTGCTGGACATAGGCCTCCCCCAAAGAGTGCCACAATGACCGGTCCTGCGCCAGCCGCATCCAGCGGACTCCCGCAACCTTTACCAGGTCATCAGTCCACCTTGTGGGGGGCCTACCCACGCTGCGCCTTCCGGTACGTGGTCGCCACTCGAGAACCTTGCCTTGCCTCTGCGCGATCGCATCAGAAATGAGGCTATCCGCACCAGAACCAAGGTAACCTGGCCTACCTTTCAAAAATCATGTGCAATGCACTTAGTCTGCATGCCGACAACGACAAAAGCTGGAGAGTGGTATTGGTGTCACACATATCTGAAAATGATTATGGATGCTTTTAAGTAATTTCTGTCAGGGTAATAATAACCTGGTAAAGGTTGCGGGAGTCCGCTGGATGCGGGTGGCGCAGGACCGGTCACTTTGGCACTCTTTGGGGGAGGCCTATGTCCAGCAGTGGGACGTCTTTCGGCTGATATGATGATGATGATGATGAATAATAACACTCTCACGGTTATATTCTTCCGATAGTAGGTATCGCGTATACGCATTTTTTTTTTCAGCAATGTGTATGAGTCTATGTCGCGTGTCGGATTGATTTCTAAAGGTTTCCCTTTATATAGAAGCCTTTCCTTTAACACAGCACAACAATAAGACATTATCGCACACCAAATGAAAATATTGCACAGAATTAAAGGGTCTATACACGAATTACACATCCCTTTAAACAATTATATCCCCATTGGCGAATAATAAAAATATACCTTTCCCGTACTGGGGATTAACGTGGGATAGTTTCGGGCCGGGAAAATTGCAAGTGGGGTCGTTCCCCCGGGTGCCCCGGGGTGGGGTGGGACTTAATGGTATTTATAATGCCCGGGTCCCGGGATTAGCTGGTACGTGCCTGCGGACTTGTTAAGCGGTGTGTATTGATATTTTTTTAAGAGTAATTCGAGTACACGGAATATATTTGTATAGGGCTACCGTCGTTTACCGCTCTAGGGCTTAATTATTCTGAAATGCGTGCTGTTTTTCCTGCTTGTGAAGTAAGATAAATATGAGGTGGTTTTAGTTTAATGGTGGTTTATGCGGTGATCAATGCATTTTTGTACTAATAATGAGTTTTGTAGAAAAACTAAAACCGAACTGATTTCATATTAATAATGGTCAGGCCTCCCAGTTTATCTTTATGTGAAACCTAACACATTTCATCAAAAGTTTTAATAGAACTAAAATAGCGAGAAATATGTATGTATGAATGCAAATACTTTATTGTACACAAGACATAGGTAAAAATACAGACAGAATAGGTTAAATCGGAATAGGTTAATATTATAAATCGGTTTACTTAGATGTATAAACATACGCTTTGACGCCTTTCCAGAGTCACTACGTACGTGCATGTACCTAAAGTAATAAATTTCCGACCACAATTCATATCTCATTCATCTCAACTAACTAACCCAAACTAGTAAATACTGAATGAACCTGCCCTCACGTGGTGAAGCGGTCATTAAAACTTAGTACAATGGAGATAAGATAATTCAATAAGCCACTCGACCCGCAACTTGAACAATATTTTACGCGGTATGTGGGTAGTTTCACTCCCAATCGAAACGTCGTAACCTAGCGCCGTCACAGAACACTTCATGCGTTCTGACAATGGCACGGAGATCGTGGGCGCTATTATTTATATGGTGAATTTGCAATGTTAATTAATCCTATCCTGGTGATATTAGATATTTGGGAGATGTTTTCGCGGATCGACGGGTTGTGGAGGAATTGATAATTGAGTGAAAATAATTTGCAGAAAGTTGTTATATTTTATATTGCTTTTTGAATCAAGACTTGAAGACTGCCTTCAACCAAAATGTTGGTACTCAAGATTCAAGATTCAAAGATTTATTTGTTCAACATAGGTATGTAGGTACAAGGTGTTACATTAGCTTTCGTATCACTATGTGATGCCTGTCGGCGTACAAATATATTGGTCAAAACATGTATTGTGTTGACATAGTAAGTAAAAGTAATAGATAGTAATTTTAATACATGTCATGAAATATAAATTGATTCATTAAATTAAATTAAATTAAATAGGTCAAAAGAGATATAACAATAAGAAAAAGTGTAGGATATGTCAATATTTATCAAATACATCAGTCAAAAATTCTGTTACCGTATAATATGCTTTTTCCGTAAGAAATAACTTCAAACTCCTGTTAAAATCTACTTCATTTCCACTGTTAAAATCTACTTAATTTTCCATATTCCACTAATTACGATAAGTATGCACACAAACACGTCGTAACAGTTGCTCAATAATGTCTGACCACGCAGTGGTATTCGGATATTTCTAACCATATTCGCTCTTAGGTGTATTTCACAGCGAACTGTATTCAGCTCTTGACAGGAATGATACATATGTTTATGAATAGTTACATATATATACAGGTTGTATCAAAAATGGTCTGTGAACCAATCAAGGGCATGTTTCGTACTGTATTGCGATTCCAAAAATGCATTTGTTTATTTTTTTTTATTGTTGATTTGTTTTTGTTCACATTGAAATGTTTGTTTTTGTTATCATTACAGTCTTTGTTTTTGTTGACATTGCTTGTGTATGACATCAAAAACGTAAAAGCTGTCACCTGCGTGTCAAAAAAACATACACAAAACATTTGTTTTCGTAACACAGCTGTGCGCGCAGCAGTTGAAAATGAAATAAACCCTCCCACCCTTCACCCTCGCGGGGTAATGTTGTCATACACAAGCAATGTCAACAAAAACAAATACTGTAATTTAAACAAAAACAAAAATATCAATGTAAACAAAAATAATCAAAAAATGTAAAACATCAACAATTGCATATTTGGAATCGCAACACGCTACCAAACATGCCCTTGATCGGTTCACACCCCATTTAGATACACCCTGTATATTTAAGACTTCTGTCTCTCTCGGCGTTTGTTATATGAAAGTTCGATTTTGCTCAGCGCACTGGCTTAAACACGTCAGGTTTGATGTGCGTGGAAGGGAGCACGCGCGATGTATGTAATTTTGATCCAATTTCGATTATGTTAGTTCGGACTGCTTGATACCTCAATATACGTCACGTCAACATGAACCTAAAAGATTAACGTGCTTTCCACTACAACCAATCTCGATAAACCTCGTCAAACAATTTGTCCACTCTTCACAATTCATCAATGTACATCCCAGCCGTCAATTCAAAACACCGTTATACAATGCCGGTTTCGAACAAAAGAAGTGTTCGGTTCGTTAAACCTCGCAGACGGTGTACGTCGAAGATTGAGTTCTGTCGATATCGTCAGCGAACTTTCTAGACGTCGTTATCGTGAACCAGCTGCTCGATTTTCCGCCCGTTGGATGATTAATTAAACCAACTAACACTCTAAAGCCTTCTGAAACAATGTCGGTTACAATAACCGTATTATACCTTAAGACGCTATGAATAGAAGCGTTTATTGGGTGGTAGGGTGCAATAAAATGTATATTAGATACAGGTTGTAATGATTTATTAGTCGGATTTAAGTCTGGGTTGTTTTAAGTGGGGTTGCGAATGGATGCAATCGTGGTTAAGTAGCTTTAATTAAAATAACTCGACGTGATTTCATAGGTTTAAGTTTACTTTTGACGACCGCTTTAGCCTAGTTGGTAGTGACCCTGCCTACGAAGCAAGAGGTCCTGGGTTCGAATCCCGGTAAGGGCATTTATTTGTGTGATGAGCACGAATATTTGTTCCTGAGTCATGGATGTTTTCTATGTATTTAAGTATTTATTTATCTATATAATTATGTTTATCGTCGTCTAGTACCCATAGTACAAGCTTTGCTTAGTTTGGGACTAGGTCGATTTGTGTAAGATTGTCCCCTAATATTTATTTATTTATTTATTTATTTACTTTTACAGGAGAATGGTAACGTGTAACATGCGACAATTTTGTTATATGAGGTTATATAACTTTTAGTCTGACTGCGACGTCCTTTTAGTCTTACTTACATAGATACATACATACATACTTTATTAACTAACTAATACAATGTGTAGGTACTTTTATCTCTGGTACAGTCGACAACACAGCTAAGTGACCATCGGAAATCTAATCTGACCTTAAGTGCATTGTAATAAGGTTCTAGGTTTTCACGGTATGGTTAGTTAGGTGTGTTGCTGTGTGTACCATCATAGCGTATGCGTTGCTTATTGGTTATTATTGATTTCTAAGTGTGTTAGGGCAAAACGCTTTGATTTAAATATGTCTGGAATCAAATTATGCGTTATTTGATCATGATGATGAGATATGGCTTGTGGATCTTGAACACAACTCAATATCCAACAATGATGAAATTTTCTTGTAACGTAATGAACGTATCGTCCGGATAATTAAGCTGTCAATTAATCTACTTAATGTCACCGCCACGTCATGACTACGATTATTATACACGGTGGAATAGTATTCACCGTTCAAATTTTGGGAGGTGATTCGGTGGGTCATCTCGATCAAAATTGGATAATAAGTTGTATGCGAATCGCAAAAAAAACAAGCTATTCCATACATTTTGGCGGGTGAGCTCATGCCGTTTGTATGGAACAGCTGGTTTTTTTTCGCGAGAACGGTGAATACTTTGCATCACTGATGAATCAGTTGTTATGTCAGCAAAGTAAAGTGTTATAAGTCCTGACCAAAATTTGAAAGGGCATCACAAAGCTTTGAAACTATAGTTTTTTGTCAAAAATGTCATCTTTGTACAGCTTTTGTCACTGACTGTAAGTACTTTTTTGCATAGTCAACCCACTAACTACTTGTTGAGAGGTTTCCGATGAACCCAAACATGGGCTATGCCCACCTTAAGGCTCCATCATCAGCTCAGTTCAGTGGCGACGTAATTTTGCGTAGTCGCGGAATTCACATAAGTAGGTATACCAAGTTTGAGCTCAACCGGATACCGGTCAGTGGCTGAAGAATAGGCAAAAAAAATGTCTAATGATGAAAATCCCATTCAGATATCTCAACAAATTACGAAGCTACAACCGTTTTAATGTTGCTTGTTAGAGAGAGAAAACGCTGGCTGATCGTGACGTCCCGATCCTCGCGCGCTCTAGTAAATGACAATCGTTTCATGTGAAGGTGCGTGTTGCGGAAAATGGGTACAACACCCCCTCTTAAAACTTTGGAGATTTATAACTCTGTGATTATTTAACCTCTTGCGTTGCTTTTTCTCCATTTGACTACATGCTTAATCCTTTTTGAAGAAAATACATCACTATTGATTTTTTTATTTAGTGTCTACACCCCTATTGTTTGCAAATTTTGAAAGATAACTTACATACACAACTTTTCTACTACAAACAATGCAAGTTTCTATAAAGCTTGTAATAAAAAATTTAAATCCGCAATAAAAACGATATAAAACAGTATTTCAGGGCTTTTGTTTCAAGTGTAAGACTGTAATTGAATAAATAAATGACAACAAGTTCTTCCCTCAAACCTAGAACAGCGTTGGACATCAAAGCTATTCTCAAAGATTCATTCGCGAGATCGTCTCCAACTGCGATACCTGCACTTGAGACTACTCATCAATAAACAGCACAAGGTACGTCAAAGGACGTTTGCTGCAGTCTAGTGCAGTCTTGGCCGTATTGGGACGTCTCGTCGACTGCTGTTTGTTATATTAAAACTTCACAGGATTCAAACTGAACGTTTGAAGCTGCATTTGAAATACAATCTGTAAGTGCCTGGTGTATGTATCGCAACGATTTAAGGCGTTAGTTTGCAGTTGTAGGTTAAGTGGTCTGAGGCAGTTTTATACTAATAAAACGAATTATTAAATAATTCATAACTGATAATTGACTTGATTTCTTTAATAATATAATTATAATAATATACACTTTTATTCCGATATAAAATTCCGACCCCCGAATCCCCGAATCCCGACTGAATTGTAATACTAAAACATTTATGGATTACTTTGTCTGAAATAAATGCTCTTTTTTATGGTTCCGTAGTCAACAAGGAACCCTTATAGTTTCGCCATGTCCGTCCGTCTGTCTGTCTGTCTGTCCGTCTTCGGCTTAGCTCAGTAACCGTTACAACTATAAAACTGTAATTCAGCATGGGTATATAACAATCACGCCGACAAAACTGTACAATAAAATCTTAAAAAATATTTTTTTTAGGGTACCTCCCCCTACACCTTAAGGAGGGATGTATTCTTTTTTTCTCGTTAAACCCATGATGTGGGGTATCGTTGGATAGCTCGTTAAAAAATATTGTGTTTTTTTAAATCATTTTTCAAATCAGTGATTAGTTTGCGAGATATTGGGCTTTAAAGCCCTAATTTTTGTTCGAGTCATGTGTCACCTCCCCCCCTGCCGGCTAAATGGCTACTACTGGGGATGTGAAAAAATTCGTGCTAGTAGTACATATAATGAATTTAAAAGAAAAACTATCACGGACAAGTAGGCATAGGTAGTTACCGAGTAATAGTCGACCAATTTAATGTGTACTTCGAAAGGCCGATTTCCGTACAAATTCGGCCGACGCAACCGCACCGCACGTCGATGTAACTAAGACAGACAGGCAACTACGGAACCCTACCTTGCGCATGGCCCGACACGCACTTGGCCGGTTTTTATATTTTTCTACATTATCCATAGAGTGTTAGTAACATTTCTTAATAGTTAAGGCTAGTAGTAAGCGTAAAACTATGTCTATTTTACTAGACAGTGGTTGGTGGCTGAAAATAGTATCCACTGCCCGGCGATAATAGGGATGATGACTAAGATTTTTTTGTGACGTCATTCGAACCAGTTTTTGGAGAGGAACAAATGTTTGTATGGGACCAACTACAATTAAAGAACATAAATACCTAAAAATATGAGACAAAGATTGACCTCGCTGGCGGCAGCGCAAAACGCTTCATACTGTGTGTCTATACAAGTATGACGTCACATTTGTACATTTGTACTAATCTTAGTATGGAAAAACAGATAAATTGTTGTTTCGGTCGCGAAATACTGCGTTTAAGTACATAGTTGTCATACAATTTTGTTTCTAGAAAAGCGTAAGGATTCTATTGGTAGCTTTTAATTTACTCTTGGACAATAAAAATAAATGCATATTTTTTTCTTAACCTTCAAGGTTCATATCTTTTTATGATTTTAATTACATTTTATAATTTATAAGTACTTCATTACGCTAATTTGATGGTTTACTATCCATTTAGCATCACTACGTTATCAATTTGAACATGAGGCATCATACCTATTAGAATAATTAGAAATACACTTCAAAAACGGCTACACCCTTATCCGATCCAATGATTTTGGATTGGACAATCGTAGCATGCAGCAACGGCGTTTAAAATGCTGTTGGGGCTTTGCCTCACACGATTTGAAAGCGACACGATCTTCCGCATGATCGCCTGGAAACTGAATTGAATGTTATGTGGATTTTGTGTTTTACAGAATGTTATAATCATTAATTCATTACTAATATTAGTAAGTACTTACTAACAACAACGATCCAAGTTGGTCCGTGAATAAATGAATTTATTCATCTATACGTCTGGGGGTCGATCAGAGATTTTTGATTCCCATTCTAATTTGATTATACAGTCAGCATCAATAGTAACTGCGCAAACGAAGACGTCAAAAGTCTTTATTAAAAGGGAATAAGAGCTTTTGAAGACTTCAATTGCGCAGCTACCTTTGATGCTGACTGTACATGTACTTTAGCGCGCTTGCTTGAATTGTTGTAATGACGAGCGTTGCAACAAATTGATATCAACTTGGAATGCGATTTTACGAATCCTGAAATCTACACACTGTCATAGAGGCTATTAAAACCCAAAATGCTTGCGTGTTATGTAACCCTTTACGAGCAGGTGCGATGAAATAATACATTACTGACCTAGGGCGGCAAAACAGAGAATGTCTCAGGTCGCTGGTATTTGACGCCCGAACCGAAGGGAAGGCCGATAAATATGCGATCTTAGGTTATTGATTACCGCTTATGGTGAGTTCAAAGTTTCAGGACTCCTTCGGGCTAGAAAGTGGGATTTTCCGCTCGGTAGCGGATGGTAATTGCCACTTAATGGTCAAGTGTGACGTAATAGAATAACATAAGTAAAGGTAGGTATATTTATTTGAAACTAGTTGACAAAAGCGATTATTCAATTTTGATACAGTATCGTCATCAAATTACCGACCGTTTTGTCCGCTAAGCGATTTCCAGCCACCTTTATTTATCTGAATACAATAAAACTCAACCTCAATTTTCTACGACCTTTTAGGAATGGCGAAAGGTAAATTGAAGTCGTCACAGTTGTATACCTTCTGCTAGAAAATAATTGAAATATAATAGATATTTTATTTATATTTATCAACTGAAGACGTTACATGTTTTTTTTTCTATAGGGCTTAAGACTTCATTTTTTTTAAAGATTATTACGTTTATAATCGAAATGCCAATTTAAAGATACTTTAGGACGAAATACTTAAATGTATAATGTATTTAGTGTCTGGCACAAGCAAAATTACGCTCCAATCTAACCTATTTGTAAAGAATATTTTAAAACCTCAACATTTATTTTCATTTACATTACCCTACATACAGTTCTTTATACGAAGGCCAGAATTCTCTCTAATGTCTATTAAAGCATAACTGTATCAAATGTTATTATTAACTATTATAATGTCAATTCCCTCTTTTAAAATTATGCTTTGTCTTTTTTCATTTGTAATTTGGTAGCAAAGTGGAAGTAAAAATTTTGTCCGTTCGATAAACCAAGCCTTGTCGTATCCATGTGCTGAACTACAGCTACATGTTATTCTAACCAGTCTAATGTCTTGATAGTCATTGTATCACGCCTAGGGAGCCAGATGAAACAGATCCTAAAAGACAGCATACCCTAGGTTAGTTAATAGTCGCATTTCCGTTCTTTTAGTTTTTTTTTTGTCTCTGCCTTGCAAATAATTTATTGAATCAGGCGTTACTTTGCGGAAGTCCATGATATATTACGAGAACAATATTTCTTTGCTATTCCGCTAAAAAAACGTGCTGGTCTATCAGTGAAGATAAGATGCAACTATTTGCGTATAAACATGCAAAAAAAAAAAATTACAGCAAACCACCACCAATATTGACAAAAACCTCGATTCGTGTTTCGCCTCTCTACGAGGCATCATCAGGAGATGCTGGCAGGAGATGTTGCTTGCGCCACGTCCACTGAACAAATGAGCCGCCCGGAGCCGTCCGCCATATTTATATTCTGTCCCCCCATACTACCATTCATGCGTGAAAGAGATGGAAGAACACGTAGTAACGGTGATGACGCAACATTCAATTGTTCGTTAATAATAACGCCTCTATTGTTGTACCTAATTATTTCTAGTTGTTCTAGAACACTTAAACGCAATCCTTTTTCGCAAACATGCAAGATGTTGTAAGAATGATTGTCAGACAACGCATGGTTATTCTCCAATAAATGTTTTGCAAAATTAGACTTGTCCGGGTGATTATGCCGGTACGACGCAACATGTTCTTTATACCTAGTGCTAAAACTACGGCCTGTTTGTCCCACATAAACTTTATTGCAATTGTCACAGCCAAGCTTATAGACTCCCGACTTTTTTGCGCTTTCCACTTTCTCCTTGCCATTGCACAGTCTAAAGCGCAAGGTGTTATTCGTTTTGAAAGCCACGTTTATGTCGTTAGACTTTAAAATGTTGTAGATCTTATCAGACAACTTGCCAACATAAGTTATGCTTGCTTTGTACTTTTTAGGTGGGTCCAAAGATCGTGCAGCGTACAGAAGATTGTTTGTCATTCTAGCCCGTTTTTTCCCAATAATACCATCCACGTGAGACTTGCTGTAACCGTTTGAAATTGCCAAATGGTATATATTACTTAATTCCATTTTATAATGATCATCAGAAAGAGGCACTGTCAATAACCTATGTGCATAACAATGAAAAGCAGCTAACTTATGTTGCCATGGATGAGTGGAAGAAGCCGGGATAACTGTATCTGTATGCGTAGGCTTACGGTAAATTTGGAATTGATGTTTGTTATCTACCTTAGTAATCGTTAAATCCAAGAAATTCAGTGAGTTATTCTGTTCTAATTCCTTCTTAAACTTGATTTTAGGATGCTTGTTGTTGATTTCATTCACAAAAGTATCCAGTTGACTCATATTACCCGTCCAACAATTATTATTTGTTGGACGGGTAATATGAGTCAACTGGATACTTTTGTGAATGAAATCAACAACAAGCATCCTAAAATCAAGTTTAAGAAGGAATTAGAACAGAATAACTCACTGAATTTCTTGGATTTAACGATTACTAAGGTAGATAACAAACATCAATTCCAAATTTACCGTAAGCCTACGCATACAGATACAGTTATCCCGGCTTCTTCCACTCATCCATGGCAACATAAGTTAGCTGCTTTTCATTGTTATGCACATAGGTTATTGACAGTGCCTCTTTCTGATGATCATTATAAAATGGAATTAAGTAATATATACCATTTGGCAATTTCAAACGGTTACAGCAAGTCTCACGTGGATGGTATTATTGGGAAAAAACGGGCTAGAATGACAAACAATCTTCTGTACGCTGCACGATCTTTGGACCCACCTAAAAAGTACAAAGCAAGCATAACTTATGTTGGCAAGTTGTCTGATAAGATCTACAACATTTTAAAGTCTAACGACATAAACGTGGCTTTCAAAACGAATAACACCTTGCGCTTTAGACTGTGCAATGGCAAGGAGAAAGTGGAAAGCGCAAAAAAGTCGGGAGTCTATAAGCTTGGCTGTGACAATTGCAATAAAGTTTATGTGGGACAAACAGGCCGTAGTTTTAGCACTAGGTATAAAGAACATGTTGCGTCGTACCGGCATAATCACCCGGACAAGTCTAATTTTGCAAAACATTTATTGGAGAATAACCATGCGTTGTCTGACAATCATTCTTACAACATCTTGCATGTTTGCGAAAAAGGATTGCGTTTAAGTGTTCTAGAACAACTAGAAATAATTAGGTACAACAATAGAGGCGTTATTATTAACGAACAATTGAATGTTGCGTCATCACCGTTACTACGTGTTCTTCCATCTCTTTCACGCATGAATGGTAGTATGGGGGGACAGAATATAAATATGGCGGACGGCTCCGGGCGGCTCATTTGTTCAGTGGACGTGGCGCAAGCAACATCTCCTGCCAGCATCTCCTGATGATGCCTCGTAGAGAGGCGAAACACGTGTCGAGGTTTTTGTCAATATTGGTGGTGGTTTGCTGTAATTTTTTTTTTTTGCATGTTTATACGCAAATAGTTGCATCTTATCTTCACTGATAGACCAGCACGTTTTTTTAGCGGAATAGCAAAGAAATATTGTTCTCGTAATATCTCTGCCTTGCATTATGTAACATAGATGCGGACATGTTTTCTTGTAGAACAACGCATTATGGTATTTTTTTATTTGTATTCATAATCAGTTTTACGTATTTTAAATAGGTTAAGTTCTATTATTGTAATAAGCCTTTTTTTGGAAAAAAAATACTGACTGTTGAGTTTGTTTCGGCGTTTCTGCTCAACAAAGACTTTACTTTTTCTTCTTAAATTGGTCTTCTTTTTAGAAACGCTGATAGATCACCTCACTTGTAAAAATTAATTTATTGCATTTGGCCTGACACAGAATATAATAGTTCCAGATAACATTAGATTTTTATCGGACAAATGTGTCTGCGTTTCTTCATTAATCTAGGATATCAAAGGGAAATTATTTACTTATTTCGAGCATTTAGCGCTTTTTACATAAGAATACAATTGTTTTTTCTCAAACATGCAATGAAATATTGACGTTGTATTCTTCATAATGGGCGTCGAAGTGTCACGTTTCGGGCGCAGCAGACGAGAGACCCGTAATGGCATTTCATACAAAATTGGATCCTAGGCCTGCAAGATAGTCTTTTTTAATTTCCACAATTTGTGGCACAGGATCACGGCGTTTAGCCATGAAAATTAAAGTTTGATTTCTTGGAGTTTTTTTTAATTTATTTCATTGCAAGTTTGAGAAAAGCACTATACATACATGTCTCGGCGTGAAAAGGGGTTGCCAGCTCATAACTGTCCGACCTCGCTACGCTCGGCCGTCTTTATATACTCGGCCGGCAAACCCTTACTTCCCGGCCTCTGTAGTGTTGTACTATTACGTTCCACAATGGTTTTCCTTGAAATCGCGTGACGATTAACGCACGATTTTTATACTCATACTCATACTCACTTATTCATAATATTATACAAGTTACATGTCATATATTATTAATCACAAAGCCAACGAAGCAAACTAAGTTCTATTCTTCAGCTTGTGCCGAAAATAGTTTATGTCCCGATGTCCCACTCTACCGGTGTTCTCTACAATCGCATTTCACAACCGATTCTCCTGTGTTTTTTAAGCAGGTTTTTTTTTAAACACAGGCTTGCGAGTTCTACAGCTCACAGAAGCACTAGTTCTATATGGAACAGGGTATAGAGGTTCTTTGTACTGTTTCGTGCCCACGAAATTCAGTTGCATCAATCGGTTTAGACAGCGCGCTGACTGGGGGATGCTGCACAAAGAACAACCCGAGCAGACTGTACTAATAAACTTCATGTATTTATTTAAATCAGGCAACAAAGGCCCGTATTACAAATACCTTAAAGACTACAAAAACACACTACTACTGCGATGTATCGCCCAATTTCATATTTATATAAGCGGCAGTCTGAAGACCATACATTACCCATTTATCTGTCACTCCTTCGTGCGGTAAAGGAAAATACCCACTGGGCGTGGCCAGCAGGAGTAAAAACTACTTTAAAAAAGAGCCGACATGTGTTGTCTCTTACTTGATTAACGTCATTTCTATTCATAAAAATTGACGAAAACTATTCATGACTTGTCTAACTAGATTATTTTGGTTTCAGGTAAGTGATGTATCTAAAAAGCCTAGCTGAAATACTGTGGTAAGTGCTTCTGATTTGCGCATATAGCAGGCGGGCAATTGGTCTACGGTTGCTATTGGAACCATATTAACATCATATTTCACCAAAGTTTCAGTTAATATTTTTTTCTTGTCACCATGTTTCTCTAGTTTAGCTAGTTTACTTTATGTGATGTATGCGGACAGAGTACAAGTGTTCACTAGTACCCTAAATAGCGAATACAAGGTAAGAAAGGGAGGACCTAGCTGTTCGGGGCGTCCATAGACGTTGCCCTAGATGGGCAAAAACAATAAAGATTTGACAACGCGTTTGTGATTGTTCTGGAGTCGCAGACATGCATGTCAGCAACATCGGGCAGGCTGTAAGCCTTGTTGCCGTAGTGAAAAAAAAGTCTACACGGGAGTTTACCTTCTGTGAGCTCGTCTACTCTCTGCCCGCACGGGCGGGGAGGGCCGTACCTGCGCAAGCCGAACCGTATTGATTATTCGCTGGTTCACTTTCACCACTGTTTTAATGTAGCTATGAAATGATTTTAATACCGCCTCCGGGCGATGCAATAGCTCATGGACGAGGCGACGAGGCTAGATCGTAGGTTTGAATCGCGATAAAGTGGTACGACCACAAATACATTACAGATACATAAATTTTATTGTTATTGACCCTGTACATCTCTGACAATATTACATTAATGTTCCTTTTTTAGTTTTGTTTTGACGCTTAGAGACCGTATACATCTCTACGAACATTATAATAATTATTAATTGTATTTGGACGCTCAGAGACCTTATACATCTCTTAAATACTGAATTAATATCATTAACTTCCTGTTAATGCTGATACAGACCTTATATCGAATGTAATGGTCATATTTCGCAATTTTGTTTTGTTTTCATTAATTTAGTGACATTTAGTTTGTTAACCGTTTATATCGGTCCTTAATCTGCAAATTTAAAATTATTATTGTGTTAGATTATTATTATTTTATTGTGAATTACCGTTTGACATGTAAAAGTGCCCTTGTGGCCTATTTGCAGAATAAAAAAAATAATTGATTTGATTTCATATTATGGTTCTGAGTTCACCTTTTATGTCTTAAGGTATTTTTTTATTTATATAAATAGGTATTTGTGTTTTGTTTTATTTTCAGAACTGCTTTAACCAATGTAATAAATATGTAGTTCATTCACGAGGCAAGGAGGTTTGAATCCAGATAAAGTACGACCACGAATATTTTAGTTCCGAGTTAACGATATATTTATGCCCGTATTCATAAACGTTTCGTTAAAATTCCGTTAAAATTCGTCTGTTTTTATCTGTCACTTTGACAATTGTGTTAATGAAACAATGACAAAACATAAAACACGATTTAGTTGACAGAGGTATGTTAAAATTTTATGAATTAATGTGTATTTGTATGAGGTGTATTATTATTTTGGTTAATTCACCACTGTTTTAATCTACTACGAGAGATGCAATGTTTCACAGACGAGGCAACGAGGCTAGGTGGTCGGGTACAGATAGCCTATCGGTGCGGCAAAGATAGAATTTCGTATTATCGGCGATAAAATAGTCGTATTTGGTTTCATCCTCGATTGTTTGCAATTTCAATTCTATTCTCGACTTGCCTGGCCACTTGAAATGCAGTTTATTATCATTTTGTGAGGAAATCGTGTTTAATAAATGTATCTATTTAAATATTTAATCATCATTTGATATTAAATAGTCAAGGCCATCAAGTGGCTGACGGATCTTAAAAATAATTTATAGTTGTATTTATATTGTTTCTGTTTTCCATAAATGGCATACGATTTAATAAATAAACAAATAATTAAACGTAAAATCGTGTCTTAGTCTAGGAGTGGGTTAATTTGTGTTTGCAATCTTTGCCTCCTAATTTTTTTTAATGAGTACAATAATACAATACAAATATTATTTATTGTTCGCCAAAAGATATAAAAACAACGCGAGGATCTACTAGGAATATTTATTTAGGTAGGGTTGGCAACGCGCATGTAACACCCCTGGAGTTGCAAGCGTCCAGAGGCTACGGTAACCACTTACCATCAGGTGGGCCGTAAGCTTGTTTGCCACCGACGTGGTATTAAAAAAAAAAATGTGGCCGTTAGCTAGCTATAGCTTTTTTTGAGTTTTAGTTTCGTTTTCGTAAGTTTCTTCAATTCGTAGTACAAGTGATCAAAACGGCTTATATATTTTGATCATAATGTTTACGACTAGTTATACTGAATAGCGATATAATAGATTATTTAACTACGTACCAAAAATTCCAAGTCTAATCACAAATACATATTTCCAAGCCGAAATATCATCTTTATATAGGTGAAATTCCACCTATAACGCAAAGTACGTTACCGATCTCGTTACGAGGGCGGAAATTAACGTTTCCTACCATGGATAGCTTCCCGCAATACATAACCGTACTTACTTTGTCGGCGTCCTATCCCTAACAAAATTCCCGTAACAAAATCAACCTTATTATCTTGGTGTTTGGTCTGAAAGTCGGTTGCATTTTATATGCGAGGTATGCGATTGGAAAAGTAAGATATTGTGATACATTATACATAGCAAGAGAGCATAAATAAATGCTAACGTATTCGAATATGTAACAAGGTATAATGAATATGTTGTTGCCTAGTCATTTTTTATCTCGTTTGCAACAAAGGTAATATTGGGGTTGGTGTGGGTGTAGATGTTTTGTAGATTACAATAGGTACTAAATAAATACTATTTTGCTCAAGTCTCACAAATACTTAGAAGGCACAAAGGTATTATTGCTAAAGAGCGCTCTCTTCTACAGAATGTTGAAGGTTAGGGTTTGAATACAATCTTACAAATATTATAAATGCGAAAGTTTGGATGTTTGTTACTTAATCACGCTTAAACTCAACCAATTCGGATAAAATTTTGCACAAAGATAGTTTAAATCCTTGATTAAAATATAGGATAATTTTTATCCCAGGTCCACGAAGACAAAGTTGCGGGCGAAAGCTAGTAAATACAAAAATATATTTAATATCTACACTGCAAACTGCTACAGTTTTCAGTGTAGATATACTGGAATACAAGTGAATAGGTATTTTCTAGGTATGCATGTAACATCCTCGACCTCGTTAGTGTAGGGTGAGATAATGTAGTTTCATCACGATGTAGCCTTTTCTGTAGATATACTCCTTACAGAAACATTTCACTCCTTTTCGTTGGACAAAAACTAATTACAATGTCAGCTTTAGCTTCGGTTGTTCCAAATCGTCCGTAATCGTAGTAAGATACGTTCGTTATCATCTGATTTTATGGAAACGATTAGAGACCGATCAGCGTTGAATATTTATTTATTTATTTATTGACAAATACATTTACGTGAAATTAAAATAAAAACCAATGCGTCACGAAACTAAAAACAACAAATAATACTATTTAGGTGACGAAACGGCGTGGCCCCGTTGCATCGTCATCTCCGGTGTAGGATTCGGCAGATTGCCCCGGAACCGTCGAAACACGACACCCTTCGGCCAGAAGTCAGCAAATGGTCTCCTGCAGTGGCCCCACAAACGACCTGAAGTGCACATAGTGGCGCGAACGCAGCTGGAACACCCTCAGCGAGAAGCCGGTCTTCTGACGAACGTACTCCACCACATCATCAGCCGTGGCGGTGTAATGGAGGCGCGATACGTATAGCGCCTTGCTCGGTGTGGCAACCCGCAGACCGGAACCAACCAGTTCTGCAGTACCACACTGACTCTTGCACGGTTTGCGCTTCCTCGACACCGTTGTAAAACCCTCCTTATCCACATCGGTGCGCGGGGGCTTCTCCTTTGGAGGAACCCGAACTTCACGCGCTTTTGAGGGCGCGTCTCTCCGGTCGGCTGCGACAGACCGACCAGCTACGGCATCAGCATAGCGATGACGTGATTTAGAGGATGGGGCGGGGGGAGGCCCGGCGCGGAGGGGGCACGCGGGCCGTGGACCGGCATGCGCAGTGTCAGCAACATGCAAACTGACCGAGTCGACACTTGACGCCCGGTCATTACTCTTGTGACCCTTGTTGACCGAGTTTCCGGGCCGGGCGGGGTAATATGGCGCCGGCAGCTGTCAGTCCATAGGAACTTGCCAAACTTTCCATACAGTGACGACCACTTTAGCCTAGTTGGTAGTGACCCTGCCTACGAAGCAAGAGGTCCTGGGTTCGAATCCTGGTAAGGGCATTTATTTGTGTGATGAGCACGAATATTTGTTCCTGAGTCATGGATGTTTTTCTATGTATTAAAGTATTTATTTATCTATATAAGTATGTTTATCGTCGTCTAGTACCCATAGTACAAGCTTTGCTTAGTTTGGGGCTAGGTCGATTTGTGTAAGATTGTCCCTTAATATTTTTTTTTTTTTTTTTTTTTTTTTTTTTTATTCAGATTTTAACGAACACCGCTTACTATTACAGACGGTTCGGTGCAACTCACGCTTAGCAGGTTGAAAAATTAAGATTAAAATTTGGTCACTTTTATCATTAAACTGCAATACCTCGTTAAGCACGGAATTGAGAACTCAGTTTAAATGAAACTCAACCAAACTTCTACGGACGTCCTGACGTCCCCTTTTATCACGAAAAAAGAAAAGGGATTTCACGGAAATAATAAGTTAAAAAACCCTCCTTTAGATCTTAATATCGGTCGGGGCTACACGTGACTGGGTTTCGTAATTTTATTATACACCGTTTTATGTACTGAGTCTAACGCCTTGGCCGCGACTTTGGTCTTAAGCGACCTGCGGCAGCGGTTTTTCTAATTCATTGCGCGTGATCCCAACTAACCACAGTACGTTGCGCGTCTCGACCGCGCAATGAACAGATAAAACGCTGCCGCAGGTCGCTTAAGAACAAAGTCGTGGTCAAGGCGTAATGAATATGCGGATATAGGAGTGCTGCTTTTAGATAATGTGGTCTGGTGGGTGAAGTTTAGTTTGAGGAGTAAGGGTTTTTGTGAGTAAGATCGGAATAGGAATTAGAGAAAGTATGTGATACTCGGAAACGTTCAGCAATATTCTGACGACGCCCTCACGACGCAACAAAATTACTTAACTTACTACTTTTCGGTTTTTCTGCATCTTTTCTTGTCATATATAGTAGGCTCTTTCGAATTTCGCGACTTCCAGAGGCGCTGACGAGTTTTAAGATTTTTTCTGTCAAAATTTGTTTATATTTTTATTATAAATATGACTATGTTTTATTAACATAAATTACTCGTAAACTAATAAGAAACATGAAGAATGAAATTATATCTTTTCAAGTAGGTAATAATTACATGTATATTAACTAAACGAAACATTGATTATCGATATTGTGACCCCAGGGCCCCATCACGCAGGCAGCATGCCCGCACTTGACTGGATTGCGATAACCTGTTGCCATTATTTTCAGTATGGACCTAGAGGTTACCAGTGTTACCACCACACCATACGTATGTGCGTTTTTCAGTTAATTGAGAGATACTTAAGTAATTGGATATTGCATTACAACTTATTGCTCACTTTTGCCTGCCTAGTGAAGAAAACAATTTGACTCTAAACAGCAACTTTGTACCTAATATTTTAGACTTGGCCCTCGACTTTGTTCCTTAGGGCAAAACATGGACTCCTTTCTTACATGAATAAGTTTTGGTTGCTGTAATAATTATTGCATGAAAATTGCAAAAGTTAATCATTATTTTTAATGACTTGATATTTAAATAACCTTAGTTTTATTATGAAGAGTAACGTTTTCGTAAAAAGAAAAATGATTAATTAATCTCCATCCTCAGATCAAAGCAAAATTTAAAATTCAACGCGCCACTTCTTTTTTATTAATCTCCTACAACTTTGAGCAATATACCTTTTACTAAAAAGATGGCCATAAAAAAGGTGAGCGAACCAAAATTAAATTCGCCAGCCAACTTGAAGTAGGCATTACAGATTATTTATTCCGGATCTTTACGATTTTGCCAAATTGTTTTTGCGTCCACATTGGTCTTTATTACTCTTAACTTTAGCTTGGAATTGGCGTGAAGGTTGTATGATTTTGTAATTGCTGCTTACCTGTCAGGGGGTCAATTCTGTTCGTGTAATGAATTTGGGCCCTACATTTGTTTCATTATGCCCCTGCGTTGTGTAGATCAGTATGCTCCGTTGTTTTAATGATGGGGCGAGTATTTGATCTAGAATGATTAGTCGGTACGCGAGTTCGATGTCGATTTCATTTCCATTTTAATCCCCTTTGTGTTTGGGGGTAACTAATTACTGGGGGGTAAGTAATACATGGTTTCGGATTCCACATAATAACATGTATTATGAAGAAAAATGTAATTGTTTTCAATAAATCGAATAAGATCTCTGTTTATTTTGTACCCACAACCGAGATATATAATTCTTAGTGTAATTATTCCACTCCAAAAACAGTTTGTCAGTCAATCTCATTCCTGTCCTGTCAGCCACTCTCATTCACCGTTCTCTCTCTTTCCTTGTTTCTCTTCTTGTTAATTCTAACTTTTCCATTCCATCTTCTATCACCGTAACTACTACATTCGTACCTACATATATTTGTTTTGGGAGGTATATGCAGGTACTCATCCAAAACCATTTTTGAAATGTCAAATAGCATACTCCTTACGAGCTGAGATTTGTTTCTACGACCTCCATTTGAACTCCTCCATCAATGGTCATAATATTAATTATAATTTAGACAATAGTAAGGTAATGTCCGACCCATTTGTTCTGAAAGCTTAGCACAATAAAACCTATATATTGCTTTAAACTTCATCTCTCGGGAGCCAACCCTCAAGATTAGGGGTATGTCCCAGGGCACGTAGTGTAAGTAACTCGGTGCTTCTAAAAATGGCTTAGCCAGACTTGGCTTGTTTCTTTATATATAATATGTTACTGTTATGTAATAAATTTGTACAGTTTATAATGTGATCTCAATTTATGACTTTTACGTTCGTATCTTGCACGCAGCCACTTCCGCGTGAACTCGTGTAGGTAGTTCTCCAAATTCATTACTTTTTCGTATAATTGCACTTCATTTTATTACGCTTACGTCTTGTTACGAATGATATAGAATATTTTCCGTCTGAGACGATTTGTCGTTTGTTTTGTTTTTTTTTAATTCCCATCTAGAAACCGGCCGCAAACATTGAAAAAACGTGGTTTATTATAGTTTTTATCAGGAAAGGAAGTATTTTCTGAAGCAATTTCCTCTTACAAACATCACTAGTAAATGATTTCAATTATGAACGTTCATATTTCATAAAAATTACCCATCGCTGCCGACGAATACCTATTTTATGCTCCTAAAGTTATTTTCACTTATTTTCAATTTTCCGTATTTATGATCGCGAGGAATGACTAGTATTTAGAGCTTGGTACGTTCAAGATTGACCCAGAGAGGACAAACTATGTACAATATCGACTATTATAAGATTATTAATATGGTAAATGTAAAACTTTTTTCTGTAAATTACTGGAATATTCACATTGAACGTCATATGATGGTATATGACGTTCAATGTGAATATTCCAGTAATTTACAGAAAAAAGTTTTACATTTACCATATTAATAATCTTATAATAGTCGATATTGTACATAGTTTGTCCTCTCTGGGTCAATCTTGAACGTACCAAGCTCTAAATACTAGTCATTCCTCGCGATCATAAATACGGAAAATTGAAAATAAGTGAAAATAACTTTAGGAGCATAAAATAGGTATTCGTCGGCAGCGATGGGTAATTTTTATGAAATATGAACGTTCATAATTGAAATCATTTACTAGTGATGTTTGTAAGAGGAAATTGCTTCAGAAAATACTTCCTTTCCTGATAAAAACTATAATAAACCACGTTTTTTCAATGTTTGCGGCCGGTTTCTAGATGGGAATTAAAAAAAAACAAAACAAACGACAAATCGTCTCAGACGGACTATATGACGTTCAATGTGAATATTCCAGTCAGCCAACACGGTTAACTGACCATCCGTGCACTTTATGTGCATTGTCTTAAGGATCAATATAGATACAGGCTGGTCAGTTAACTGTGTTTCCGTTTGTACCAGATTACTATTGAGAAAATAAAAGTATTGAATGCATGGTCACCCATGGATTAGTTATATAAAAACTAAAAACAATCTTCTTGTTGCATCATGAAAGCCGAAGTGAGGCTATTGAACTAGAGAGGGAGTTATAAATAAATAAATAAATATAAATAAATAAAGAATGGGTTTTATTACAGGCAATCGGACAATGAAAGATATCATCCATCTAATCTATCTCTACTTAGGTGTTTATAATCATAACACCCAAGCAAGCAATATTATCAAATGAATATTAATATGCAAAACTTGGTGTAGCGCTTAACCGCTACATTACTTTTTTCTCGGTGAAATTAATTTAATATGCATCGTGAAAACAGTGAATGGTTGGTTCTTTCTTTTCTCCCATCGTATTATTGAGAGGAAAATATTTAATAAAGACGTATTTCTTTGAAGCGGCGCGATTCCTTCTTCCCTGAGTATTGTTCAGGACTAGATTTGGCTGGCGTTTGAGTTTCCACCAGGACAAAGGAAACTCGACCTCGAAGACTAGACTAGAAATAAACTCATGCTAATAGTCAAGTAAAACATACACTGTATTATTTATTTAATTGATCATTGTAATATCTTTCCAATTTTGTTTTAAGTCTTTTTCATTCCATCATCTCTATGTAATGTAAATATGTATTTTGGTCTCCTGCGGTACACGAACAACACGTGTAAACGATTTCCTAAATACATGTCTTATGTCTATATCTTCTGTAGTTCACGCCTTAATGTAATAATAAATTAATGAGGATCAAGACGAGCTGTCAAACTTTAACCATAAAAAAATCTGTACTACGGAAAAGTGACGCCATAAAATGATGCTAATTATGATTCTGTTACACTCACGTTCGTACTAACTGCCACTACTGACGCGGCCGCGAGAACATTCATCCTAAAGGAGAACTCCTGAAGTGTTGGAAATATGTCGCCTATCACATTCATCATTCTGCTAATGTTTCCACATCGCTATTGCATTGCTTATTATCGCTTGTCACATTAATCAAAATAAAATAGTGGATCTGTGATCTGAAGAACTCGCAAGCCTACGATTTTTTATTTTTATTTCTTAAATGTGACGTGACAAAAAATCTATATAGTTAACGAAGCTGCTCACGAATTTTCACGAGAATCGGTAGAGAAATGCGACCTATAGAGGAGGACGGCGGGAAAGCGGGACATCCGGACATACCAACGATTTTCGGCCCAAGCTGAAGCGTAGAACTTCGTTCGCTTCGCTCCGAGGAGTTCGATTAGGCAACATTCACTGCCAAACATTTTGTAACGGTACGCTCGTAGCCGATAACATACGAATAACCTTATGTAGAGGAAAGCGCCTACGAGCATTGTTCAAGATGCACAGAAAAAATCCGAAGAGTAATTTGTCCGACACCATATTTATTATGAAATTTCAAAATTCCGAACGCCGCCGTGTCCCGCTCAACGAAAAGTAGAAGTCGGATGAGTTGATGGAATATAGTAATTAGTAGTACTTGCTCTGTAGTAGTGTTGTGTTCCTGGAGGTGAGCAAGTGTCGTGAATGGTCATGATTCACCATAGTATTTATATTGATGTAAATAATGATGTTTCAAACGGCCGATTTATTTCATGTAGCAACACCTACAAGCAATCATTTTATAACAATGTTGACGGGTAGGCTGAGACGTATAGTCAGAGTTCCTAACGGCTATATTGCGTGAGAACAGTTAAGTGCAGATTTCTAGTGTTAGATTTGGAGGAAAACCATTGTGAGCTCTTTGCATAATCACTTTCAATGCATCCTATGATATTGTAACGATTTCGTTCATTTAGACATGTGTTCATGTGCTTACACAGGTCGGACGATGATTGTTTACGATGTGATGTATTTATTTGCGTCCACAAATCTTATTCTATTTGGAAGGCGTGACGGTATATCATGTACATGAATAAGGTTTTCCTACATGTCACGTACATGCGATAATACAGTTCTTAGCCGTGGAGTTCTTTAGTGTGAGAGGATTAGTAACAAGTGTAACAACAGGGTCTCAGGTTCGGTAGTCTCAGCCTCAGGCCATATTATCTGTAAATCGATATAATAATTAATCTGTAATGTAATTTTTTATCATGAAATAAATAATCTAATCTAATCTATTATCGTCATCAATCGAGAGTGAACCCGGGTAATTATAACTGGAACAATAGCGTGTGAATTGGTACAGCATCAGCTGTGTGGTAAGGGATGTCTGTAATGGGAGGTGGAGGACATTCTCGGGGACAAAGGTCCCCACACCTCATATGGAGCCGGTACGCTCGTATGTCAGATATATAAAGGATTCCGCAAGCTGTAAGTGTAGGTTCATAGTTACATATATGCTAATATGCTATACCTAAGCTAGAGTGCTATAGGTACCTACTCATTCGCGGCCATGAGATTGACGAGAAGTGGCTTCGCGACAGCAAGGTTGCCAGAGCTCCAGGGGATGCGTTGTGTTGAGAGCGAGGGAATTTGTTCCTTTAGACAGCTACACGGCGAATCCTCAAACATATCAAGGGTCGGCTACTACGGTCGGGGGGGTTACTATTTGGAGTTGTATGCGTCTATAGGCTTCTGTCCGCTTACCATCAGGCGGGCCGTACGCTTGTTTACCACCGTCGTTGTATAATAAAAAATTATATAAAAAATAAATAGGTTAGGTTTGGTTAGTATTATATCCTGAAAAATCAAAAATACCGTCAGCGAGATATGGTTTTCTGGAACAGAGGCTTTTTATGAAATTTAGAAAAATATGCTTTCGGACAAATCTTCGATTTTATTTCATTTACAGTGTACCCATTCGTCAAAGTACTAATTCGTTGCATCACTATTTAAAATGAACCATTTAAAAATGCTTCCGATAGCCTCCTGAGATCACTTCATGCAAAACAAACCACAAAACATTTTATCGCCAAACAATCCTCTTAAAGTGACAAACAAATATGGTGGAACTTAAGTTGCCACAACGACACCTGTAACGCCTGTCCGTCTAAACTAAGCAGACCGCTATCCCCCTGACCCGGTCGTAGAAGGCAGGTTCTTCTTAATTCAGTCGTGACACACCTTGCAAATGGGCATATAATTAGGATTTAGTTTTCGTGGCTGACGCAGGATGTGGACCTTCGAGGCACGAATAAAATGTGTAAAGAAAAAGTTAGAACGACAGTGGGAAGTTGTAGTTACTTATAAAAATATGACTTAGTAGCTTCTGCCCGCGACTCCGTCCGCGTGGAACTCGTTTATATCGCAGCTCCATACAAACTTTTACCCCCTCATTTCACCCCTTTAGGGGATGATTATGGGGATAAAAACTATCCTAAGTTACTCTCCATCCCTTCAACTATCTCCACTTAAATCACGTCAATTCGTCGCTCCGTTTTGCCGTGAAAGACGGACAAACATACAAACAAACAAACACACACTTTCGCATTTATAATATTAGTATGGATTGAAGTTTGGGGTAAGATCTGTTAGTGCTCTCGTACGTACCAACATATTGTTTTATAAAGTATTGGGGATTTCCTAGGGTCTAATATTGATTGGCTGTATGTATAACCGTTCAATAACCTATTATAGCTAAAATGCTGATACAATTCGTTTGTATATAATAAAGGGAAAAACACATTTTATTTATAAGAAGCATTTTAAGTACTATGAATAAAGAGGAAAGTCTTTGGTTATATACCGAGGCCTTTTTTCATAAAACTTGTTACCCTTTGTTAACTAAAATTGGATGTGTCTTTTATTAAGAGAGATAAGAATAAACGAATTTTATCTAAAACAGAAGAACCAGAAAATAAGGGATCGCGTATTAATCAGAATTTATGACATGTGCTTAACAAGAGCCCGACAAACGAATTTACTGAAATAGGATACTAACTCTCTCTCTCTTTATCGCTGAGACAGTCGCGGTCTGTTGCGTCACTTGAGATGAATTTGAAGAAGTTGTGGCTTTCCAATGACTTGTGAATTGGTTGAATATAGTATTTATTTATTTATTGTATATTTGCGATATATATATTGCATATGATAGTGTGTATTATCATGTATTGTTATATGTATTGGCATGTTTTTATTTGTCTAGATTAATACCTATTAGGTTTTGTTTTCATTTTCTCTGTGTTTTTGTACACGGTATAAGTTTGCCTATCTCGTTCTACCTACCTTCCTCACAATTGCTCAAAGGTTAGCTGGAAGAGATCCCTGATAGGGATAAGTTCGCCTTTGTACTTTGATCTATTGTGTGACATGTATATTGTTTAACCTGTTATTGTGTACAATAAAGTGCTTACATACATACATACTCTCATGATTTGAGATTTTTTTGAGCTTACGAAGAACTATTTAGTGATGTTTTAGATGATACATAATGTTGAGTTACATTATTTGTATTTGTCCTTCAATAGTTTTCGAAGCTCTTAAATCAAATCCCTCTCGTTGATCAATCAGGGCCCACATGGCCCGGATTAGGTCTGGCCCTCGCATTTCGGCCTTTGTCTTATCTCAAACTAATTTGTAAGTGAAAGTCCTACGCGAACGCGTTTTTATTAAGAGTACAAAAAGTCACAATTATTAGAAAAATGGTATTTCATATGTTTCATCAAAACTGTAATCATCTTTCATCATGTTTCCTCATTTATTTTTTCTTCGTCTCCATTAGTGTAGGTATAGAATTGATTATTAACTTATTTCTTTTATATATTTATAATGCAAAGAAAAAAACAATTTAGATGCGAATACACCACTGGTCAGTTGGAGCTTTTGTAAAACGTTGCGCGATGACCGGAAATAGAAATAAATGGAATATTTTGGTCGAGGTAAAATGTCAGCAAATATATTGTTGCCATTTAAATGTGTAATAAAAATAAATAAATTATGTAAAAAAGTATTACATATAATTTTGTTTATTAATATTTACACATTCTACCGTACTATTTGATGATTGCCATCAATGAATTAGTCTATTCAGGGCGTGAAGGCTGATATCCATATTCAATTGTAAGTTTTTACTTCGATTGTGAAAGTACACAGACATTATAGCAATTCTGTATTTGATAGATTAACATCAGGCTACGGCAAAGCATTCGACTATGTAATTCGCACATCTGGGGATGACTTGTACCTAAAGACGTCACCTCCGCTTTAGTACGCGTCTTGCGCCACAAGGAAGGACGAGTATACACAATAAGGAAGACGCCGAGAGGTGTCGTCCCTCGGTCCTCACGCTTCGTCGCGCCGGCGGGGGCAGGCGCCACCCTCGGCCCCCTTTGATAATTTATTATTGAAACCTTGCTTCTATTCTTTCCTTTTGTAATATTGTCTCCACTCGCTCCTTATTTCTTCCGGTCTAATTTGTTTATAATTTTTGTTTTGATGTTTTCTTTTTGAACACGTCTCTTTATTGTTGTTTTGGCTTTTGGTTATGCGTTCAATATTGATGAGATGCTTACAAATGTTCCATCGCTCGAAATTTCAAACTTATTAAGATTCAATAACAACTGAGATTTCGGTTCAGTTCAAACGTCGAAATTTCATGCAGCATACTTTTTAAACGAATGATAGTTTATTGTATCAGCTTTGCTTACATAATCCTACTAATATTATAAATGTGAAAGTTTGGATGATTGTTACTCAATCACGCTGAAATTTTGATGAAATGTTGTACGATAAAACTATCCTTTATTTGAAAATATGCATTTAAAGGATAAAACGTCTTTATTTGAATCCAGGGTATAAACTTATTGCCTGGATTCAAATAAAGAATAGTCTTATCCCGGGTCCACACAGACGAAGTTGTGGGCAGAAGTGTATTATAAAACCCATATAGCATGGTTCATAAATACTTTTGCCATTGTTTTTTGTGTATGAAAAACCAAAGAAAACTGTGACAACTGACTGACTAAAATAATGCTAATTGATACGAAATAGTTTGTTTTCTTTTGATGGAAATTGAAATTATGAAATGCAGCATTAAATTATCCATTGTTGTTACTACAAATCATAACGCTCTTTACATTTTTATTTAACGTATGGCCAGGTCTAGAAAAACAGAATATTATATTTGAATACGCCTATAATTCACGCCTCTCTGTGTTCGGGTTAATTAGGTTTATGTTCTAATTAAATGTTCTGAGGGGATATTAACTATGAAACGATTATAACATTGTGCGGGAATACTAATTGGCTTAGTGGATTCACTGTGTAACTACTATCCATAGTAATATTCAAACGTTAATGTTACATTTATTAACTATGCATCATAAAAATAATGTACCTGTAGGCTATTTGCCTTTTTTTCGTTTTACAATCAGAGTTTTAAAAGTCACCTACGCTTACCTACGCTTTTCAAAATTATGTTTCACCCCTTTTTTTCCACTTAGGCTTAAACCTGAAATATAACAGTATTTTCCTGTAATCCAAGGCGTAAAGTAAATATTTACGCAATTGAAATGCGTGGAGAAAACATTTTTCCCCTAAACTTGGTCGAAACACGTTTTGATTCCCGTCGAGTGCTCGCGAAAAATTTAATAAAAACATCACCTGGTAGCTCTTTCCATATTATTAAAAGTATTTATGCGTATAGGGACGCCGTGGCGGCCGAACATGCGGCAAATGACAAAGTTGTATCTTTTCCTTGAGTTTCGTTATTGTTTTTATTTCTCATTCGTCGAAGTATATTGTACGTAGTTCGTTGGCAGTGTTACCTCAACAAAAACATTAACAATGTCATACCACCCAAAAACGTTTCTATCTGCACTATATTTATTTTTATTTGTTCTAATTTGTAGGTTACAAAGTGTCTCGATGTGAAGTTCACATCTAGGTACATCCAATCATACGCGTCCTACATCCGTTGGAAGACATCCCTATACAAAGCTACACCGGGGGTACAACAATGTGGCTCGTTTGATAGATTGCGTCATTGAATTTTACACCGGACTTGACGCAACGGAGCCACGCTGTTTCGTCGCCTAAATAATTAGTTTTTTATATGTATTGTATGTATGTTAGGCTTTAAGGTATTTGTTGTTATGGGCTTTAGATGCCTGAAATAAATGGTTTATTATTATTATTATTGTACATCCGAATATACGTGGGTTTATTGGTTTGATTCTCTAGTTTTGTTTCAACGTGCGTATTAGTATTCGCGCAAGGAGAAAAGTTTTTCAATTTTTGCAAGTGTACGATACTTAAGTTAACGCAACGAATGGCAAAAGGAGTGTTTTCTGGTGATGCATTCACATTCAAATTCTTATTTCCAAATGGACGACCGTTTTAACCTTAGTGACCCTTCGTGCAAAGCTGAAAGTTGATGGTCCTGTGCTCAAATATAGATAATTGTGATCTCAATTATATTCTCCATCGTTACCTCACTGCATAGAGGAGAAGTGGCTTGTCTGGTGGGTACCAAATATGTATTTTATTATAAAAAACTACTAAAATACGTACAAAAGAGAAAAAGAAAACATCATACATTGTGCGTAACACAAAAATATTTCTCCTCGCCGGGATTTGAACCTAGTACTAGGCTTTGTAGGTTGGTTGGTGATGACTGGATGAGCTTGAATACTAAATTTGTTGTTAATATGTATGTTGCCTATGTGTTTAAGTATTCATGTATATCAAAAGTCATATTTGTAGTACCCATACGCACAATCGTGTTGAGCCCCACTTATGAATAAGATTGTCGTCAAAAAACGTTTTATTTGTTGATTTTATTTATTGCCAATTACAATTACAGATTGCCATTTTCCATTTAAACCCGCGATATTTGGTTAGACATGGCCTTGAATGGTTTAATTTCAATAATTGCAATCTTGAAGATGGAACACGACATTAATTTATGAGGATCCATCAAATGTAGTACATGTTATTATTGTTATTGAGGCTTAACGAGTTATCGACCTAACCCTTAAGAGTTTCTGTTGATATATTTTTCTTTATTTTCTTTTCTTATATTTTGCACGACGTGAAGTGAGTCCTATTCACGCAAACAAAACAGTGGTGTTCGAATAACTAGGTATACGATTTCATTACAACTGTTTTAATGGCTCAAAACCTTAAATTATGTAAGCTTGTAAAAAACCGGCCAAGTTCGAGTCGGACTCGCGCACGAAGGGTTCCGTACCATTATCTATAAAAACATTAAAAAAAAAAAAGTTTATTGTATGGGAGGCCCCCTTAAATATTTATTTTATTTTGTTTTTAGTATTTGTTGTTATAGCGGCAACATAAATACATAACTTGTGAAAATTTCAACTGTCTAGCTATCGCGGTTCTTGACATACAGCCGGAAAAAAAAAACGTTTGTTGTATGGGAGCCCCTCTTAAATATTTATTTTATTTTGTTTCTAGTATTTGTTGTTATAGCGGCAACAGAAATACATCATCTGTGAAAATTTCAACTGTCTAGCTATCGCAGTTCTTGAGATACAGCCTGGTGACAGACAGACAGACGGACAGCGAAGTCTTAGTAATAGGGTCCCGTTCTTACCCTTTGGGTACGGAACCCTAAAAAGGATGTTAAAAATTAAATAAATGTACCTACATTCCCTGCAATTGTAATATTTGTAATCCATTCCATTGATCCTAGTTTGTCGAAAAAAAAAAAAAAACATTGTATTATTATTATTGGGAATATCCATAACATATCATGAATTTTAATTAAAAACGTATAACATAAGTATCTACATAATGCTCTCCTTAAAATAAATAAGCCTTCATAGGATTAAAACACTTTCATGCGTTCTATGTATGCTCCATTATTACTATAATGCTAAATTATCTGCTAAAGTTAAATCTAATTAAAAAATAATGACGTTAGCGTGAACCCTTTCTTTTATTAAAGTTATAATGAGTATGATAGGAAACTGCGTTCATTGTATCCTTCATTATTAGTATTATGCTAAATCATCTGCTAAAGTTAAATCGAATTAAAAAATAATGACGTTAGCGTGTTCCCTTTGTTTTATTAAAAACATTTGTTTTTTAATACAAATACTTTGGGCGAAAACTACTTAGAATAATCCGTTAACAACAAACATTATGCCAAAAAAAACATAAGATAACTATAAATATCTTTCTATTCTGGATTGAAATTTTGACAAACTTTAGAACAGCTATGGTTTAACTAAATCAAAATCGAACTCATGTACTTAATTAATCCTTAACAATGTTTAAAAAATAACGGCGAATTGTTGTGTCAAATAATACCCAACAAACGATTGAATTACCAAAGACCTAACAATGTTTAAAAAATAACGGCGAATTGTTGTGTCAAATAATACCCAACAAACGATTGAATTACCAAAGACCTAACAATGTTTAAAAAATAACGGCGAATTGTTGTGTCAAATAATACCCAACAAACGATTGAATTACCAAAGAAGCCCCTAATGAAAGTTGTATTAAGTCGAAATCCTAACAAATACCTTTGTAGGTTGTGGGTACAAGAGCCTTAATAAGAGGAAAACGGCAATCAGCAGAGGTTAACTCGATTTGCTTGCTTGTTCTCCCTGCCTGCTGATTGGACCGGATCCTATTGATTTTATCGCGTTCATTCAACTTCGTAAAGTTTGTAAGCCTGATTAAAACATTAGTTACTTTTGTTTACTTAAATCTATTATTATTTCCCTTATTTATCTTTGTTATATTCATTATATTTATGTTACTCCTATTTAAGCCATTTACAGGTTTTCTTTCGATTATATTGTTTGTACCATTTCAAATGTACTTTGCCATCTAACTGCGATGATAAGATAACGTCTTGCTGTCTAAAGTAATTTTGTGTTTGTATGTTCTTTTATTTATAAAAGTTTTAATCAATCATTTAACCTAATTTATTAACCATAATGTTTTATTTTGATCTAAATAGTTTTTCTTATAACCAATTTTTTTATGCTGTAGAATGTTTTTTTTTTATATTTAGCGGCACCCTATCCAGGCCCATGGGTATACGTATAATTATTTACTTATTTAAATATAATAATAAACTACGTAGGTTCACTACGAAACCTATCATTCTTCATCTCACAAAAACTTCAGGCACTCCCTACACACATTAAGTTGTAATACTCGGGCCAATTGGTTTTGAATCGCATAGTTGAAATGTAATTACTACTCAGCCCAAATAATCCCGATTTACCACAGTGTACAGCTATGCGCTAGATTTTGGCTTTAACTTTAAAGCCTGTAATGGTGGCCATCCTGACATAAACAAGTCCATGTCCCTGATTTGATATGGAGTACCGATAGCATGAGAAGCGACGAGTTTTTGCGTCCAAATTGTCTTTTACTGACCTTGTATGATTGATTTGTGTACAATTTACAATGTAAAATTTTGCCTGTCCCCGATATAGGGATATCCCAAACATCATATCTCTGTCTTTCAAAATGAAGATGATAGCGAATAGTGGTGTAGACTCGAAAATTATTATAACTCCAAAAGAAAGAAGGCAAAAAAAAATGCCTAGTGACGAAAATCCCATTCAGATACCTCAAAGAATTACGAAGCTACAACCGTTTTAATTTTGCTTGTTAGAGAGAGAGAAAACGCGAACAGTGTGTGACGTCACGTTACGGCATGCTGCCGGGGGGCCGCGTCGACGGCGGCGCCGAACACGATGGGCACGGCACATTGCCGTCTATTAGTGATGTCACAATCTTCCAGCGTTATCGTTTCATATTAAGTTGCGTTTTGTGAAAAAGGGACAGAACAGAACACAACCCTTCTTAAAACTTTGGACACTTATAACTTCGTGACTGTTTAACCTTTTGCGTTGATTTGTTCTCCATTTGACTACATTTTTAATCCTTTTTCAAGAAAATATGACATCATTTATTATTTTATTTAGTGTCTGATGATGATCTGATGACCTATGACTATACATGACCTAGGCATGTCACATTCAGTGAGTCGAATACCAATTTTAATTTGTCTTAGAATATTGCAGATATTATTCCGTGAAAATGAAGCTTTTTAAAGAAAGACGTCTACTTATTTTACTGAAATATTGATTCTGTATTTATTCTTGCTCGACGAGGGTGCGAAGCGAACGAAGTTAGTTCACCGTTTCAGCTTGGGCGAAGATTCTTTCATATTTCCGGCTGTTCAGCTGTCCTCCTCTACCTCTAAACACTTCCTCTACATTTTTTCCTTCCTTCAAATTTTAAATGAAGAGAAATAATTTATATCGAAGTATATGGTTAGAAGATCTTAAAAATAATAAGTAATCCAACGTATTCAACTTGGAAGCAGCTGTGCAAATTTTTGCGAAGTCAATTTATTTTAAAATTTTATAGTCAGAACATTTTACGATGTCAAGACTTAAATACTAACCCTTACTAATATGAGCCATTAGTTAAATACTTTCTTGTTAAATACTCCTTAAAGCTATAAAAACATTGGTTATGCAGCCATTTGGTCAACCTAACTTTGAAAGAGGTCATGTTACATGCTCGTATTATAACAAGTATGTTTGGCAGATCTGCAGGGAGGCTGATCTTAAAGGTTCATATATTGAGCTCGCATATGCCTTGTCCTGATGAGCGAGATGACATTCTGCTGTGGTCTACCTCTCTCAGAATACTGCCACTACTGGCAATACCATGTAGTAAAACACCAGTTTCATTCAAAAAACGAATGAATTGAGAACTGAAACATGCCGATAACCTATCAGTTTTGCAATCACTACCAAATTGTGAAATTCATCGGCATCAAACCCCACACACTCGTAATTATTTCTAAATGTTCACCGGAGATTCAGCTCTAGCTTTATTGGATTTAAGTCGTGTTTTAAACGCCTTTTTTGAGTAGACGCGAGTTTCTGAAAGTAGTTTTGCCGAATAGCATCGTTAATACAGCAGGTAATTACATAGCGGGCGTTGCCAGTCAAATTCATGCACTGCGGTTCAACCCCTAACTGTGTTTCGCGTCTCTTCAATTATGAGCCTGTATTACTATGAAATGGAATGTAAAATGGCCATCGATTCTATGATTGGATAGCTCATTGAGAATTCCGATGCCATTTATGATTATTCGGCTTTTCTAAAGTGACTAGTCTATTTATCTATATTTCATTCGTTTTATATTGCCTCCTACTGGCAATAAATTTATTTCTACTTCTCCGCTACCCAAACGTTGTCTGGGAGAGATCGCTCTTTATTGATATGACCGCCTGTTGCTTAGCGCTACTTGTAAGACCATTATCCTGTATTAGTTTCCACTAAGTTTTATCGAAAAATATCATGCGTTAGGGATTTAACAGTAGCTTTTTGGTGAAGAAAAACATTGTGAGGAAACCGGTCTAATGGGTTGGTAGGTCAGATGGCAGTCGCTTCCGTGAAACTAGTACCTATAGTGCCTACGCCAGATATGGATTAGGTGCCAAAGCGGACCCCGGGCTCGTCTAGGGCACTACTGGGAAAAACCCTAGAGGAAGATCCTTTAACTATTAAGGTCTGTGCCCACTAGACCGCAACCGTACCGTCCGGGCAAGAAAATATTCTTTGTATGAGGCATTATGAGATAACGCCCACTAGACCGTTCCGGCACCAGCACTTTTTAATATAAAGAAAAAATATTTCTCTGACACGCTCATAGTACGGTCATGGTATGATACGGTGTAATGGGTAGAGACTTTTAGTGGCATATGTTGAGGTGTGCAATATAGAGTATTTGTATTGTGTAGTATTTCAAACGAATGTTGAGTTTCAGCCTCGCTGTCAACACAATTGATCAATACATGTTAGGTATATTTAGTCTGTTAATTAAGCTAAACTACAATTTACTCTAGCTATTGTAGTTGGCCAAATCAATCAAAATTCATGAATTAGAGGTTAATGTATCCAATGATTATTTGGTGGCCGTATTTGTTGATTACAACTAATATGTACCTATCTTTATTTAGTGAATGCTTTATCATTCTTACTATATAGTAGTTAAACTGGTTTAAAAAATCTTTTTGCATACCTAGTTATAATTTCAATGTTTTCCATCAACCATCTAAAAAACTTATTTATGTTTTTTCCGAGTATGTCCAATTATTTATTTGTCACGCTCTTTTCCAAATCATTATGCTAAGCCTGTCACTGGACACTGGAAGCCAGGCAACTGTTTCGTATTGTAGACTCATATGGTCGTAAATGCGTGCTAGGGATGAAGGTTTATGTCCGTTTGGAAGTGAGAGGCAGTGTTGGCCCCAATCGCTCGTGTCGCTTGAAACGTTTGTATGGTAGTTCATGTTAGCGGAAAGAGACTACGGCGTAAGTGTCTGCTAGACGGGTTCCTGGCACTGAATGTGTACAAGATAATTTTTAACCGACTTGAAAAAAAAGGAGGAGGTCCTCAATTCGGTTGTATTTTTTTTTTTTTTTTTTTTCAATGTTTGTTACCTCAGAACACCGTCATTGATGAGCCGATTCGAATTTTTTTTTGTTTGTTTGTAAGTATATGCATCCAGGTGGGTCCCATTTTTTTTTATAAAGTTGGATGATGGGATCCATGAGGAATTGAGAGAACTCCTCAATTATATTAGGCACGCGTGTAGTGATTTTGGTATTTTCCATTATATCTCGTGTATTTACATCCGGAAATCATAAATTTGGTGGAGTGGAACTGATGATGAAGACAACAGATGACTTATGGAATTCCTCAATTATGTACTTAAAGTACAAAAGCACGTCACAGATTCTGATAAGATTCCGTTGAAATAGCAGCTAATGAAGTACCAAAGGTGATCCTTGTGGAATCGACGGAAGTCCTCAAATATTATCGGGCCACATACAGCGTTGGGTTTTTTTCTCTAATAATCAACGCAGGGATTCGTTTTCTTTAGGTGTCAAAGCGGACCCCGAGCTCCTTTAGGGGCATAACCGGGAACAATGCTAGGAGAATGATGATGAATCAACGCATTTGCTTTCGGAAATCAGTTCATGTGGTAAATTGGAAAATAAATGTGGAAATGTTCTCGTGGCTTGGCGGAGTACTAAATTGAAGTCGGTTAAAACTTTGTTTTAAAGTAAATTATTAATGCAAGCTTCACTAGTAGCCATTGAAGAATTCCTACTTCTGACTCTTGCAAACTATACCTATAATTGTATTTTTTACTTTTAGTTTCGTCATGCCCATCTGTCCGTATGTCACAGGCATTTTACTCGAAAACTATAAGGTGTATTTGAGTAACACTTGGCGGATAGGTGTACTTTGTTAGCCGCTACATAGTTTTCTAATGAAATCACTAAAAAACATATTTTTTAGGGGTGCACTCCATACATGTAACTGTGCAAGTCAAATAAAATATATTTTAAGTCTACGTGTGGTACATCAATCGATAGGCCTTTCAAAATAATTATAAGGTTTCTCAGCATTTTATTTTGGGTCGAGGTCACAAAATCGAGATACTAACTAATGTTAACAAGTTGATGTTTTGCCAAGATCAATCGTATAAGGACGAGCCAATGCATTCATATTGATAACGTTATTATTTATTTTCATGCGACCATAAACAATTTCAATCGCCCACATTTTCTATTTATCTCAAACTAAATAGAACCTATTTATTTCTCGCGGTACGTTTTTCCTCAATCGCGGGAATAAGGTGGAAATTTCCCCCTCTTTCGGCAAAAACCCCCAATTCCCGGAAAACTTGGCAATCGGCTATTCAAAGGGAAATTATTTCGCGTGCAATTATTGGGCCGAGAGAGTAGGGATAGCAGGAAGGGGTTAGAAAGTGTGTGTGTCGAAGTGCTTAATTGATAAAAAGACTAGCCGACGCCTTTGAAATTGTTTTTTTTTTATTTAAACCGATAAGAACGTTAAGAAACACATGTACACAATAAATGTCTACGGGCGACATATTTTGAACCCTTCAGGATGTTCGGTGTGTAGTCGCGGCCGTGCTGCCCGCACCATGCCGTCCGAAACATGCCGGCCGTAGTTTGACCGTATAGTTAGTAATATTCCTAAACTAGACTCATGATCGGTTAAGGAGTTGCCGAGATTTTGCTGTGTACACTTCCTACCCCCAAGATGCGAATAAAAAGAATATGTAGCTTATATCCTTCAGCTTAGTACTTGGTCTGAGCTTAATACATAACCAAATTAAAGTCATCAAAATTGGTTAAGTAATTTAGGGGTGAAAAGGAAAAAAAACAGACAGACAATATCATTAGGTATGTTCATCATTTTCGAAATTAAGTAATCGCGCAGCTATAAATTTGACATATACAAAGACAGTTATTATGCCACTGTCTCTTCTAGCATTCCTATCCACTTCCGACCCCGGGGCCCCCAAGGCCTGAGGTTCAATCGCTTGATTAATACAAAGTCGTCTATTATTTTAATTGAGGTATCTGAGTTCCACGATTTGTTACAATTACAATTAATAATTCTCCGGACGGTACGGAAAGTTGGAGATTTTATGTGCGTTTACAAAATTATACCTACGACTGATTCAAAATTGTGGAAATTACTATAGTACCTCTAGCTTCTAGTTGCTTCTTGTGTAACCTACATTGAGATAAAACTGTGAACTGTAGAACTGGCGAGCCAGTCTTTATTATTTTATTTCCAAAACTGAATCTACCAAAAAAAGCTAGAATATTGCTTCTTAAACTATCACGATGCTCACACGTATTTTTTACTAAACGGGACTTAATCGCGTATAATTATGATTTTTTTTTTTTTTTCTTTTTCAAATGAAAACTTACATACTATTCATTTATATTCTCGCCAAACTGTTACGTCTGATGGCGAGACGCGCTACATTTTAATACAACTTAGCCTATTAAACTCATCTTATAAGATAAATAGGTAACAATTTCGTGGGCCCCATACCAAAGAAATTATATATATAATGCATACATATACACACATACATATTTGATGAATCGAGAATGCCTTCTGGAGACACACACACACACACACACACACATACAATCATGACAAGTCGAGAAGACATTCCTTTAGTCTAGTTTTTATCATAGATTTACTTAATTTAGAACTTTCTCTTAGTAAACTATTTTTTTTGAATATTTTTGGTGCTAGGTACTTTGAACTTCTTTTGCCATAATAGTTTATTACTTATTTCTTTACCTCTCGCGGGTTTTTCGAACTACCCGCACTTGGTCTTTATTAACCACTTGTACCCTAGGGTTGTCACCCGGCCGACACACAAAACAAAATTTCACGAGAATCGGTTGCGAAGTGCGATATACCCAGACATACGTTTTTTTTTGTCCTACGCTGAAATGAAGAACTTCGTTCGCTACTTTCGCTCGTCCAATGAGCATACGGGCTAAAATGAAGAGGTATATGTACCTAAATAGCAATTTAACAAACTATGTCTTGAAATAATTTGTAGTTGTATTTGTACATTTATAGATGATTTGTACATCCAGAGATGTTCTTACTCGTTGCTCTTATAACATTTGATTCTTCTTTTGTTTTTTTGATATATTTCACACTGTAACATTTTGTATCACAGTATACTGTGCAATGTTATCACTTATCATCAGACATCGGATTCCGTGGGGCGAAACTTCTTGACAGCTAGGGACTTCCTATATCGATAAACCCATTTATCGATACTAGTTCTAAATACTAGTGATCACACAAAGGTTTGCTTATAAAATATTTTTTATTAAAAGAGTATTATATAATAAAATAAGAACTAAATTTTCCTCTTCTCTTTTTAAAACGTTTTTAAAAGTTTACTCGTCACAATTTATTTCTTCATGACTGTCCCATCTATTGTTGTTAAAGTAAACTACCAGAATTTTTTCCATATTTTCGGGCGTTAAGCGTCTCCGTCTTGGCTGAAAAATCCATTTCAGGTGGCTAAAGGACTTTTCAATTTCTGTGGAGGTTATAGGAGCATAGCAAAATTTCATAAAGTGATCAATGGTATTTCGTTTATTTATCGGTTGTAATGTAACTTCTTTACCTTTTAATAACAAATTGATTTTTTCCATTGTGTTGTACCCGGAGTTTTTGTAAAAAACGTTTTTAAATTTATCGTATACGATTTTCCCCTTTTTGTCCAAAAATATTTTAGATAATGCAGACTGTACCTTCTTCACTATTCGCACACCAAAGTCTAGAGACAAATTTGTTGCTTGTAATTTCTTTATCGACTCTTGAATGATATTTAGATTGTCGGCAATAAGTTTAAGTTCACCCTGAAGAGAAGATTTATTTAGTGCAGCCTTGGCCAATTTAACTGCTTTCCCATCTGATGCAGAAAATGTATGCAGAACTCGTCTTATATCTTCAAAATATTTAGCGTAATAGTTTGCTGCTTGCAACCATGTGCCCCATTTTATAATGGTTGGTTGCGGCGGTAGAGGTACATTTGGTAACATATTTTTAAATACATTGATTCTCTTGGGACACTTCAAAAATACTTTTTTGACGGATGATATCAAGTTATTAACATTTGGAAACAGATATCTAACTTTCTCAGCAACCCTATTTAATCCGTGAGCTGCACATGTTACGTGAGTCATATTTTGAAAAACTGAATCCAGTTTCTTACCCATTTTTATCATATAAGGTGCTGCGTCAGTCACCAACAATAGCACTTTTTTGAAATTATCGCTATTTGAATCACAGCACCAAAAATTTGATAGGGACGTTATAATCAAATTTGCAATAGTTTCATTATTTGTCTGCTGTAAACATTTACTTGCAATAACATACGGCCGACTTGGTGTGCTGTGAGAAAGTTTGCCAATGACAACATTTGCAATTTGGTCACCGTTAGAATTTGTAGTTTCATCTACCGACACGTAGATGTAATTGTTTCCAATTTCGTTCCTAATTTGTTGATACGTTTCATTATAAATTGGAGAAAGATAATTTTTTCTGATAGTAGATTCCCAAGGCACTGAAAACTTCCCATATCGTCCAGAAATGCAATTTTGAATAAAACCATAAAAATTTGGATTTTCTAATTGATACCACGATATATTGCAGGCCACCATGAACATAGTAAGCTCTTTGTAGAATTTATATTTTTCTTCTTGAATACTTGTATGTCTTCCGGTTTTCAAGTGCCTAGCAAGAGAATAATTTTTGCGATGAAAGGTCACTTGACATTGGCTACAGCGTAGCTTAGACCCGCGTTTAATTATTTCAGGATGCTTTTTAAGCAAGTCTTCTATTTTTTGAAGAGGCATTATTTATTTTCACTCATAAATATAAAATCTGTAATAAATAGCACGTGTTTACAAATGAGAATGACAGTGTCTGATGACATTGACAAGTATTGTTTCATAGTGAGTGTCTAAGTAGGTAAGGTACTTCTATTTCATTATCTGAAGAGGTTAAGATAATGGGTATCAACTATTTTATAATGCAATCGGTACTAGCCTTATCTATGTGTAACCTACCGATTATTTTAGACGCTATGTATGAATTTCATACTGGTCTTCAGAACAATAGTTACGAAAAACACACACAATGTTGGGGGCGGTCACTAGTATATAGAACTAGTATCGATAAATGGGTTTATCGATATAGGAAGTCCCTAGCTGTCAAGAAGTTTCGCCCCACGGAATCCGATGTCTGCTTATCATATAGCGTGTACTGTGTAACATATTATTATACTCAGTTTCTATTTGCGAGTTCCTATAATTGGCTCTGTATTGCTATTTATCAAAGTCTAGCGAATATTTCATAGCTGTTGGAATTCCTTGTATAAATAAATAAATAAATAAATAAATAACATTTATTTTTATCATAGTGAAGTATTCATAGGCATTAACCTAAATAAACTGTACCTGTTAGGGACCTGTCATTGGCACAACAATTGTATTCTAGCTGTGAGCCTATATTGTATGTTAAATACAAAATACAAATCATTTATTTCGGACTTTAAAATCCATAGTGTTAGAGGTTACATTACAAACTTAGTGCTATATGGTTAGGGTTCTATAATTATGCTAAACTTAAATTAAAGGCGCCTGCTGTGCACGGGTATTACAGGCGTGTGCAGTTGCACATAACGCTGCAGCAGCGGCGAGTCCCAGCGGTGGGTTAGCATGCTCAGGATACTATGTGAGGCGCCACGACTGCGATTGAGGAGAGACGCACATTGTTTCATCATGATGGTAAAAAAAGCAATCCATTTGCGCCTCCGCGAACATTTTCGACACACTGCCATACCGTGACAGCTCGAACATCATCCAGACCTCGTATCATGGTCGGCCTTATCACGCGATAAGTGATAAGATAGGAGCGTCGTCTCGTTCTATCGAACGGTGTCAGCCAGTGACGGACGCTCTATCTTGTCACTTATCGCGTGATAAGGCCAACCATGATACGGGGTCTGAACGCGTCATTATAATTGGACGCGCAACGATTTTAAAGCGGTTGGTCTTTTTATAAATTAATTAATTTATTAATTAAAGTTGGATCGTTTCTCCCAACGACATCCCACCGTCTGGTTTTATACCCGAAGAAGTAAATTTCAATACCTTACCTCGCTCGCTCCAGAAAGAGAAACTTCGCCCCAAACCTACCTATATGTCGATGCTGGAAACAAAACACGGCCGGCAAGTTTCCTAAAAAGAGTCGTAATGACGGGCAAAAATCCTTTGCAGCTCGAAGTCCCGCGCAGGAAATGAAGACCGCAACTTGGGGCCAATTTGTACCGCGCTTACGAGGCGAGCGCCAAGGGATACGGTACATCTTTTAACTTTTAGTGTAGCCTTCTATAAATTTAAAGGCTGGATCTTTTGGAGTTTTCTTTGTAGGCACCTACCCTTTCTTCCTGTTTAGTGTAACTTACCAAAAATTATGATTTAATATTCGGTCTATGGCCAAAATTCATATTAAGTATTATGTTTTACGCGTAATCTTTATTTTTATTTTTTATATATTAAAATATTAAATAAGCTGCTCATATTGGCTTGTTCGTTCACCAAGATAAAAAGAGACGGGGACCTGGGGGCATTTACTTTTTATAGGTTTACTTTATAATATAGTTTAGTGATATTTCGTTATGAATATTATTATGTTAGTTGTTTTTGTAATTAATATTATAATCAAGTATTCAAGTAGTTTATTGCATTAATGTTGTTACAGTAATATTGTACATAGTTGACACTTGTTACATTAAGTGTGAAGTGTTGACTCGCTTCAAAGACGCGCTGTGCGAATCGTCGACGATCCCAAACTCACTAGCGATATCGAACCGTTGAGTCTAAGGAGAGACTTCGCCTCCTTGTGCGTGTTTTATCGCTTGTACAACGGGTTGTGCTCTGAAGAACTGTTCGACATGATGCCTACGGCTGCTTTTTACCACCGCACCGCTCGCCATCGGCCAGGGTATTCATCCTCACACCCTGGAACCTAAATGGTCGCGTACCGTACGGTTTCAGAGAAATTTCCTCCCTCGGACCCTCCGGTTGTGGAATGAGCTCCCTGCCGAGGTTTTCCCGAGGGACTACAGTATGGGGTTCTTCAAAAAAGGAGTGTATAAATTCTTGAAGGTCCTGGGTTCGAATCCCGGTAAGGGCAAATATTTGTGTGATGAGCATGAATATTTGTTCCTGAGTCATGGAAGTTTTCTATACTGTATTTAAGTATTTATATCCATTATATATATCGTCGTCTAGTACCCATAATACAAGCCTTACTGAGCTTACTATGGGACTAGGTCGATTTGTGTAAGATTGTCCCCTAATATTTATTTATTTATTTAAAGGGTCGGAAACACGCATGTAACACCCCTGGAGTTGCAAGTGTCCATAGGCTACGGTAACCACTTACCATCAGGTGGGCCGTAAGCTTGTTTGCCACCGACGTGGTATTAAAAAAAAAATAAGTATCAAATTAACATTTTATGGAAAAAAAGTATAGTAGAGTATTCAGGAGTTACAATATATTTTGTTTCAGTATATAAAAACCGTTCAGTTTTCTATGCAGTGTGTATATCATTAGCGTGTTGGGTATTGAAAAAAAGTTCGTTCTCAGTTATGGGTATTCAGTAGTGCCAAACTTGTCACCTCTCCTGATAGGACTACTATTGTTATAATTCGAGATCTTTGGACACTATTCAGTACCTAGATCTCGGTTTCAGATTTTTCAACCCCTGACGCAAAAATAGGGGTGTTGTAAGTTTGACGTGTCTGTGAGTCTGTCTGTGTGTCTGTGGCATCGTAGCTCCTAAAAGAATGGACAGATTTTAATGCATGCTGACGTGATCGAGATGGTTCTTAAATCTTAGCTATTTTTCAACAGCCGGTTTTGTGACATTGAACTTTGAAATGAAAATGTCGGGGGTTTTCGAACGTTTTTAAGTTAACTATTTGAAACCGCATCAACATCTTCGTACATCGCCGGCGCGCCGCGAAACTTTCGGCTCCGGGAAATTAGCTAGCGAAATACTTTCACGAGATCATCTGTTTGCTTACACCAGCTCTCCAACGTACTGCCGGCTAACTGTGTAACGTGCAGTCGGACTCAGTTGCTCATTTTAGTATCTTTCATGTTTAAAGAAATGTATTTCTCATAAAGAATTAATAATAACTTTTCACAGTACTAGTTACCGAATTCATACCGCTCTCATTCTTGAACGAGCGAGTGAAGGTAACGAAAGTTCTCCGTTTCAGCTTGGATTCAAATTCTTTATGTCCGGATGGCCGGCTGTTCTCTCCGACAGGTCGCGTTTCTCGACCGATTCTCGTAAAATTTTATGAACATGTTCAATCATTATAATGATTTTTTGTCGATTCTGATTTTCGAATGATTAAAAAAAAAATTAAAAGACAAATGCTTTGGAATTCTGCAACTCACAGACCCACTAGTCTTAAGTTATTAACTGTGCCCACGGTGTCGTCTAGGGATTGCAAACCGGACTGATTTTGAATCCGGCCGGATCCGGCCGGATTTTGGCCGTAATCCGGCGGATCCGGCCGGATCCGGCCGGATTACACTGGCTGGTTTTAAATAATAATAATAATATAATAAAATCATTTATTTCGACCAACTGGGATCATATTACAAGGCGAGGAATAACATGAAATAATTATAATTAGCTTGTTACATTACACAACATACTATACTACTATACAATATATCTAATTATGTTTTTTTTTTTTTTTTTTAATATTAAATTAATTACTGGGATTTGTTGTAATTAAATGTCACGTGTTTTATTATTTTTTTATCATAATTTGAGAAACGACGGATATTTACCAACTTAACATAAAATTAACATTTTTAAGTAATCACATATCACAAATATCACAATCAAATAGTATTTCAAAAATTTCCAAACTATAAACTTTTCTTTAAACTGTAAACCATATAACCAGTCTTTTTTTAGTTAACTATAATAAAATTATTTATTATAGTTGAGTCATAGAGTATAGTCAGTCTCACTCACAAACAAAAACATAATTCTAATAAATTATAATCCAATCAGCTTTGTTGTTTTTGTAAGAATGAACAAAATATTAATTGACTTCTATCGTAGCCTACTAAATGTAACATAATAATCACATATAACAATAATATATCAATCAAATAACACGTATTTCAAAATTGACAAATGATAATAAACCTTTCTCAAACCACATAATCAGTCTCCTCATTAATCTACCTGTTAGCTTTGGTTTATCTAAGTACAGTAATATAATTTTCAATTATTTGTTACTGCTGAATCAACAATTATCAGCAAATCTCGCATCGCGCGCGTCAAGCCAAGCGACGTTTGAATATCGACGGAAACATTCAATCTTAGCAGTGCTTTACGCTAATATTTTGTGTTTTAGCTGGGTGATTGACTTTACCGGATCCGGTAGCCACAAAAAAGCGCCGGATCCGGCCGGAATTCCGGTCCGGCCGGACCGGATTGCAATCCCTAGTGTAGTCACCAGCGCTTTACATGGAACATAGGATTTGCGGAATAAAAGTAGTGACATGTTTACTTTTGAAAGTCCATACTACATGATCATCATCATCATCATATCAGCCGAAAGACGTCCCTGCTGCAGGACAAAGGCCTCTCCCAAATAATGCCACAATGACCAGACTCCCTTGGACCCACCGGACTTGCCAGATAGATAGACTACTGCCTCTTTCTGATTAGAACGTTTCGAATGAGACGGATAGTCTATGTCTCCGCGACACAGCTCGCGGGCCGTGTTATCATAGCCGTGCAGGTCATCAGTCCACCTTGTGGGTCGCTCCAGTCCAAGTCGGCTCAGTTCGAGTTGCAAAGGGTGGTTCCACAACACTTCGGGAATTCAAATACCGCGAGCCATCCGGATGCCTCTAGGGACACTGAATTGCTTTAACTAACAGAAGTATACTGAAAGAAACAACGAACGGTATCATGGTCTTGTTACGGGTAAAAACATGATGTTCAGATGTAATCTGCGATAAAAACCCATCACCAATTTGTATTTGTACTCTCTTTAATGTAATTTTATACAAAAGAGCGATGTGAACCGACCGTGAAACAATTGAAAAACAACAGTGGTTGAAACTAACGCGGGAACATTTTAGCAGACTGTGTAAAATCCTGAGGGGATTTCACTAAAATAATCTAGAGCTAGAACCTATCAATCCTGACTCCTACTGCCTTAAACAATCCTAGAGCCCTAATTCCCTAGCCCTAGCATAGATTTAACATATACACATATAAATATGAAGGATGTCTGCACCATGAGACCTACGGGTTACAGACGGAAGGTGTGGAGGATATGGGTAATAGGTTGGATATTCACTGCCAACTGCACAGACTCTTGCAGTTGATTACGGCTAAAGGTGTCTTGGCCACAGCCACAGTGAAGGATATAGCGAGGCGTGTAGCGACATCTACCAGAAGACTTAGGCTTCTTAACGGCACCAACGTCTCAAATTATATTGACAAATCGTCAGTAACGATGCGCCACCCCATACTAAATTAATTTTGTATGTAAATTTTTGTATGTTTTGTACGCCTCCCTAAGGCGTTGTAGGAAGGAACTGATTGAAAGATTTGGTGGCCGAACCGGATTGTTCCGATAGCTCAGTTGGTTAGTAGCGACGGGCCATGAATGCCTGTGGTCGCCGGTTCAAATCCGGCTCGGAGCATTAAATTTTTCAATTTTTCCCTTATTTAAAAATGTCAATAGTAGCCATAGATTTATGGAAAAAAAAAATTGCTCTACTGCCATTATCCAGGGAGAAAACAGGGGACTACGTTTCTATGGAAAAACGACCCTTGTGTTTCCTCTTAATTCACGAGCACGCGCCCCACTGCTACCGTAACTGTGAAATAAATATTTATGGGACTGAGACCTCTCTTTTACAACGCGTATTAAAAAGAACACAAGCGAGGTCACTGAATAAAATATAACCCATGTCCATCTAAAAAGTCTACTCTATACAAAGTTGAAAGATTTTTTGAATCAGATGAGTAGTTCCGGAGATAACTACCCTCATACAAACTAACAGCCTACACCTTCTTCAACTTCACAGAGCCGATCACTCACTTCACTTCTTTATAATATTAGTAAGAATAATATTATTCAAAAATTTTGATTAATATGGAAATTTAAAAAAATATTCAACTGAGCTAGTTGGAAGTGATGAATCTTTCAATCTCTTCCACTCTTCTAATTAATTACACCTTAGGGAGGCTCGAAGCGACATCTACTGCGAAGTTATTACAACGTCTGAAACGGCACCAACGTGTCAAGTTACATTGAGAATCGTTAGTAACAATGGGCTACCCCATATTGACAGTAAATGTGTACTAAGCAGAAACTTCCGCTAACGAGATTCTTAATTTCGATCGAAGTGGAAAATAAAAAATATTTTTACACAGATCGAAGAATTTCGTTAGCGACCGTTTCTGCTTAGAAAACATTAAATATTATTTATTCAGATCCAATACCCGTATGCCATCATGATAAAAATGCTGGCCACTTACAAGGATTCCCGACCGAACCCTAGTACTTAAATTACACATCGTAATTCATTAACCTGCCTCGTAAACGCGGCGCGAGCGCACGTGCCGCGCGTGCGCAGCGGTGAAGCGCGGTTCCGGTGGGAACGGGCCTTTATGTCATACGGTATTCATAAGGTAGACAGCTTGTGTTATACCGACAGATGAGACATGTGACGCGATGTTTTCAACATATTGATATCACAAAATAAAAATCTACTTCCTGGTTGTCAGTGCGGTATCAGTAAGTGTCAACTGTCAGATCCTACAGATTCTTTACTGCGCGCCTACTAGGTGCCTCCTGATTGGTGCAGGATGCGCGAAAACTGAGCGATACGAATGAGGTAGGTACTGCATGGTGCATGCGTACCTTGCCGCGTCTGCGCATTTATTATATACACGGTGAATTTGAGTAACCCGACAGATTTTACGCATCGCTTCCAGAGCCTAATAGGAGTAAAAAAAGTAGTATAACTAATGGTCTAAAACGGCCTAGTTTTCGAGATATTAATTATTTAAAAAAAATACACATAAAAAATTGTCAAGTATAACACACCCTAAGGACGTGACGTAGCCAGATAGATCTGACACATTCATACGCAAGACTACTACCTGCTGATTTCCGGCCAGTCTGTTAACAAATCAGTGAGCTTAGGTATTTAATTTTTTTTTATTTTTTATTTTTATTTATTTTTTAAATTTTCTTTTTCACTCCTTTAACTAAAGATTTGTTTACAAGAGAGTAGCATCGGTAATAGTTTTTTTTTTTTTTTTTTTGCCGTATTTGCCCCATGTTCATATAACATTATTTACTCGTAATATCATCAGGAATTTATGGTTAAAATCTGTCGGGTTACTCAAATTCACCGTGTATAATGTCTGAGTCGGTTTTGCAACTAAGTCCCTGTTCCCTACTGCCTACTTGAACTTATACACCACTATCTTGGCATGGCAAAAGTTTATAATTATGACGTTTTATGCTTATTTTGATGGGTTCTTCATGATGTCGTCGGCCATTTTTTTTATTAATCTTGAAAAAATTCTAAGTCCTGACCGCTCCTTGCAAGCAATTAACTACTAGTATGTATAGAAATAAATATGATATAAAACTATATCGCTAGGAATCGTTATGATATAAAAGTACCTATCTAAACATTAGTAGTAACAGAGATACTTATGTTGAATAACATTATGAATATAGACTATTCGGAGTTACGATAGTTATTAGCACAAATAATTATGAATAGTGATCATTATGAGATAAAATTGTATGAGAAAAAAAATCGGAAATCCAGTAATCGAAGTTTGCATGCAATTTTATATGAACTTTGACGCATCCCTAATAAAAACATATCGAATGAAAATATTTACACACAATATTTGCACAATTTGGACAATCTTACACAAATCGACCTAGTCCCAAACTAAGCAAAGCTTGTACTATATACATACATATACATAAATAAATACATAGAAAATATCCATGACTCAGGAACAAATTCGTGCTCATCACACAAATAAATGCCCTTACCGGGATTCGAACCCGGGACCTCCAGCTTCGTAGGTAGGGTCACTACCAACTAGGCTAGACCGGTCTTCAAAAAATCAAAAATAAAATAAAAAATGTTTCTGTATGAGCATTTCCATATTCATCTGACACGTCCCGTCTCGCACTGACGTACGCGTCGCCCGTCTAGAAACAAAGTCTCACTTTTATCTATTATGAGTCTATCTATACTAGAAATAATTTATTTAACGACCAGCCATGTTAATAGACAGCAACCCTCTCAATAAAGTACAATTAAACTTTTTACGCGCATCCTGCCACCGTGTGCAAATGAGACCAAAAAAGCGGCGCTTGCGATGGTGCGGAAGAACAATCAAAGATGGCGGCTAATTAGGCCTAGGCCCTAGCTCGATTATTCACAGCAAAGGGCAATATGGGCGGAATTCTTAATGTGATTTCTAATTGGAATCACATTTGCATAATTGTTTGGTCGTGGTGCGGAAAATAAAATGTAAATATTCATGTAACATGTTATTTGTACCTATTTTATCCTTTCAACACGAGGAAGAGATCTTCACAGTGTTAAAAACTCAGTCGTTTCAACCCCAAGTTCTTTAAATTTTGCGCCTAAATGCGTTTTTACCGTCCCCGTGTGGTGTCTGTCGGATTAGAATTTAACCACCCCCTTCTTCCCGTGGGTGTCGTAAAAGTCGACTAAGGGAGCAGGGTTGAAGTGTGTTGCGGGCGATGGGCTAGCGCACCCACCACTGCGATATCACATTTTGTCAGTCTTATATCCTACATTTATGCTAAAAGTGGCGATGGAACATAATTCCCTTTTGGGACGTGAATGTATGTTTGTATGTAAATGCGTTTTAGCTTACTGATAACCTACGGCGTACCAGTGTGGAAGATCTCCAGTTACGTGTTGTTATCACGAAAAGTGGGGTCAAGATATACTAGGATAAGCAGAAAAACATGTTGTGAGTAGCATAGCTCGCTGCTGTGTCCCTCTTCCACGGCCTATTTGTCGGGGCCTTTAGAGTTCACAAAATTGTCAACTAAGTTTATTTTTCTATAAAATACTGTCCAGCGATTGACCCTAGTCTTACCTTATGGTACAAGACGACAGAGTCTCACTGGTTCAAATAGTTCACTCTTGTTTTGAAGGCACCTAGACCGTAGTTCTGAAGTATCAATAAAATATCATTATCTCGACATTGTTTTATGTAGGTACAGAGTACTTCTTTTGCTTTCATCATACCCCTCTACCATTAAACATTTAATTGGGCACTAAACGACTGAAATTAGCATAAAGCGTGCCACGCCATGCGTGGTGGCATTTTGAATCAATTTGCGCCGGGTTCGCGGCTCGGTGGACACCCAATATGGCGCGCACGTGCATGTCCAAGTTTTTATTTTTTATTTTATGATAATCTTGCAAATGATCATGAAAACAATCTATTGCTCGACGAATAATGTTGTCGTGAATGGTCATGATTCACGATAGTATTTACATTGATGTTAATAATCATGTCTCAAACAGCCGATTTATTTCATGTAGCAACACCGACAAGCAATCATTTTATAACGATGTTGACGGGTAGGTGGATAGTGAGAGTTCCTAACGGCTATATTGCGTACGGACAGTTAAGTGCAGATTAGATTTGGAGTAAAACCAGGGTGAGCTCTTTCCATAATCACTTTCAATGCATCCTATGATATTGTAACGATTTGGTTCATTTACACGTGTGTTCATGTGCTTACACAGCTCGGACGATGATTGTTTACGATGTGATGTATTAATTTGCGTCCACAGGTCTTATTCTATTTGGAAGGCGTGACGGTATATCATGTATATGAATAAGGTTTTCCCTACATGTCACGTACATGCGATAACACAGTTCTTAGTTGTGGAGTTCTTTAGTGTGAGAGGATTAGTAACAAGTGTAACAACAGGGTCTCAGGTTCGGTAGTCTCAGCCTCAGGCCATATCTTCATCAATCAAGGGTGCACCCGGGTAATTATATAACTGGAACAATAGCGTGTGAATAGGTACAGCATCAGTTAAGTTAAGGGATGTCTGTAAGGGGAGGTGGAGGACATTCTCCGGGGCCGAAGGTCCCCACACCTCATATGGAGCTGGTACGCACCAGGCAGCAGCTCATGTGAGATATAAAACCGGCCAAGTGCGAATCGGACTCGCGCACGAAGGGTTCCGTACCATTATCTATAAAAACAGTAAAAAAAAAAAAGATTGTTGTATGGGAGGCCTTCTTAAATATTTATTTTATTTAAGGGGGCCTGCCTGTTTTATTTTTACTACTTATGATGTGTTGTTGCCTGAATAAATGCTATTCTATTCTATTCTATTTTGTTTTTAGTATTTGTTGTTATAGCGGCAACAGAAATACATAATGTTGTGAAAATTTCAACTGTATACCAATCGCGGTTCTTCAGATACAGCCTGGTGACAGACAGACAGACGGAAAGCGAAGTCTTAGTAATAGGGTCCCGTTTTTACCCTTTGGGTACGGAACCCTAATAAAGGATTCTGCAAGCTAGGTGTAGGTTCATAGTTGCATATATGTATTTTAATACAGATACCTAAGCAGCTAGAGTGCTGTAGGTACTCATTCGCGGCCATGAGATTGACCAGAAGTGGCTTCGTGAAAAATTTATGTCTCACCGTCACTATCACAATTGATTTTTTTCGTGATCATTTGCAATCAATCCTGCGTACCCTACATGTATTTACCAATCAAGCAAACTAATAAAAGAGGCATTGTATTTTTAAAAGATTATACTCGTCCATTCAGTATTATTATACACTTCACATGTTTGAAGAAAACCTGTAGGTAGGATACTGTTAACTACATCGAGCAAAGATGAAGGCGCAAAGAAACATGTAATCGTGATTGACTTCCATTGACCCCTACCCAACACGATTACTTTTTTCTTTGTTCATCTTTGAATTGTCCTGACATAAAAATAGATGCAAAGTAGAAATTGGTAACATAAAAATATGACCATTTTGTTCATAAATTACGCTGTTTTATATTTTTCAATGCCGTCCTCCGATGCTATCTTCTAAAAGTAATTGGGACCAAAAGCACAGACTTTCCCCTCAATTTCTTCTCAAAAAGGAATCAGAGCGCATAAAAAATATGCCACGGTTCCGTCTGGAAAATCCCACAGTATTTTTGCAAGGAAAACCTTTATTCACTTTGCAAGTTTTCCCTCTTTAGAATGATTCCTTTTTTTTGTTTCTGAGAAATGCACCCGCAGCCGGCTAAAATAAAGTTGGCCTCAGGTAATTAGAGTTACTTTTCTTAGGGAACCTGCACACGTAGCAACTTTTACCGTACACTGCGAGACAAATTCAGGGTATTATTAATGTAAATATAATCGGCTGTGCAGGTGAAATTTTATCTCATGGCTATTTCGATAACTTGCTCATAAATATGTCGCATGGCTCTTATGTCAGCGGATTAAGATTTTAGTACATATTTGTGGGAGGATTAAATCAATATAGATATTATGGTACTTTTAAATACGCACAGTGCGGTAGACGCAAAATGTTTAAGACTATTTTAATAATTTGATCGCTTTAAGTTTTAGTGAGGTAGTTCGATTTGCGTAAGATTGTCCCCTAATAATTATTTATTTATTCATCATTGTGCTTGCTATTCCTGAAGTCCAGGGCAGCTCGAAATTATTATATTTGAAGCAAGTTAAGGCATAGACGAATAATGTGAACAAATGGGCAAGCTATCTCGTTTCAAACTTGTTTGTGACAGTTCGTGAAAAATAGACCGCATGGTCATATTTATAAAAAGCAGCAGATGACACTTTTTGTCACCAGTCATGAGACTAGACTATTTTAAATGACACTCCTAATGAAATGAAACTCCTATAATACTCCGGACAAGCTCTACATGTTGCCTCAATGAGGGACGGAACAACTCCTATGCAGCTAAATTAAGAAATGGTCTTAAAATGGCTGATGGTTTACCATAAACAACAATAACAAAAATATCACAAGGAAAACGAATGATACTTCCGTTTCTGTCACACTTATTGAGATTTGTATGCTACCATCTCGCTGGGACGTGGCATTATTGTATACGATGCGACACGAAAAATCTACCCTCCTCTTTCTAATTGGCACAGTGCGAGTGGGACAGGAGCCGCTGCGTAGGGCGCGACGTGGTTAGGCAGCAAGTTTTGTTAGCCCCCTAGCGTCCTGTTTTATCGGCCGACAGTGGCTGTTTTTTCCCTGTCTTATGCGCCATAACGAGCGAGTTTCGCCTCGTTAACAGTTTGACATAACGAGTTCTTTCAACGGAGCCCTTCGGACACTTCTGATATGTCATGGTGTGAGGCGCAGTCATGGCTCAATGGAGTTGGAAGCGAGGCAGGGGAATACAGTCGCGAGCAATGCAGCTTATACTTGCCAGCTTGCTAGCTTTTATTTAACTTGATCTGTTCGTTTGTTTGCTCGTTTGTCAGCCCCTTTGAACTAGTTAAATTTTGGGTATAAGTATAGTTTGGATGACAATTCAATATTATGGTATCATTGAGCTGATCCGATGATGGATGTCTCCAGAATCGGATCAGCTCAAGGTGGCCATAGGAATTAAATACTTAACCGACGTAGCCCCGTCGAGTTTGGGCTTGTTGCAAGTGTCTCAATGAGTAGTTAAGGACGGTATGTATACAGAAAAGTACAGATGGTAATAAAAGCTTATACCAATAATGTTTATTATATTGCAACTTATTTTAATTGATATATCGTACTCTTAACAGCACATTTTGATATGGCTTGTCGCGGGCATTGTCTCGGCAAGATGACGTGGGAAAGAATAGGGCTGGTAAGACTAAGTATTTGATTGCTTTGGAGCACTACTATTCCGATGAGTACAAACTCAGTGTTACAAATACTTATAGCACTAAAAGTGTAAGGGAAAAAAAACTTGTACAACCTAGGGCTAAAAACTATTATGGGCAAAGAGTATCAAACTTCATAGTACCAAAAACTTTCAATCAGATTAGTATATTAAGACAAACTCCTAAATTAAGTAAATCTATTTTAAAATCAAGATTAAAGGACTTGCTCCTTAACGACAAGTCGATGTCAACAGATGGACATCCACAGAGTTGTAGTGTAGGTGTTTAAGGGCGTGTACTATGCAGCAGGAGTTTGTGAATAATAAATGCACAAAACTTACAGTTCAATGTATATTGTCCGAGTACACACGAAATCCATACACAAGCAAAACAGAAGGCACAGAAGGGTAGAAAGCACAGGCACTATTAATAGAAGAAAGTCTTAAAGCGAGAATACAGTTCGGAAGATAGAAATAAATAATAAGCGAGTGAGAAAGCAAGCACATATGTAGATCGCGGCTATTGTTTAGCGGTCAAGAGAAACATGCGCTCCGCGTCGAAACTAGGCTTTGACTGACTATTGACCTCTGATGCGCGGACGCCGCGCTTGACGATAACCAGCTGCCCGTTAGGGCGACGGTGAGGTCGATGCAGTATATCGATATACTACGATATCGATATCGACAAACTGGTTGGCATACATATATATTTCTATAAGCGTAATAAGCATGTTAAGCGTAATATATCATTTATATATGTATATTTATATAAGTGTGTATATATATATGTAGGTATGTAAATATGTATAAGTTAAGAATTGTAAATAAATATGTTTCAACATGCAACTATAGAAATGTATAAGTGTAAAATCTAAAATGTATATAAGTAGCCTACACCACCCCCCACCAGAGTCCCTCAGGGACGATAATAGTCTGGAAATTTAACTACTCGACCTGAGCGAGTTGTTTTGTTCTGAGGTACTTCTGGCGTGGGAGTGGGTTTAACGCTGTCCAGTGTAAAAGCTGGTTTGAGCCTGTCAATGGAAACAGACACTTCTTTGCCCTTGAGGAGTATTTTAAAAACCTTGGCATCTCTGGCGAGTACTTTGTGGGGACCGGAGTAAGCTGGTGTGAGGGAACCTCTGATAGTGTCATCGCGAAGGAAGACATGACTACAGGTTCCCAGTTCCTTGTGCACGAACACTCTAGGCGTACCATGGCGTGAAGCAGGAACGGGCCGTAATTTGCCAACAAAGCTTCTGAGTCTAGTGGAAAAATCTGACAAGTCTGAAGTCAAGCCAGTGCTTGGCTCCCAGAACTCGCCGGGTAGTCTTAACGGCTCTCCGTAAACCAGCTCGGCCGAAGACGCTTGTAAGTCTTCTTTAAAAGACGTACGTATTCCTAGAAGGACCCACGGCAACGACTCGGTCCATCCGTCATTTGCATGACAGACTATAGCCGCCTTAAGTTGGCGATGGAAACGCTCAACCAAACCGTTGCAAGCCGGATGGTAAGCTGTCGTCCTTTTATGCTCGAAGCCGGCTATCCTAGCTAAACATTGAAAGAGGGCCGACTCAAACTGACGGCCGCGGTCAGTTGTAATGCTTACAGGACAGCCAAATCGAGCAATCCAGGTAGACAGCAGTGCTTTTGCAACGGTTTCTGCCGTGATATCTTCTATCGGTACTGCCTCTGGCCAGCGAGTAAAGCGATCTACTGCTGTGAGGCAATATCGATAGCCCTGAGAAAGTGGCAGGGGCCCAACAAGGTCTATATGAATCTGTCTGAAACGGGCGCGCGGTAAATTGAATGTGCCCAGAGAGGAAGTCACGTGACGGTTGACCTTAGCTCGCTGGCACGGCAAGCAAGAACGCGCCCATTCCCTGCAGTCTTTTTTTACTCCTGGCCAAACGAAACGCTCGGAAACTAGCTTCGCTGAAGCGTTACTGCCAGGGTGACTCAGTGAATGCAGGCTATCGAAAACTTGCTTACGCAGAAACCTTGGTACGTAGGGCCTGGTAGCCAGTGTGTTGACATCGCAGTACAACGGTTCTTGGCTTCCAGGAACATGGAGTTTCTGTAGCTGCAACGAAGATCCCTTGTCCAAAAGCTGTTGGAGTTCAGGGTCGGAGACTTGATGTTGGGCTATCATCTCGAGGCTGACAGGTGCTTCTAGTTCCTCAATTCGCGACAAGGCATCAGCTACCACGTTATCTTTGCCACTTATGTGGCGGATGTCTGTCGTGAACTGTGATATGAAGTCGAGGTGTCTATACTGCCTTGGCGAACAGTTGTTCTTCCTTTCATGGAATGCGAAACTGATCGGCTTGTGGTCAGTATAGACGATGAAATGACGAGCCTCGAGCATGTGCCTAAAATATTTTATAGCCTCGTATATGGCCAGTAACTCCCTATCGTAAGGCGAGTATTTGGTCTGTGATGGGCTAAGCTTTCTGGAAAAGAAGGCCAATGGCTCCCATGCACCGTCCTTAAATTGTTGGAGCACTGCGCCAATAGCCTTATCAGACGCATCCGTGACTACTGCTAGTTTTGCTGAGCAGTCAGGATGTGCTAGCATGGCTGCGTTTGATAAGCTCTCTTTGCAGGCCTGAAAAGCTTCCAAGGCGTCCCCTGCGAGGTTGACTGGATGGGATCCCTTGACGGAACCCGTCAACAGTGCGTGTAGTGGGGCTTGTATCTGGGCTGCTCGTGGAAGAAACCGTCTATAAAAATTAAGCATCCCTAAGAAGCCTCGGAGCTGTTTGACGTTAGTTGGAGTTGGGAAGTCCATGACTGCCTGCACCTTTGACTCCAGGGGTCTGCATCCGCTGACTGAGATCTGGTACCCTAGGAATGTCACCTCATGAACCCCCAAGACACACTTAGAGGTATTTACCAGCATGCCATACTCCTTCAGCTTACTGAAAACAATTCGCAGGTGCTCCTCATGCTCGGTTTCGTCCCTAGAATAAACTAAAAAGTCGTCCAGGTAAGCGTAGACGAAATCGAGTCCCCTGGTGAGCTCGTCCACGAATCGTTGAAACGTTTGACCTGCGTTCCGGAGACCAAACGCCATAAAAGGGAACTCGTATAGCCCGAAGGGAGTGGTAATGGCGGTCTTAGGGATGTCGTCGGGATTGACAGGTATCTGGTTATAAGCTTTTTCTAAGTCAAGTGTACTAAATACCTTACTACCAGCAATGTCGTACGCGAAGTCCTGAATATGCCTAATCGGATACCTGTCAGGCACCGTGCGAGCATTTAGACCACGATAATCTCCACAGGGGCGCCATCCGTTTCCCTTCTTCGGAGCCATGTGGAGAGGCGAAGACCAGGAACTTTCGGACGGCCTGGCTGTACCGCTAGCCAGCATAGTCCGGAACTCTTCCTGGGCGATTTTCAGCTTGTCGGGAGCTAAACGACGGGGTGGCAAAGAGACTGGGGGGCCTGGTGTCGTACGAATGTGATGGACAGTGTTGTGTGGTGTAATGGTGTTATGCCTACCAGCTGGTCGAGTAATTTCTGGGAATTCCTCAAGAATTTTATGATATCGAGACTCACCAGTTACGACTTTAACGGAGGACACGTTTTTACAATTGGCTACAGTAGCAATGGAAGCTATAGAAGTTAAATTGTCTATCAAACGTCTATTTCGACAATCTACGATTAGGCTATAATAATTTAAAAAATCGACTCCAATGATTGGCTTGGTTACGTCGGCCACTACAAAACGCCATACAAAAGACCTACGTAAGCCAAAATCTAGGTTTAAATTTACATAACCATAAGTAGCAATGTCAGAACCATTCGCAGCACACAATTTATAACCAGTCCGAGAACGACGGTCACACAATGCCGACCGTGGATAAACGCAGAGGTCGCTTCCAGTGTCGACTAAAAACTGCGTCTTTGTAGTACGGTCAGTGATGAACAGGCGACCAGTGGGTGTCGATGGGCAATCGTCAGCCGCCATTATCGACTGCCCTTCGAGTTTTCCGCCGGCTTGAAGTCACATGGCCGAACGCACTTGCTGGCGTCGTCGCCGAACTTCCCGTGGTACCAGCAGAGAGGATATTTACGGTAATTCGACTGGGACCGTTGCCTCGAAGCGTTTCGCTTGCCCGAAGATGCACGTGCTCTAGGTCTGCTATTCCTGCCCGATGCGAGCGCCTGGAACTGCTGGAACTGCTTCCGAAGTTCTGCGATTTCCCTGGCAAGGTCACCAGGAACTGAACCGGGAGCTCTGCTACTCACGGCCGCTACTTGAGGCGAAGAGCAGGCCAAGTCGTTGACGCGGTCAGCTAGGTCGCAGAGATCTTCAAGTGAAGACGCAGCTGGTTGACCTGCGAGCACCATCTGCACTCCATGAGGGAGGCGGCTTGTCCAGATAGATTTGATGAAGTCATCTGGCACTGCAGGCCCTGCTAAATCCTTGAGGTGCCGGAAGAAATGGGACGGTTTGCGATCCCCGAGCTCCTCATGCATCAGCAGCTGCTTGGTCTTCCTCTCGTTGGATATGCCTAGCCTCTTGATAAGCTCAGATTTGAGTTTCTCATATTTCTGGGTCGCGGGCGGGTTTATAATTATGTCCTTCACCTCGCGGGAATACTGATTGTCGAGGTGGGCAATGACATAATTAAACTTCGTGGAATCGCTAGTGATACCAGAAATATTAAATTGCCCCTCGACCTGCGCGAACCAAATCTCCGGTTCTTCTGCCCAGAACGGTGGCACTCTAACGCCGACCTTAAAAACATTGCCCGCCTCTATCGACTTTGTCCCCTCACTATTCGGTGCTGACGGGTTTGTCCCGAGATTCTCTTTCATTCCCCTTTCTTGGCTCGAACCTGGGGTCACCATTGTAGTGTAGGTGTTTAAGGGCGTGTACTATGCAGCAGGAGTTTGTGAATAATAAATGCACAAAACTTACAGTTCAATGTATATTGTCCGAGTACACACGAAATCCATACACAAGCAAAACAGAAGGCACAGAAGGGTAGAAAGCACAGGCACTATTAATAGAAGAAAGTCTTAAAGCGAGAATACAGTTCGGAAGATAGAAATAAATAATAAGCGAGTGAGAAAGCAAGCACATATGTAGATCGCGGCTATTGTTTAGCGGTCAAGAGAAACATGCGCTCCGCGTCGAAACTAGGCTTTGACTGACTATTGACCTCTGATGCGCGGACGCCGCGCTTGACGATAACCAGCTGCCCGTTAGGGCGACGGTGAGGTCGATGCAGTATATCGATATACTACGATATCGATATCGACAAACTGGTTGGCATACATATATATTTCTATAAGCGTAATAAGCATGTTAAGCGTAATATATCATTTATATATGTATATTTATATAAGTGTGTATATATATATGTAGGTATGTAAATATGTATAAGTTAAGAATTGTAAATAAATATGTTTCAACATGCAACTATAGAAATGTATAAGTGTAAAATCTAAAATGTATATAAGTAGCCTACAGAGTAAATAAGAAGGTAGTCCTACTTATTTACTCTGTGGATAGGATACCTGTGCCTACATAGTAACTAGTTAGGTAAGCTTTTGTCGTCCACTGTCGCCGGAGGTCGAGCCATAATACGGTATTTTATTATTACTAATATTTTTAATTGCCATTCTACCTAAATCTGTAAAAAGTTTAGAGAAGAGATTAGGTTAGTAATAAAAGCAAATTAGGTTAAGTTACAATAGTTGTACTAAATGAGCGCGTCTCGCCATCAAACTTAATAGTTTGGCGAGTGTATATTTGTAATTTATCATGTAACTTGTATTTGGAAATAAATAAAAAAAAAAAAAAAAAAAAAAAAGACTTATGAGTTCTCTTTTTATTTGTGTATTTTTTTGTAGTCATCGGCATCGAAGAGTAAGCCTGTATACCATGACTATGAATGATGGATGATACTTAAAAGGCCTGTGCCAAAAAGGATTTTCGCATGAACACGATTAAAATAACATAACCGTGGTTTAAATGGCATGCTTGAGTGATAGAGTCAGAAACAGTGTTATATTGATTGATTATATTAATTGAGAAGAGGATGTTAAGGTGGTTTGGGCATGTAAAGAGGATGGATGAAAGAAAATTAACGAAGAAAGTGTATATAAAAAGAGTGGAAGGGCAAGTTGGAAGGGGAAGACCTAGGCGAACTTTCTCCGATCAAATTTGAGAAATCTCAATAAAAGGCCAGGTCAAAAGTACCCTAAACCGATGAGCATGTATGAGAAATATTATGAAAGTGAGTGAAGCGAAAGGCGTTTGTCAGGATCGTAGCAAATGGAGATCCGTGATCTCTGCTATCCCTCTGGGAAAGAGGCGTGATTATACGTATGTATGAATGTAAATGGCATGCTTATTAAGGCAATCTTTAGCTGACAGTTAATTAAAAAAAATATGTATATACGAGGGTCAAACTGAAAGTTCTTAGAAAATCAAAAACTGAGCAATCAAGCAACTTATTACTTTTATTATATCTTTTCAAAATAGCCTCCCTTCAAATCAATACATCGCTGCATTCGATAGAACCACTGAGAAAAGCACTTTGCCCACTCGCCCTTAGGGGTCTCTTCGACGGCCTTTTGAAACGCAGCCACTGCTTCGTCGGCGTCCATAAAACGTTTTCCTCGAAGTTTTTCTTTAATTTTTGGGAATAAATAAAAATCACAAGGTGCAAGGTCGGGGCTATAAGGTGGGTGACCCAGTAATTCCACGTTTGCCGTCGCCAAATAGTCGATCGTTTGCTTGGCGGTGTGCGATGAGGCGTTGTCGTGGTGAAGCAGGATCCTATTGCGAGGCCGTTTTTCTCGAACTTTTTCCAAGACAAGTGGTAAACAATTGTTAGTGTACCACTTCGCAGTAACTGTTTTTTGATCCTCTAAAATAATTGTTGCGTAATGACCAGTCCTTCCGAAGAACGAGGCCACCATCTTTTTTCCCACACTTCGACCTCTCTTCACTTTAGTAGGCAACTCCTCGGAAGGAAACACCCACTCAGCAGACTGTCTTTTAGTTTCAGGATCATAACAGTAAATCCAGCTTTCGTCACCCGTAACTACGTCGAACACAGCATTGGAGTCACCTCCGTTGAATCTTTGACCCATTTCACGGCACCAATCAACACGACGGACTTTTTGGGCTTCTGTCAAATTATGAGGTATCCACCGGGCACAAAGCTTCCTCACCGCTAAATGTTCATGGAGGATTTTGTGGACTTGACTCATACCAATGGCTAAGCTTGTACGAATCTGCTGATAGGTTACTCTTTTGTCAGTCTCTATCATACGCCGCACAACACTGATGTTATCTTCAGTAGTCGCCGTAGAAGGCCGGCCCTCACGTAGATCATCAGTGAGATTAGTGCGGCCACGTTTAAATTCATTAAACCAGTTGTAAATAGTAGCACGAGATGGGGCTTCATCGTGAAAGGCCAATCGAAGTCTATCATAACTTTCTTGTTGACTTAAATTACATCGAAAGTCGTAAAAAATCATTGCTCGAAAATTTTCTCGCGTTAAATTCATGCTCACGTAGTACACACAATTTTCAATTTGCCGCCAAATCGTAAAACAAATGACAATCGAGTGGAATTCGTACACAAAAATATTAAGAAAGAGTTCCATTTTCAAATTTTGAACTTATTTTTTTATTATATTTATTACAAGTGGCCAGTTCTAAAGACTTTCAGTGTCGCCCTCGTATATAGAGCTACGGTAGCCTAGTGGTTCAGGCTGCTAAGCGGCGGTCGTACGTTCGAATCCTGGCTCGTACCAATGAGTTTTTCGGAACTTATACAGGGTGTTAACGGGGTCATGATCCGGAATGACAAGAAGCGAATAAGATGATCATACTGAACAACCTTTCCCATGGGACCAACCACGAAATCGCAAAAAAAAAGAGCCAATTAAGAGTTAACTGTGAGTCAACTGCGATTTAATTGAGAGTTATGTATGGAATACCTGGTTTTTTTTTGCGATTTCGTGGTTGGTCCCATGGGAAAGGTTGTTCAGTATGATCATCTTATTCGCTTTTTGTCATTCCGGATCATGACCCCGTTAACACCCTGTATACGGAATATTCACCGTTAGCTGTTCGGTGAAGGAAAACATCGTGAGGAAACCAGTCTAATCCCAATAAGGTCTAGTTTTCCCTCTGGGTTGGAAGGTCAGATGGCAGTCGCTTTCGTATAAACTATGCCAAATCTTGGGTTTATGTGTCAAAACGGACCCCGGGCTCCTTTAGGGACACTACCAGGAATAACGCTAGGAGGATGATGATGTTCACATTAGACCCGTCGGCAAGGAGGAACAGAATGATTTTTTTGCGAAGGTTTATTCTTGTCTGAAGCAGGTGTCTTATATAAGAAAAAAATTGATAAACAATGTCGTAAAAAATGTATGCCATATTTATGCCCAGACACTAGCTCTGTCGCATCGAAAAATATTCTTATCTCAAAATCAATTAGAAAGTAATATACTAATAATAAATTCACTATATGTCACGACTGCGGGGCTAGCACAACTGACGCCGCGCCGCGACGCGAGTCGAGAAAGATCTACCCATCTTATTCTTATTTGCACAGTGCGAGTGGGATAGGAGACGCTCAGTCGCGCGAGAAGTGACTGAGCAGCAAGTTGTGCTAGGCGTACAGGCAACATGTTTCAAACTATTCGGGAGTTCATCTTTAGGATGAGTTAATTCGAGAGTTAAACCGTGAAGTGATTAAGTAGCAGTATTTTAGACATGTCTCACGAAAGGTTAAATTCAATTAGAAAGTAATTCATGTATTCGTAGAAAATAAGCAGAAAACTCTGATGAGGGCATCGATGTACGCAAATCCTCGTAATGCATTAATCTTGATTTAGACTGTTAATTTTGGAGACTAACAAGATGTTTTTTGGAATTACTCAGCTTTGTTTCTCAACCATCAATGGTCATCATCACTATCACTAGTATAAAACAAAGTCGCTTCCCGCTGTCTGTCCCTATGTATGCTTAGATCTTTAAAACTACGCAACGGATTTTGATGCGGTTTTTTTCATAGATAGAGTGATTCAAGAGGAAGGTTACTATAGTCTGTTAACAACCAAGTCACTACCAAAACTGTCACTGCTCTTCAAAACCTCGTATCTCGGTACGTAGTCGATATCGAGATACGACCTTTAATAGGTATTTGTTACTTAGTGAGTTTTGGTTGTCACCTGACGATATGTATGATATAGTACCCGTGCGAAGCCGGGGCAGGTCGCTAGTTTGAAATAAAAAATACTGCCCTGACCTGCAAAGTTTAAGCTCAACTCAGTGCTTCGCAAAATTTAAAGTGAGCCTTGAAGGCAAAAAATCGCTACTTGTTTTAGTTTTAATGATAATAGTTAATTAATGTTGAGTACTTACTTAATCTTTATAGTGTAACAAATTATTTTGGTGTAATAAATAAAATTAATTTTTATTTTGGGAAAATCTTATACAAATCATCCTAGTTCCAAACTAAGCAAAGCTTGCATTTTGGGTACTAGACGACGATATACAATAATAAATACTTCAATACATAGAAAACATCAATGACTCAGGAGCAAAACAAAATATTCGTGCTCATCACACAAATAAATGCCCTTACCGGGATTCGAGCCACTACCAATACCAACTAGGCTACAGAGGTCGTACGTATTATCAGTCGCGAGCTGCTACTCGCCTCTTAACACCAAATCTTCAAAGTGCGCATAACACCGAATCCGTAAACGGTCAGCAATGCGCAGACCATTTTGGCTTTGCAAGTCACGACATCTACTTACTATCAGGCAAACGGTGCTTCGCATACAAGTCCAGGACAAAGAATTATAATCGGCTGTCAAAAACGCCTATTTATTACCACTTTTAGTTAGCCATCCTGTATACAAACAGTCGTGACTGCTGTTATAATTTCAAATTCAATAGATTTCAATTCAATTTAGACACTTAGTTGGTAAATGGTTTTCGGCACTTTATTTTTCTTTAGTTTAGATTATGCCTTCTCAGCTAAAGCCAGCTTGAATAAGAAAACTGAAAGGTTTTTTTATAAAGCCTTGAATATTTCAGCCATTACGGATTAGTAAGATATAAACATTAATTATTTTACTGGAAATTGTAAAATGTATATTTAAATTCAAGAAGAATGATGGGATTTAGGCTTAAGTTTTATTGATATAATTATTATGCTCAAACCCTTAGTTTTCTAATGTTTTTTGAAGCTTATTGAAGTGAAAACTTCTTTAGCGGCGCCGTGCACTTTTTGTGATTGGGAAAAATTGTTAAACTCGCTACAAGTCACGTGACCGTAAGATGTCACGTGACCGTGAGATTAGAGAGATACTCGCAAGAGGTCACGTGACCGTAAGATGTCACGTGACCGTAAGGTGTCACGTGACCGTAAGATTCGACAGATTGAAAATTCGTAAGACGGACACGTGACCTGATCGAAAAACTGTTACAATGTCATTGAGTTTTCACTTCTGCCGGCACTCCCGGAGTGCAACCCGGTCTTTTTTTATATTAACAACAACGACTTTAAGCAATATAGGATCCCATATTTACTTCAAAGTTCATTGTTTTCGAGATATTTGGCATCAAAGTTGAACAATTTTAGACCAAAAAACTGGTTTTCTACAATCCTAGACACGTTTTTAGAGACGTCAAAGACGAACCCAAATATGTAGATTTCGTATATGTTAGATCTTTCACGTCAATAGAGATACGAAATAAGTGTTTTTTTAGGACAATGTTTAGAAAAATCATACAAAATTAAGTACCTATTCATTTCTTTCAAAATCCGGTAGACAAAAATGGAGATAAAAGATTGAAGAACCGATAGCCGTTTGACTTATAATTTCTATCTGTAGTAGGGCAAAAGTAGGACATACGATTCAAAACTTGTCAGAAATCGATGAAAACCTCGGGTAGCCCCTTAAGGAAGGTCAGGTCAAGAGTACCCTAATCGAGCATGTATGCAGAATGTCAGGAAAATTTATGAAGCAAGAAAGGTTTGTCAAGATCGTAGCAAGTGGAAACCCGTCTCTGCTTACCTGAACAGGCCTGATTTATATGTTTGTGTGTATGCCCGAAATGAGAGCGTTGCGAAGTATATGTCGGGTGAGTCTGAGGGATAGAATAAGAAATAGTCTGATAAGAGAGAGATGAGGAGTGACTAAGTGTAAGGCCTGAGTGGACGCCCCGCTCGGAGCGGGGCGTCGAGCGTCCATATAAATTGCATTTGTTTTATATGGACGCTGCACGCCCCGCTCTGAGCGGGGCGTGCACTCAGGCCTTGCACTAAGAGATGTAGTGGCGAAAATTGAGAAGGGCATGAGAAGATGTAGAGAGGATGAATGAAATAATTTTAACAAGGAGTGTATGAGGGAAAAGTTTATGGTACAGTTGGAAGGGGAAGACCTCGTCGAACTTTTTACGACCAAATCGGGGAAATCCAGAAGAAAGGTCAGGTCAAGTGTACCCTAAAACGACGATCATGTATGCAAAATGTAATGAAAGTGTGTGAAGCAAGAAAGATTTTTCAAGATCGTAGCTAGTGGAAATCCGTGATCTCTGCCTACCCCTCCGGGAAAAAGGCATGATTATATGTATGTATGTATGTGTATGCAAATTCCCTCTATCATCCATGTGCGGAGGCATGTGCCCAGCAGGGTGACGTTTATATTATAGGCATGAGATGATGCGTGTAAGTTAATTTTAATCCTGATATAGGCATACTCGTTACTGTCGAAGAGTTGTTCGGTTTTTTCATTATCTTACATGTTTCTGAACACTGATTGGCTAGGGGGCGTCCATTATTTACGTAAGATGTTTTCGGAAATGTTCTGTTTCTTCTTCTCTGGAGAGATGAGATGTCGTGGGATTTGGCTTATCCCCCTCCCCCAAAACACGAGAGATTTTTCAAAAGGTATTGGATTTATCCATAAAAGAAAAAAATAACTTGCTTAATATATATCTCGTTAAATAATAATGTACGATTTTGCCCATATTTTTGTGAACTTGCTTTAATTAATTTATTTTCTCGCAATTTTAGTCTGCGGGAAAAAAATACGTGATATTAGCCGAAACCCCCCCTCTCCCCAAAATAAGATAAGATGAGATTCAGCTCGATCTCCCGCCTTGCTTTCGAGCCGAATCTCACGTAATTAATGGACACCCCGCCCCCCCTATCGGCTACATCGTCATGCAACTATTCCAACATTGTTCGCATCCCAGACAGAGTTTTCAACAACGCTGTGCCTCCATTGTGCGGAAAATTATTCAATACATATTCGATCTTTATTTAATACCTTTAGCTTACAGAAGTTAATGTTTTTCCGATTTTTTGTTTCTCCGAAAGTATCGTTTGCCGAAGTTTGTTGGCGCTTTTTTTATATATATTTTTAAATCAAACTCAACAAATGTTTTTCTTTTTTTTTTGTCAAATAATACGTATTATACTCTGTAACACACGTGTTTCGGTGTGAATGGGCAATAGCAGCGTTGCAAAAACAATACACATCATCACTACAACATAGTATAAAACAAAGTCGCTTCCCGCTGTCTGTCTCTATGTATGCTTAGATCTTTAAAACTACGCAACGGATTTTAATGCGGTTTTTTTAATAGATAGAGTGATTCAAGAGGAAGGTTTATATGTATAATATAGTACCCGTTCGAAGCCGGGGCGGGTCGCTAGTTCTCTATAATTCAGACTACGTTTATTATTAATCTTACTCCAAAAGAAAAAAAGCAAAAAAATATGCCTAATGACGAAAATCCCATTCAGATATGCCAAAAAATTACCGTCACGACACTCGAGCGTCATATAGTAAATGACAATCGTTTCACATGAAGCTGCGTTTTGCGGAAAAGGGACAGAATATACAATACAAGTCAACACCACTATTCCAATTAAATTATAGTGGCACGAAATAGAGGCCTGGTTCAAACCTTCAAACTCTGGTTATTGTTTAACAATTTTGTTCAAGTCTTGTTCTGCAATAGACATATCTATTACGAACTTGTACCGCGTCCTGATATGAGATAATATTAGGTAGAAGTAGGTATTTGTCGATTTGTGTTTCAACTAAAAGGACTGTCTGATCATAAGAATACATACTCCTATCACGACATAAAATAAAAATAAATCACACTAGCGACACAACTCATCAATAAATACCTACCTAAATAAATAAATATCAGCGGACAAAGCCCCATAGTAATTAAGCTCAGTAAGCCCTGAGTTTTGGGTACTAGACGACGATAAATATTTAATCATCATCATCATCATATCAGCCGAAAGACGTCCACTGCTGGACATAGGCCTCCCCCAAAGAGTGCCAAAGTGACCGGTCCTGCGCCACCCGCATCCAGCGGACTCCAGCAACCTTTACCAGGTCATCAGTCCACCTTGCGGGGGGCCTACCCACGCCGCGCCTTCCGGTACGTGGTCGCCATTCGAGAACCTTTCCGCCCCAACGGCCATCGGTTCTACGTGCTATGTGCCCCGCCCACTGCCGCTTAAGTTTAGCGATTCGGAGGGCTATATCTGTTACCTTGATTCTACTGCGGATAGCCTCATTTCTGATGCGATCCCGCAGAGAAACTCCCAACATAGCCCTCTCCATAGCCCTTTGGGTGACTTTGAGCCTTCTTATGAGGCCCATAGTAAGCGACCACGTTTCAGTACCATTATGTCATCACTGGCAACACACACTGGTCAAAGATTCGTCTTGAGACACTGCGGAATATTGGACGAAAAGATGTGCCGTAGCTTCCCGAACGCTGCCCAGCCGAGTCGGATTCGACGATTGACCTCTTTCTCGAAGTTGGACCTACCTAACTGGAAAGTTTGTCCTAGGTATACATAATCGTCTACAACTTCGAGTGTAAAGTGTCAGATTGTAATGGGAGTTGGTACTACATGGGCATTTTACATGATCTTCGTCTTATCCATGTTCATTCTTAGACCAACTCGCTCGGAAGCTTTACTGAGGTCATCGAGCATCGTACTTAAGTCCTCCATGGTCTCAGCCAAGACTACTATATCGTCAGCAAACCGAAGGTGAGTGATGTACTCGCCGTTGATGTTGATGCCTAGCCTTCTCCAGTCCAGAGTTTTGAAAACGTCCTCCAGTGCAGCGGTGAACAGTTTTGGAGAAATAACATCTCCTTGCCTGACTCCCCGCTGCAGCGGAATAGGCTTCGAGTTCTGGTCCTGGAGTCGAACTGACAAGGTGGCGTTCTCGTACAAACACTTCAGCACTTCGATATAGCGATTGTCAACTTGGCACCGCTGGAGAGACTGTAGTACGGCCCAGGTTTCAATCGAATCGAAGGCTTTCTCGTAGTCCACGAACGCTAGGCAGAGGGGCAGGTTATACTCCTCGGTCTTCTGATATTTAATATATATAAATAAATTAACCTGACCATTTACCTATTATTGTGTACAAATAAAGTGCTTACATCGTTAAATACGTTGAGACATCCATAACTCAGGAATAAATATAAATGCTCTTGCTCATCAATACAAATAAATGCCTCTCACCGGGATTTGAACCTAGGACCTCTAACTTTGCGGACAGGTTCACTACCAACCAGGCTAAAGCGGTCGTAAAACATAGCTAAGAACCAATGTACTCCAACCTGTTCAGCCGTTTGGGAGTTACGGTGCCTCAGACAGGCATACAAACAGGCAAATATACAGTTATATCTATAACCCCTCGGGGGTTAAAATGAACATGCGTATACACAATAGATACATGAGCGTTATGTGCGGTTCCTACCCGTGGTAGACGACCGCGTTTTAATAGAGTGCAGGGCTGTTATTCGCTACGCGCTAATGCGGCTCACCCCGCCGGTCACCCGTCACGAAACTCGAGCTCTACCTAAGCTTTGTTACTACGCATCGCGGTGTCAAGATATATTATTTGTGGGTGAGCGTTGAGGTGAGCTTAAAACAAGTTACGGAATAGGGGGGGCAGAAGGCAAAAGCCGGACGGAGTCGTCAAATCAAATATGAAATGTAACGTCTGTATTAAAGCTTCAAATTCTTTTGGCAGCTTGTAACATGCGCTCAGGCGCGCTCCGGTCCGGCCCGATCGGTGACAATAGGCAATAGGCCTCATGTTCAAATTGATAACGTAGTGATGCTAAATGGATAGTAAACCATCCAATTATCGTAATAAAATATAAATTATAAAATATAATTCAAATCATAAAAAGATATGAACCTTGAAAATTTGGAAAAAATATGCATTTTTTTATTGTCCAATAGTAAATGTAAAGCTACCAATAGAATCCTTACGCTCTTATAGAAACAAAATTGTATGACAACTATGTACTTAAACGCAGTATTTCGCGACCGAAACAACAATTTACCTGATTTTCCATACGACGATTAGTACAACTACCACTTGTGACGTCCTACGTGGGTGTCTATCAGTATGAAGCGTTTTGTGCTGCCGCCAGCGAGGTCAATCTTTGTCTCAATTTTTTGGGTATTTATGTTCTTTACTTGTAGTTGCTCCCATACAAAAATTTGTCTCTCCAAAAACTGGTTCGAATGACATCATAAAAAATCTTAGTCATCATCCCTATTGTACAATGTACAAGTAGAAGCTACGGTAGCCTAGTGGTTCAGGCATGCGGCTGTCAAGTGGCGGTCGTGGGTTCGAATCCCGGCTCGTACTAATGTTTTTTTGCGAAACTTGTGTAAGGAACATTTACCGTTAGCTTTTCGGTGAAGGAAAACATCGTGAGGAAACCGGTCTAATCCCAATAAGGTCTAGTTTTCCCTCTGGGTTTGGAAGGTCGGATGGCAGTCGCGAAAACTAGTGCCTATGCCAAATCTTGGGATTAGGTGTCAAAGCGGACCCCGGGCTCCTTTGGGGCACAACCGGGAATAGCGTGAGGAGGAGGAAATGTTCTCTTAACTATAAAAGTTAGGACGCTTTTCATATTTCTTTGGCACTATTAAACTGGTTTATTAAAGTACCTATTTTAGTAAAATTATTTTCAAGGTATGGGTCAAATGGATACCGCCCTTTTTTTTAGTTTACGTTCCCTTTATTGCCTCCCACGACACATTTGTTTTTATTACTCCGTTGTAGTAAAATGATGTTGTTTTATAGTTTTACTGTTTTACTACTCAGCTGGGATTTTAAGACAACCTTTTGAAATCACGATGCCGTGGGTTAAAGAGATTTTACTCTAGAGGAACGTGTTTCATTGCTGTGATATTGTGTCTGTACTGAACGTGTGTCTGTCTATACAGATTATAATAAAATGATTTGAAAACTATGCATGCATACATAGGCAGTATTTTCACAAAATCATTTGTAAGTAGCAATTGATTAAAGTAAAACTATAAGAACTTGTGGCTCTGTGACCTGTAGAATACGAAAGCCTATGTTAAAAAAAAAAAAAATTTTTCTTCTTGAAAAAGTGACTCGGCAAAAAAATACTATATATTATCATTAAAAAACCTGCTCAGAAAATTTCACGAGAATCGGTTGAGAAATAAATCGCATTTAATAGGAGAACAGCGGGATAACGGGCCATCCGGACATACGGCCCAAGCCGGAGCATAGAACTTCGATCGCATCGCTCGTTCGATAATAATTTTTTTTTAAGTGAATACTTCTTTAGCGGCGCTGAGCACTTTTTGGGATGGAGAAAAATTGCTAAATACGCGACAGATTTTTGTGACGTCAGATGTGAAGGAGGTCACAAACTTTTATATTTTGCTGCTAGCCGATTCGACTTCATTCAAAACGAGTATAAAGCCGTTGAACACTTATTGCAATAGCATATTCTGCAAATAAATTTGTAATTTTGTCCACCGTCCTTCATCGTTTTGCTATTGAGCAAATTCGAAAAGTTCGAATTTGGACGTTATACCTAAAGAGATAAAGCTTTGAAAAATATATGGCAACGGCAAAAACAAATTGGTATTTTGTTCGCCGCCGCCGTCCGCTGTTTATTATATACCCTGGTTTTTATAGTAGGTACCTAATTGATAATTGTTTATAAGTTTGCGCCCAATTCATTTTTAGGGTGACACCGCGTCACGTGACCTGATCGAAAAACTGTTACAATGTTATTGAGTTTTACCTTCTGCCGGCACTCCCGGAGTGCAACCCGGTCTTTTTTTTTAGTTTATTTACACTACTACCAATTTTATTCTTGTCATCACGTACTACGTCGGTTGCTGGAAAGCACAGCCTCCTCAAATGCGAACCCTGACATATGGCATCAAAGCGCTTTCCGTTCAGGGGCTGAAGACGTATTATACTCGTATAGAAATGGCATCAGTTTAGCATTTTGGCGCGCGTGCTGTTTGCCTCCCGAGACAAGTCTGAGTCCATACGATACGCGACAATAGTCAAGGTAGTGAGCGCAGCCCAAGACTTGCGTCGTCAAGAAGGTACCAATTTCACTGCACAATACATGTACATAAAAAATCTGAAATTGACACTGCATTGATGTCAACGCGTGCTGCAACGAATTGACAACATTTCAAAATATCTAATGACTAGCTTCTGCCCGATACTCCGTCCTCGTGGAACTCGTTTATATCGTAGCTCAAAACAACCTTTCACCTGCCATTTTAGGGAAGTGGGGGTTTAGAAAGAGACAAAAAGTAGCCTATGTCATTTTCCATCCCTTCAACTATCTCCACTTAAAAAATCACGTCAATTCGTGGCTCCGTTTTGCCGTGAAAGACGGACAAACAAGCACACACATACACTTTCCCATTTATAATATTAGTATGGAAAAACCATTTAAAACCATTTCGGTAATTATGTTAACAGAAGGGTAGTCACGTAACGTTTTGAACGCGCGTAAGGTAGATCCATCTGTCATTTTTCCATATAAAAATTGACATTTAGATACCTGACGTACGTACAATGCGTTACGTGATCAACCTGCTGAACGTAATAAAGTAGTTTTCTGACTTTTTTCTCACTCGTTTTCTAGAATATCGCGAAATTGTATAAACCTTGTTTTAACCGAACATGACGTCAATACTACGTCGGTTATATAAAAGGTGTTCAAGCTGCCATACAGAGCCGTAGTATTAACGTGATAATTATCTTAAAACCTTCTGGAATTCGCTACTTTTCAATTTGATTTTACTGGATGAAAATTACAATTTAGGAAGAAATAAATAAACACCGTCCCTTAAAAAAACATTTTCTAGCAACTAAATCATAATATGGCGACCCACTTGAAAATTAAAAATGTCGTCAATTGACTTTGCGTGTCCACTTTAACGTGTGAAAATACCAAACCCGTTTCAATTCAATACCTTTAGTTAAACAGACCTGGGTGAAGATTGCACATCCTGTGAAGCAAAAACTAAACGCTGAGCATTTCCTTGACGGTCGAACACACCGGTCGTTACGTGAGAACTCTCACGAGTGTGGTCTCTTCCAATGGGTCCGATTCTTGTAGAACTTGGTGTCGACACGGCCAAATTGACTTGAGTGGGTATTCTCATACCGCGATTAGAATGGGACTGGAATAGCTGTCAGTTTATATAAACATTGACATAATTCGATTATTATAATTATTTATGTATATCTATGTTTTTTTTACAAATGGTGTTATTTATTGTTATCTGTATTATGGAATAACACCTCGACAAATAGGCCGTAATTTAAATGTAAAGAAAAAAATAAAGTTAGCTAGCTAATAAACCTAGCTTACAATCCCAGGAGGAAATTTGCATTCATTTGACATAGTTTACTTTTACTATTAGAGTTTCGGTTCTAACTATTATGTATTTACTACTGCCTCGACTAAAAAAACGCTCCGGGTATTGCATCTCTCTATACCGAGGTTTTCTCGAGAGAGTACGTATTTATAAGTTCCATAAAAAAAAAAAAACGTTTTTTAGAATGTCTCAATGAACTCAGGACAAATGTTCACATCACACAAGTATTGGTTCGTGTCGGGAACAGTGGAGAGCCTCAATCCAATCCGTCGATCGTTAGCGATCGGAAAACTCTTCGGACGTTAGATTGGAGCGGGTTCAATGGTTTCGTGGGAATAACCTAGGTCTCTATAGACCTTAGGTCCTTTATGTCCATTCGCTTGACTCAATGCCCGGTTTTCCTGAATGGCACTTGTCAGCGGGGATGCTCATTGCAGTCGGCCTTGTGTTGAGTTAATATTTATTGCCTCCATTCAGCAACGAAAAAAATTATAGCCAATCTGTTGATGCGGAACGGGTTTGTCTGATGTTATTTCGCTGGCGCTGCCACCTCTCCCGCACCGGGCAACTACTGCAAGAATTGACGTGTACGAGGCTCATTTATTTCACACTAGCTTCCGCCCGCGACTACGTCTGCGTGCGCCGGGGATAATAACTTATATTTTAATCCAGGATATAAAATATCTTCTTGCAAAATTTCATCCAAATCGTTTCAGCCGTTAAAGCGTGATTGAGTAACAAACATCCAAACATCTAAACATTCAAACATCCAAACTTTCGCATTTATAATATTAAGTAGGAAATATCGATAACTTTCTAAAAGGAATTTTTATGATTTTTTTTCAGTTGTTTTTCCGTAGAATGCAGTTTTTTGAACTTTTATATTTGACTTTGTTTTAGTCGTGTAAGATATCAATGCAGTTGAATATTCAGTGGTATTTTGATTGAATTTCTTTGTAAAGGTACTTCTATGACTGACATGTTAATTTCTCTCATTTCTAAATACAATACAACACCTTTGACTTGTATGTATGGAAGTAAATACTTTATTGTAGACATGACATTGACAAAGGACGAACGTATCCCTGTAAGGGATCTCTTCCAGTTAACCTTTGAGCAATTGAGACGAGATCAGGAACTAAAAGATAGACAAACTAACAAGTGTACAGAGACGTATTTACATGCCTTGTCACGGAAACACGCACGCATTTATGTGTGACCAATGTTGACTAACGGAAACCTTCATTAAGCACAGAATTGTTTTTTTTTTCGTTAATTTGTCCAAGCCAAACCCTTATAATGGGCCGTACCTTCGTTGGGGGCCAATCGTGAAGGGTCCGAAACTGCATTCTCATCGGAACCATGTCGATATCCATTAGTGATCGACCCCCATGCCCGTAATGACGCAGAAACTATTTAATGGTGAATTTTTGTACAATAATCCTGGGCCGACATTTCACTTGCAATCACAACTCGTGATAAAGTAAGGATAAAACCAGTTATAATCATATTTGCGAATCGATAACAAATACGGAATAAATCGTTGAATTAGGACGTCTATACCTATCTGCACGGCTATCATGCGACGGCGCGCGAGCTCTCTCGATTTTTCTCGCACTATCCGTCTCTTTCTTACTAGAACACTTAGAACAAGAGATATAGGGCGAGAAAAATTGAGAGTATGTCGCGGCCGTCGCATGATAGACGTGCAGTAGTCTAGCTAGTCAATCCGATGCCCCAGGAGGCCGCTAAGTCTGCATGCTGATGTAGGTTCAAAATTATTTTCTATGCCGTATTTAAACGGCCTACACTTCCGATTGCGTTACATGATGGCTTTAATCTGCACCGCTTGGACCTAGCATTAGATGCAAATAAGTAAAACGCATTGTAAGTAAGCCTGATGAATATATCTAAACCCGACGTGTACTAATTTGACTGATCGAATATAGTCTCCGTCAAATAGTCAAGCATTTTTCACGTATGATCTCTCCGTCCTCGCAAGTCAACTAAGTCTTGTTTTTAGGGTTCCGTAGTCAACAAGGAACGCTTATAGTTTTGCCATGTCCGTCTGTCCGTCTGCGGCTTGGCTCAGTAACCCTTACTACTAGAAAACTGTAATTCGGAACGGGTATATAAATCAATCACGCCGACAAAACAGTAGAATAAAATCTTGAAAATTATTTTTATATCTAGTTACCGAGTAATAGTCGATCAACCTAAGAAGTACTTAGAAAGGCTAAGTTTCGTACAAATTTGGCCGACGCAACCGCACTTTTTATTCAGCGCGCGCGTGTGTATGTAGCTGAGACATACAGACAACTACGGAACCATACACTGCGCGTGGCCAGACACACACTTGGCCTATTTTTCCCTTTGGATTGAAGGTCAGATAGCAGTTGCTATCGTAAAACTACGCAAAATCTTGGGCTAGGCTCCTTTAGAGTACAACTGCGAAAACATTAGGAGGATTATGATCACCGTCCTCGCCGTAAAGCCCATCAGAGAGATTTAGCTTTAAATGTAGACAAAAAATATTTGGTACTGGCTGGCGGGTGTTGGCTGGTATGTTTTTACAGTGCTTAATTGATGTTCGTAACTGGCAATTAGTGTCCCGTTTCGTGGGCTCATCCATTACTCAAATAAAGGCCGATTGCATATCAGATGTCCAGATCGGCTAAACAACAATGAATCAAAAGCGGTCGATGGTATCTGAAATGCGGGTCCCGTTGATAACCCCCTAAAAGCTTTCGAAAGGAGTGTGCTGTTGGCTGACAGTTAATTAGGTTTAGGGGCTGTTTACATATTGATTAGTGATTAGTGCGAGTCCATACAAAAGCTACCTGCAAAATAGAACACACTGCTATTCTATGAACTCGTACTAAAAAAGAATCAAAGCGTAATAGAATTAGTCTCTCGCCGTCAAAATTAACGGAGAAATCGTTCGAAAGAAAAAATCTGTCTGAGCCGAATATCTTTGACTTGATCGTAATGAAGGCAACCATACATATACCTAGTGCGAAAATTACGGTGATCTCAAGATTTCCTATTTTAAGTCGGTACTATCATTAATGTGTGATCTTAGTTTTTTACGATGCCATTAGAATCAGTTTTTGGATAGGAACAAATGTTTATATGGGAGCAACTGCAATAAAAGAACATAAAACCCAAAAAATTGTGTAAAGATAGACCGCGCTGGCGCATTTATCTAATTATGACGTCACAGTATGCCATTTGTACTAATCGTTGGATGGAAAATCAACTAAATTGCATTTTCGGTCGCGAAATACTGCATTTAGGTCCTTAAGTTGTTATACAAGTTTGTTTCTATAAAGGCGTAAGGGTTCTGTTGTAACACTCGAGTTTCGTAATGCTATGTATATGACTACATAAATTATATTAAAGATGACACGACTAGTCAATAACATTGTCGAATATTATCTGTGACCAATTAGTTAACAAAAGTAGATCATCATACAGCAAAAGCGCTAAAAATACTTCATATTATTTTATTATTTAAAAATTACACAGATATCTAACAATTATCTCTTCATAATGTGGTTCAAGTGGATTCCAGACGCATGGAAACAATCAATCCATTATCAATATACTTTGCTACTTACATTGCCATTATGGTCACAGCCTAATTTATATTTTTCCATTGCCCAGGGCCGAGAAAGACGTGAAGCGTCCCTTGAAGAGCTCCGACTGCACATCATCAACAGCTACATCCCTCTAGGGAGGCGGTTTATGGTGCTCTTCCCCGAAGGAGGCTTCCTGCACAAGCGGAGAGAAATCAGCCACAGGTAAGTTCAGTTAGAAGCTCCTATTGCACATCATCAACAGCTACATCCCTCTAGGCAGGCGGTTTATGGTGCTCTTCCCCGAAGGAGGCTTCCTGCACAAGCGGAGAGAAATCAGCCACAGGTAAGTTCAGTTACAAGCTCCTATTGCACATCATCAACAGCTACATCCTTCTCCGACGGTGGTTTATGATGCTCTTTCTGAAAGCTTCCTGCACAAGCGGGGAGAAATAAGCCAGAGGTTCTTTAACAAGGTAGATGTGAAGCTTCTCTACATGAAATACGACTGCACATAACATTATCAACATCAGAGAGAAATCAGTTAGAGGTAAGTTCACTTACAAGGTAGACGTGAAGCTTCTCTAGATGAGCTCCGGTGGCACATCATCAACAGCTGCATCCCGCTTGAACGGCGTTTCCCAAAAGTGGACTCCTCCACAAGCGGAGAGAAATCAGACAGAGGTCAGTTCACTAACAAACCGCTGGCCTACTGCTGCAGCAATTTTTATTTTATGACACAAAGTGACTCTTCAATTTATTTATGATGCAAAATACTGATAAAAAAGTCGGTATTTCCAGTTAAGACTTGTAATATTGTAACTTCTAGCTTCGAATGGGTGACTTGTTTATACATTTATTTTTTCATTAACAATGTGATACAATGAATCCATGTGCAGGTTTGCGGAGAAGAACAATTTGCCGAAACTCGAGTACGTGTCACTGCCCCGTGCTGGGGCTATGAAGGTGATCATGGATGAAATCGGGCCACACAGGCCAAGCACCTCTAGCCCACCCATTAACGACACCAGTAAAAAAGGTACATAATATATAATACAATACTCGCTTTAGCACGCGACTTCGTCCGCGTATAGCCGCCCTTAGGGGTTTATATTACGCGAAATAAAATCTAATAGCAAATATGCATACCTACTATGTATACTAGTTCACACAGGCGCAGCGCATCGAGCAGCGCACTCCTGTTAAAACGTCCACTGACCTTTTTTCTCCTTTATCAATGATTTCTGGGATAAAAACTAACCTATGCCCTTCCCGGGGTGTCCATACCAAATTTCATATAAATCGGAAGAAAGAAAAACTACTGCCTATTAGGGAATAGGCAGTAGTTTCTCTTTCATCCATGCTGAGAGGAAGCCAGTGCCCAGCAGTGGGACGTATACAAGCTAATGATGATACAAATATTTGTATATATTCGCATAACTTTCTATAATTTTCCGTATCGTTTCTTTCAGATAAAAATGTCACCCGAAAGTCAACCAACGCCGTGTACAAAACCAGCGAGCACCTGGAATGGGTTCTCGACGTGACCATCGCCTACCCCGACCGGCGTCCGCTGCATCTCACGGATGTGGTCGCCGGCATCCGGCCGCCCTGCAGCGTCAGGCTGCATTACAGGCTGTATCCGATCACTGAGGTGAGATCTATCACGATGCGTCTTGGGTCATACAGATTGAAGAAAGCAAGAAAGAAAGAAATATATTATGTATAAAAATACATAGAAACAGTCTCTAGAGACATGTATACGCACATACACATTTGCCACGAAATGGTCACAACTCAGCGTAATGCTGGCAGAGCAAGCGCTGGTCTTCCGTTGTGGCCATTCGGTGAATCCCCCCTTTTTAGGGTTCCGTAGCCAAATGGCAAAAAACGGAACCCTTATGGATTCGTCATGTCTGTCTGTCTGTCTGTCTGTCTGTCCATCCGTATGTCACAGGCATTTTACTCGAAAACTATAAGGTGTATTTGAATATTTTTTTGAGGATAGGTGTATTTTATTAGCCGCTACATAGTTTTTTATTGCAAGCCCACGTGTGGCACATCAATCGATAGGCCTTTCAAAATAAATATGAGGTTTCTCAGCAATTTTCTTGATTAAGTGAATAGAGGAGACAATCGCCCCGAAAGTCATCATATATGCTTATTAAATTCTTTCAGCGAAAATTGTTTTGAACAAGATCGGTTCAAAGGTTTTTGGTATTTCTAAAAAAACTGCCTTCCTTAAAGAAAAGGACGTAAGTGCCATAAGATTTCAGTAACGATACGAACTTCTTGATAGGCACGGAACCCTCGTTGTGCGTGGTCCGACACGCACTTGGCCGCTTTTTTTTATATAAAAATAAAACAAGTACATTCTATTAAAAAAGCAAATTGAGTGAAACAATAGTCGTCAAAACTGTGCATGGTCAAGAGCTTCAGTGCACATAAAAAAAATGTTTTGGTGGCATGAAATCATGTCAGAAAAGAAGCCGTTTATGAGCGTTTCTCAAAAAAATTACACTACATTTTTTCGAAGATTATCTGCAATTTTGATGTTATTTTTTTACTCAAAATCACGACGTCTTTCCAATCCAACAGGAGAAAAAAAACGTGTCCCAAAATGTCCATACATTTTTGAACATTCCTACTGTGTTACCATCGGATACAAAGTACGAGTATAACGTAAATGGTAACACAATAGGAAACATATTTTTGGGACAGTTTTTTGTCCTACCAGGGTCGAAAGAGCTCCTCATTCTTAGTGGAAATAGTTAACATCAAATTCCTAGAAGTACAATTAATAATAGTGGCATTTTTTTGAGATATGCTCGAGGTCAACCATAAATTAGGCTATGTCCACAGAAGAGACGCCATTCTAATTTTTGATAACTCTAACCGAAACTCAATGATGTTGAGTTGAGACGAAATGTCCATCATGAATTAACTAAGTCATTTCGAAAAAGGTCCTTGCACATGTTTCGTGACGTTCGACGGATAGACTTTTTGCAGTACTAATCTTTGTATGGAAAATCAAGTAAGTAAATTGGTGTTTCGGTCGCAAAATACTGCGTTTAGATCCATAAATTGTTATACAATTTTGTTTCTATAAAAGCGTTAGGATTCTATTAGTAGCTTTAAACTGTTGGGCAATAAAAAAAATGCATATTTTTTCTAAACTTTCAAGATCCATTTTTTTATGATTTTAATTATAATTTGTAATTTATACTTTATTACAATAATTTGATGGTTTACTATCCATTAAGCAACACTACGTTATCAATTTTACCATGAGGAAACTACCCTATAAATAAATAAATAAATAAAATACAAAAATATTAGTGGACAATCTTACACAAATCGACCTAGTCCCATAGTAAGCTCATTAAGGCTTGTGTTATGGGTACTAGACGACGATATATATAATAGATATAAATACTTAAATACATAGAAAACTTCCATGACTCAGAAACAAATATTTGCCCTTACCGGGATTCGAACCCAGGACCTTCAGCTTCGTAGGCAGCGTCACTACCCACTAGGCTAACCGGTCGTCAAAATACGGGATGTCCTCTAAAATTTCCTAAGAAAGTTCTCGTGTTACTTCCTCTAAGCGACTTTAGGGTTTGACTTCTGTTTAATTCGTCCAGCCTTTTTTCATACTGAGAAAATAAAATCATAGTCATTGGTATACTTTATAATATACAATTGTCTGGTAACCTGCGATTCCGTGGCAAACACATACACCTGGACATTCCTTTAATCATAGAGAAAATAGTGCGAAACGTTTTTGTATTTTCCAAACAATATACATGAAAAACTAGCCGATTCAAATGCTTATCTTTTTGTACCACAGGTACCATCCGATTCAGAAGGTATGACCCAGTGGCTGTACGACAGATTCATAGAAAAGGACAAAATGCTCGAAGAGTACTACAGAACCGGTAAATTCCCAACGACGTCCGACGCTCAAGCCGTCGTTCGACAGGTTAGACAGGACAACCTACGGTTTTTAATAGTTCACCTCTTCTTCATAGCGTCGACATATGTACAATACAAGCTGTTCCACTCCATTTGGAGTTGGATATGGTAACACGTATTATCTCAGGACGGATTTCTGGAGATTTGATTGTTTTTTGTTTTGTGTGAACGATTGAGTAGGTTGGGTTAAAATGGATATATTCTTTTTTGTTTATAAAAGAAAGATACGTAATTGGAAAAAGGGTAACGGGTTTGTACCCTTTTAAACCATTTTATCTAGAACCGCTGATTAATAACGTAGAAACCTTTCCACGAGTCACGACTTTCGGAAAATGTATTGCCAACAATTCAGTAGTGTCAAACAATAATTTTATATGAGCACATGTAGATATTTTAACAAAATGGAGGACCAAATACTAATATGATGCACCAATCGTGACAGGTGGAGTTGATGATTTCTTTAGACATCAACTTCTGTAGCAATTAGAGCGACCATGAGACTCAGTAAAACTTAAAAATAAAATTTAATTAACCAACAATTTTTACATATTTTTGCCTGTTGTCACGTCCACATGATTAAACTAAAATTAAACAATAAAAAACACATATCTTGGTTCACGACTTAGGATTCAACCTGTATGTACATCCGAATTTGTATGTGATTCTTACTTAAATATTTTTGGCAGCCTTATATACATTTTCAATAAAACACAGAATGGGTACTTTAATAATGGCAACGTTTTCGAAATTAATAAAGTGACTGCATCATTTGAGTTGTTTTATCTGAAAAAGCTAGTTATATCATTAAATAATCGTTTATTTTAGCTTTATAACTTGCGTCTATTGCTTTAACATTCAAGATATTAAAACAATAACTTTCGTTCAATTTAGTTTAATTATAAGTTGAAGTTGTTGTGAAATAATATTTATTTTTCGTGGCCCGTTACCCTTTTAGTAATTGACGAATAATATTATTCTTTCGCAAAATATTATGATGAAAGCATCAAAGAGACGGGAATAAGTCCAATTTAACCCGACACAAATAAACACTCAAATTGATTGCCTCTCACTGTTATGTGAAATTACTGTTTTGGTATTTTGTATGATTCGAATTTATGCGATTTCAAAACATCGAAATATTTTTGTGTAAAAATTACTAAAATGTATGCTTGAAGTGGAACTGATACAAACAGTGAACATCCTCTTGATTTTTCATGCTTAACCCATTCAACGCTAATCAGAATCACCTCTCACGTGAGTCAGAGGGCTACCGGCGACTTTCGCTACATATGCAGAATATGCAATTAAAAGGTGCTGATACACTTGTAATGAGCATTTTGGCGAAATTTTAAATTGCAGGTCAAATAAACAGGCACACAAAATAAACAGGAGCGTTCTAGCGAGACGACTGTAAATTTGCATGGAGCTTTTTGCCGAGCCGAGCAATGTGGCTGTAGACTCAAAACTTGATGAAAATCTCATTCAGATATCTTAAAAAAATACGAAGTTGCAACCGTTTTAACGTTGCTTATTAGAAAGAGAAAAGGCTAGCAGATCGTGACGTCACGATCCTCGAGCCTCATTGTAAATGACAATCGTTCTATATGAAGGTGCGTTTTGCGGAAAAGGAACAGAATATACCCCCCCCCCCCCTCTTAAAACTTTGGACCCTCATAATTTCGTGTTTATTTAACCTCTTGCGTTGGTTTTTTCTCCATTTGACTACATTATTATGTACGGAATATTTACCGTTAACTTCTCAGTGAAGGAAAACATCGTGAGTAAACCGGATAATCCCAATAAGGTCTAGTTTTCCCTCTGGGTTGAAAGGTCAGATGGCAGTCGCTTTCGTAAAACTAGTGCCTATGCCAAATCTTTCTTTCTTTCGGGCACAACCGGGAATAACGCTAGGAGGATGATGATGACTACGTTCTTAATCCTTTTTCTTTTTCATTATAGTTTTTTTTTTTTTGTGTCTTCACCCCTATTTCATTATTGCGTTCTCTAGAATTATCGTAATGAGCGAACTTTTGCTCTATGCTTGGAGCTGTTCGTTGTTCAGTTCGACAAATTTAAAAATGGCGAATGCTCGATGTTCTATTTCATGTGAACCCTAGTCTATCAGTACCTCAAGCCGCTACAGTAAAGCGTTATAAGCGTAGATTAGCAGTGTATGGGTTAATATAACTAACTTTTTACTCAAATGTGAACAAAAAATACGAGCTGCGTTCATAAAAATATTGATTTGGAATGGCTGTTGACTGTTCCCTCTCAAAATTTATATAATAATCTAAAAGGTATCCTTTGTTATGTTAAATTGATAACTGTAATATTGGAACTGATCTGAAAATGATCAAACAAAATGGAAAGTCGACCTTTGCGTCTGAATCTAACTGAGGCAGATGCTTTACCATGTATTCGACATGTATTGTATTTAGTTCAAAGGCTCTAGTATAAGTTTTATCGAAACAAAACGTTACGAGCGCGTTTGCGTTTAGCTGTCAAATCCCGTACAAATTGAGGGTAAAACGCAAACGCGATCGTAAAGTTTTATATCGGTAAAACTTATACTAGAGCCTCTGAGATATTAATAAAATGAAATTTTAAAGTAATAGTTTTGAGAGAGTCCAAGTTTATGATGTACATGGGACCAACTCGAAAACATATGATGTTTTGAAGTCATTAATTTCCTGTTTTTTTTTGTCGTAATCAATGACGTTTGCGGTTATCGATTGTTTCATCGGTTATTTACCATTTGAGGTGTTATTTTTGCTGGATATGATGTTAGAACAATGGTATAACAAAAATACGAATAGGTCACGGGCCTCTCCTGCATGTGGTTGTGGACTATTTTAATAGATATTTGTTTTGTTAGTGTTGCTAATTTAAAATTTGCAATACTATCTGTCTTTATTCGAACAGGAGCCCCGCTATTCTGTAACGAATTTTTACCTCACCACACCCGTCACCTCTAATATATCTTGACGCCTGGAGTAACTAAGCGTAATCAGAGCTCTAGTTTTGTTAGGCGTGACGGGTAAGCGCGTTCAGAATAACAGCACTGGTTGATTTCGTAACGCTTCGGACGTACGTTAGATACAGTTGATTTAAATTCGTTCAATAGGTTACGAGAGTGGACATGAGTAGTCGCAATAGGGTAGTTGACAACAGTGAAAATAATAGTTTTTTTTCATTAGCAATTGATAAACATTACAAAAATAACCGGAAAGTATAAACTTTCATTATGCTTGCTATTGCTATTTTTAGTTTTTTTTATTCATAAAAACTAACAATAATGGCGTTGTTTGATTGTGATGTCACAGGCAAGTAAAAAAACAAAACAAAGTCCAAACTAACCGAACGTTTTTGACGTTTCATAAAAAGAAGCTGTTTTGACTTTTGTCAAATACCCTATTAAAACGGGTATGTGTATAGAAAGGAGAGCCTTAATGTGATAATTGCGGAATATTATATGCCATATAAAAAAAAATATATACTGTAAGGCTCCTCTGTCTATAAACATACTAAGATGAGCAATATGCATCGTTGACTTTTATCAGATTTATTGCTCACGAGTTATGTTGTTTTTTTAGAGGTATTACTTGCAGAATAAACGTTGTTGTCATCAATCAATTTACAAAATAGCATAATTATTACACTCGCAATCGATAGCCGTCACGCTAAGTGGAAGTACATTTTTAATTTAGCTACTAATTTTAAGTCTTGTATGTCTGTGCGATAATCTTAATTGTTGTTTTCATTAGCATTATGTCTTTACAACGTTACCTCGATTAGATAATACATGCCGAGGGCATGTTCACTACCTGGTCTCATTTGGACGCTGTCTCTGTTTACCTCCAGTGTCGGAAAGAGCAAGCGTCATTGGTGTCAGATTAGTGAGTGTTAGTTACGTTGATTTAATCAAAGTGTGCTGTGACTTATCAGTCAGTATGTAAGTTAACTTCTTAGAATAAGACTATCACTACGCTGAACCAAACGATAAGAAGCGTATAACAAAAACTCGATAAACTAAGAATTATCGAGTTTACTTATTAGTTATTACATACGCTTTTGTGACAATAAAAGTAAACAAATAGCTCTATCCTTTCGTGTCGTTTAAACCTTTCACTTTGAATTTTAATATTGAATACAAATTCTTTCGCCTGTCAGAACTTTGAATTTAAAAATCGAATTTTTATACAAAAGGATTCTCCGAGTAGATTGCGCGGAGAATTCGTGATGGGGTGACTCGACACCGGCGCGGCGTTTGCTAGAAATAAATTATGCTCAATTAAAGGCTCACCTTTTTTGGAATATCTTGGTTACTTTCGGTGGTATGCCGATGTTAAGTTTATATTAACTGTATTGCCATACTACATTTCCACCAGTACCGAATTGTGGAAGTTTTATCTTTGGTCGTTGTTTCTACCAATAATAGTATGAGGCACTTGACTTTCCTGGGGATACAGGCTCATAATGAAAAAAAAAATTTTTTTTTCAATATGGCATGCTTGACGTATAAAGAACTTCGAAAACATATTTTCTGATCAAACGCCGTCCTCCAAGAAAGAAAGGTTTTGAACCCATCCATGTCTAAATTAGGGTTTAAGTCACTATAATAATAAGAATAAGATTATTTGATGTAAGGATCACTTTTTCTTGTAATTCAAAGATGGAAATTGATTTTACTGATTTTATTTTCCCGATTGCATGAAGAACAAATAGGTACACACTTGAGAGTTTATTTTATATATTTTAGCAATATACAGGGTGCAATCTTTTACGTGATAAAAAATAGCAAAATGTGAATCTATCCATGATTCTGAGCAACTTTTATTATGGGACCAACTTTGTGTTATGCCAAAAAAAACACACCTGTTCATACATTCTTGTCAGTCTAAAATGAGCAGAGTTAATGAAATAGTTGGATTTTTTTGGCATAACACAAAGTTGGTCCCATAATAAAAGTTGCTCAGAATCATGGATAGATTCACATTTTGCTATTTTGTATCACGTAAAAGATTGCACCCTGTATAACGTCCCAAACAGATATTATAACAAGTATAGAAATGTCTATTCTTAATTAACTACTTACACTTTTTGTATTTTTGTGGTAAAAAATATGCCAAAACATTTTACCGTAAGTGCCTAGGCTTATTTATACGAATACTGGAGTAAACTGAGGGCTTATCAAATTTTAAAATAAAAAATATGTAAATACACTAAATTAATAAGTGTTTGATGTGTATAAATGTATAAAATATCTATAAAACTAAGTCCAAAAATACTGCTGTGAACTGTTATGAAATTTTGTGTGTGGATTTGTCTTAAGGCCTTTTCATTAGGTATTTAACCAATGAAGCTTTGTGTCTTCAAGCAAACCTAAACTCCCATTCTTGCTTATGATGTTACGACGATTTTATTTGCATTTGACAAAATGCACCTTAATTAAAATCAGACTGAAAGCAAATGATCCGATATAGCAGACAGACACGTATTATGTCTCGCGTTTGTTGTCAACCTTTGCATTTATGAAGAACACAACACATAAAACATGTATATAAAAAAAACAATAATTTAACATAGTGCACCTAGTGAGAACGTATTTTTTATACTTCTCAATTAAGCTATGAATTTACCCATAAGAATGACAAAATTTAAAACTATCGCTCGCAAAAGCAATCATAATATTCCATAGAAAAAATCTGTCAAAGGGATATTTCTGCTATCTCATTCTACTCTCAAGCTAAATCCAGTTTTAAGACGCTGTAGATTTTGTATACTTTCATAATAAATACTCTATAAGATTACAATAAGTAATTAGGTATATTCAGAAGCAATGAAGATAACTAATAAATTTCAGACCAAGTTCCTTTTATCCAAAAGTGTGCCTTTTCATGAAAACCGAATATTATAAGTACGTTTTTCCTACAATAAACACGTATTTTTGACATAATAATTATATTACATATCACCTTACAATCGCACCTTACTTCTGTAGCCACAAATGTATTAAAAACCCACCAGTTTAATTACAATGTTTTTTATCATAAAATATTGAAGTAAGTAAATTGATAATATTTAATAGATAGCCCTTGGCTGGCGTAAAGGATATTGAAATAATCTCTTTCGAGGCAATTAAATGTACATAAATGTATCCATATCATAGTATGCAATTGACAGCAAACGTAATATTTCGAGATTAAATCATATATACAGAATGTTAACGGGGTCATGATCCGGAATGACAAAAAGCGAATAAGATGATCATACTGAACAACCTTTCCCATGGGACCAACCACGAAATCGCAAAAAAAAACCAGGTATTCCATACATTAACTCTCAATTAAATCGCAGTTAACTCACAGTTAACTCTTAATTGGCTCTTTTTTTTTGCGATTTCGTGGTTGGTCCCATGGGAAAGGTTGTTCAGTATGATCATCTTATTCGCTTTTTGTCATTCCGGATCATGACCCCGTTAACATCCTGTATACAAGTGACACAGCTGTCAACATGTCAACCATGCGAGGTGTCAAATACATGTCAGATTAGCACGTCTGTGGTGGATGCTGACCCTAAAACATGACTAATCTTATATCATTAGAAAGTAGCCTTATTCAGCTTGCGATTACAAAATATTTTTCCTCAAGTATTACTTACAGTATGAACTAAAATTATCGGTATTGTTGCATTTAACCAAATATGTATTGTTTCCAATACTTGCTGCAAATATATAGTGACAAACTTCGCGTTTAAGCTAATAAATCTTCTATTTATATTTGATACTTATCATTTGAACTAGTTAAACGCATTTTGTTTTTTGTTCAATTATCAGTTTTAGCATTATAATCATTATACGTTTGCATAAATGGTGAAACTTTCAGTTGTGATAAAAAGCGTACTTTCTCAGAAAAAAAATGTTCATATTCATATTTTTATCAAAAATACTTTTGGAAGTCCATGTTGCTGAAAACCGGACACATTCGAGGACATAAGCACTGATTTTATGCAATATTGCAAATGATTCAATTTAATATTGGACAGCGGCAAAATTTTTAAGAGACGATTTATGTCTGACTAAGCAATATTGCAAATGTTTCTATTTAATATTGAACAGCGGCTGCAGTTTTAAGTAAAATCTAGTAACGACATTAAAAAAAGGGTAAGCCCATCGTTTATTATATGTATGGGCATTTCGAGAATAGTTATTAGCAATTAAGTACCTACTGAAATATTGGTAACGAAATATGTAAATTAAAAGCATAACTTCATTGACGTATTTAATTGGCTCAGACTATTCTAGTAATGCTCATATAACCCTTACATTTATTTGACGGCTTGTCAGATATTACCTTTGTAATGACAGTTCCTCTTATTCTATAACACATTTACTGTTAAGTATAACATACAGGTTACCTGCTCTCATCCACTACAACCTATAAAGTTCAAAATGGCGGCTAGCAAATACACTCAGAGGCAATGAAAACGGGTCACTTCCCATGGATTACTTTACAAAGTGACCCGTTTTCATCGCCTCTGAGGTAGCGTACCTTCATAGTTTACATTGGGAATTACACTCAGAGGCAATGAAAACGGGTCACTTCCCATGGATTACTTTACAAAGTGACCCGTTTTCATCGCCTCTGAGGTAGCGTACCTTCATAGTTTACATTGGGAATTACACTCAGAGGCAATGAAAACGGGTCACTTTGTAAAGTAATCCATGGGAAGTGACCCGTTTTCATTGCCTCTGAGTGTAGCTTGTAAATACCGAGTATATTCCCAGTATTTACCCGAGTATGGCACAGCTTAAAAGGTAAATGCAATTTAAACGAGATATTTTCATTATTATTCAGATGACTGCTTTCAGGTAAATAATAATTCGGTTCTCCCTTGTTACATTAGCCCTAAATTCTTCATTTGACCTAATGTTTCACTAATAATGTTTGTTTCAGGTAACCTATAATGCATTTTTTTCTTAAATGGTAAACTTTATAGGACTCTTTCAAACCAAACCTAACCGACTTCTATTTGATGATATTCAAAAGAAACCCGAAAAGTTCACTGGTTCAAAGAAGAATGCATTAGGTCAAGTGAAACATTAGGTCAATGAAAGATTAGGCCAAAAGTTAGTAGGTCAAGTGTCAGGACCTCTAAATAATAATTTTATCTTAAGTGTGATAGTATGGCCATCTAAATGTTGTTATATTATTTAGGTTGCGTCTAAGTTTTTTTTCTTAATTTTAATTAGCCGTTATGTTGTGATGCTTCGTACGAATGTGTGATTTGTAGATATAATCTTTGATTCTGTTGACTTAGGACTTGGTGTTGTAATTGTAATTATCTTTTTCTTCGAGTGGGTTTAACTGTTTCGGCTAAACTTAGAAACGTAAATCGTTTTAAATCTCTCGTGTATATATGTAATTTTTTGAAGAGCCTCTGTGCGAAGCCGTCTGATATAGTGTACAAACTCCTTAATTGATATTTTGTACGCTCAACTGTATATAAAACGATCTTGGTCATACATAGGAGTACATTTTAATGTCAATGGATGAAGGTGCACTTTTGTATAAATATTTATGACTGAATGTACCGATGCTCTGAAAAAACTTGCTAAGTGAAGCTTGATTTGTTTGTAAATGTTGTTCACCCGCTCTGAAGAAGTAGATGATATTTATCCTTCCGGTCGATCAAATATGTTATGCAACGGAACGCCATAGATGTAAAACGTTTAAATCTTCTCGCCTCACTTCTACATAGATATTTTACGTAAAAGACACATGCCTTTATTTATAAACGTCCATTCCACCTATTTTAGTTAAAATTAGTTTGTCTTTATCGGTCACATTAACATGTTTGTTTGTGAGAAAAGGACAAAACACATTTTAGCTAACTTAGGTTCGTAATTTTTTATGAATAAAAGGGATTGACTTGACTAAGTCGGCTGCTGCGGATGCGATTTTGTATAACGTTAGAGCTAAATCGTACTCGGGGTTGGTCTTACCCCGTGTCATCTTTTTGCGTTTCTCGTTTAATCCTACACACTCGTTGCATTCCGTCTTCGATGACCAATCTGTTGTATCTTTTGAACGTTCACGGGACGACAGGGAAGTTTTATATAAGTGATATCGATAGGTTTTAAGAAACAAGCTAAACTGCTTTTTTTAAGGTACACAATGAGATTTCATTTAAGTACAAGTGAGTTTTGTTTGTTGGCCATAGATAGTAATTGTTTTCCTTTTTATGTGTAAGGCGCATTCAAATTTTTGTTGACGAAGTGTACGGATTTTGTAAAATAATGCACTTTTTTGTAATATTTATAATCATTTGAATCGAAATGTAAACCAATGAACTGTATATGGAAATTCTATACCATTTTCCATAGCGTTCATAGTGTTTATTTGGAGTAGGTATTTTTTATTTAGTAAAAGAGAAGGGATTTTAGTTTCTCTTTCTCGCTTACAAGGTATAAAGGGGTAAAAGCTTCATTAGTGCAATTACATTACATATATGATTGAGTGTTGGCGCTGTGTCGTCATCCAAGTTCTGTGTGTTGTCAAAATAAAGTAAAATAAGTAAGTATGAGGGTAATTCCGTTGGCCGATTGTGATCGTACACAAACTTGTGCATCCTTTCAAAGAACAGTATATGGGTGTTATCTGGGTCAATAAGGCATAGGTATATCGTTGTTATGTGTTAAGTTCCAATATTTCCATAAAATAGACGTATCTCGTGATGACGAAATCTTATATTACAGTACCTAATTTCATTTAATTTCATTTATTCAGTCACAATTAACATTTTATATGAATTTAAGTTACATAAACATTTTGTAAAGAACTGTCATATTAAATACACAAAATAAAGAATAATAATTATAGTAATAGCCTGATATGAAATTGTCGTCATTGATCTTATGTCGCTCTTACCCCACTTGACCTTGAGTGACTAAAACGCAAGCTAGAAATCTTAAATAGACATTTAAATACTAATAACGCTCCAATCAAGCGATTTATAAAATAATAAAACAAAATCTGTATTACAAATGGCGCTGGTGAGTTGAATACTGGCCCATGACTCGTACACTTCGTATGCTTGCTTGGTTTTGCTGTAAACATGTATACGGGCGTTGTTACACAGTTGTCAACAATAAAGCACGTTAGTGGCATCGACTAGTTTCATTTTCAATTTTCCCAACGTTATGTCCGCCGTACCCCTCTCGCTTCCCAGACCTACAATGCAACTGCGAAACTTTTTGAACGCGCGTTACGACGTCAGTCATGTTCACCTTAAACAAATGACTTTTGATATATCCTGATGCTCCTCGAAAAGTCACGCAATTACCCCGCAGAAAAAAACATTATATTATCTTTGACGCTGGCCGTACTTAATAACGTATATTATCACTTGGGTAATTCCAAAACCGAGTGAGATGACATACCTACCTGTTCCAAACGTATGGCGCCCCATTCAAGCCGTGGCTAATTGAAAGTCGATGACGTGACGCGACGGGCCGGAACGGACAGGGGTCGGCAACATACGGTTCGATCTGTGCCCGGCCAAATGTACCACAAATGCACGCATTACAAATAATGCGTGACGAGAAATCGTACAATCACCCACAACACGAGCTTACTGTGGGGCTAGTTCGATTGGATTAAGGCGGTGCATTGGAAATTAGCGCGTGCTTTGAAACGCCGTTCTGACTAGATTAAGAAACAATAAGGTCTGATTTTCAGATATATGATGTGTGATGTGTGTGTGTGATGTGTATGAGTATGTGCATTCGCGGGACTCGACACAGATTCAGATTCGTTAAACATTTTTTCGGCTTCAACGACTGGGCAGCTTTACGTAACATCGCCACCTAACCCCCCTCTACGTACAACTGTCCGTTCTTTTTTTTAATTACACTTGTTGTAAATATTTCAATCATGTGTTGTTTTGATTTTGTCTCGAATAAATATTTCTTTATATGATACTTGACTATATGACTGTTTATCTGATTTTATCGATACATGATTGCCGAAAATTTCCTCGATAGAAAAAAAAAAAGAAAGTTGGGTCTTTAATTTTATTTTTTTAGTCATCCTACTCAAACAATACATTATTTTACAACACAATCAAATGAATACTATAGAATTTTATCTAATCAAAAACCTCACACACATTCATTGCCCAGAATCGCTACGCGCTACGCTCGTAGCCGATCCCGTGGTTTTTCGTATGTAGCGGAAAGCGACTACGGCGGTCTGACGCATATGTGTCGTCATGGGCCCTGAATGGGTTAATGAAATATAAAAAATACTTCAGTAAGTTGGGTATTTATCGAAATTTGTCCAAAAAAGCCATCCCCGAAGAGTGTTGCATCTCTTTTACTCGTGCGCGGAAGGCATAGCGTGTCTCTGTCAAAGGGGCGCGGTCGACTAGAATCAAGGCATCCCCTTTATCTATTAAGATTTAGCAAGGCACGTGAAAAGATCTGACTAAACTACGAGTAAGACAGATAATCTTGAGTCTTCTGTCTGGTCAGACATTGATGCAGGTGACCGTTCGTTTTGATAATCAATGGGACAATCGTACACACAACTACAGCGAAATTGTACCAATGTATAGAAGGTAGTAGCACGGATGAGAAATCGATGAGATGAGAGGTGAGTGAATACCGGGAATCAAATAAATATGAAGGGTAGATCTTACACAAATTGAACTAGCACCTTAATAATGCTTGATTTATGTTAATGTGTAGTAGACGACGATATATTTAACCCTTAAATGCATAGTGTTGTCAAATGTCTACAAAGTATTAGACAGCTCACAGATAAAAAACGGCTTACGTTCTTGAACGCACCTTTATACCAAACGTCTAGTAGTCTTGGGAAATAATAACTGGCAACACTAAAATCTGCGAACTTTTTTTTTATTTTGAAATTTGAGTTGGCGGCAACGTAGTTTTTGCTAAAATAGAAGCTGGATTTTTTAATTTATTTTTCCTAGATCATACATCCAATGAACTAAACAAAAACATTTTTTCTATACCAAATATAAAAAATCATGCACTTAAGGGTTAGTAGAGACCTACAAATAATAAGATATATTTTATAGCCCCACTACCCCCTGGGCTAAACAGGTCGTCAAGAGTATATAATGGGTATTTATTTACCTCCAGTTCAGCACAAAACACAGACTGCCAAAGCAAAATGTTGACGTGCTTTTGTAGCATGGATTTTAAACAAATGAGTAAGTATAGGTATATAGATTCAATTCTCTACAAAATGAGAACAAAAAATATACGGAACCCATGATGATTTTTTAGGGAGCTAATATTTCCCTGTGTCACGGTTAACATGATTATGTACGCCGGGCCATATGTCTCCCGGCTCAAAGGATCCTTTCCCTTATGGTTTTTCAAGCACTGTTGGGTAGTACTCAACTCTACCCAAATTTAAGACTCCGTAAAACATGATTACTTACTCGCACTTGATTTTAATAATGTTATGTTAATCGTATGGCAATCTGTCGAATAATGGGCGAATATCCATGTGATATTTATATAGAAGCGCCAATTTCGCTGAAAGTGTTGTCGCTCATTTAGCACCACCCAGGGGACACGTGCAGGGTTATGGTAGGTAAATCCTGCGGACGCGAGCAACAGATTGTCCCCCAATTATAAAAAAATATGTAGATCATACTGATATAAGTAAATAGTAATAAATAATTACTTAATTAATAATTTATGGCAACTGATTTCCATCGAACCGAAAATAGGCGAATAATTTGACTAACTTTATATATATATAAAAACCGAATTTACGAGTAAATTATACGTAAGTGTGCTTATAATAATTAATTAGTACCTTAGTATGTCAATCCCCGACTCCATCATCAGATTTATTATTACATAAATAAGACTATTCTATTTCCAATATTGGTACTAAGATCCTCCGTCTTTTTTGAAGTCGGTTAAAAGTGTTAAAACAACGCTCGTCGATATTCGATGTAAGTACCTACCCTCTTTGCAATAACAGCATAAAATGTTTGTCGCAGAATAAAATGATAATAATAAATGTTTGCGGACAATCTTACACAAATCGACCTAATCCCAAACTAACCAAAGCTTGTACTATAGGTACTAGATAAACATTCATAAATAGATAAATAAATACTTAAATACACATAAAAAACATCCATGACTCATGAACAAATATTTCTGCTCATCACACAAATTAATGCCCTTACCGGGATTCGAACCCAGGACCTCTAGCTTCGTAGACAGGGTCACAACCAACTAGGCTAAACCGGTCGTCAAAGGAGAATGCAGGCACTTTGTCAATAAAATTATCGTTCGTCGATCAAAATAAATATCTATTTATTTATTTAAACTTTATTGCGCAAACATATAAGCGCACGTGCCTTGTGGCATTATGAGGCAAGAACGTGTAAGAACCCGCAATGGGACTAGCGGTATTATAGTTACGATACACTGAACAATTTTCGACACCCCTTGACGTATATTAAGTTGATATTAAACTGACTAGCTCCGTCCTGTGGGTTTGCTCGGAATATGAGATGAGTAGCGCCCCTAAGGGTAATTTGGTATATGTAAAAAACTTAATTACACGCCACTCTAACTAAACCCTCACCTGAACATATTATGTTCACGTCATACCTGGGGGCTGTCTATACATATATTATATTATAATAGTCAATAGTATTTATTTCGTAAACATAGGTCATCATCTAATAGAGGGGAGAGGAGGGAGGAGGGAGGGGGGTTTACTCGTAGTAAGAAAAATCGGCATATAGAAACATTATCACTAACGTAAAGTGTTTCCTGAAACGTTTCTCACTAAGAACATAGAAAACTTAAACTAAAGTAGTAATATTGTGCAAAAGATTGCCTGCTGCCACGACTTTTTTCACATGCCCAGTAAGTAATCCCACCCCAGCAGTGGTTCATCATCGTCATATTAGCCGAAAGACGTCCACTGTTGGACATAGGCCTCCCCCAAATCGCACGCATCCAGCGGACTGCCGCAACCTTTACCACCAGGTCTTCAATCCACCTTGTGGGGGCCTACCCACGCCGCGCCTACCGGTACGTGGTCGCCACTCGAGAACCTTTCCGCCCCAACGGCCATCGGTTCTACGTGCTCTGCCCACTGCCACTTAAGATTAGCGATTCGGAGGGCTATATCGGTTACCTTGGTTCTGCTGCGGATAGCCTCATCAGCAGTTGTTGCATGTATGTATACCTATAATTGACGAATAAAGTTTACAGCTTTCTAGTAGTATCTAATGGTCATTGAGCTAAGCCGCAGACGGACAGATGGACATGGCGAAATTGTAATGGTTCCTTGAAGACTACGGAACACTAAATAAGCCTGACTAATATCCCGATTCACGCGATACAGGGTGAGTGCAAGTAGCTCAGGGGACCGATTTTTGACTTTCGAGCGCTCGAAAATCAAATAAAAGTAAATACGTTTGTAGTGTCAAAATGGCAGGCACTTACTTTCTACCAATAGAATTTAATACGAGTGGTCAATACCACTCGTTTTTAAATTTTCTATCGCTATTTCAAAATAGAATTTTATAATTTTTGACAGTTTTCGAGTGAAAAAGTCGAGCGCTCGAAAGTCAAAAATCGGTCGCCTGGAGTAATGTGTGTGTACACTCACGGTGTTGAACTGTATCTACATGTCACAATATTTTGCAAGGCCCAATATAGCATAATTATGTTTACGATTATGCTCGACTCCCTCCCTGCCTACCCAACAATAATACAACTTACCAATACGCCCAGGATTGTCGGAAGCTCGAATCGTTCACACCTGTAAATAACGTCTTCAACACCCAAAAGCATACAGAGTTACTCACTTACCTTTCCTTTTATGTATCGGAAGATTTTGCTTCAAATGTGATCTTTATTGACGTGGATCAAGGTTGCTTTTGGAAGTAAAGGAGAACGAATTATACGAGGTTTTTCAAGTTCGCAGTCATTACAACGTCGCCAGTTTTACATCGATTTAAAGTAGTTTGAACTAGATGTGGCTTTATGATGTAAGTACTAGCTTCCGCCCGCGACTTCGTCTGCGTGGACCCGGGATAGAAACTATCCTTTAGTTGAATGTAGACTATAAAATATCTTCGTGCGAAATTTCATCCAAATCGGTTGAGTCGTTTAAGCGTGATTGAGTAACAAACATCCAAACATCTGAAGATCCAAACATCTAAACTTGCGCTTTTGTAATATTAGTAGGATTTGAGCCAATCAACATTATTTTCTTGCTCGTTGCCATGGTTGCTCGTCTCCTGGGTCACTTTTTAAATTATGATTTTATGGGGATTCAATACATTAAACAGGTGTTTTTGGTAAACCCATTCCACGGTGGGGCATATCTATAGATAGGAGTACAATTTTTTTTTGATGAACCCCTGTCACTTTTGTCGCCAGACTTGGGACCGAATAACATCAAAAAAAATTGATTGACCCATTTAATCAAAAAAATATCAGCTTAACTTAACCAATAAATAAAGTGTAAAAAACATAACAATGATATATTACAATTTTACACAACAACACAGTATGAATGAATGGGGATTAAAAACCCTATGAAAAAAAAACACATTCGTTTTCTCACTTGAATTCTTGTTGTGAAAATAAATAAACAAAAGTTAGTATAATCTAATATACTTACACTAATTAGGGATTCATTATTGGATGACCTACAAAAAAATGCAGTTTAGGTTTTAAAAATGTACGTAACTGCGCTTTAATTAATTCCAACTGTATATCGACCACTTTTGAATTTTTATGGGTTGACTTTTGTTATTTTATGTCCTTTTCCATGATAATATACATCTTTGTTCAATACTTGTGTTCTGGGAAAATCATATTCGAGACTGGCAGAAGATTTTATATTGACAATGGAAAATTGTGTTTCTATTTTTTTTGTATATTTCGAATAATAAGCGTCCAAGTACTTGACTCTGCATTTTATGAAAGGCTATTTCTGCTTTAGTACAGTCAGCAGCAAAAGTAGCTACGCGGGTCAAGTGCTCAAAATGACTTATAAGAAATAAAATAAAAATAAAAATAGTTTATTCGATAGCATCAACAAATTACATAAGTGCACTGGTGCCTCTTTTTAAGCGTTCAAGACACTTGTGCTAAGAGAGCACCGCTCTTCCGCAAGTAGTTTAATACAAAAAAATGTCTTAGGTATAGGATAATTTGATTATAGGATAGCTTAACATTTTGGTACTTATTTTACTACTCTAATTTTAAGAGGATAAGGATTGTCTAGGTCATTTTGAGCACGTTATTTTGCGTAGCTACTTCTGCTAGTGACTGTACTAGACGAAGATCAACAAACTCATATTAATTAATAAATACTTAAATCTCTTTCCTATTGTTTGAATTTTCATGCCAATTTTTCTCTCATAGTGGGCGACAAGAAGTTAAGCTGTAGATGTTATTACTCTGTAGCCGCTTATAATAGCATCTTGAGACTGTTTTAATGTTCGCTCTAATATAATTGCCTCTTCAGTTGAGCACCCAATATGTCTGTATATAGGCTTAAGGGTTCCATAGTAAGCTGGCGTCTGCTTACACGGGGTTGTGTAGACAATTTTAGTACGATTCTCGTGTGGTAGCAAGTAAGTGTGTGTTAATTTCACCATCAGAATCAGAATCTATTTATTCGTTAAACATATGTAAATTGTATAGGTTATAATAGAATTGCGAATCACTATGTTTTGCCAGCTAGGCGTACGAACAGGTTTACGTTAATTAATATTATTCATTATCGTGCATAGAATTATAACAATAATCATGCATTCATCATTTAAACAAAGTAAACTAATTCTCAATAATAATATCCAACAAAATACTCTCAGTCTTAGTCAGCGTCATTCAAAAATTGATGGACATTATAATATATTTTTTTAATTAATAATAATTTCAGTGTTTTCTTAAACTGTGCAGTGTTAATCCTTAATAGGATTTGGAATTTTATTGGTGCCATTCCAAGTACACTTTTCCGAACTAGGGCTGTTTTACACACTAAACTTTATGTAGCATGTCACTTTGGTACTGAGACCTTACAGGGAGCTTTCGTGTGTCAGCAATTTTAATGTACAGATTAGGATTGCATTGAACAAATGTGGCAGTTTCCAGAATATATAAACAAGGTCGAGTCAGAACCTTAAGTGATATAAAATGTGGGCTGCAACTATCCATCATTTTCAGGCCACACATGGCTCTTACGCATCTTTTTTGTGCCTTGAAAACTGCATCTTTATCTACTAAGTTGCCCCAGAAAATAACTCCATATCGCAACACTGATTCCACCAGTCCATGATAGGCAATAAGTAATGATTTTATATTTACTATTCTGGAGAGCTTGTGTAGAGCAAATGATGACTTATTTAACTTTTTGCAGATTTCATGTACATGGTACTTCCATGTAAGCTGGCTATCAATGTGTAAACCTAAGAATTTAGTGACTTTTACTGTTTCAATAACGTTTCCGCCTAATGAATATTCATGACTTTTGATTAAATCCATTGGTAAAAGTGCATTATGTTTGTTTTGGTCAAGTTTATTACTAAATTATTATTACTAAGCCACATAATTATATCTTTTGTTACAGTATTGATGTCATTTTCATAATTAGTGAAGTCAGTACACTTTATAATAGAAGTGCTATCATCCGCAAACAAAATCATGGGATGTTTAATGGATTCAGGCAGATCATTTATGTATATCAAAAATAACAGAGGGCCCAGTACACTGCCCTGTGGTACGCCATATGATACACATCTTTTACGCGATGCGTATACTTTATCCGTTTTGCTGTTTTCACAATTTCTTGTCACTTCAGTGTATTGTAATCTATTAGTGAGATATGATTTTATGAGATTGAATACATTTCTCTAACACCATATGTGTAAAGTTTTTACAGTAGGGCTTCATGATCTACATGATCAAAGGCTTTGGTCATATCGGTGAAACCGACCTTGTAGGTCTACGTTTACAAACTTTTATAAACTTGCACTCTTCGTATGTACGAGTATGTAAATAAGCTGTTCTTTGTTTGCAAACTATCTTTGAACCACTTGCCAGTATTTGATTCAGATAAATTTTGGCGTAGGCACCCATCTTATTTGGGCGTTCGGTGACTACTCAATACTATGATGGAAACGGGTGATCTTGGCAACTTCTAAGAGCAATCGCTCTACACACATGGCGACTCATCATCATCGTATCAGCCGACTGTCCACTGCTGGACATAGGCCTCCCCCAAAAAGTGCCACAATGACTGGTCCTGCGCCACCCGCATTCAGCGGTCTCCCGCGTCCTTTCCAGGTCATCAGTACCCTTTGTAAAATATTTTCTTTAACCGACCTTCAAAAGCGACGTGTGAATGTGGCATGGGGGTAGGACCCCAATTTTTTTGTAAAACTCTGCAGATCTTCAATTCTAGTGCTAAGATAAAGTTATAAACAAGATTTTATCAATGTACATAATTAGCTGCCAATATCCGGCTTTAGTTACTGATTTCATACTTACTTAATGCGGACAGTAAAAGCGCAAAATCGGTAAACAATTCATTTTTCATTGTCACCGCTCGTCACATTTTCATGACATATTATTCAAACATATCTACTCGAATATTCGCGGGGCGTGTGTAAGGGTACAATATCGACAAGTCATAAGCGGCAGCGATTAGTTAAACACAAGCTACAGAGCATAGGATATCGCCGTACCTACGTAAAATAGATCTCCTTTGTGTATTTATTTATATAAGTACATACGACCTTCAAACCTTCAAGAAAAGAGCGTACTCCCATCTTAAAGGCCGGCAGCGCACTCACAACACCTCTGGTGTTGCAAGTGTCCATGGGCGGCGGTAATCGCTTACCATCAGGTGATCCGTCTGCTCGTTTGCCTCCTATATGATAAAAAAAAAAAAAAAACATGCACATCACGTAAACATTAAATTAATCTTAATAGGTATTTACTACTGATATGGGTAAGGCCGTTATTTCTTGTTCCTGATTAAGCAGTTTAAATCGTCTACATTTTAATCACTTCCAGTGTGTTATGCCAATTAGCCATATAAATGGATTACTAATATTCGTAACACACTAGAAGTGATTAAAATGTAGACGATTTAAACTGCTTAATCAGGAACAAGAAATAACGGCCTTACCCGTATATGCGACAATTAGGGAGTATCTTTCAGTCACAGTCAGTGGTATTTAATATACTGTTCATAAAAATAAGGACATAAATTTCTGTAAGGACTATTATTAATGATAATGTCATAAAAGCGAACGTATATATATATATATAGTTATAAGTACGTACTCCTGACTGTACTAAACTAAGTCAGTTTCTTCCCAGCGATGAGGACGCGTTGCGAAGCAAACTAATTCACACCTTAATTTAAATAGTTGACTCAGTGCGTGTCAATTTTATTGTATTGGGGCATTATGCAAATAAAATACATTGACTGGATGAGAATCTTATTGAATACTTTATATGAAGGACGCGGGTGCGGCGTTTTTAAAGTATCGTACCTACGAGTATTTATTATTATTTTAAACTAGTACGTACTCATTTATTTTCTAAAGTATATTATACGAAAACAAGAAGATAATTTACATTAACTAAATTAAATTAAAACTATATTAACTCTAAAGAAGGAACTCGAACCATTGTACCGAGGATGCTGGCCTCGCTCAATTGCAATGCTGATACACCTTACCAAATACACAAATACAGCAACGTATCTGCAATCAAATGAATGCTGATTAATAAGTTTCATACGAAAGTAATAGTACAATTGTAATAAATTGTGCATGATGTCATAATATCCACCACAATTAACCATTTTTTAGATGTCGTTGTGCACAGTCGAGTTCACATTTTAATAAAATAATACTATGTTCGTTTCCAAAGGTCACAAATATTTCAGTAACCTGATGCGCTTAACGATAGAGTCGTGTTTACATATTTCTGACTACTTTGTCCGTGCATTTTCAAACTTGACTGTACTGTTGTTCGCGCGCTCCGCTCGTCCCTTGCGCGCGTCAGGGATTTCCTGATAAGTTCCGTGTGTGCGGAAATCGCGCGAACAAACAGTCGTGCCGCGGAATGGCCGCAAGGTGTTTGTTCCGAATGTTCTGGTGCAAGCTCCACTTATTGTGAGGTAGGTCGTTCAACTCATGATACAGAAACGCTGTAAATTAAGGGCGGGTTGCATCGACTATATTTAAGAGGCTGACAAGACCTAATTTTGTTGAAATTGATATTCAAGCACATCAAAAAAAAAAGTTAAATTCATCATATTTCAAAGAACTCGATACATAATAGGACGAAATCGGCTCGATAGAAAATAATTGCAAATTTTTTGACGTATGGGTCTGCAATTAAAAACATGAAGTCAACATATTCATACCTAAACCGCTAACGAGTTCACAAACAATCCACATTGTTTTTTATTTCAATATTTATTTATTACTAGCTTCTGCCCGCGACTCCGTCCGCGTGGAAATCGTTTATATCGCAGCTCCATACAAACTTCAACCCCCCATTTCATACCCTTAGGGGGTGATTTCCAGGATGAAAACTATCCTATGTCCTTCCCCGGGATTCAAACTATCTCCATACCAAATTTCATCGCAATCGGTTCAGCGGTTTAAGCGTGAAGAGGTAACAGACAGACAGACAGACAGACACACTTTCGCATTTATAATATTAGTATGGATTATCTTCTAATACCTGGCCGCCCAGTAACACTCGCTCTCTTTTACTCCGATGCAAATAGACAGTGTGCGCCGTATCCCGTATCCTCAAGGGCATTTTGGTGTTGACAGCGTCTTAACTGATCGTTTAACGTCACCCCAAGCCTATCCCATTGTCAATTTGGCGCGAAACGAAGTTTGACTATATATGGTAACCTCCTGTGGAGTTCTGGCAAGGGCTGTACAGAGCTATAACCAAGAACTTCGCATGACGAAGTTCGGATATCTCTATCTCTATCGCACTTACTTTACTCGAGTGACAGGGATGTACACGAATTTCGAGATTCGATTTTCGGGGTAGCGCCGCAGCTTATCGCACTCAATGACGTTTCATATATGCGTTCCGTTTTACGTAGTAACAACATAATTTCATTGATCGCACACCGTTATACTAATCTCAATTGTACAACATCATGCTCACATGAAGAAGAGTAATCACATTGTAAAATATGTACTGTATTGTACTTAACCCGTATTCAATATTGTTTTCCTTAATCCTGGCTTCCCGGCTATTGTATTATTTTATTATCATTTTGGACGACCGGTTAGTCTAGTGGGTAGTGACGCTGCCTACGAAGCTGAAGGTCCTGGGTTCGAATCCCGGTAAGGGCAAATATTTGTGTGATGAGCATGAATATTTGCCTCTGAGTCATGGATGTTTTCTATGTATTTAAGTATTTCTATCTATTAAATATATCGTCGTCTAGTACCCATAACACAAGCCTTATTGAGCTTACTATGGGACTAGGTCGATTTGTGTAAGATTGTCCCCTAATATTTATTTATATTTATTTATTTATTTATTATCATATTACTATTTCCAAAATATGACGATCATTTCGATAGCAAATATAGGAACTAGAATAAGTAGTTATCATTTTGGATATTCAGTGTGGTGAGTTAACAACCCTATCTCACTCTATGATTGTCTATTGCAAAAAAAATACAGATAACGTCGTCACTTAGACAGCAGTGGATCTTCTGTACCTGTGTCTGGACCTTTAGGTATTTTGAATTATTATCTGTTACACAGCGCCGTCAGCGTACATCTCATAGATAACTGTTACACTTCCACATACAAGCCCGGCTTAGCTGTTTCAAACCATCAGTATTCGTATCGTACCTATTTATTATAAAAAAAGAAATTAAATAAAAATAAGAATACATTTATTTCGGACAATTTGTTAGCAAAAATTTATTTACTTAAAAAAGTAGTGTTAGCAACAAAGTAACTTAACCCTTAACCAGGCAGAGGGTAGGTACCAACATTTTTCATTGGTTTTGAACCGTATCATAGAGCGCTAAGGTACAAAATCTTGTGGTCCCATATAGTCCACTGCCTGGCTAATAAAATTAGTATCGGCGAGAGGGGGCACGCACCGGAGCGTGCGCCTTGTCCCAGTTCCGCATTATCGGCCAGACCCGTTCAGCAAGCGATTTCAGGATGCTGTTGGCACTACCCCGTACCCACCGCATGAGTGATGCGACTCGCTGCGCATTATTGTGTGGAATCCCGGCATTCCATTATACTACCTCACTTAAAATGTATTTTTTTCCTTGCAAATGTGATGAAGAAATGTACAAACTCGAATCATTTTACGTACTACGTTGGGCTTCTAATAGAGAGATACTCATTCGTAAATAAAACGTTTCAAGTGTTTATTGCCGACAGTACTTTTCTGTATACCATCATCAACTACTCATTGAGACGATTCTAACGAGCCCAAGCTCAACGGGGTTACGTCGGTTAAATACTGAATTCCCATAGCCACCTTCCGTCTCCATCATCAGATCAGCTCGATGGTACCATAATATTGAATTGTCATCCAAACTATGCTATTACCAAAATTTCAGCTCAATCGGATACCGGCACGTGACTGGCAAATGGATTGGAAATTTTGACGGACAACTTACTGACATTACATGTGTACATACTTCTATAGAAATCCATAGGTAATGAAAATTCGATAATACCAGATATACCGACATACATACGAAGGTCGACTTCATATAAAGCTTGTAAAAATCACTGACGAACCTCGTTACAACGTACCTACTATTCTGGCCAAGGAACGCATTGCATACTTCTAACCGAGCGCGTAAATACGTTGAAATACGACTGGCATATAATACGACGAACATAATGAAGTCATTAAAATTCACTCTTTTAAAATAGTAAGACTAGATACTTTATCTACACTATCTACCCTAATATTATAAAGAGGAAAGATTTGATTGTTTGTTTGTATTGAATAGGCTCCGAAAATACTAGACCGATTTGAAAATATATTTTACTATTAGAAGCCGACATTATCCCTGATGAACATAGGCTACTATTTACCGCGGGAAAATGCTTGATTCCTACGGGAAAACGGGTAATCCGTGCGAAGCCGGGCCGGGCAGCTTGTTTGATATATACATGATCTATAATGGGGAAGACCAGGATAAGTTACATGAAACAAATAAAAGAAAAAGTAGCAGTCACGTCGTATAAAGAGGTCAAGGAGGCGGCGCTAAACAGAGTCAGATGGAGGGCGCTACACCGACAAGAGTCTAACTCTAACTCTTAATTGTATGATGATTATGATCTATAATGGCATACCACATTATCAGAATTTCTGTGGATTACCTTTGTTTGGCGTAACAACGTTTTGCCTAATTTCTGTTTGCCTAATTTTATTTACACTAATCTTGTTCCGCATAATAGCTCGTTTTGCCTACTTTTTATTTGTGCGAAAATTAATTTTTCTATCTCATTTCACCTTAAATTAATTTGCCTAATTTCATTAAACCTCATTTTTAGTTTGTATAATCTTATTTTGTATACTGTTTGAATTACATAATTACATTTTGTCTAACATACATTTTGCATATTTTTTTTTTCTAATCACTGCCCGCCCTCCGCTCGGACTGTCGCCAGAAACTAATGTAGGTTCTGAATAAAAGCTTTCGCTAAGATTATCTGGCGCCTCAGCGGACGCTACCGCGGCAAGCTCGCTTCGCTCGCTCGGCTCACGCGCGGGGGGTCGCAGTTCTACCTAACGCTTTTCCTCGCTTCGCTCGACATCGTACCTACACCGACCTGCCTTAACCGAACGCAGACAGCAGCAGCAGATGACTCGTCGAGATGTAGCAAAGGGTAACCAGTTAATAGTAGTTAGTTGGACAGTGACAGGACTCCGCCTTAGCCCCTTCCACGCCTCCGGCTTTTTATATACACTCTAGGGGTAGGACAGACAAGACCACGTGGATATTGGGGTGCTCCGATTCGATTTCGAGACAGCGCTATGCATGCCTATAGCGCTGTGCCGGTCGCCCGCCGCACACTGAAGCGAAAACCGCATCAGTGTGTCAATCGCCTTAAACAAATCTTGACCCCCGATTACATCCAGTATGTATAAAGTAGTTAAATAACATCAGAATCACCGCAGCTGGGACGAAATTAGGCAAAAAGTTAGTAAGTATATAACAATGGTAAACTGTCTTTTGTACAATGAGTACTTTTTAACAAGTAAATATTATAATGCTTCAGAACTAGACATAAAATATAAGTAAAAACGTTATTCGGCAATGTGATGATTAGTTAAAATAAGGATCGACAAAGTGATTTTTAAATAAAATTATATTCGGCAAAACAAGAGTTATGAAAATTCATTCGAACAAACAATTTAATATGAAAAATGAAATTATACCAAACGCCTAAAAATAGGCCAAATCCCAATTTCTGTACCAGAAACCAATAATTTTCAAACCAAACCGTGGACACTCCAGTCCGAGTTGATCTCCCGCATATCCGCAGGGCGACGTCACATCTCGCTCGGGACAAATACTCATTAGCGGCCGTCCGGCCCCCGCCCGAAGCGTTGACACCGATAACGTAATGAAGGTAATATCCGTTGTTTTTGCGCGATTTATCCCAAATTATTGTCACCCTCGTCAAAGGTGTAGTTAACCCGGACGGGGGAGTAATTTTGTTGGTGTATATTTATTTTTTATCGTCCTGTTTTCATATTGCTTGATAGATTTAGAGTGCTTGTCACTTAACTGGGTCTATCAATAAAATCTCTTACAAACATTACATAAAAGATAAATGTATAGTTGGTCACCTTTAGTTTGCACAAGACTGCGGTCGAGATAAATTACCCGTCTATTTCTTACTGATCTGGTTAGAAAGAGACGGATCTGTTATCATTATTTTACCAATTAACCATTAGTTACGAGTCGCATTGGCCACGCTTGCAACAAACGAATACCCATGATTTCCACCAACCTTACTAGCCGGTAAATGTCATTATGGAGAACTGTCAAACTTCCCATACGAACAGAACATACGGTTACTGGAAGTCTGAAACGCCCTTGCGTAACGACATAATCAGTTCACTATAATCAGATCGGCCGTGTGGCCAACACGACTAAACAAACATTTATGATAACCGCCAATGTTTGTTCAAAATTCCGTTAATTGGCCCAAAGACAAATAATCCAGCCCATGGCCTAAAACAGTTTGTTTGGCAACTATTGTGTTGATTTTGTGTTGGTTTAGGCTTTGATTCAATACAGGCCATATTAATTATACAATCTAGTTTAATGATTCATGGAAATCAGTGTTTTCAAAAACTTGATTGTAGTTATTATTAAGTTGTTATCCCAATATTATTTTTATTATTATTTTAATATTATTTGTTGCTTAATCACGCTTTAACGGCTTAACCGATTTGTTTGTAATTTTTCATGAAAACAGTTTATAGCCTGGATTAAAATAAAAAATTGTTTTTATCCCGCGTCCACGCAGACGAAGTCGCGGGCTACCGCTCGTATATACATATTATATGGTAATAGTCATAACATCACATTGCTCGTAGAACCGATGGCCGTTGGGGCGGAAAGGTTCTCGAGTGGCAACGTGCTAGAAGGCGCAGCGTGGGTAGAGGTCTGAACCACTAGGCTACCGTAGCTTTTTCCTTTTCACCGCCAAAGACGGCCATTCACGTCATCGGAAAATCGTGCCATCCCTGACGCCAGATCCAAAAAACCCCCGACATTTTCATTTCAAAGTCCAATATCTCAAAAACGGCTGAACAGATTATCATCAATCATGGCTAAGAACACTCGGGATCACACCAGCTTTCGAATAAAAAACAACGAATTCAAATCGGTCCGTCCGTTTGGGAGCTACGATACCACAGACAGATACGCAGATAAACAGCCACGTTAAACTTATAACACCCATCCGACTCTTTGCGTCGAGGTTTAATAAAATAAAGATAATAATACCAAACATTATAAAAGAGTTCTAGAAGTGGTTTTTATTGGTTTTTGGATGGTCGTCATTTGACGTCGGTGGCCATAAAATAAATATAAAATAATACCAAACATTAAAAAAGAGTTCTAGAAATGGTTTTTATTGGTTTTTGGACGGTCGTCATTTGACGTCGGTGGCGTCCGTGGCACGGCGAGTAACTTCGCCAGCTGGCGGTCAATAGGTTAAGTGTTTATACCTCCATTAACCTTATAGCTTACCGTAAGGTTGTGTGTAAGCACTTAATTTTGGCGGGTAACTATTTGTTTGCCACAACCTTGTTTCAAATACATAATAAACTTAGCCAAGCTACTATGCTGCTAACAAACAGTAGCTTCCGACAAAGATCGGCTCAAACTGTTGCCAGACACTTAATTGTCTCAGCGCCTGTCGAATAAAACGCTCTCGCCCGCTTGCTTTATTGCTGTTGAATTTTTAACAGGCGCACGACTTATTGGCCTGCCTTCGGAAATATTTCAATGTCTAAAGCTATAGAAAATCCAGTAGACTAGTTTTTTGTGGGTACACTACATAAATACGAAAAACGAAATTCCGATTGTCAGAATCACGAATTTCATAATACCGATTTTCATAATTCCGAATGTTTTACAACTCCGAATATAACTATTCCGATTCTTCATAAATCCGATTTTTATAAATCCGAAATTTCAAAAGGTCTATCGGTTACAATTCCGATTATCAAAATTCCGAATTTCTATACCCCGAATAATAAGAAGTCCGACTGAATAATAATCCGAAATATCAAAAATACGAATCCCGATTATTAAAATACCGATTTTCAAAAATCCTAATATCATTACACCGACCAATTATAAATCTGACTAATCAAAAATCCGAAAAATCTGAATTACGAATTCTTGGACATAAATTGGTTGCTCATAAAACAATTTAACTATACTGTACAAACGCATAAACTGCAAAACGCATAATCCTATGTTTTTCTTAGTAGTAACTGAAGATCTCGAATCTTCTGATGAGCAAGTAAGTTACAAAGGTCACTTTTATGTTGGGCCACAGTAGGTATAGTAAAGGACGGCCCATATAAAAGTTTACAAACAAGTTTTAATAACAAGTTTTTCCTCTCTTTTATAAAAAAATAACCTGGAAGACGAAAGCGTGAGCAAAGCTCCCGCTTTTGTCTTCTAACCTATCCGCGAACCGAGTCGGTTTTGCCACTAAGTAAGTCCCTGTTCCCTACTGCCTACGTGAAAACTTGAACTTTATACACCATGCTTATGAACACTAAAAAGTCGATTCTAAGCAATAAGTAAGTGAGGTTTCATAGAACCGACTTTTGACCGATGAGGGGCCATCGCGGGAATAAAAAAACAGTCGGTGCCTATGTATGTCTGTCCCTATGTATGCTTAGATCTTTAAAACTACGCAACAGATTTTGATGCAGTTTTTTTAATAGAGTGATTCAAGAGGAAGGTTTATATGTATAATATAGTACCCGTGCGAAGCCGGGGCGGGTCGCTAGAACATAATAAATCTTGTCCCAGGAGAAGTTCAATCTTTTTCTCAAACATGCTCGGAAATGTACGCGTTAATATCACGAAATGAAGACGTGAAGTTTCTTGTTTACGGCTCCCTACATTACTTCTTGGCCTTACGCCAAGAAGTAATGTATGAAAACCCTAAGTAAAACCATTATTGTCCGCTACTCTAACTTTTTAAATTTGCTTACTAATATTAAACTGACAAAGGAAAATTTACATACTGCCAACCACCACTAGACACTGTAAGCATACTTGCTTCATAAAAAAAATAAAAATAATCTATGGTATTATACTTTAGGTGCGGTTAAACATGGTGCTCGAACGGCTTGTTCAAAATGGCATGTTTAAAAAATAAAAAAGGCGCAAATTACCTATTATTTAATTGATTACCTAGTATTTATTAAAATTTTAATATTTCCTCACATCGTTTGAGAAAAGTACTATACAATCCTCGGCCGGAACAGGGATTGCTGGACTCGTTGTATTCGGCCTCGTCTACGACTCGGCCGTCTACCCCAATCTCGTCCAGCAATCCCTTACTTCACGGCCTCTGCAGTAATCTACTAATAATAATATTATATTTGGGGACAATCTTACACAAATCGACCTAGCCCCAAAACTGAGCAAAGCTTGTACTGTGGGTACTAGACCACGATATAAATCCTTATTTAGATAAAAAATACTTATACACATAAAAAACATCCATGACTCAGGAACAAATAGTCGTGCTCGTCACACAAATAAATGCCCTTACCGGGATTCGATCCCGGGACCTCTTGCTTCGTAGGCAGGGTCACTACCAACTAGGCTACAGAAGTCTTCAAACTTAGTCATAACGTTTCCATCACGATTAAGAGTCGTAACTTATGTTACGTAAAGTTTTATGTTATAAAAGCATGCAGTGAACCAAAATACGTTAAAGATAAAAATAGCTGTAATTAGTGTGTTTATATTTGAAGTTGGCGCCCACATTTTGTCAGCTTTGCCCAAAGGCTGACTGGTCGAGAATGCAGGGCATTAAGTATGCTATTTATACGATAAGTTATTTAGTGCAATTTGATTAAATATAACGGCAACCAATACTCGCCTACTTCCACAGTAAATACTACTTCATATACCCCCTAATAAACCCGACACAGTTTCCTCGACCTCATCCCACGAGGCAATTAGAATAACGCCTAACGAGGCGCATTCTCGTCACGTCGTCGTCTCGTCAACTCGTCGCAACTCGTCGACTCGTGCCTATCGTAAACACGGTGTTTACGCTAGGGGGTGGATTTGACTGGACCTGTTGAATTGGAATCAGGATGGAATCGCGCACTCTCGTTTTCTCGCTTGCTCCAGAATGAGAGCACGCGGCAGCTTAGTAAACATTACAATTCTCACTCATTACGGTTAAACTCACGTATAAAATGTCACTACGGGCAACATGTTTCGAACTATTCAGGATGAGTGTTATCGCGGCGGTGTTGTACCGTTTGACTAAAGAAAGTAAAATTGTTAAGTTAATGTAACGAAAAAAGTTAGGCTGCAGGCACCACAACCTAATTAAATGAACCCGATTTAGTTACTGATAACCAGTACTTCGCAAGTCCCTAGATTACGGTGGTAGCCAAATTTTGGTTACAGTTAACCAATTTTTTTTTCAGTGTACGTGAATTTAACCGCGTAGGTACGTTAAGACTGTCATGTTGCACAACTTTAGTATTTATTAGTATTATCTCAAGAAAAAAATGATTATCATTCTTCATCCAGCAGCTGTATCCCAAAAGAAGGCCGGGGTCTGCATCCAACCCAAGTACACTAGCCGTAGACTCCAGTGTTTGCAGAAGCGATTGCCATCTGTCTGACCTTTGACACTACACCTGCTGAAGCTCCATTTTCTTCAAGTCGGTCGCCGGACGCACGGTGCGTGCATGCAACACTGGAAAGATGACGGTAGTCGGCCGTGTTCGGTGACCGACGGCTGCATTCATCTATGTATGTGGCCGCGGTAGGGACAGGCTCATTGGATAACAGTCGTTGTTTGAAGTAGTTTGAAACAAGATCGAGGATGCGGGAACAGATGACTTTTTTGCCATCAGGCGCAAAAGAGTAGGAACACTGCTGAAACGAGTGCGTGGCAGCAGCAACGGTCTTCTGAGGGTGTTGGCAGAGCGCCTCGACTGCCCACTCACTCGCTACTGGGTGGAAGTGGCTATTGGCAGGACCAAGTAGAGCAGGTTATTTGCCTTGTATGTTCCTGTCAATAGCCTATTTTATTTAGTCTTAAATGTATGTTATCGCAACCGCAAATGTGCCCATCAGACTCGCCGCATTGCCGCGTTGAATTGCGATCGACAACCTTTGCACCAGGAATGACACGGAACGGGAGTCATGCCCTCTCAGTCGCAAACGACGCCCCACTTCCGCCAAGAATGTTCTGCGACGCTACCACGAACTTCGAAAGTCGAAGTTCGGGTATTTCCATCTCTATCGCACTCCCTTACTCGAGTGACAGGGATGCATGTATGCGAACTTCGACTTTCGAAGTTTGTGGTAGTGCCACTGGCCTCTAAGCACCATCAACCCATCGTCTCCACCGCAAGAGGGACAAAGGAATAATTCACCAATGTGGAGTATTTGTCCCGCTTTCGGAGCGCAGCCGCCTCGGCAGCAGCTCCTGCTGCCCCGATGGTGCGACCAAGGTGCGAGGCAGCGAAAGTGCTCACACAAGTGGCATCCCACAGCAAGCATCTACCCTTCTGCCACGGCACCAGGGTTAAACCAGTATCAATTTGGTCTGAAAAAAAAAAAGATTTATTATTATTAAGTATCGTCAAGTGAGTGGGTATGACTGTTAGAAATTCTGGGATGGGCGGAGGCTCATCACATCATCCTCCTAGCGTTATTCCCGGTTCTGCTCTGAACGAGCCCAGGATCCGCTTGGACACCTAATCCCAAGATTTGGCATAGACGCTAGTTTTACGAAAGCGACTGCCATCTGACCTTCCAACCCAGAGGGAAAACTAGACCTTATTGGGATTAGAACGGTTTTCTCACGATGTTTCAATCACTGAAAAGCTACCGGTAAATATTCCGTACATAAGTTCCGAAAGACTCATTGGTACGGGCTGGGACCCACGACCGCCGCTTGACAGCCGCATGTCTGAACCACTATACTATATTTTTTCTAGCTTGATTAGAATGATAGATGTCACTTCATGATAGGATCTAACTTTGTAAGGCGTTAAGCAAAATTTATATTTTTTCCAAGGGACAAATATTGCTTGTAAAAATTAAATCACGTCTAATATGCGGATTTTATATAGCCTTGATCTCAAAACAGTTAATAAAAGGTCTAGATATCGTGACCACACTACGTAATATTTACTTATATTCTTAAGTGAACGTCATTACAATGTTATTTCAATACGCTTAGATTGCTAGAGGTGAGGGTTATCGATTAAGAAGAAACGATGAAATATTGTGTAACAAAAATTCGGCGATGAGGGTACTGAAGACAACAAATTACTATCGCCAAGTAAAAAGCGCAGAAGAATATCTCATGTGACCGGCGTTGATTCTTTTGACACCTTGGCTATAAGAAACCATGTTTAAACATACTATTTTAGAACCGAGTTACCAACATTGACGAAGCTATCGAAATCATTGAAAGATTCTGATTTATTTAAAGGAAGCCAATCATCTGTACGCAAAGTGTTAAAAGATATAGGATTTGAGTGTAAAAAAAAGTAATAAGTGAAAAATCCTGATGGAAAGATCGGACATAGCGCTTGCTCGCTTTGACTTCTTATCAAAAGTTAAAACTATTGACGACAGGGACAAAGTTGTTTTCCTAGATGAAACATGGTTAAATGCGAATCATAGTATTAGAAGAATATGGAGAGACGATGCACCTCAGTCGTCAACGAAAAATCCTGAAGGAAAGGGCCAAAGGCTTATCTGCTTCGTACTAGACTTTTATTTCAATACCGTTACATTTCCCAACAATATTAAGTACATATACCGTCGATACTTTTAGCACTAGGTTATACACTACATTCGAATAGTATCGATAGTTTGCATAACAGTGGTAGCATCTCTAGTTACGTTAGTTTGGCATCTGCCATTCTAATCAAGCTACGAAAAATGTGGTATAGGTTACCGTAGCTTCTGGACTAGGCGGAGGCTACCGAGGCAAAAGGCGTAAAAATCATTATATTTTGCTGTTGTAGACCCAATTCAATCGCGTTGTCAATAAAACTACAACGTTGTCTCTTTTGATGTCTCGACTTTGGGTCCTTGGAGCCCAGTTGCCCATGAATTATACCGCAATTTGGCTAAACGGTCGACATTACTGGCGGCTTCCTCACTCAACGCGTAAGCATGAGATTCAGCCAGCATGCTCAGTAAATTGCCACAGGGGCCAATAACAAAAACAGAAGACGCTCTCATAATGGCATAACAGTGGCTATCTGCTCTGTTTATATCAGTAGGAGTAAAGTAGTCATGTGTTCTTGATAGTGACTTAAGTCGCCAGAGCTCCCTAAGACCGCTGCCTTGTTGAGAATGTTTTGTCTTGTTGTCAATGTTGTCATCACCAACGTTGTCATCAATGAAACGTCGTCACACCCACCACTTACCGTCATACAAGCAACTAACTGCCAAACCGAATCTGAATTCAATACATCTAGTCAAATAGAGCCTTAGAAAAAATTGGATGACTGTCACTCGGGATTTTAACGATCAGAAGCCGCCAAGCCAAAGTTGAAGGAGATTTTCGGCTCGATCACAAAACAGTTGATTTTTACAAGAGACACGCGTTGGTTATGAAGTTATGATTTTATTCATTTGCGTTGCTTTTGTTTGGAAAATTATATGGAGCAGAAAATTAAAATGTGGGACAAATACATTTCACACACAACACAAATACACATCCCCAGCTCCCGCTTTTGTCTTCTAACTTATCCGCGATCTATTTCTAGTCGCTCACTTTCGCTCGGATAGAATTTTAATATCTGAAATCACAACCCACTTTTTGTACGTAAGCTCGTTCTGGATATTATTATTAATCAATATTCGTCGTTAGTTTAGTAAATTTTTCGCTTACTCAAATTCATACCGCTCAAGTTATTAAAACAGTATCCATCATCATTCGCTAAGTTTTTTTTATTCGATCGTTTCATAATTCCCCTTTGTAATATTGTATGTCTGTATATACCACATTTCAAAAATTTGTTTATCTATGGAATGGACTCAGGATGGACAAATGCTATGTTTATTTCGCGGGTTTTCCTGCGTTCTTTGTCATACGCGGGCGAAACTGCGCGGGCGGCTAGTGTTAAATAAAAGTGTTATTTGCAAAATGGAGAGCCAGGAGAAAAACTTGCGGATTTTTTTTGCAGTAACAAGCAAAAAAAATCCGCAAGCTCTTTAAAAAACTATGCATTGCCAGGGGCGGCGCACTTCGTGATTTCGTCGCGCCATTACAAGTACATATAGTCACAACAAGGTAGATTAATTTTAGTACCTTGTCACTTTCACTGCTTTGACGCATGCCAATTGTCGCAGTATAGTTACGTTAAGTGCGACAAAGTACTTAAATGATCATTTATATTTGCTGTTGACTGTACAGTCAGCGTTATATAGTTAGTAGCAGCCAGGGTAGCCAAATATTTCGGTACACGTCTTTATTACTGTAAGAATAAGGGTGTGTTACGAAATATTTGGCTACTCTGGCTGCTACTAACTATATGACATACCTAGCGGATGGTAGTAGAGGACGGCGCTTCGACGGCGCGTGAAAAAAATACAGTCTGCATACGCCGCAGGGGATTTATTAACAGATAACCTTCTGTACGTAGCACTATTATTTAGTCTGTGGTATAAGCATGACAAATTTAATTCCACGCAAACTTTTCATACATTATTCCAGCTATTTTAGGCTCACTCAAGCTAAGTGCAGGGAGTCCGATCTAGTCTATTTCGAGCGTTATATGACAAGCGAGAAGCGACAGTTCCCGGTCATATGCGATTTGTCAAGGACAATACACTAGGAGATTAGGGCGATCGAACGATTGCGATTTTTTTGAATTAACAAATATTTGTGGTCAATCTTATACTTGATGGTTAATAGACGACGATATACAATCCTACTAGGTATCCTACTAATATTATAAATGCGAAAGTTTGGATGTTTGTTACTCAATCACATTTAAACGGCTCAACCAATTTAGATGAAATTTTGCAAGAAGATATTGTATCTTCTTGCAAAATTTCATTCAAATTGTGAATGATATATATGTGTGTGTGATATATAATCTGGATTAAAATATAGGATAGTTTTTATACTTTTTATCCCGGATCCACGCAGACGAAGTCGCGGGCAGAAGCTAGTACTTAAATACATAAAAAACATCCATGACTCAGGAACAAAATATTCGTGCTCATCACACAAATAAATGCTCTTACCGGGATTCCAACCCGGGACCTCCGGCTTCGTAGGTACCATTACCAACTAGGCTGAAGAGGTCGTCAAATTCTACATACTTAATTGCTTATTTTTCTTCCTTAATCATTTCTTCTTTCAAATCATCAGAATCACTATCCTTATCCCACTCTTATCCTCTCATGGTTAAGCGTCAAGATGGTCATAAATGTGAGATCAAATCAAATCAAATCAAATCAAAATATTTATTTTGTAAATAGGCTTAAGCTAGCTCTTTTACACGTCATGTTTTAACTTAACTACTCAACTTAAGCTATTTTACAGATAAATGCTTCTTTGTCATCTATAAATTCTTTTACAGTATAATAAGATTTCTCTATAAGATGGCGCTTAACGCTGAACTTAAATCTATTCATTGACAATTTCAGTATATCAGAAGGTAGCTTATTGTAAAATCGTACACAGTTCCCCATAAACGACATAATATTCACTTTGCAGAGACGGTATCCGGGAATGGCTAATTTATTCTTATTTCTAGTGTTATAATTATGAACATCACTATTTAATTTATACATGTCAAGATTTTTACGAATATACATTACGATATTTCGTAGAGCCAAGTCAGGCATTGTTATTAATCTTTATTTACTTGCTAAATATTTTTTGTGACTTGGCAATCACACAATACTACATAGTTTTAGGTGTGCAATAATTAATAAATGAAGTAAACTTTTGGAAGAGTTTTGAGAGCAAAGTAATTTTAAAATGGGGAATTATAAAACGCTCGAATAAAAAAAAACTTAGCGACTGATGATGGCCATACTGTTTTAATAACTTGAGCGGTATGAATTTGACTAAGCGAAAAATTAACTTAACTAACGACGAATATTGATTAATAATAAAATCCAGAACGAGCTTATAAAAAGTGGGTTGTCATTAATCCATTTCAGACATTAAAATTCTATCCGTGCCACTACATTACTAAGTGAGCGACTAGAAATAGCTCGCGGATAGGTTAATTTTTTATTTAGGAGCGGAAATACCTCTGCTGTTTATAGTATGTTTCAAAGTGGTGTTTGTATTCGAAACACTTCATTTAAGATAAAATGTCGCTCAGTATAAAAAAAAACATTTGCCAAATATTGAAAAAAATGCAGGACGTAACGTACAAATACAAATATTAGGTCGCTCAAATATTATGAAGCTTCTCATTATATTTTACATATTTTAAGTAACTCAAATTAATGTTTGTAAGTTGCTGTTCTGTTGCCATATAATGCGAGGCCTTGTATGAATGAAACTAAATAGCACTGTTTCATTAATTCCTTTTCGCTTTGCAATATCAAGAGGTAACATTGAAATGAATCCATAGTGCTCAGTAGATAGCGTGTAAACGGCCTAAGTACTTTACTTCTTAAGTCTGGGAAACGCCGGACTAAATTATAGTCAGCCTTTTTAGGGTTCCGTAGTCAACAAGGAATTTATAATTTTGCCATGTCCGTATGGCTTAGCTCAGTGACTAGAAAGCTGTAATTCGGAATGGCTAATATAAATAAAGTAATCACGCCGTAAAAATGGTAGAATATTTTTTTAGGGTACCTGACAACAATGTAATAGCGGATCGCCTCTCCAGATTACCGAACCATGTGGCCCGCCCACAAGTGACAGAAGTAGTTGGTATGAAAGGTAGCTACAATAGAGCAGAAATAAATCACATCATTAACGACTCTGTTGTTTTACTAACAGCATCCGTACCTTTTTACATGGCGACCCTGTCATTTAGAAACGAAGAAAACGAGTCATGATAAAGCAGCATATGAACATATTTTAAGACAGTTTTACGCTACGTATGGTGCGGCATGCGGACTGATGTACCATTGACTGCCTTGACTTACGCTTAATTAATTATATCAGTGCGTGTGTTCATCAGTGATTCTTTCTCATTAATCGCTGTAAGCGGTTTTCAAATGCGTTGTCGCATGTCTTAAAGCGTTTGAGTGCCACATAAATGCTAGATGCCGCTTTTGGACGCTCTGATCTCAGAACAGTGTTGCCAGGCTCCCGGAGACGGGAATCTGACTTTTGTTAAGCTCGACTGAATGCGTCAAATCGATATAGCCAACTTAATTACTTTGATCTAGTCACCCCAGACGCAATCCCATCGCTCTGATAGAGCGTGATCCTAACTCGGAAGAACACATTTGGTCAGTTCACGTAACGAACGCGTCAATGTAATTTGGCATTGCATTTCAGTCTCAGTAATCGTTTTTTTTTTATATTCTAAACATACAACAACTATTTTATACCTCAGCTCCGTAATCAAAAAAGCCGCTAAACTGAAACGAGGAACCTCCAACTCATTAATGTCAGTTTTCAAAAAACCTCCGCACGACAAAGTTTACCGAAAGTTGCCGAACTATCCCGGCGCGATGTTCCTTTATACGTAGCCCGTAACTATTGGCTGCGGTTGAGTTTCGCCGAGGGGGTTTGGTGCAAGTTTCAAGATTATATTATATGCTACCGTGGCATATTTACCGCAATATATCAATGTATGTATTTTGCCTGTCCTAACCTGTGAGCAAGAAGTGCAAATTAAAAGTTTGCCAACGCGTTATGGAGCTCAGTATTTTTAGTTGTCAAATGGACGGATCGGATCCGAAACACTAGACAGCGCATGAAAACACGCATAACGACAGCTATGTGCAAAAACTGCGAGGCTCTGAGACTGGGCCGACCACGTCTGTCACATGCGTCATGTGTCCACACAGGTGGGCTTAGCCACCAAGTGGTTGCTGCACAACGGGCGATGCAGACGGGGCCGACCTAGACGGTGATGGCGGTACAACCTGGTTATTACATTCCTCAGTAAAAAAAACCCACAATTTGCCTGCTTTGCCCAAAGGTTGACTGGTAGAAAATGCTTACGGCATTAAGTTCGCCTTCTATACGATAAGTTGTTCTTTTGTGCAATAAAGATTAAATAAACTGCCCTCGATCGTGCCCCCGAAATGACGCCCATCGGCGAGGTAGCCGACTTCGGCGAGGGGAGTTCGTGTCCGTTCTGTATATATAAATAATTGGGCGCAAGAGGTGTGGGACACTCAATAGGATCATTAAAAAAATGCCAGAGAAACACAGAGAATAGCGATTGCTCCACCGACAAAAGCTAGGTTCTAAATATAATGATGATTATATTGATACTCCGGTTGCTCGTGTCAAGCAACCTCCAGTTCGACATATGTCTGTACGTGGCCGTCAAAGAACGTTGATATGGGAATCGAGCCCCATGTCAAAAACCGATGACATCGCTTAAATGTTTAGATCCCTAAGGTACTGTAGGCAAGGTGCTCAGAGGTAGAGGAAGACGCAATAGAATAATAAATAAATCATTTATTTGATAAATTTGCGAGAGGTACGAGTAGCGTGACCCGGAGGCAGAAGCCTCGGGGGCTACTGCTTGACGTCTTCAACTCTTCTTCTGTTTATAGATTTCCAAACAGCTTGATTTGAACTCCGAACCCAGCCAGCACTGTACATAGACGACCTCTACAATCTAGTACCTATATGAGGCAACAGGGAATCAGGTATGTTACAACTTGCGAGATCTTATGTGAACGGCACTTTATTGTCAAAGGCATAAGGTTGCTCAAAAATTTTAGTATTTTTTGATGGGGTAGGTATGATCTCGTATGTACATACTGAATGCACCGCTATGACTTTATGCTTTGGCTGACTGGCTGGCAAGGCGTTTCAATTGTCAGAGGTGTGACGTTCAGTGTCACTAAAAACATCATACAGAAATAGCTTGTGTTGTGATTGTTATATAAATTTTTCCAACAACTGGTGTGTTGTTGGAACAGTGTACTGTGAGTGCCGGCCAAGTTCGAACACAAGTTCCGAAATCAACGGGGTCCGCTGGTCGGCGTTGTAATTACAGGTAAGTAATGTAATCATAATGGCGCAAATGCTGTATTATGACCATACGGTCATGTGACTCCCGTGCCGTGAGGGAATGCTGCTATAGGCTTCGCACAAAAGCGTTTCTTCTTGTTCACATATTTTCACAAACCGTATTTTTTACAAGATATTCACCCTATTTCTATAGCATAGCTTATTTATATAGCATACCTTATGTTTAAAGGCTAGCGAGCCTTGCATACTAGGTACCTATGAGGCTATCCAAGCTGCTGCAGCTGTAGGTCTGGCACAACTTGCTGAAAAGTCGCTTCCCGCGCGACTGGGCGTCTCCTTTCTCACTCGCACCGTGCAAATTAGAAAGGGGAGGGTAGATCTTTCTCGACTCGCGTCGCGGCGTGGCGTCAGTTCTGCTAGCCCCCCTGCAGTCGCACAAGTCGCACAAGTTGTGCAATTAAATTGATGATGATGATTATCTAAATTAGTGATAGCACGGTAAGGCACTTATCACTCTGCATTCGGCTAGGTCCTTAGCAACTTAATGTCGATATGTAACTAAAAGCGCCCGTAGCTTTCCAACGTTGGAAAGAAGAAATTGTTACTACCTCAGCGTAAACGGATCACGACCTCTTTTCAGGATGAACCGGGATAACGCTGCTAACACATGGGGACATAAATAACCATCATCATTATCATCAACATCATTATTATTGCCTAGTTAATATTATCATTATCATCATCATCGTTATCATCATCATCGTTATCATCAACATCATTATTATTGCCTAGTTAAAATTATCATTATCATCATCATCGTTATCATCAACATCATTATTATTTCCTAGTTATAATTATCATTATCCTCATCATCGTTATCATCAACATCATTATTATTAATGATAATATTAACTAGGCAATAATAATGATATTGTTGATGATGATGATGATGATAATTACCATCATCATCATCATCATGATTGCCTCGTTAATATTATCATTATCATCATCGTCATCGTTATCATCATCATCATCAGCTTACTGCTGGACATAGGCCTCTCCCATGGCACGCCACTGAGCTTGGTTTTCAGCTTTTCTCCTCTAATCCCTACCTAGCCTAGCCTTATGACTGTCATCGCCCTACCTATAGCCCTAGCTACAGGGCGCCCTACACTACGTTTGCCGCCACGCGGTCTCCACTCAAGGACCAGTCTGCCCCAACTGTCACACAACAACACTGACATAAATAGGGAATATGAAAGAAAGAAAGAAAGAAAGAAAGAAGAAGAAAGAAAATATGCATGGGACTTCAATCCTGGATGTTTGTTACTCAATTACGCATAAAGGGCTCAACCGATTTGGATGAAATTTTGCATAGTTTTTATCCCGGCGAGCGGAAGCTAGTTTTGAATAAATTGCACTCAATCGACGCGGATATTATACGTAGATATACTTCCAAAAAAACTGTTGTAATAGATTTATCTTCTTTTTTGTATTTTTCGATATAATACATAACAGTTAGACAGAATATTTAATTAAAAATGATATTTTGTATTACAAGTAAAGACATTTTAAGGTGAAAATTGCAAATTAATGACAAATACCCTTATTCATAAAACTTAAAACGCCTCTGTCCTTTGTCCCTTTCTTACGAACACAAATGTCAAAGTGACAGATAAGGACAAACGAATTTTAAGGCCATTTTAGTTAAAACAGGCTTGTAGTACGTTTATGAATACGGCCGTAACTCTCCGAGAATATGGATTGTGTGTGACGTCATAGTCTATGCCCGTTTAACATAGAGCGTTTTCGTTGGGTGCCGGCGCTTGCAGATTTCAAATGCCTATAACATCAGAAAAAAAACATAAGAAAGTTTTAATGCTACAGTTGATATTCCTCTGCATTAAACTTTTGTTACCCGTAATAAGGAAAAAAGATGCACCTATTCGCGGACACGAAACGCCTAAATCCAACAACTTGGACCCGACATCCGAAAAGAGATCAAAGCGTGCCGTCCACGACGTCATTAAATTACGTCGACGTGGAAACAAACTTGCTCCTGCATCCCACATCACTTCTCCTGTCTGGTAATAAAACTTAATTTCCCATGGTCCCGCGTTCCGGGTAACTTTGTACGAACATACGTGATTGTCTACTGGAGGCTCTTGCTCCGCGCTAGTTTCTTTTGATCCGTTAATAAGATGGGAAATGGAAATATAATTATAACATAAATATTAAGGAAACGTTAGCCTTTTCATCCTTAGAAAGTTTCGATTTCGGGGACAGCTTGTCGTATATGTCCTTTTCCAAACATTAATACTGACATGAAAATAAACTCACCGGCAATAGACTTGGCCCAAATTAGAAAAATGACTTTAATTATTTAAAACATTATTTAATGTACTTACTCAATTTATAGTTTGTATCACAGGCAAAGATATATAATATGAATAGACATAAATAACTAATTAACTTACAACATAATACTTATTATAATATTTTTTATATTTTGTGTGCTGTTATTTTTAAGTTATTTTTAGCATTTTAGTAAATGGGAATAAAAGGATCCTTTGAGTCCTATAGAAAAACACGAGGTATTTTATACCCAGGAATCTTCAAAGGGGCGAAACGGGGGTGAAAATTTGTGTGAAAATGTTTATCTGCCGATCGACTACAAAACTCAATTTATAGTTTGAAATCACGAAAAGATTTTGGGCCAAATTTTCTGCCGGTGAGTGTATAATACTTATGTGTAATTCTCAGAATGAGCATTGGCCGCGACACGCCCGCGTACAGTCGGCTACAAAAAGATCGATACGGCCAGAGTTACAAAAATATGTACTCATAGGTACACTTCGACCAATAGTATTACTTATACAATTTTTTATAATTTTATATGGAATAGGGTATAAATAAGTACCTAGCACTGGACCAAGCCGGGCGTATGGCGGCAGCTACCTTTCCGTGTCGACCGACTCTGCTTTAAGAGGGGGCGCTCCGCGAAATCGGGGTTCTTAGATTGAATATTTACCTATGACAAACTAAAGCGAATGCCAGGAAAAAGAACATACCAAAACTACATCATATTTGCAATTGAATCGTCTGAACAAAACCATACAAAACCAAAATTGCCTCGATAGAAAAGAACCGCCAAAACATGTCTTATTTTTACTCAATTTCAATAGTGTGAGGTTCCCGTGCATATAAATTAAGTAAAAGTTGAGTGTATAATAGCTTTTCACATTACCTAATGAAAGTACTAGCGGGGTATTTTTATGTAGTCCCTTTTCAGACTTATTGAGGTGAAACATATTTGGCGTATAGGCCTTTTTTATTTAGCGCGATACCCTTTCTCCCGTCGCGTGTTTCGTGCGGTTCTGTATATCTTTTGTTGCCGTTCGCGGGCGGAGTCAGTCGTAATCGCTCCGCTGAGACGAGAGGACTACGTTCTGTGCTCTCACGACAGCACGATGAACATAATTATTTCAATAATATTGTGACCCAGTATATTCGTCCAGTGAATGAACGTATCATTACATTCCAGTAGATATTTTGAAATAATATATTTAAAAGTCGACCTTAACATATAGACCTTAAAGTTCAAAATACAACTATAAGATTACGCAGCGATCGGCGGGTGACCGGCTTCTTAGAATAATTTGTGCAGTACATGCAAAACTAGACGAACATTTTTCTGTCGATCGTGTATTTACTTTATGAAAGATTATCACTATCACTACCTACATGTCCTACATAGTATAAAACAAAGTCGCTTCCCGCTGTCTGTCCCTATGTATCTATGGATCTTTAAAACTACGAAACGGATTTTGATGCGTTTTTTTTTAATAGATAGAGTGATTCAAGAAGAAGGTTTATATGTATAATATAGTATCCGTGCGAAGCCGGAGCGGATCGCTAGTTGAGAATAAATCCGGTTATGTTCAAAATCGATGTCTGAGAGGTCTAAATACGAATTCATAGTCAGAAATATTTCAAAAAGTGGTCGCATTATTTAAAATTTTTGAAACATTCGTTGTAAATTAATATGCGCGTTTTTTTAAAGAACAACATACATTGGCAGGCTTCTCGAGGGTGAAGATTCTAAAAATGATGTCCATTTTGAATTCCAAGATGGCGGACATTGCTTTTCGAATTTAAACTTTCGTGAGACGTGTTGAAACAGTACTAATAATTACACGGTTCAACTCACGTATTAAATGTCACTACGGGCGACATGTTTCGAACTCTTCGGGAATTCTTCTTAAGGATGATTGTTTTCGCGGCGGTGTCGCTTGAATCTTGTCGTGATTCAAGCGAAACCGCCGCGAAAACACTCATCCTGAAGAAGAACTTCCGAAGAGGTCGGAACATGTCGCCCGTAGTGACATTATTGACATTGTTTTTCTTTAAAGTCATCACGGGTGTCGCTTTTAGGGTTATCGAGAGTGCAGATTCCAACAATTATTGCCTGCGAACTTGGACATTTTGATATTAAAAAAGTGAACATAATTATGCACTTTTTCTTTAATATGTTCAAAATTGATAACTAAAGGGCCAAAGCGTCTCCATAGTCTCCAAGTACGAATCCGAGATCAGAATTGAAAAATATGGCCGCCACACAGTAGTGGCCTGAAAATCTGACTTTCATAGACATGATCGACGTTTTCATAATATATTATAGTTTTTTTTAATGCTACTAATAAATTCACGTATTAAATGACGCGACAGGCGACATGTTTCGAACTCTTCGGGAGTTCTTCTTCAGGATTAGTGTTTTCGATGTTTGTTTTGAAGAAGAACTCCCGAAGAGTTCGAAACATGTCGCCTGCCGTGACATTTACGTTAATTTTTTAACCGTGGATTTATTAGTAGTATTTTAGATATGTCTCACAAAAGTTTAAATTCGATTATAGCTGTTTTTTTGCTTTAGCCTTTTACGAGACATTATTATGCTAAATTACAACCCTTACGTGATTTAGTAAAAAAACGGAAGGTCATATTTCAGTTATGGCTCTCGAAACTGACTTAGCTACTAGCGAAAATTATATCTTCAAATATAGGTACTTACAGATTTTGTCTTTCTTGCCACTTATTATAACTATCTATAGGTATTTATCATGTTTCATCTGGCTGTCGGGGCATATACTATGCGAGAAGGAGCGGGGCAGCAATAGACGCATCAGAGCGGCAGGTACGGGGCGCGCGGGTGATTTCTGATTTTTCCCTGGCGATACGCCCCCTCTTAAGTAGATAATTATCTCAATATATCTAGTAAGTTTTTACGATTTATAAAGTACAATATATGCGAGTAAATACCTTCGTTATGTAATTTTGGGGTCATGTTTTCTGCCAACAAACTGTTATGCAGTTTGGCAGATAAATTTAATTTTATATTATGTACCCTGTTTTATGAAAAAAATAGATAAAGTATTTAAAAAATAAGTCATGTATTATCTACATATTTTTGTAACTTTGGCCGTATCTTTTTTTTTGTAGTCGATCGGCAGATAACCATTTTCACACAAACTTTCACCCGCGTTTCGCCCCTTTGAAGATTCCTGGGTATAAAATACCTCATGTTTTTCTAGAGGACTCAAAAGATAATTTTATTCCCATCTACTAAAATGCTAAAAATAACTTAATACAGTAGCGCACAAAATATAAAAAATATTATAATAAGTATTATGTTGTAAGTTAATTAGTTATTTATGTCTATTCATATTATATCTCTTTGCCTGAGATACATGTTAATCCTAGTTTAGGCGCATTTAATCAATTCACTTAACATGGAACAGTGCATGCACAATAAATACAATTATCCATTAGCAATACGGTTTCATTAAGAGTCTGCAGTAAGCTCGATTCTCCATACAAACGTAGTTACGCTCTCATTTTAAAACTACGTGTTGGATTGTAACGAAAATTTTCATGTGCAATGACATGAGGTATATCCAGGTCTGTAATTAGTTTATGTAGCTTCAGATACCATAGTAAAAAAAATACAGCGAATTTAAGTTTTTCATACAAAACTTGTTTTTGCTGTATTTCGTTTGTTTTATAAACTGGAACCATGTAAACTAATTACAGACATAGATATACCTCATGCCATTGTATATGCAAAGTTTCGTCACAATCCAACACATAGTTTTAAAATGAGAGCGTAACTACGTTTGTATGGGAAGGTGAAATTCGGACGAGCCTACTGCGGACTCTTAATAAGTTATTCTTATTCTTATTACAAAGGCACCTTAAACTGCAGGGACTTCACTTAAAAAAACGACCATTATATATAGACCTCTGATTAAGCACATTATTTACTAATCCTGGGGTCAAACCACGCTGGTCCATCCATCATACAGCCAAGTAAAAACCGTTTTATGAATAGGGCAGCAGCCTCCGGAATGAAGACTGTTCCTGGTCTTGCCTTTTACAACGTTGAGTCTAGTAATTCGTTTTTAATGAGTTGGACTACGCTTTTTCTCTAAGATTAACTTTTTATAGCCATAATCTCATGAAATCCGTTCGTACAGGTTTTGAAATTGTAGCGGAATTTAAAATGCGGTTGTGCACATTTCGTCTTCCCGTGGTCTGGACTCCGGAATGTATAACACAAGTTATGAAACAGTGGGTAAATGCCTTTATAGTAAATTCTGTCGCATTTTAAAATCTCAATTCAGAGTTTCATTTACCTAGATGAAACTCTGACAAGCAACAAACTAATATGTATGTACAAATAAGTATGATATAGAGTAAAAGCACAGATTATATAATGTAAAAGCTAGTCAGTCTAGTCTAGCTTATGTAGATGTGTTCCTGTTCTCCTAAAATGTTTTTTTTACAAGCTTTATATTAACTTGCCCTGTTAGTATACGTATGTTAGTATGTATGTTTGACGACCGCTTTAGCCTAGTTGGTAGTGACCCTGCCTACGAAGCCAGAGGTCCTGGGTTCGAATCCCAGTAAGGGCATTTATTTGTGTGATGAGCACGAGTATTTGTTCCTGAGTCATGGATGTTTTCTATGTATTTCAGAGGCGGCCATGGGAATTCAGTACTTAACCGACGTAATACCGTTGAGTTTAATGAGTTCGTTATAATCGTCTCAATGAGTAGTTGATGATGGTACACAGAAAAGTACAATCGGCAATAAAAGCTTGTACAGTCGAGGTCATAAATATGTTTACACTTTTGCACCTTATTACAAGGCAATAAGGTGCAAAAGTGTAAACGTATTTATGACCTCGACCGTACCAAAAATGATTTTTTTTGACAGAAACTTATTTTAAAGATCCTAACCTCTATGTTCGACGTAGGCTATATTTTTTCCCGCGGTTCCGCCTCTATCCTTTGCAATACGTGGGCAGAACCTATTATGTTATAAATTAACAAATATCTACTTAACCCTGAAGTGGCAACCGGCATATTTGCCGTCATAGATGAAACCAAAAAGATTGTATTCTGACCGATTTACGATTCAAATTTGAAGTTATTGATAGAGTTGTCAAATAGTTAAGGCGGTGCATTGGAAATTATCGCGTGCTTTGAAACACCGTTCTGACTAGATTAAGAAACAATAAGGTCTGATTTTCAGATATATGATTCTTGACTATATGATTGTTTATCTGATTTAATCGAAACATGGCTTACAATTTCCTCGATAGAAAAAAAATCCAAAGTTGGGTCTGTATTTTCCTTTTTAGGGTTCCGTACCCAAAGGGTAAAAACGGGACCCTATTACTAAGACTTCGCTGTCCGTCTGTCTGACTGTCACCAGGCTGTATCTCACGAACCGCGATAGCTAGACAGTTGAAATTTTCACAGATGTATTTATGTTGCCGCTATAACAACAAATACTAAAAACAAAATAAAATAAATATTTAAGGGGGGCTCCCATACAACAAACGTGTTTTTTTTTGCCGTTTTGTCTGTTGCCAGGCTGTATCTCAATAACCGCGATAGCTAGACAGTTGAAATTTTCACAGATTATGTATTTCTGTTGCCACTGTAACAACAAATACTAAAAACAAAATAAAATAAATATTTAAGGGGGACTCCCATACAACAAACGTTTTTTTTTTCAGGTTGTATCTCAAGAACCGCGATAGATAGTTTAAATTTTCACAAATGATGTATTTTGGTTGTCGCTAAAACAACAAATACTAAAAACAAAATAAAATAAATATTAAGGGGGCCTCCCATACAACAATTTTTTTTACTGTTTTTATAGATAATGGTACGTAACCCTTCGTGCGCAAGTCCGACTCGCGCTTGGCCGGTTTTTTTACTCAGCCTACTCAAACGGTTCATTATTTTACGACACAATAAGGTTAATACTATAGTATTTTATCTCATCTAAAATCTCACTTGATGAAATTTAAATAAAACTTCACTAAGTTAGGTATTTATCGAAATTTGTTCAAAAAAGCCATTCCCGAAGAGTGTTACATCCCTTTTTCTCGTGCGCGGAAGGCATAATCGTTCGACTCAAATCAAGGCATCCCCTTAAAGGGTTAACTCCTCTTTTACATCAAATGTCTAATGCAAGCAATCGTTTCTATGTTTATCACACCATCCTACCTAACAAAACTTGGGTGCGACCACGTGCCTTATTAATGGTAGTCCTCTAAGCATATTTGACATCCTTCCAAGACGTGTAAATGTCCTTATTCACCCACTGTTGACGATCCCCATTGTCGGACAGACAAGTGAATTAAATCTGTACTCCTATAGACCTGTGTCTCCTAGGGCCCGATGCAATTTAAATGCAAATATGAATTCCATGCAATTAGGAATGATACTTTTGGACGCATTGTGGTGACGCACGCAGCGGGAATTATGAGAATTGTTGAATTATATTGTTATCGGATCGGAGAGTGGGAGAAACTTGCATGCATGCAAGCATAATATTCCAGTGTAAAAGTACAAGCTTAATATAGAGCGTTAAGTCTCCATGTTGCATTAAAAGTTAATATTTTTGGAATAATAATTAAATTAAAAAAATACATTAATATGTGCATTTTCGAGTTACAATGACACCGCGACACGACACGAGATGTAAAAACTCTACTCTCCTTTCCCATTCTTTGTAATTTGTATTGTTTTTGTAATAAATTGCTCGTGGCCGTCGAGACGCCCACGACGGTGACTGTGTTAGGAGTACCTACATCTCAAAATGTTCTCTTTTTTTCGCGGATTTCTGTTCAGAATTCCTTAATTTATATTTCTTTATTTATGTAAATATGAAACACACGATCATACACAAAGCATTTTTTCTTTAACTCTAGACCTCCATTATTAAATACAAAAACATTTATATACGGGTGTAGCACAAGAAAAACAAGAGGACTGGATTTGAGTTTATAATAAAAGTAAATATCGCCTGTCGACCGACCTACTGACAATATCTATAGAACACTATTTTGCTTGTTGAACTAAACGCTGCTTATTCTATCGCAGTGCGTACTCCACAACCCCGCAAATCGCATACATTATCGCTTCCCGCCGTCATTTGCATCTGTTATTACGTCCATTGCCGTCGAGATTTCTTAATAATGCCGCGTCTAGGGTGAAAATAGCTTGTTTGCATTTAATCTCGCATTTCTGAAGTGGGTAAACGTCCCCTTCGCATTTTTGGCGCGGCGACGCACGGTATTTGTCGCCAATTTGACACCTTTAGGGTTATTTTTGAGGAATGCTGGTATTATTAGTTCATTATGCTACTTTATTAAGGCTGTGTAATTAGGAGGTTATTTTTTTTTTTATAAAACGACGGTGACAAACAAGCGTCCTACGGCCCGCCTGATGGTAAGCGGACTTCGCAGCCTATAGACGCATGCAACTCCAAAGATCAACAACTGCAATTTATCACATTGTAATAAAAAACTACTTGTTAATCTTTACTTTTATACAAAATTATTTGATAAATAAGTATATCTATTAGATTTTTGATTTCTTATCTGGAAATGGACGTCACTAAACCTAAAATAAATAAAAAGTGACTCGCGAGCCCGCCGTTTTTTTTTACTTTCTAAAAAGTGAATCGTAAAAAAATCTATATAACTACCTAGTGTTGCCCTGCTCCCAAAATTTGACGAGAATTGGTTGTGAAATGCAACCTGTAGAGGAGACCCGCTGGACAGCGGGATATTGGACATACGAACTATTTTTGGCCCAAGCTGAAGCAAAGAACTTCGTTCGTTTCGCTCGCTCTTTCAAAAAGTATTTCAGCCAAGGTCCCCTTACGGGGTTTGCTTACCCGCATATCAATTCGCGTTACACAGAGGTTAGTTGTATTTGCCGCTAGATGGCGCTGTACGCGTCGATTTCTGCATCACGCTGTTAAGATTTTTCCTACGATAATGACCCCTGGCCAGTAGTAGACTTACCGTACTACCGTAGGCCAGGGGCGCGGGAGACACGATAAAGGGCACCGGGGCGGGAGGGGTGGGGGTTGACTAGCCTGAGCCTGACTAGGTGTCTACGCCTAGTCGCCCCTTGGCTAGACGGCTATCACGCGAGTCGCGACGGCGCGCGAGCTCTGTCGATTTTTCGTACTCTTTTTCTCTTTTATTAGAACAGAGAGGTGTAGTGCGAGAAAAATCGAGAGTATGTTGCGTCCCATGATAGACGTGGCTGGCCCTGTCTTAGTTATGCGGACGTTCCAAGGTCGACCATATACTACACAGATATTCCTCGACAAGGAATGGGGCATGCTCTCCTGAGTTAAACAATCTACGCTATACAAAACGATGTGAAGATTAAAATTACCCTAAAACGTTTAAAATCCTTGTAATGCAAAACTCATTATTCTCAAAGAAAATAACGCAACAGTAGCCGATTACAAGTTAAGTATTCAGCATTGTCATGGAAAACAATGCCTTTCGCCTCGCCTCGCAAAACACCGGCAAAAACCTGAGGGGGTACAGACTAGTCGTGTTAAACAGAAAGTTCACTAAGTAATTAATTGCCTGAAACAATCTTACTTCAATGTAAGGACATAAATGTAGGTACCTCAATACAAAAAACAGTACAGAACACGATCATGCGCAGAAAGTTAAGAACAGGCGGTCATACATTACATACATCTCTTCCAGACAACCTTTGAAAATCAACTCCTACCTAATCCTTAAATGTTGGATACAAAGAGTGTTTATTCAATTCAATCAAATTTCCAATTTTATTAAAATATGTGTATCTACTATTACAGGAAATATCCTAAGTCATACATACACACACACATTACATTTTTAGATAACTAGTAATAACATTTGTAGTAACAATATAATAGTTATTTACGATACAAGTGTCGAAAATAGGAAATTCGCAACGAGTGGTGATAAATTAAAACACGACCGAAGGGAGAGAGATCGATTCGCACGTGTATCGTACAACGTTTTACTGTACATATGGCTCTTTAAAGTTTGACATATGCACGAAAAGTGCTCTTTTCCGCACTAGTGCGGGAAAGTAGCACCATGTACTGTAAAGATAGGTTATAATTTCACACAGTTTCAGCATACTCGTACACTTTCAGCCAACGGCCAGCCATCCCCAAACACATCCCAGGAGAGTTGCGCAGTGTCGAGCTTGTTGAGAGCATGTAGAGATCGGCTAATGGGAGTCGCGACGTTTATTGGTGCCCGGTGAACTAATTACTTAGAATAAGTTGTGCATTGAATAACCCAACGGGTAAGTTACCCGATACGTTAAACAAACAAAATGACTTTCAGATGACTTTGAGTTATTTAAAACGCTTCGTAATAATTAAGCAAAGTTTCCTATTAGGGTCACTCCGCGTTCGGCTGTTGAAGAAGTAGGTATTTGATGATTAATTAATTCAATAGAAAATCCAGTAACATGGTATTTTTTAACCCCTGACGCCAACGAGTTATGTCTGTGCTGAAGATCAATATCAATATAATTATACTTTCTTAACGTGTCGGTCGTGTTATATAACGACGAAGTTACCCCGATCATATTTTAAACGATATGATACAGAGAGAAATAATATAATGGAAAAATAAACCATCTTCGTCTGTAGCCCCCGACAGGACTCGAACCTGCGATCCCTCTATTGCCGGTAGAGTGCTTTAACCAATAAGCTACGAGGACAGTGACGGAAGTCGCGTATCTTTCAACTATATTCCTGCTACGAATAGCGACCTCTCTGTATTCTCTTGAAAGGCTCACAGACTTCAGGACCACTCTAATGGGCGAGCTATGAGCTCGCTCCTTTCTAATGTGGCATCATTGCTCTCAAACTAAGTCGAGTGTGGAATTGTCGTGGGTTCGAAGATATGTTTGTAGAGTCGGGGGTTTTACATTTGATTTCATCCTAGCTAGCTCAGTATAAATCCAGGGGAGCGACCTTTGCACAACAGGGGGACACTTATATCTGTATAATCTTTCTGTAGTCAGATTGAGAATGGCATTTACTGTTAATTACGTCAAATCTAGTTTCTTTTTTATCGATGTAAACTTTGTAATAAAATAATTCGGTTTGTCTCGAATAATTAAATAAAATATTACCTATGTTAAGGCGGTTTGCATGAACCGCACTTTACAGGCCGGTAAACGTTAAATGGGTAAATTTTTGAAGGGGCCGGTTTTTCGACATTTGTATGGTTTTTTTTTTTGGAATATTAAATTCGTACCTGACAACGTGAGGTAGGGTTTTCAAAATATGCAATAGCATATTCTGCAAATAAATTTGTAATAATACCGACGCGTCCTTCACCGTTTTGCTATTGAGAAAATTCGAATAGTTCGAATTTGGGCGTTATTCCTAAAGAGATAAAGCTTAGAAAAATATTTATCAACGGCAAAAACAAATTGATATTTTGGTTGCCACCGTGCACCGCCATCTGCTGTTCTTGCAAATTCGATTAGTTCGAATTTAGACGTTATTCCTAAAGAGATAAAGCTTTGAAAAACGGCAAAAACAAATTGGTATTGTGTTTGCCGCCGCCCGTCGGCGCGCCGGACCCCGGCACCGTTGCGCCGCGGCGGCGCGTTGGGCCTGTCGCACCCAACGCGCACGCGGGCCGTCCGCCTAAATAATTGATAATTGTTTATAAATTTGCGTCAAAATCATTTTTAGGGTGACACCGTAAGATGTCACGTGACCTGATCGAAAAACTGTTACAATGTTATTGAGTTTTCACTTCTGCGGGCACTCCCGGAGTGAAAAAATATCTAAAACACGTGCGGTAAGCGCCGCGTGGGCTCCTTTCTTGTCGTGAATTGCACAACATCTGCATCCGCAAAAACACCGCATCCATTTTGGTGGTTGCGGATGCGGATGCGAATGTCTGCAACATCACTGCCTTGAACGGTATGATATGTCCGATTTCTGGCATACTCGGCAGCAACGACATCTGGAGAAAAATTGGTTTTGGAGAAATCTCGGTAGAGTCCGTCCACCACCGCACCCCGACGCCAAACTTTTTAATTAAGAAATATCGACGTTTTTTCGAAGTTTGATGGCCGACTGGGTTGATTTGAATTATTCTAATTGACGAATCGTCCGCTCATCGCCGTCAAAGAGTTTTTAATCAATCAAAAATAGACCGTTGTTAATCCATAATAATTTGGTGAGCGATTTCGATCAAATATTTTCGTTTGAAAGGTCTGATTAATAAATTGATGACTCTGCCGCCTGATTTAGTAAAAATAGATCAGTTATTATCAATTGATGTGTTTTAATTAAGTACTTAGGCATAGAGTAATATCAGGACTTCCATAGGCAATTAAAATTATTGTATATTTAGGAAGTTGAACAATAGTCACACTGTTAAACTTAAGTATTAAAGTCACTAAGGGCGACATGTTTCGAACTCTTCGGGCGCTAGTCCTCAGTTTTCACTTGTGCAGTGTCGCTTGAAGCACATTAGTGTTATTTTAATCATGTCTCACGAAAGTTTAAATGCGAAGTTGAACAATATTTCGTCGATTGATTTTGACAGCCAAACAATATTTTAAAAATAACGAGATCGTACTGCTACGGGCATAATTGTTTGGTAGTAAACTAAAATTATATTATATTATTATGTTTTAATGGAAACTATCGAGGAGCTAAATGCATGTTCATTTGTAATCTAGATCATACAAATGACATTAAATAAATTAATTATAATATAATGCTTAGCCACTCATATCACGGTAAGATAATCCATATTGATTGTTCAGATACCAGCTCAAGACCGCTTTCCACACAATATTTATGTAATTTTTAATGACATTATCCAATTTTTATAGAAAATTCCCGTGAAAATCAGGCATTACAATATAATGATAACGATTTTCGTTTTATTTTAATATATAAAAACTATATAGTTTATTCAATTATTTTCTAATTTGTTTGGCCCGTGATTTCCCCCATCGAAAATCCAAAGTGCCAAATGTACTAATAACTTGCACCCTTGACCAATCAAACTGGTCATTTATTTATATAATGATTTCCAGGATATTTATGTCTAAGGTTGCCTGGAAGAGATCGCTTTTTAGCGATAAGACCGCCTGTTGTCTACCATTGTTTATGTTTAATTTACCTTTGTTTTTCTAACATGTACTATTTCATTATTTGAATTACAATACAATATTGTTTGTGTTCTTGTAATTCTCATTTTGAAAGACAAGCGAAAGTTGGTTTTAAGACTTGATTTGACTTGACATTTTAATAGTCAAATTTATAATTCCTACTGGGTCCTGTAACAGAGGGAATCCTAGCTCAGGACCTAACGACTTGTATTATCTATCTAATATGTAACATGTTTTTATCAATAAATATTTCATATATTTTCATTTCAATGCTGGCCCAGCGCAATCTACAGATAATAAAAAACCTCGTCTCAAACATGTTTAGTAATGTAGACAGCATCCCGTTTCGTTAAAAATTTTGAGAATTTTACTTTTTTTTCTTATAATTTTCTAATTTCTTGGCACTTGGCAAGCAATTGTAGTAATGTACTACTTCCACGGGCTATTTTTCTTATGTCAATTTTTCGGCTTCAACGACGGGGCAGCTCTACCCAACATCGCCCCCTAACCCCTCTTTCAATACAACTATCCGTTCTTTTTTTATTCTTGTTCTAAATATTTATTTGCTTTTTGGAAATCAAGATAATTGATCAATCTAAGTATTCTAAGTAATCTATTCTTATGTCAATGACATAAATACTTTGACAGGATTTTTTTTTAATCAGTAACGCTGACAAAAGAATTAGAACTTGTAAACTTTGATTCCTGATACATACAATATCGGGATATGAAAACTAAATAAAAGTTTCTACTAAACTGAGTATTTGTATTTGTGTGGCAGCCGAAACCACATGAATTTCCTTTTATATCCACACAACCGTAAGGGAGAGTTGAGTTAATATCGGAAACATTTTTAAAATTTCTCTTGGTCTGGAAGGATTATAGACGTTTTGAGGTAAGTCCTAGAAATATAAGATAGGCTATTTCAAGTATCGAGTTTAACACGATATTTTGTGTAAGTAATACATTCTTAAATTACGTTACATCCCATAGCCCTTTATTCCGAACATTAGTTTTCCACATTTCTTGTTAAATATAAAATCTCTTAGTTCGGTGTGCCTATTGGCAAAGGCCTCCTCCAACTGCTTCCAATGCTGTCTCTCTCTCTTGTGCAGTAGGGGCCTGCAGTTAGTTTTAGTTCTTCTCCCACTTCTTGACTTGGCGACCTCGTGCTCTTATACCGTCTCTTGGGTACCACATGATGATTCTCTGACTCCACTTCTCTAACTTGCTTCTTACAGCGTGTCCACTGTCCAGCCCATCTCTATTTCTGCTTGTCTATACAATTTAGGATGTCTACCACTTTGTTCTAGATAAGGAAATACTCGTAAGATCTCTCTGGTATAAGATCATCGCTCATCACTAATTGATGTCATTGATCCATACAAACTTCCAATAAATATGTACTTAGACGTTATCAAACGAAACATGGTGCGAAAGTTTCGATGTTTGTTACTCAATCACGCTTAAACGGAAGATAGTTAATTGCCTGAATTAAAATATAGGGTAGTTTTTATCCCGGTTTCACGCAGTCAAAGTCTTGTAGTACTAATAATTACAAGGTTAAACACACGTATTAAATGTCACTACGGGCTTCTGTTTCGAACTCTTCGGGAGTTCTTGTTCAGGATGAGTATTTTTGCGTCAGTTGAGTGTCGCTTGAAGGACTGACACGTGCCCTCCGTAAATACATTTAATTAAATACGTGGTGAACCGTGCAATTATTACCTATGGTATTATTTTAAACATGAATCACGAAAGTTTGAATTCGATGGTGGAATTAAGTTAAAAATTGGATACATATTTTTAGAGCTGACCGGTCGTATGTACCTTGTTTCTGACATTTTGTAAATTATATTCGTTTATGAGACTTTTTTACATAAACGTACTTATAGCTATATGTATGTGTGAGCATGTCGTTCATTGTGAGTTCGAAAGATGTGGAAAGATTTATGAAACCACACTCTATCCTGTAACTGCGAATTATTTTACGAATAAATTCGCCTTTATCGAAATTTTTGCGTTACTCGAGTGACAGGTATAGTGGTTTGTACTGTCATTTTTGGGCGTTTGTGATAGGTAGCGGCTTTGTATTTGTCTAAGCATTTTTTGTTTGTTTGTAACTGAGGTTACCGAGGGCGCAAAACAAGCGAAACACATTTCAATGAATTTAGCATGGTCCAATATATCCCCTGTGATCTACTGCAGTTTTATCGCTATAATATTGTCGTTATATCGGCATAAGAATTTCCCCAAAGCTGCGACCACGTCGGTAAGTAAACCCTTAATAGGATCTTGATCTTCCGTCTGCGCTAAGCAGTATGAAATATAATGTACTAGTTCCTGTAAAGCCTTTATATTGAGGAAAATTACACGGGAGATACCAAATAGGTATTCCAATACCAAAGAATAGTGGAAAGTACAAAAGAAAATGGAAGTGGAAGCTATTGTAGCGTAGTCAAGCGCGCGGCTGTCATATAGAGGTCATGGGTTCGAATCTCGGCTCTTTTCGGGATGTGGGCGTCCTTAGGATATCGGACATTGAGAAAAGACAATGGTACTATATTGGTGGTACTATGTTTAAAAGTCGTCGTCCGACCGCGCGCGCGAACGGATACAACGCATTGGTTGTGACGATGTGACGAAATCAAACGTGCGAAGACGTTACTCTTTGAATCCGTCAAAAACTCTCAGAAGAAAGTGATCAGGCGAAAAGATGGACTTGGAGGATATTTTAGCAGTTTTTAAAGTGTTAGATCCTGATGATATCCCAATTCTTGTGGCTCGTGACTTGCATAAGTTACCACCGGTTACGTTTGACCACACGGATGTCACAAAGGTTTTAAAGGAGCTGGTAAGCATGAGGGCCGAAGTGGAGTCCATCAAGGGAAAGTATGCAACTGTGGAGCAGCTTGAGGACCTCAAAAAAGAAATACAATCTGAACATACGTCAGTTTCATCAGGCACCCGCAATGTAAATATAAAAAGAGGAGGATACAAAAAGCCTACAGTGCCCTGCGTGTGATGTACAACAACCTGTTCCGGGCGATGGTGGGGCTACCTCCACATGGCAGTGCCTCTGGCATATTCGCTGACGCACACACAGATGACTTTTATGCGCTCATGCGCAAGAAAATCGCTTCCTTAATACGCCGAGTGAGGGGAAGCCCCAACAGCCTCCTGCAGGTCGTAGCGGGCAGGCAGGACAGCGCCGTGCTCGGCAGGTTCAACGAGTTGCACGCCCCGAGTGCGAGTGCACCTCGGTGAACCAGCGCTGCCAGTTTAGACTAATTTAATTCTTAATTTTACTTCTAACATAGGTTAAGTGTTTAAATCTGTTAACTAACATCCTATGGACCTAAAGTTGCCTGATAATAAAGATATTTTAGTCTATTTTACTTATTATTTTATTAAATCTTTACTAAGGATTTCTCTACAGCATAGTTACAGTCATGTGAAATACAGTGAACTGCCAATTTCGGTTCTCGTGTTCCGTTACACCACACGGGGATGGAATATCCTTTGTGATTTACCAATAACCTGCACGCTACCCGAATCCTGCGTACATCTCTGTGAAGAGATTCTAAAGTATTTAAACCGCACCGAGTCAGCGTGGCGACCATTGCGTATTCCGTCTCATCCATTAGGGGAGGCAATGCAACGTTTATAGGCTGATGATGACGATGATGACCTATGAAAGTTTCTATGGGGGTGTGATAATGTATACTGCGCCTGTGGGTAAATGAATGGCAAACGCCCCTTATTTCTAATTACCTTCTGCCCGCGACTTCGTCCGCGTGGAACTCGTTTACATCACAGCTCCATACAAACTTTCGCCTCTTTGGGGATGATTCCCGTGATGAAAAGTATTCTATACAGAGTGTACCAGAGGACGAGGAATGCTGGTATCACGGTGCACCGCTTTCCTTATCCTCTGCGGCCGAGACGTGGTTGGTAGCGGAACCACAGACCTGATCCGCCACCGGGTGCTGGATTTTCCGCACCCATGATCTCCTCGGAGTGGTGTCAGGGGGATCTGCTACTGACCAGGAGCAGACCGAGGAGGCAGGCGCGTCAAAACACCTGGAGTCCAATTCACTAAAATAATGATATATTTAAGATAATATAAGATAAGATAATTCTTTATTTCGCGACGGCGTCCCAAGACATCACCTCACAGGTCACCCCACCTCTCACCTCACCTGTCACCTCGCGCCTGAAGCCTAATGCGACTGACAAGATAATCTTACCCCGATACGTCACATTTCTTTAATTTGAGAAAATATTGGCTTTGTACTTGTTTCACACAGCATACGATTAGCAAAGTTCAATTGTTACTTTAGTTTATAACTTTTTGATTATAAGCCGCTTAAACTACTCAAATTGGGATAGTTTTACTGGGGTGGGGCGTCACATGGATGGCCTCCGGGCATCCGCGAAGGAGCCGCTTGTGGGCGACTGCCGCCGGCTGGGCTGCGGATGTGTGGGCAAGTGGGCGGGTTTTAGTGGGTACACCGTGGGTCTCATCAGCATATACGGGAGTCCTCCAGTCCACATTACCACTTGGGTTACCCCCTGCCCGGGTGGTATGCGTAACGCTTTTTATAAACAGAAAAAAAATCTTAATCCGTTTAGCCGTTTTTTGTGATTGAGGAAAAAAATTAAATTAAGAAAAAAAGAAAAAAAAAAGAAACATCTAAACTTTCGCATTTATAATACATACATACATACATTTACGCCTTTATTCCCAAAAAGGGTAGGCAGAGCACATAAAACTAATTTTCCAAGCGCCACTTTTAGCATAAATGTCGGTATTAAAGATCGACAAAATTAGTAGGATATAAACATTTTGACGTTAAATGTATTTGTGCATTATAAATAAACTAGCTTCTGCCCGCGACTCCGTCCGCGTGGAACTCGTTTATATCGCAGCTCCATACAAACTTTCACCCCCCCATTTCACCACCTTAGGGGATGATTTCGGGGATAAATACTATCCTATGTCCTTCCCCGGGACTCAAACTATCTCCATACCAAATTTCATCGCAATCGGTTCAGCGGTTTAAGCGTGAAGAGGTAACAGACAGACAGACAGACAGACAGACAGACAGACAGACACACTTTCGCATTTATAATATTATAGTATATAGTATATAGTATATAGTATATAGTATAGTATATAGTATATAGTATTATAGTATAGTATAGTATGGATGAGTATGAGTAAGCATGTAAGGTCGCAAAAACATGTTTTTATACTCAGAACACCCTACATGTAAACAATCGTAACCCACTAATCGATACACGGCAAGAAAACACTCACTTTCGAAGCTTAGGCGACAGTCCCCTAATTTCAAAAGCATTCGAAATCGTACGTTTACATAAAACCCCCTATACCAAAGTTAGTAGTTATATACCCGCTCTTATGTCGGTGGTTTAAGGTTGAATTTTGTTTGCCAATTTATTTGTATGGAGGGTAGTTTAATTGAAACTTAGTTGGGGTTTGTTGGCAAGTTCTTTCGAGGATTATGGTGGTTGTGGGAGATGTAAAGAAAACAAACCACCCCTGAACGAGTGTTATTTGATTTAAAGAGAACGGTATCTTTTCCTTTTTAGGGTTCCGTAGTCAACAAGGAACCTTTATAGTCTGTCCTTCCGTCCGTCCTCGGCTTAGCGCAGTAACCATTACTACTAGAAAACTGTAATTAATGGCTACTACTGGGGATGTGAAAAAAATCGTGCTCGTAGTACATATTATGAAAGGATAACTATCACGGACAAGTAGGCATAAGTAGCTACCGAGTAATAGTCGACCAACTTAATATGTATTTCGAAAGGGCAATTTTCGTACAAAAATTCGGCCGACGCAAGCGCACCGCACGTCGATGTAACTAAGACAGAGAGGCAACTACGGCCCTTCCTAGTTTTTAGTATCAGGACTATCAGGTATTAAAATACACCTCCAAAGCTTTTTTTTTTTAGTTTCGTGTCAACTTAACGTGGAAGTTATCACGATCGTACCGGCAATACAGAGAGGGCACAAGTTCGAGTCTTACGTATGCGGAATAAAATTTGCACTGTTTGTAATTTTTTTTTTTACATAACGATAATGTTATTATTTTATAAACAAACTACTAATCAATTTTAATGTAATAAGTAATTTGGCCCCATGCGTGCTGGTTTTCGACAATTTTTTTTATTTTTATTTTTTTTCTCTTTATTTAAGGAGCTTGTCACACAGGTGATCATGTAGCTCCGTTATAATCAACATGACATATTTTTCTTACTTAATTTCGAACAATTTGCTGGCACTTTTATCCATGGCTGTTGTGTAAGTCGATGGTTGGCATTTTGTTTAATTCTAATTATTTTTTTCGAACATGAGCCTATATAGTTTTTGGCCGGAAATTATTCGCATAAACACGCCTTTTTAGATTGGCCCAAAAATCTTCGATCGGGCAAAGTTGTGGTACGTTAGGCGGATTTGAATCCTTTAGTACATATGCGATTCCTAGCTCCTCCATTTTAGCCAGGGTCTTTTTAGGGTTCCGTACCCAAAGGGTAAAAACGGGACCCTATTACTAAGACTTCGCTGTCCGTCCGCTTGTCTGTCACCAGGCTGTATCTCAAGAACCGCGAAAGCTAGACAGTTGAAATTTTGACAGATGATGTATTTCTGTTGCCGCTATATAGCAACAAATAATAAAAACAAAATAAAATAAATATTTAAGGAGGGCTCCGATACAACTTGTATGCCCCACCTTAAATATTTATTTTATTTTGTTTTTAGTATCTGTTGTTATAGCGGCAACAGAAATACATCATCTGTGAAAATGTCAACTGTCTAGCTATCGCGATTGTATGATATAACAAACGTGTTTTTTTTATTTTTGCCGTTTTTATGGATAATGGTACGGAACCCTCCGTGAGCGAGTCCTACTCGCAACTGCCAGTTTTTTGAATAATGGCTGGATGCTAGATCGGGCCAAAACACAACATTAGTTCTTTTGTGATGTGTTTTCCAAAAAAACACGTACAATCGGCAAACAACCCTGCATGTATCGTTCAGCATTGACTGCTAAACCAGATTCAAAAAACACCGGTTTCGACATGCCGCCTAATTGCAAGCCATAACAAAACCTTTTTTGGAAACTTAGTGTGCTCCACACAAGGTGAAATAGGTTTCGTCGTCTATAATGCACTCTACGTCGTTTTTTGCATAGAATATGTTTTTGACCAAAGTTTTAAGTCTCTTCTTCTGGGTACGTTTTTGATTTACGGACACGGTGTGTGTGTTTTACTTTTTCTTGCTCGTTTCGCAATGCCCATATATCATGTAGATACTTTTTCACCGTTTTGCCGTCACAGTTTAAAAAAAACCGAGTTCTCTGTGGGCTGCTACCCGACCTGCCGTAATTTCTTTCAGATGGCTTCTTTTCAAAGATCGGCTTCAAGAACACACTTTGCCCGAACCTGGTTTTCTAGTTGTCGTATGTCGAAGGGAATAGGATGATTATATATTATAAACCGTTCTTTGGCCCTCCCCCATTTCTGTAAAATGTTTAACAATCCTCGACTTCGGCCAATCTGGGTGTGTGTTGCGAAAATCACATACGATTTTTCGACGCCAAAACCTACAAGCGAAAGATTTGTACAACACTGACAGATAATACAGAAAACAAAAGATAACATAAAGTTTTAAATAACGAATCATAATAAGAATCGGAATCGAATTAAATATATAAATTAACTGGAAATATTTATAACTATAACATACCTACCAGTAATTTGTCCGCTAACTTTATTTATTTTGTTTTCATATCCCGCACCAGCTACAATTATTTTCTGTTAGGCCCAAAAGTTCTGGTAGAGAATGCCTTGTGACATTAAGTTCGCCTTTTATATTTGTAACTTCTTTGTGCAATAAAGATTAAATAAATAAATAAATAAATAAATAAGATCGCTAAGAAAGTAGTGGTAAAAACTGGGATTATCGCAAGTCCTATTAATGCAAAGAAGGAGATGGTTGCATGTTTTCACCTTCTTTTGTACTGACTTAAGCTGATCAGATGGTCCTGGATTCAAATCCAGGTAAGGGCAAAAATTTGTGTGATGAGCATTATATCATTGTTTCCGAGTCTTGAATGTTTTCTATGTACTTAAATATTTATTTAATCGTATGGCATATATTATTTTGGCCTTCAAAGTTTGTCACTCTTTAGTACCACCCAGGGGACACGTGCAGGGTTGTGGTAGGTAGCTCCTGCGGACGCGAGTAACAAGTGTCCCCCCTTTGTCAAGTGAGTGGGCAACTCGACTGTTAGAAGTTCTTATAAGCCGCCCGCCGGCCTCTAACTCGGCTTAACGAATACTGTCATAGACAGCAGCCGGGATCAACTGCTTAGCGTGCCTTCCAAAGCACGGAAACGCTCATTTATATAAACCACTCAAACATCAGGCGGTCACCCATCCAAAGACTGACCGCTGCCATCTTTGCTTAACCTGCGTTATCGTTTCTGACTCGTAGGCGCCGCTAGGCTATGAGCGCTTCATTTATTTATATGAAATATATCGTCGGCTAGTATCCATAAGACAATTAGTTAGCTTACTATGGGGTTAGTTGGATTTGTTGTGGATATTCATTTATTTAACTTCCATGTCACCATGTCACTATACTTATTTATTTGCATCAAGTAACAAGGCCCATACTCACCACTACCCCATAGACTAACACACATATCGTTATACATTACATAGCGCGGCCCATTTTCTGGGAGTCGAATAACCGGCTTCGATACCGAGTATAATATATATAATAATAATAAAACATTTATTTCAGGCGACTAAGGCCCATATATATGCTGGGGACTGATGTACTCGTGAAATAGTTGAGCATCTGATCGCACCGTCTGCTGACTGATAGTTAGAGGGAGTTCAAAGGCAAATTCAGTCAACAAATACCTATTTGCCGTAAAGTTTGTCATTTCGCGTATGGGGGCGGTGTCTGCCACTTGGAGCCTTTTATGTGCTGATTTGCGAAAAGCTCTTGCGCGCGGGAACACACAAAAATTCCGAAGTCATTAGTTCGAAAGCATAAATATAAACAAAATTTGGACGCAGATGATTAATAGAATACATAAGTAGGTTAGATTAGTAGAATATCGTGAAAAATCTATAAATCCTTCAGCGGAACATGGTTTATTAAGAAATTCGGAAAAAATATTTTGCGGAATTAAGTGTACCCCGTTTAACCTGTATCATCATCATATCAGCCGAAAGATATAGTCCTCCTCTAAAGAGTGCCACAATTTTCAACCTTTACCAGGGCATCAGCCCACCTTGCTTCGGGGCTTCTATACCCACGCTGCGCCTGCCCGTACGTGGTCGCTACTCGGGAACCTTTTCCGAACGGCAATTGGTTCTACGTGCAATGTCCGTACCAATGTTAATAACGATTCTCAATGTAATTTGAGACGTCAGTGCCGTTTCAGTAGTTGTAATAGCTTCGCGGTAGATGTCGCTACGAGCCTCCCTAAAGTGTATTTAGAAGAGTGGAAGGATTGAGAGATTAATCGCTACTGGCGGAGCCCACGGTAGCTCAGCTGGATAAGAGCAATGGATGGATTCCAGAGGTCGCGGATTCGAATCCCCCTCGTAGCGAATATATTTTCAATTTACCACCTTGATCGAAATTTATAATTTCGTTAGCGGACGTTTCTGCTTAGTAAACAACTGTTGAAGTTCCTAGATGGAGCCAAGTGGAGCACGCCCCATGACGGGGGAGTGAAGGAAGGTGGCAAACTCTCTATTAATTATATTACACGGTTGTGACAGCTCTCGAGGAAGTTTATTAACTCGCTGCTCGCGAAGCAACCCACGGAAAGATAGGCATTCACCGTCCGACATCAGTAGAAGTAAATGCGCAGATACCCACAGAAAGATCGATATTCATCGTCTGACATGTCTAAAAGAAAATTCTACGTAATTTAGGGAAAATTATCCAATCAGTAGGCTGAAACGTAGTCAGTACGATGAAGAACGCTTTAGTCTAGTTGGTAGTGACCCTGCCTACGAAGCAAGAGGTCCTGGGTTCGAATCCCGGTACATTTATTTGTGTGATGACATTAAACGGTTCTATGTCTTTATTTTTTTGACGTATGGGACTGCAATTAAAAACATGAAGTCAACATATTCATACCTAAACCGCTAGCGAATGATATTTCCCAAATAATCCACCCATTTTTAGGGTTCCGTAGTCGACCCTTATAGTTTCGCTTTGTCTGTCCGTCCGTCCGCGGATAATCTCAGTAACCGTTAGCACTAGAAAGCTGAAATTTGGTACTAATATGTATATCAATCACGCCGACAAAGTGGTAAAATAAAAAGTTTTTTTTTTTTCATTTTATTAGGGTATCTACGTCCCCTATGCGTATCGTGGGGAGTGTTTTTTTTTTCATTTCAACCCTAACGTGATATATTGTTGGATAGGTATTTAAAAATGAATAGGGGTTTGCTACAACCATTTTTAGATAATGCTAATATTTCCGGATATAATCGCTCCAGAAGTAAAAAAAAATGTGTCCCCCCCCCTCTAACTTTTGAACCATAAGTTTTTAAAATATGAAAAAAATCTCAAAAGTAGAACTTTATAAAAACTTTCTAGGAAAATTATTTTGAACTTGATAGGTTGAATAGTTTTTGAAAAAAATTACAAAATATTTTCTGGACGAAAAACTACGGAACCCTGCACTGAGCGTGGCCCGACACGCTCTTGGCCGGTTTTTTATTTCAATATTTATGTAATATTATCTTCAAAAATCGGGCCGCCCAGTAACACTCGCTCTCGTTTACTCCGATGCAAATAGACAGTGTGCGCGCTATCCAAAATCCTAAAGGGCATTTTGGTGTTGACAGCGCCTTAACGTCATCCAGTACCCAGCACAAGCTTCGCTTAGTTTGGGACTAGGTCGATTTGTGTAAGATTGTTCCCTAATGTAAAAAAATATAAAAAAACAAAGGTCATGCATTTCAATTGTGATGTCTTGTGGGTTGGATCATTTTCCTTAAGTTACTTGCAATTATCAGTAGGAATATTGAATACTGGATGCTCACTTGAATACTAGTAAGCAACCCACGGAAAGATGTCCGACCCACGTCCGACACGTTTAAAAGCAAATGTTGAGTATTTTGAATACTAACCCCTACCCCCCCCCCCCCCCCCCCCCCTACCTATCCTACCCTACTACAAACATTGTCTCGTCTTTAAGAAGTAAGCATAGAAGACTAGTGCCCGCGTGGTACGTGGTCGTACTAATACCCTGAACGCAAACAAAGCTGTCGTTTCCGAATTTTGTTAGAGTATAAAATTTAGGATTCCATACATTTGAAATAGAAAGTAAAAAAATACATCTTTTTTCTGAAATCAATCATTTGACCAATATTTAGAATAGATCCGTATTTTTCAATTAAAAGAGCTTTCAACATTTTCAATATTTTGCCCGTTTCACCTGTCTCGATACGAATTATTTGTATATTTATAGCCAGCTTTAAATTGATTACTCTTCTTCCAGCCTGACAGTGAATAGCACTCATGTGTAGTCACGCGAACATATGAGCATCAACATTTAAATATATGAACGGAGTTCCAAATTCGAAAGTTACTTTTTAAAGTACTCAACGAGGCACCGTTGTATGCGAAAAGTTATTTTACGTCAAGGTACGCATCATGCGTTTCATACGATTTATTTTATATAAAAAGTGTAGGCGCTTCCTACTAACATTAAAATCACATTGAATAGTAGGCAAGTTTGGATGTTTGTTACCCAATCACGCAAAAACGACTGAACGGATTTAGATGAAATTTTGCGTAATGAATGACCCTTTGTAACCTGGAACATAGGATACTTAAGTATTTTTAATCCCGAAAATTGTCTATCAATGGCATGTAATTGGGGTTAGAAGTTGATAGGGCAGTTCACGCGGAAGAAATCGCGGGCAATGCTAGTTTTCTCATACAGGATTTGTTCGGGGAACCTATACTATAATATATCTCTCCCATACCAAATTTCATCTGAATAGGTTTAGAGTGGGAAAGTACGGATACAGTAACTTCCCCATAAGTCCTCATAATTGAACGAGCGAGCAAAGCGAACAAAGTTTTCTTCGTAAAATTATTTCGTATGTCCGGATGTCAGGCTTTCCCGCTGTCCTGCTGTTCGCCTCTACTGGTCGATTTTCTCAACCAATAGGGGTGTAGACGCCAAATAAAATAACCAATAATGTTGGATTTTTCTCGAAAAAGGATTAAACATATTGTCAAATGGAGAAAAAAGTAAAGCAGGGGATAAAATAATCACGAAGCTATACTTAATAAAAATAAATAAATATGTAAATATTAGGGGACAATCTTACACAAATCGACCTAGTCCCAAACTAAGCAAAGTTTGTACTATGGGTACTAGACGTCGATTATAAACATACATATAGATAAATAAATACTTAAATACATACAAAACATCCATGACTCAGGAACAAATATTCGTATTCGTATATATTTTTGAAGTGATAACTTCTTTAGCGGCGCTGAGCACTTTTTGGGATGGGGAAAAATTGTTAAATACGCGACAGAGTTTTGTGACGTCAGATGAAGGAGGTCACTTTTTGCTGCTAGCCGATTCGACTTCATTCAAAACTGAACGCTATTCGTAAGAGTATAAAGCCGTTAAACACTTTTTGCAATAGCATATTCTGCAAATAAATTTGTAATAATACCAACGCATCCTTCACCGTTTTGCTATTGAGAAAATTCGAATAGTTCGAATTTGGGCGTTATTCCTAAAGAGATAAAGCTTAGAAAAATATTTACCAACGACATAAACAAATTGATATCTTGGTCGCCACCGCCGTCTGCTGTTGTGCTGTTCTTGCAAATTCGAATAGTTCGAATTTGGGCGTTATTACTAAAGAGATAAAGCTTAGAAAAATATTTACCAACGGCAAAAACAAATTGATATCTTGGTCGCCACCGCCGTCTGCTGTTGTGCTGTTCTTGCAAATTCGAATAGTTCGAATTTAGACATTATTCCTAAAGAGATAAAGCTTTGAAAAATATTTGGCAATGGCAAAAACATTTGGTGTTGTGTATGCCGCAGCCCGTCCGCCTAAGTAATTGATAATTGTTTATAAATTTGCGTCAAATTCATTTTTAGGGTGACAACGTAAGATGTCACGTGACCTGATCGAAAAACTGTTACAATGTTATTGAGTTTTTACTTCTGCCGGCACTCCCGTTTTTTTTTTGTATTATTATATTTTTATACTTAAGTGTCCAAAGTTATGTTCTGTCCCTTTTCCACAAAATGCACCTTCATATGAGACGATTATTTACTAAGACGCTCACGTCACGGTCACGGGCGCTTTCTCATTCTAACAAGCAATATTAAAACCGTTGTAGCTTCGTAATTTTTTGAGATAGCTGAATGGGATTTTCGTCACTAGCCTAGTGGTTCAGGCAAGGTCAAGCGGCGGTCGTGGGTTCGAATCCCGGCTCGCACCAGTGAATTTTTCGGAACTTATAATGCACGGAATGTTTACCGTTAGCTTTTCAGTGAAGGAAAACATCGTGAGGATACCGGTCTAATACCAATAAGGTCTAGTTTACCCTCTGGGTTGGAAGATCAGATGGCAGTCGCTTTCGTAAAACTAGTGCCTATGCAAAATCTTGGGATTAGGTGTCAAAGCGGACCCCGGGCTCCTTTTGGGGCACAACCAGGAATAACGCTAGGAGCATGATGATATACATTTAGTTAGTCGATTCAGTTTATGTAAATCCTTTTTTTTTAAACGACTCGCCAGGTCTGAACCTCACAGAGCAAGTATTATTTTCTATGTACGTACGGTGTCACTAAAATGCATTGAATAGGGCCCCTTATACAGTGCCAATTGGGCCAGTCATTGACAGTAAAAAAAATCGTCTCTTTTGTGGTCAATAGTTAAGGGCTTAGGTTGATACATAACTAGCTTCCGCCTGTCACTTCGGCTGCGTGGACTCGGGATAAAAACTATCCTATATTTTAATCCAGACTATAAACAATCTTTGTGCATAATTTCATCTAAATCTGTTGGGCCGTTTAAGCGTGATTGAGTAACAAACATCCAACCATCTAAACATTCAAACATCTAAACTTTCGCATTTATAATATTAATATTATTTTATTTATTTATTTATTTGAGTCAGGCAACACGGCCCATATTTGCAAATACCTTACAGACTAACATACATAACAATTACAACGCTCGACCCAAGTTCTGGGTGTCAAATAGCCGGCCTCGAAATCGCCGGAAAACTACACCCTTCGGCCAGGTCTTACCTTCATATTATATAGTAGGATATGTTTTTATCGCATAGAATTATAAAAGAGGTGACGCCGTTTATACGGATTCAGAGTTTAACCAAAATAGTAGATTGTGTCACAAGGGAGCTAAATGCCATATTTACGGCGAGGGCGTAGATTGAATCCCTAATGAAGCAAAGGATTCCAGAATAGAATCCCGAACGTAGTGAGGGATTCTAACGTGGAATCCTGAGCGTAGTGAGGGATTCAAGTGTTCACGTTTAAGATGGAAATAATTTTGCTTCCGTGTGACTCATACTGCTTTTCACATCACTTATGAGGATAATGATATGTCAGTAATAAAACACATGTATTAAAATTTACACTTACTAAATGTTTATTTATTTATAGCCAAAAAAAACATGCTGCTGCATTCCAATATTGTGGTATTTTAATACGTTTCGTAATATTTTATAAGACAAAAAATATATGCAAGTAATCGATTATAAAAAATAAGTAATCGTATTCGTTGGGATATATTTTTTTATTCTGGCAACAATATGTCCTGAAACAGAAAAAAGCCACTTCGATCCCTCCTAGCAGGGAAGAAAAAGCCCTTATCCGAATAGGTGATGTGAAAATAAACTTTATAGCCCTTAACTTTGGCAATGTCCAAAGTACAGACGTGAACCTTAATGACAATGACCTTAATATCAAATTTTATAATATTGCAATTTTAGCAATATCATTTCAATGTATATGTCGCAGGGAAATGGCCAAAACAGAGATTTGAACAAATCTCTAAGGGATATGATCAAATCACGCAGGATGTTAAAATGGCGAATCCATTTTATCATTTGCCTAGAAAAAATCAGTCATTTAATCAAATCTCTGAGTCTGTTTAGTGAAATGACGAAATCGGCCAAAAAAGGCAACTCGTTTTTTCATTTCACTAGATTTGTTTAGTGATTTGACAAAATCCCTGAACCGCGTCAGTGAGTTGACGAAACTAACTCGCAAAGCCAACTCGTTTTACCATTTCACTAGACAAGTTTAGTGAAATGATAAAAATCTCAACTCTAGTACGGATTAAGTCGCTAGTGCGGTCGTGTTACCCCCCTCCTGCACCTTACCGCTACCCGCTCTCGCCCTTGAGTGTCAGGGAAATGGCCAAAACAGAGATTTGAACAAATCTCTAAGGGATATGATCAAATCACGCAGGATGTTAAAATGGCGAATCCATTTTATCATTTGCCTAGAAAGAATCAGTCATTTGATCAAATCCCTGAATTTTTTTAGTAAAATGACGAGATCGGGCAAAAAAGGCAACTTGTTTTTTCATTTCACCAGATTTGTTTAGTGATTTGATAAAATCCCTGAAACGCGTCAGTGAGTTGACGAAACTAACTGCTCGCAAAGCCAACTCGTTTTACCATTTCACTAGACACGTTTAGTGAAATGATAAAGTCTCTACTGTAACGTGGTATAGGTGATGTGATCAAATCTCTGAACTGGTTCAGTGTTACTCTACAATTAAGTTTGATCAAATCTCTCACAAGATGTTTCAGGGATTTTATCAAATCACTGAACAATTCTGGTGAAATGAAAAAAACGAGTTTACTTTTTTGGCTGATTTCGTCATTTCACTAAATAGATTCAGGGATTTGATCTAATGACTGATTTTTCTAGGCAAATGATAAAATGGAATAGCCATTTTCACATCCTGCGTGATTTGGTCATATCTCTTAGAGATTTGTTGAAATCTCTGACATGATTTAGTGAAATGGTAAAATAAAATGTCGAAACTAGGTAATAAAATAGTATGTCAAATCAGATTTTTTAATCGTCTACAAGAATTTTGTAAACCAGAATATAATCATTTTAAGGTGGTTCGCTTTCCATACAAAAAATGTCATTCGCAGGGTAACAGCGTGCTATTTTAACTGCTACGTACTGCGCACGTGCGTCTGAGCCGGCCGGTGCCTAATACGCAATGGCGAGAGCGGGTAGCGGTAAGGTGCAGGAGGGGGGTAAGACGACCGCACTTGAGCGACTTAATCCGTACTAGAGTTGAGATTTTTATCATTTCACTAAACTTGTCTAGTGAAATGGTAAAACGAGTTGGCTTTGCGAGTTAGTTTCGTCAACTCACTGACGCGGTTCAGGGATTTTGTCAAATCACTAAACAAATCTAGTGAAATGAAAAAACGAGTTGCCTTTTTTGGCCGATTTCGTCATTTCACTAAACAGACTCAGGGATTTGATCAAATGACTGATTTTTTCTCGGCAAATGATAAAATGGATTCGCCATTTTAACATCCTGCGTGATTTGATCATATCCCTTAGAGATTTGTTCAAATCTCTGTTTTGGCCATTTCCCTGCGACATATACACTTTAGTTTAGCGATTCCGCGGGCATACAGTCTCCACGGCGGCGGCGAAACACTAGACGGCAACGTGACGGACTTACCAACCGAAAAGGATATATTCAGTAATAGGATTGCTGGAGTCGTTTTAGACTGTGTGCTTGGTGGGTAGTAAGAAACAGACAGTGTTTGTTGTGTCGCTACTTTAAAAAAAGACAGTGACGTTACTTTTCGAACAGACAGTGAAGCTACTTTTCAAAAAGACAGTGACGCTACTTTTCGAACAAACCGTGACGCTACTTTTCAAACAGACAATGACGCTCAAAAAGACAGTGACGCTACTTTTCAGACAAGACAGTGACGCTCTGACGCTACATTTCAAACAGACAGTGACGCTACTTTTCAAACAGACAGTGACGCTACTTTTCAAAGAGACAGTAACGCTACTTTTCGAACAGACAGTGACGCCAAAACTTTGAGCTGCATCATCCGTTTTGTGGGAATGATGGGCCGAGCTTAGGCGTAGGCATAAAGGAGGGGGCAAATGCACAAAAGATCCCACTGGGCCCTCATTTAGATAAGATAGTTTGGCGGCCCGTTGGATATCCAAATGGAACGGCCATAAATGTCACAATTCAACGTTGATGAATCAGCGTCCATTCATTTGGACGCATCCTCTTGTCTCAAAGACAAATGACGCGCTACTGAATGTCGAAACAATACACACGACCACTAGCAAGTGACAGCTACATTATGTTCAACCATATAGGAAGAATATAATAGATGGACTTACACACATATACACACATTGAGTGACAAGGATGTAAGCATAGGCAATATAGTGGGAACGAGATACAATGTCAAATCTCCTGTCCCTCAGCGTCTAAGGCTTTTTTGTTTGTCATCACTTGTTTGTGACTTCTCCTTCCCCTATATTATACGACTAAATTATAAACGAAATGAGATGTCATGTATGTCTTCTGATATTCTGAATTTAGCAAGGTTAATTTACCATCGTCCCTTTCTATTAAATCTTCTATCTACGAGTTCAACCGTTTATGGTAACGCACTGCACGATTACTTCAAGACGGCGCGCGAGCTGTGTCGCGGCGAGATAGACTATCCGTCTCTTTCAAAGTGTTCTCATTAGAAAGAAATGGATAGTCTATCTCGCCGCGACACAGCTCGCGCGTCCTCGTGCTGACCACGCTGGGTTTAGGAACATTGGCGATCCTGTTTACAAAATCGATGGCGATACGTCCTGCCACTCGTTTTTACGGGGCCGCGTAACTCAGGAGTGTCGAGGCGAATTTCTTATATGAAATGTTTTCAGATAACATAATAATAGGTGCCATACAAGTATGTACAGTCAATTCCGGCTGAGGCTACGTGTTCGAGAATTCCAATGAAACTGTACCTTTTATTGATGACTAATTGAATTGGTTGAGATGAAAGTGGAATAAGTAGGTAAAGACTTGTACAACACAAAGGGGTACGATAGGTGGATTTAAGGATGGTTCACGGCTCACCATACTCAAAATAAAACCATTTGATGGCTATATAAAGACTAACAAAAAAGTAGTTAAACAATCCAAAGCTTATAATAAAAGTTTAGTTCAAGACGCGAGTCGTTATTCGTGTTGATTTCATACAAATTATGAAATGTTGGCTGCACGTCCTTTTACGCACCATAAATTAATTATAACACATCTATAAGGTAAAATGTATGGTGTTGTTATACTTACCAAAGGCGCACCCACATATTCCCACCGACTTGTCATTTTTTTTCCCCATTGCGTTTACATTGTACACAGGCGTTTGTACAAACGCAAATTTTCGCCAAACTGCAAGGCAGTTGGTTGGCGAATACACTCTTTACAGTCCCTTTATACCTACTCTGTATTACAAGAAATAAAAAGTAATTTAGCGCACTAAACTATTTAGACCATTGTATACCTAATACTTAATATCTATCACAAACAACTTCAACCTTGACATTGTCACGTTATCCACGACCCATTCAGGGCGACTACGGCGGTCTGACGCATATGTGTCGTACATATGCGTCAGACCGCCGTAGTCGCTTTCCGCTACATACGAGGAAAACCACGGGATCGGCTACGAGCGTAGCGCGTAGCGATTCTGGGCAATGAATGTGTTAATCACCTGACCCCGATCACCCATGGGAATAAGCGCCAATAATTTTATATTTAACTAGGAAAAAAATATAATTTTCGGTTCTGGCGCTTCGCCGGACGCTACCACGTCACGCTCGCTTCGCTCGCACCTTACCGTTTTTTTTCCCTGGGGGATCAGAATAGGGAATTAACGCGGACAACAGCACATTGTTTGAGTTGGCCGAATTGCATCAAGGTAGACCATTAAAAAAACCTCTGTATTGTCCAAGTTACAACATTGAATTTCCAAGGACAATTTAAACACCACGTCGGCCAGCTTAGGCAATGCCAACTGTATAACTATTATAACCACCGTTGTGTTGAACCGTTAAAAACTTGCACAACATAATTTTTGATACCCAGGTTGCCAAGTTTGATTAGGTTATCGAAAATTGCCAATTACCTTTTACCCATGCCTTGCCCGGACCGAATCCGAGACATAATAATCCGACTAAATTAAGTGTTAGTCACAATCATAAGTATTTTTATTGACGGCTTATTTAAATTGTTGTTTCGGTCGCGGAATACTGCGTTTAGGTCCACTGTTGTCATACAATTTTGTTTCAATAAAAGGGTAAGGAATTGGTAGCTTTAAATTCACACTTGGAAAAAAGAAAAAAGGAGAAAATAACAAACTTTAATGCCTCATAATTTATGATTATAATTATATTTTGTAATGTATACTTTATGACATTAAATTGATGGTTTACTATCCATTTATCACACGCTACGTTATCATCAATTTTAACATGAGGAAACTCCCCTATTCGAATGCGCAGCGTATGTCTCCATTCGACCCCCATGATGTACATTCCGCAAATTACAAAACGAAAACTACCCTATAACGCAAATCGTTCTAAATCTTTTCACCTGACACTCGGACATTACGCATTACCCGAGAGGCCCATTTGGGCCCCAATCAGCCCGTCCCATTTACAGTTTGACAGTCTAAATGACAGTTGTGCCGAACTCGCGGCGGCCATTACAACTTTCAACATTCGGTCGCTTTGCGTGTAACGTTGTTATTTGTTGGTTTGCAATATAGATTACTAGCTTCTGCCCGCGAATCCGTCCGCATGGAACTCGTTTATATCGTAGCTCCATAAATTTCACCCTCTTAGGGGATGATTTCCGGGACAAACACTACCCTATGTCCTTTCCCGGGACTCAAACTATCTCTATACTAAATTTCACCTAAATTGGTATAGCGGTTTAAGCGTGAAGAGGTAACAGACAGACAAACAAACAGACATAAAGACAGACATACTTTCGCATTTATAATATTAGTATGGATTAGCTGCCCGCGCGGCTTCGCTCGCATTACAAAACATAAACAATAAATAGTACATTGTTTAACGAGGGGCGGAAGTGGAATATTGCGAACAAGAGCCTATCAGAAGCCCGACGCCGAAGGCGGAGGGCTTTTGATGACTCGAGTTTGCAATATTCTTACGCCCGTGTTATACACAATGTTTTTCATCACATTTGCGAGGAAACAAATACATTATAGATGAAATGAATACAAATCGTAATAAAAACTGCAACATGTCAGTCGTCCATTTTGTTGAATTTGACGTTAGGCGCGTATGGCAAAGACCCTTCTCTATACAGCCACGATTTGAAAACACTTAATAACATTTTACATAGACACTAAATAACTACATATTAAATCTGTAAATAATTCAGTTAAACATGTTTAAGTAGTTTTTTGAGTTTAAATTTATTTATAAATACGTTTTCTGACATCGTATTTGATATAAAACCTCTTTGCTTTGTAACTGCCGCATGAGTGACAGATACAATTTAAGAAAAAAACCATTACGCCCGTGGGCGTAACACAGGCTATTACAGCTCTGTATGTCTGCGCATTATGAAGCCCTTTTCGAGCAAGTGTGATGAAAAAGATCTTAATGGGTGCCAATTGCTATGGTCTGTCCTACAATGTATTTATAACAACATACAATATTTTATAAGAACATAAAATATCATTTCTTCTTCTAACTTAGGAATTAAGGATATTAAGGTGGTGCGACGACCATACAAAACGTTTTTTAACATTCGCAGACTAACAGCTTGATATTTTGAGAAACCTATGTACTAACACACTTTCATAAATTGGCTTTCCAGTTGCGCGAAATACCCCATTGCCTAGAATAAACTTGTATAAACTAGCATAATTTGAGAAATTCGTTTGTCACTTGACACTGGGAAAACGATTATTCTCAAATTATTTTAAAATCTCTCGCGCAAATGAAAAGCCAATTTATGAAAGTTTGTTACATAGCGAATGTCAAAAGACGTTTTGTATGGTCGTCGCACGACCTTAAAAGCCTAAGGTCTGACTTGGCTAGTTTTCATTCATCATCAATTTGGAGAACATGTGTGTGTCTCGCAAGTTTCAATATATGAGCCAAATTTGACATGTTTATGTGTAATAGTTTTTGAGTTATGACTGTTATGAGGGGGCTAAAAGTGGCTCCAAATGGTTCGTGTAATATTACACACGGTGCTGCTCGCGAGTTCTGTTAGCTTGAACTTGACTTGACACGCTACCGCGTATCTAGATAGAAGTCATCATCATGTATACCACTGTTAAATACTTGCCAATCTATATTGAGTCAAACACAGGACTATCTTCTACGAAACTTGTACAAAAATCAATAAGAATTGTCCAGAGGTCATTAACTCCGGAAAAATCTCTATAGCGCCATCCAGGAATCGACCCGAACGGTACAGCGCCATCTAGCGGCCAACTCAACGAACTTAGTACAATTACACACGGCTGAACAATGCCAATATACGTCCCACCTGCTGGGCACAGGACTCCTCTCATGAATGAGAGGGAACGGGCAATAGTTCCCACGCTAATATATATTTAGAGAGATAGATTTTCTTGTTAATAATGTTATCTAGATCACCAGTTAACATAAAGATGCCTATACTACATAATTCATTGATGTAGGTAGCTGAATAGCTTAAATTCACTTGTTTCGTAATTCTGTCAAATGCAGGGGAATTGGTAACATTACGCCATCTCAGTCACACCTATAAAACATTTCCAAAGGGCAGAAGTAAGCTTGAGATTATCATATTCAGGCTGTATCCTCTTTCTAACGGAGGGCTCATTTTGTTTTGATACATTTCCTTTTCGTCATTCTCATCAAGCTGTTTTAAAGCCTATAACGGCCAGCAGGCAGAGCAAGGTTGACAATTTATCACTTATCGTAGTCGATTAGACATCCGTCATAATAGATTGTCACTCTCGCATACTTGTCAGAACGTGACGGATGTCTTAATCCACAGCGATAAGCGATAATGGTCACGACTTGCGGCGGCGACATCGGTGATCGAAGAGCGGCCGAAACAATTTTTTTTTTTGATTATGGCATGGCATACAGGTGTACGTTTCATTTTCGGTCTGCGTAAGTACGATTACGTTTCTGCTTATATATCAGAGAACACGTCATTGGCTTCAGATTCGCGAGCGCAGAAATCTTAAAATTCTAACTACCCTATATTTTATCTTATATGACCCAACTGTTTAATGACATGAGGCATTCTCTACCACTCTACACCCCATTATCTTAATTCTAAATTTACATTTATGTTTGCGAGACCAGGCTGTGAACTCGTACACAACACCGTAAACTTGTGCTCACTGCCCCTCATCACCGCTCCCATTCCATATTAGGTATATTGTATTTATTATACGTGTATTATATGATATTTATGTAATATTTAGTTAGAATGTGGATATATATTGTATTACATTCATTGGAATTATTAGTAAGTATAACAGTAATTTGTCCGCTTACTTTATTTCTGTGTTGTTCTCGTACCCCGCACCGGCTATGATCTTATTTTATCTAGATGAGTGCCCTTTCGGATGCACTTCGACCAAGTGGGATCTGTTGTGCATTTGCCCTCTTCTTTACGCCTCTCCCAAGCTCGCTCCATCATTTCCACAAAGCGGATGATGCAGCTCAGCGGAAGCACCTTGAATTCCTTTGGTTGCGGATAGCCGGTACCAAAGTAATGCATTCTTTGTCTGGCAAGGGCATGACATTCACACAATAAGTGTTCCATAGTCTCATCCTCCTCGCCACACATTCTACAGTCTAAACTATCCAACAGTCCCATCTTGGCCAAGAGATCCTTAACCCCGAAGTGACCTGTGAACACCCCAAATATGATTATGAGTTGCTTCCTACTGGTTTTCCAGAGCTTGTTAGTCCAGCCCGAGTCCACTCCTTCTATGATAAGCTTAGAGTGCCTTAAGCCCGCCCCATTCCTCCACTCGCGTTGGTCTTTGGTTTTGGCGTAGGCTATAAGGCCGAAATTATGGTTCCCTGTGAGAGTCCCACAAATGGTTCTGGACCTACAAAGTGATTTGTAGACCCCCCTCTTGCAAGCTCATCCGCTCTTTCGTTGCCGATGTAGCCCTCGTGCCCTAGTATCTAAACTAGGTGCACCTTATTGTGCTTTCCAAGCTTGTTCAGTGCCTGGACGCCATTATAGACTAGTCTAGAATCCACTTTCGGTGCCGTGAGCGCTTTAAGGGCCGCTTGACTGTCACTGAGTATATAGATGGTCTCCCCTCTGGTTTGCCTGTCTATATTCTCCTGTGCACAAGCAATTATGACGTATGTCTCCGCCTGAAAGTCGGTTACCAAACTACCCATGCTTACACTACTACTGTAGTCATTCGCATAAATATCTGCTCCCGTACCGGATCCCATTTTAGATCCGTCCGTGTACCATATGCTGTCTTCGATACCAGACCTCGCTGGCCCATTCAGCCCTGGATGGAACTTTTGTTGTGTAGTTCCTATGGAATACATACTTGGGTAGCATTTTGTCGCATCCCATGTTTGTTATTCTCTCTAAGAAACCGCCAGTCTCCATGTTTGTGTGCTTAGTATTTGGCTTGCTGTCGCTCCACATTCCAAGAGTTCTTACCGGCTATGATTATTTTCTGTTTGGCCTAAAGGTTGAGTGGTAGAGAATGCCTCATGTCATTAAGTTCGCATTAGTAAAATAATTGTAACTTGTTACTGTGGAATAAAGTTCAAATAAATAAATACTGTTAGGTGTTAAGAAATCAAGAGGTGTTTGAAAATTCGTTTTGTGCACAACAGGGGCTCAGGCTCAAAATGTATTATTAAAAAAATATACGTAGTGATGAAAATCCCATTCAAATATCTCAAAACATTTCGAAGCTACAACCGTTTTAATATTGCTTAATAAAGAGAGAAAACGTTCGAGGTTTATATGAAGTTTCACATGAAGGTGCGTTATGCGGAAAAGTGACAGAATATATCCCCTCTTAAAACTTTGGACACATAACTTTGTGATTATTATTCATAACTTTTTTCTCCATTTGACAATATTTAATAACTGTCTATAAGATTCAACTTCAATGTTTTCCCTTTGGAGCAGCTAAAGGAAAACATTGAAATTGAATCTTATAGAGAGTTGAAGGAAAAGGCAGAGAATCGAACAGAATGGAAATTACTGCACCGACAAGAGCCAAGCTCTTAAATAAATGATGATAACAATATTTTGAATCCTTTTTCGACAAAATTCATCATTATTGGTTATTTCATTTGGCGTCTACACCCCTATGAGGTAAGTTGCAATAATTAAAATTTTCATAAATATTGGGACTACAATTTTGTTATATTTATTAGTACAACACTGTAGTAAGTGCATAATTTTTTGCTATAATCTTTGAAAAAAAAATCCTAGTAGCGAATCGCATCAAAAACGAACGCGGCCAAAGCCGAATCGTTCCAGTAACATAATATCGTCATAGAATATTGAATAATTCGGTATCTAAGGTTACTATCGTACTATTGGGGTTCGGAACATCAGTATACGGCTTTTCGGAGCAAGATACATACATTTACCCGGGGAAATTTACGTATTTTTTTAGCTTGTAAGGGATAACCTTTACAGGGATATTTTGAATAGGAGGTAGGTAGATAACAACCTTTGTTTTACATGTCTTTTACATATTTTTTGATGTTACTACATAGTTAAATATTTTCAAATTAATGGCAAAATTTTAAAATATAATGATCCGAACCGCATTCGAACCGGTGACCACAGGTACCTATTCATGGCCCGTCGCTACTAACCAACTGAGCTATCGGAACAATCTGTATCGGCCACTAAATCTTTCAATCAGTACCTGCCTGCCTGTGGTCTGTTGTTGCCTGTGGTCGCCGGCTCGAATCCGGCGCAACGCATAAAAAAAAACCCTTTAATTTGAAATTTATACCAAAGAGTATAAGTAATAAGTATATTTATGTAAAGAGTGTCAACACCAAGAAATTACTGGTCCCACAGCCGCCTAGTAGCAAGTGGATTGAACTACTCTGATCTGACGCACGCATGCGTGCAGCGTGCACATACACACTAACGCACACATACATATTCACGCACCACACACACACACACGCACACACACGTATACAAAAATTTTATAAATAGATACTGTGGCTAAAACTATTCTTGATTTTATTTTAATTTGATTTAAATGTGTTTTCATTCAATGTTTTTTTATAGACACTACATTGACATTTATTTACTGACTGACACGTAGGTATGTATACTTCATCTAAAACCACAAAGGCCGAACAACAAACACAATTCCTTATTAATGAGATATTTGTTCATGTTCAGTTAAATAAAATGGATAATTAATAAGTTCTATCTCAAAACATAACAATGTATTTTATTTCATTTCTAAATCCTAAAATTTATTGTCGTGGGTCGATTGTACTGACATAAATAGATGTCAGTACAATATTCTGTCAAGAACATTAAATACAGCGATCCACTTCGCCAGGGATGTCACTACTTTCCATACAATCAATCGGCGTGTCGCCTCTTTTCTACGTTTCCAGCCCCTGATTTATACATTATGTTAGCAGCGTTACTGCTTAATCTATGCACACATTTAGGCGTATCCCAGCCACTCTTAAAATTATCCCGGATATTGCTAAGGGGTTGATGATCAACATTTTTTATAACTACATACATCAGACATCTGCGAATACTTCTAGTTTCTGCGTAAAAAAATTGGATATAAGGTGTTTATTTCGAGAATATTATTTAAAGCTGCCTTGTGTACAGTCAGCGTCATATAGTTAGTAGCAGCTAGAGTAGCCAAATATTTCGTAACACACCCTTATTCTTACAGTAATAAAGACGTGTACCGAAATATTTGGCTACCTTGGCTGCTACTAACTATGTGACGCTGACTGTACAGTAAGTCATCTGTTCTAAGTTACATTCATACAATACTTTCATATTCACGCCCATGTTCCCAGAAGAAGTAAACAGAGCATATTCAAATTAGTTTTCAATGGCACTTCTACCAGTTCTGGGTTTGAAGATAAAGAAATATTGCAATGACAGATTGCTAGCTTAACGCCCACCACACACTTCAACCCGATCCCGTAGTCGTCTTACAACACCCAAGGGAAGAAAAGCGGTGCACGATGGTGCTATTCTTATACTATGCCACACGGGCTCTAAGATGATACATATAAATACATATAATATAATAAACCTTTTCATCACACTTGCTCGAAAAGGGCTTCATAATGCGCAGACATACAGAGCTGTAATAGCCTGTGTTACGCCCACGGGCGTAATGGTTTTTTTTCTTAAATTGTATCTGTCATTCATGCGGCAGTTACAAAGCAAAGAGGTTTTATATCAAATACGATGTCTGAAAACGTATTAATAAATAAATTTAAACTTAAAAAACTACTTAAACATGTTTTACCGAATTATTTACAGATTTAATATGTAGTTATTTAGTGTCTATGTAAAATGTTTTTAAGTGTTTTCAAATCGTGGCTCATACCGAAGGGTCTTTGCCATACGCGCCTCACGTCAAATTCAACAAAATGGACGACTGACATGTTGCAGTTTTTATTAAGATTTGTATTCATTTCATCTAAAATGTATTTGTTTCCTCGCAAATGTGATGAAAAACATTGTGTATAACACGGGCGTAAGAATATTGCAAACTCGAGTCATCAAAAGCCCTCCGCCTTCGGTGTCGGGCTTCTGATAGACTCTTGTTCGCAATATTCCACTTACGCCCCTCGTTAAACAATGTACTATTGTAACATCGCGAAGGAATCGAAGGAGTTATACAGATAATGAGACATCCAGATAGATAATTTAATGCAGTTTAAGATACTGATACTCTGTGCGACTTATATTATAATTGTGTAAAAAAAACTATGATACGAAAAAGGGTTCTGTAACACAGGGTTTCGCAGCTCAGGACGCAGGGTCGTGATATGCATATTGTGTTTCTTTTGTAGAATAAACTTTTTTAGTAATTTTTGGGGTTCGTTAGATTCAGATCACGTGAAATTGAACCTTCTGTTAACATACCAAAGTTCTTTCCACTCTACTGGCGTCGTGATTTTCCCCATAGTCGGTTAGTAAGGAACACCAATGAGCCTCGTTTAATATCGTTCGAAGCAACACTGATCCTCCGGGCCATAAATAATAAGTGCGAGATTGATGGAGTCATGACGAACTTATGAAGACAAATACTCTCCTTTTGAGCCCATTAATCAGTCAGGTCAGACTCACGGGGCTAGTAAACTTAAAAAATATATATTTTGCTAAAACAAAGATTTAACTGTATACAATCACAGGTTTACGATCTATAAGTGTAAACGTACTTTGAGTATGGACAGTTGAGTTTCACTTAAGGGATTATATTCTGGGGAAACTCCGCTGACTGGAAAGTGTTTAGAACGCTCTCAAAAAATATTGGCTCTATTAAATCTAAAATGAACTCGTAACTCGTACTACCTACAGTCACGGTAGCATAAAACCTTGCGATTAAAGCACTGACCTGAATTAGATAACATTTAGTATACACAAAGGCTGATGAGCCCTGAAAAAGCCATTTTATCCCAGAAATCATTAAAACTAGGCTAAGATTATGTATAAAACAATAAGGAAGAATACCACTCGATTGAGCTAAATTCGTAGCTAATATTTTCAATATATAATCAATAAAAGGAATATTTAACCAACCAATAGAACGTAACTCAAAGCAAAATGGCATCATCCTACTCAAAGAACCCTAGATGAAAATTCCAGATAAATATTATGAGAATGCTTACTTATCTAAAAATAACATTTATTCTGAATATTCCATAATCTACCGTAACCTCTACGAGCCGGCCTATTCCCTGGTGAATATTATTTTAGAGTTCCGTAATATGAAGAAAAGCCTACCTACTACTAAGTAAATCACAATCAAAAATAGAACCAGTCCCAAACTGACTATTTTGTGTACGTCGATATAACATACTTTCGTAATATACACACACTGAAATCGATAGAAAACGGGGTACGGCCTTGTTTGCCACCGACGTTTTATTAACCTAAGACTTATGGTATGGGGTTTTTGGAAACCATAAAAACATAATTGTGCTACTAAAAAACATCGTTTTAAGTTATTCAAGTTTAGAATCTTTTAGACGGTGTTATGTAACTAGAATTAAAAACTGCCCAAATCCAGTGAATGATCAGCGGTGTTCATTCACTGGCAACGCCTGTTTTATTGTTTTTGACATATATTATGTTATCTTCTAGCGGTTGTAATAAGATTTATTCTTTGTTAAACTTTTGTGACATAACCACAAAAGTTTTGTCTATCGATGGCCAGTGTTCGAACAAACCTTATTTTCAAACATGAACTAGATTCATTCCCTGGTTTATCGATACCCAGCGAATAAACATCGATCGATAATTACCAGATAATGAACCAACGTTTGTTACAGTTTTTCAATGGTTTTAGAAAAAGTACTTAGACCCTTAACTACAATTCCATGTGTTGGCATATCGAGACGACTCTAAACATAATCGCTAAACAGCAATTTACTTAAACCAATAAACCAGAAATATAACAGTAGTTCATTCACTGGGTTTCAGTTGTTCATTTACTAGAAAACCGTGTTCATTCATTGGTGATTTCCCATTTTTCTACCTCAAAGTTCATATTATAACTTTAAATTATGGAAAACTATTGCAAAAATAAAGTAATTTCAGCAACGAGAATACTTGTTTGTGTGTGACTAAGGTAAGTTCTCCAGTGAATGAACACTTGAGTAATTGTTGACTTCAGAAATTGTTTTATGTAAGCTATGCTTAATATCAGCTATGATTGTTTTTATAGCTCAAACAAGTATTCTATTCACTGGAGAACTTCAACTTTTTTCTTGAACTTTTCTCCAGTGAATGAACACTTGAGTAATTGTTGACTTCAGAAATTGTTTTATGTGAGCTATGCTATGTTCGGGTGAATTCACCTATTTAATAAGAACGTGTAAGGCCGTGGTCTGGATGCCAGCGGGTTGCGGAGCGACGAGCGGCAGATCATACATTCGAGCGACTTCACTGTATGGGCAGCCGCTCGTCGCCCCGCTGCCCGATGGCGTCCAGCTCACGACAGAGCAAGCGCGAGAAGAATGAGGCCCGAGGCTTGTTTTCAGCGCTCACGGACTGTGCTTGCGTTTGTGAGCTCGCCTTACCTACCTTAGGCCGTGGACTGGACGCTAGCGGGCAGCGGGGCGACGAACGTGCTGCGTTCATAGATTGAACTCGATCAAATGTATGAACTACCGCTCATCGGCCGCTGGCTCTAGCTTCCCGCGGCCGTAAGAGGGTGCATTGGAAATTATCGCGAGCTTTGAAACGCCGTTCTGCCTAGATTAAGAAACGATAAGATCTTGTTTTCAGATATATGATTCTCGACTATATTATTGTTTATCTGATTTAATCGATACACGATTGCCTAAAATTTTCTCCATAGCAAAAAACCCAAAGTTGGTTCTGTATTTTCCTTTATTTACTCAGCCTACTCAAATAATACATTATTTAACGACACAATCAAGTTAATACGATAGTATTTTATCTCATCTTAATTCTCACTTAATGAAATATAAATAAAACTTCAGTAAGTTGCGTATTTATCGAAATTTGTCCAAAAAAGCCATTCCCGAATACTGTTGCATCTCTTTTTCTCGTGCGCGGAAGCCATAAGCGTGTCTCTGTCAAGGAGCGTGTTCAACTCGAATCAAGGCATCCCCAGGCAAGTACGGCGCCTCTTGTATGTAGTTGTTACATGCTTGAAAACACATTACGTATACAAAGTAACACACATAAAATAAATGCCTATTTGAATAATCAACAACATAGAAGTAAACATTTTTTCAGTTTTCAACTATATGACTACTTATAACATCCACGGAACCAATTTAGTTTTTTCAAAGTATAGTCTTACCGTCCTTTCGAGGTTAAAGTACGGAGATATTCATCATTTTAGATGGGGGCGTAGCCCCGCGAAAAATAAGGCGTCTTTTATATTGCATAGCTGTTTACTGTTTACATTTATTTAATACTAGCTTCTGCCAGCGACTCCGTCCGCGTGGAAGTCGTTTATATCGAAGGTCCATACAAATTTTCACCCCCCATTTCATCCCCTTAGGAAGTGATTTTCGGGATAATAACGATCCTAGTTTAGGCGTGAAGAGGTAACGGAAAACAGGCACACAGATAGACAGACATACATACGCTTTTATAATATTATATTAGTATGGATGGACGTTGTTATAAACAAAAAGTATAAATATGAAAGCACTTTATTGAACACAGTAACAGGTTGAAACATAAGATTAAAGTGCAAACACAAAGGTGAACTTATCCCTATTAGGGATTTATTTATTTATTAAGTACAAGCACATCATCACTACATAGTATAAAACAAAGTCGCTTCCCGCTGTCTGTCCCTATGTATGCTTAGAACTTTAAAACTACGCAACGGATATTTTTTTAATATACATTTAGAGATATATACGGATTTTGCCGAATATTCGGCCTAACATTCGGTTCAGATCTTACCGAACCGAATTATTCGCTAAAACTAAATAGGTTTTGACCGACCTTGGCATTGTCAATGTCAACATTTACAATAAAATTGTTATTATGGTGAATTAGTGACAGACGTTGATATGGTGATTAAACTGAATAATACAGCTTACTTACTAAAATCAAGTTTTCTTGTTTCGTTACATGCCTAATAACAATAAATATAGAACTTAACTTTTAAGAGCTAAAAATAGTATGAATTATTTATTTATTATCAGATAAATATCATGTTTATTCGGTAAATATTCGGCAGTTTTACCGAATAATTCGGCCGAATACCGAACATTGAAAAACATGCGGAATATGCCGAATACTGAATAATTAGCGAATATTCGGCGCATGTGCACGCAGGTGGCTATATATTACATTTCACAAGCTAGTCTATTAGTAGGTATTTATGTCTGATATATACAACAAAAGGGATCTCTTCCAGCTTAGCTTTGAGCAATTGAATGGAAAGTAGCTCAAACGAGATAGACAAACTAACGCCAACTACAAATACCGTCATTAAAACTAGAGGACAATTAACGAAATAAAAGGTCATTTAAAAATAACACACTGTGTAGTATCTTTATATAATGATTTACTATCAAAACATGATATTTGAAACTTATTAATAATCAAACCTGAATATATTACTAATACAAGCAATTATTATACCCGAAAAAAAAATACAAAAAGCAAAAATGACCCGAGGAGGATTTGAACCTCCGACTACCTCTACTGAAACAGCTGGGATGCTCTGACCGCTAAGCTACCGGGTCGATGCGTCCAAGCGTCGAAATTAGGCTACATAACGTCAAGGTTAAGTACCTATTCAAAATGTTCATATTTTAGGATGGCTCGGTCGCTTTAGGATTTGTATCGCCTCCACTCTAATTATATGCACGTTATACTTTATTTACGAGGCTTTAGCGGTGACAATAAATCTACATCTATCTACACTAATATTATAAAGAGGAAAGATTTGATTGTTTGTATTGAATAGGCTCCGAAATTACTAGACCGATTTGAAAAATTATTTTACCATTCGAAGCCGACATTGTCCCTGATGAACATAGGCTACTTTTTACCGCGGCAAAATGCTTCATTTCTACGCACTAACCGTACGAAGCCGGGCCGGGCAGCTAGTAAATAATAAATAACTATTAATTATTATTAGGGGACAATCGTACCATAGGGCCCATATCTAGTAAGCTCAATAAGGCTTATTAATATGTGACTATACGACGGTATGTATATACCTAACAAATATAAATACTAAAATACCCAGAAATCATACAAAACAACACACACATATACCTATGTCCTGCCTGGATTTGAGCTCAGGACCTTCAGTTTCGCAGAACGCAGAACTAGTGCCTATGCCAAATCTTGGGATTAGATGTCAAAGCGGGCCACGGGCTTCTTTAGGGCACAACCGGGAATAACACTAGGATTATGATGATGACCGATGAGGTTACTACCTACCCTCTAGGCCCAAATGGATTAGGTCAATCAAATATTCTCTGATGTGATTCCGTCCCGATAACCACACGACCACATAACACATGACAGAGTTTCTTAGACAATATGTCACCACAAACTTAGATATACAGGGTGTTTTTCTGAATTTCCTTGAACTTCGGCATATTGCAGAGTCCATTCACCAAAACAAAGTAGCATAATTAGTTTTTCAAAAAAAAAAATAGTTTTTTTTTCGATTTTCATACAAAATAATTAAATTTAGCATTAACGGTTATTGTACAAGGGTCTTAAGAGTTAATGAAAAGTTAGTGTCAAATGTGATAATGTTCAAATGACATCACATGACATGCACGTCAAAAAACCGTTTACACTGGTTAAAGTTGCATAACTGATTAAATTAAAATGTTGAATATCTTGCTAACAGTAAGAGTTAAGATACTGGTGTCTTGGAGAAATTACCTTTATTTGACCTAAGCTATGCCCCCTTTCAATTAACGGAAATTGGCGGGAACACGTTGTATATACAAATAACAAGGAATTTAAAATTTCTTTAAACCCATACATATCGCATTTTTTTAAAGTGATTCAGAAACGTACGTACCGTACGTGACCGTAGCAACTAGCGATAGAAGAAATTGAGTTCACCAACCTGTACCCATCACAAAAATCCGCGCGTCAAATCGTTATTGCCAACAAAAAGCTATGCGGAGCTAGTTTGGGGCGAAAAGGCCGGAATACCGGCCGGGACGGCTATAACATAATTTCCAATTGGCCGATTGTTCAGTCGCCCTACGGAACCGAAATTAATATCGCTTCCGTTTGTAACATCTGACGTGTGTAGGCCGGCCGCACACGGTTACGGCCTGTGTTTTGAAATTAACAATGAAAATGAAAAGATTTTTTTTTTTAATAACAATAACTATGTTATTGTATGTAAATGTTGATATAATGTGTATTTTTGTCAGTGTATAGTCTTTCTTATAATAAGTTAAGTTGTTTATATACAGTTTTTCTATTTCACCTACCCAAATCATAATTATAATTATTTTGCATCGTCTCCACCACCGCACATAAGACCGCCTGTTGTCTACCATTGTTTATTTTTAATTCACCTTTGTTTTTCCATTATGAGCAATAATGAATATTTGTATTGTATTGTATTGTAAATCAGTATGTACAAACTTTTTTTTAGGATTAGAAATACGGTAAACAAAGAAGCAGTCGTCGTCAACCTTTTCTTTTTCCTATGTAATATATAAAAAGTGCGTATTTCCACATATATTATACCACCATTCTAAATAATCTGTTCTCCATACAATTATATCAGGCAATATTCCGGCAGTTTCAGCCGTTTTTTGAAGTGGAGTGGGGATGGGGAAAAATTGTTAAATATGAATATGAGTTTTGTGACGTCAGATGTGAAGGAGGTCACTTTTTGCTGCTAGCCGATTCAACTTCATTCAAAACTGAACGCTATTCGTAAGAGTATAAAGCCGTTAAACACTTTTTCAATAGCATATTCTGCAAATAAGTTTGTAATAATACCAACGCGTCCTTCACCGTTTCGCTATTGAGAAAATTAGAATAGTTCGAATTTAGACATTATTCCTAAAGAGATAAAGCTTTGAAAAATATTTGGCAACGGCAAAATCAAATTGGTATTGTGTTTGCCGCCGCCCGTCGGCGCGCCGGACCTCGGCACCGTTGCGCCGCGGCGGCGCGTTGGGCCCGTCGCACCCAACGCGCCCGCGGGCCGTCCGCCTAAATAATTGATAATTGTTTATAAAGTTGCGTCAAATTCATTTTTAGGGTGACACCGTAAGATGTCACGTGACCTGATCGAAAAACTGTTACAATGTTATTGAGTTTTCACTTCTGCCGGCACTCCCGGAGTGCAACCCGGTCTTTTTTTTTACTAAATCTAAGTACCTTACCCGGAAAATCATCCTTGCTGCAAAGTTCACACACCAACTTGTAAATGTTGACCACCATACGTTTCTCATTTGTTGTAAATGGACTCTGTTTCTGCCTCTTTGCTTTTGTTGAAGGCAAAACGTGGTTGGACTAAAGCAAAGGGGGAGATAAAAAAGAATTTGATTTTTTTTTACCAAAAGTGTCTTTTTTGCAAGCCACTTGGGCCTGCCTCTGGTTGGTCCATCGCAGTCCGCACGCCACCACACACAGCGAAAAATTAAATCTTAATAATAATTAACAAATAGATACTCGTATAATAATCTCGTAATCTGAAATCAATAAATTTGTTGATGACCAAGAAAACAAGAAAAGAACGTGATACGATTGTCAATTTTGCCAAACCTCTTCTTCTTTAGGTTTTTTATTATGCAACCTTTCTAGAACTGAATAACGAAATTTAAAATAACAGTCAAAAAATAAATACTTTCAAAATAAATATATTGTTGTAAATATTATTCAGATATAAATAATGAAAACACTTCTATCATTTTAGGGTCGACAACAATAATGTAAGTCTTTTTTAATGGCTGTCTGAGATACTTTGACAGTTGTGTGGCATAAAGTGTCTTATATAAAAGACCTTGTGCTTCGTGCTTTATCCTTCTTTCTAATGCTAAAAAAACGCACTATAGTAGTGATCGCTGTACATCTATCTCAGCTTTTATGTATGCTTGGCTGCTTGAGGTTAGAAAACCCGAAGAACAATGAACAATTAAGTATAGTAAAGAAACCTCTCTGGCCAAGTGAGATTCCACTAAGGGTTTGGGTCATGATCACTGTGAGTTCAATGTCTCTTTATTTAATGTCGTACCTAAATGATAAATAAAAATAGACAATAATAATAGAAGCTGTTAAGATTGAGAAATTGAAGGTTAGTTTGGTTATAATGTAGGTATTTATATTTTGTGTGTTTTAATCGGTCTTACATTAATATTCATATTTTAAAAGTCCTAATAAAATAGTCATTAACGAACGCTGTCTTCATTATAATAAATAAGTACCTATAATAATATGCATTTAATTTAATTCATATATATAATATAATATCATCTACATCTTTAACTATAACATATAAAGACTAATATATGTAAAAAGAAAGAAAGAAGACATTTATTCACATACATACAATTATAAAAACTACTCCATATAGTGGCCCCATACAAACTTTTATATACCCCCTCAGGGGATGATTTCGGGGATAATAACTATCCTATGTCCTTCCCCGGGATTCAAAATATCTCCATACCAAATTTAATCTGAATCGGTTCAGCGATTTAAGCGTGAAGAGGTCACATACATACTGAAACACTTTTGCATTTATAATATTACTAGCTTCTGCCCGCGACTCCGTCCGCGTGGAACTCGTTTATATCGTAGCTCCATACAAACTTCAACCCCCCATTTCATCCCCTTAGGGGGTGATTTCCAGGATGAAAACTATCCTATGTCCTTCCCCGAGATTCAAACTATCTCCATACCAAATTTCATCGCAATCGGTTCAGCGGTTTAAGCGTGAAGAGGTAACAGTCAGACAGACAGACAGACACACTTTTATAATATTAGTATGGATATGGATATGGATAGTATAGTATGGATACTTGAGTTATACATACTAAGACAAATAAATCTTAAATAAATAAATATTGGGGGACAATTCACACAGATCAACCTAGTCCCAAACTAAGCAAAGCTTGTACAATGGGTATTAGGCGACGATATACTTACTTATAGATACATACTTAAATACATAGAAAACCTCCATAACTCAGAAACAAATATTCGTGTTCGTCACACAAATATTTGCACTTACCAGGATTCGAACCCGGGACCTCGTGCTTCATAGGCAGGGTCACTACCCACTAGTCTACGGATGCTGTTAAGGTGCATAATATGGTGCATGAACACTACTTACAGATTTATTAACCTCGCGTGCAACCGGCCTGAAATGTCAACGCCTTTGTAACATTGCCAGACGTCACATTGCCAACCACCCGCATTTTAAGGTGCGAAGCCAATTTCGTCGTCACTTGTTTTATTTTGTTGTTATGCTGATTTGTATACGTGTCATTTGTTTCACTGTGTGACGTCACATTTCAAACCACCCCCATTTTAAGGTGCAAAGACAATTTCGTCGCCAATTGTTTCACTTTGTTGTTATGCTGATTTGTATTTCATTTGTTTTTATGTGTGAACTGGGATGGTTCGATATATTTTTAGTAGGTACGGAATATTTTTACAGAACTTCTCTTCTCTTTGTGCCTAGTTAAAAGCAATTTTATTGTCCCCTTTACACGAAACAAATTATTTAATTAAATATGGTTTATTGTTCCATTATATTCTTTCTGTGTATCATATCGTTTATAAAATGATCGGGGTAACTTCCTCGTTAAAAATAACACGAAACAAAAATATTTAATTAAATATTTTTTTCCGTGAAAAGGGACAGGATCCTGTCGGGGGCTACAGACGAAGATGGTTTATTTTTCCATTAGATTAGATTAGATTAGATTTATTTATTACACGATAAAAATTACAATATAAATTTGCATAAATGTCAAGATTACAAGAATTTCTACCATGTTCGTCAATTTTAATAATAAAGACTTAATGAGTCAGTTGACTGTTAAATACAAAATATTATATTATTCTATCTCCCAAAAAGGATCGTCATTCATTATACACAATAACATAATATTTTCTAAACTATAAGTATGTCAAAACTACATATTTAATAATGATTGTCACGTTTAAAAACAGGAATAAGTAATAATAATAGTTCATAACATTGATAAATATAAAGTTAACAAAAATAAATGTCAATTTTAGAAAAACAAGATACACAATTAAAAAGTCATTTCCATGTACTCGTTAACGGAGTACAGAGGGTTTTCCAACAAAAGATTTCTCAGTTTGCGCCGGAATGTTTCGTCATATGGTTCATTCCTTAGATTGGCCGGTAAGTGTTCATAATAAGTGGGTCCGATGACGCGGGGGTTTTTTGTTGAAAGCGCCATGCGACGAGGAACCGTTCTCAAGCGCCCAGTAGAACGGAGTTGTTTCCCCGGCAAATCAACACGTACAAACTGGGAAATATTGTTTCTTACAAATAACAAACAGTCAAATAAGTATTGTGAGTAGTGCGTCATAATGCGTTGAGATTTGAAGAGTTCTCTACAAGGGTGCCTATGCTTTACTCCAACAAGTGTACGGATTGCTCGTTTTTGCACGATTAATACCCTTTTAGCATCTGTAGAGCTCCCCCAGATGAGTGTGCCGTAAGAAAGGAGTGAGTGAAAATAAGCAAAGTACACCTGTTTCAATGCCTCCCCTGAGATCATTAGATTCTTTCTCTGTATCATATCGTTCAATTTTATTGTCTTTAATTGTTAAAAACGTTGTAGACATCACCTGCACTTTTTCAAGCAAAAGGTGGCTTTGTTGGAAAGGAGGTCCCCATTAAAAATTACACTGCAATGTTGACCGTTTTGTACTTAAAACAATATAATAATTTTCACGCCACTGCTCGGAAATGTGGCAAAAGGTCAGAATTCAGGCTTCAAAGCTGGGGTTAGTCGGACATCGCACGAACTGTCCAACAATGTTATTGTTGGACAGTTTGAACTCATAGTTGTCCTTACCTTCGGCTCGTACCTCGAACCCACTCGTCCATCTATTACCTACTTTCTAGCCTTTACAACAAATAACAATGTACTATTGAATTAACAATAGTCACTATTCGAGTAAAGTATTTGTTAAACATGGCATCTTCTTTCGAAGCGTTCGTGACACGTGACTAAACAATTGCTTTGTTTGTAGGACAGACAAAAACCGTACTGTACACTTTTGCACCTTATTCCTTTCTAATGAGGCGAGAAGTGTACAGCTAGGCGTATTAATATACGAAAAATAAGGACATAGATATGTGTACAGGCCTTTATGACATCGAAAATATAGACCTGTACAGATAAATATGTCATTATTTATAGACGTATTTTAATACGCCTTAAGGTACGCCCACACCGCTGCTCAAAATACGCTAACGCACCGTAAACGCAGCAAAATGTATGAAGAATACGTGACGCATTCGACACGTCAACGCGTATACGCAGCGTTACGCACCGGTGTGGTCGCTCCCTTATTGTACCTATACATTATATTGGACGTCGTCAGAACGGGGCGGAACATGCAAACAAACATATTAAGTGATTTATTATCGTACATGTTTGCGCGTTTTTATGCATGCTTCTCTTCCCGCTCGCTAACGCGCCTCTCTCTTTTTCTCTCGGACTATATTTATTTATTTAAACTTTATTGCACATATCCAAAATAATGTACAATTGACGGACTTAATGCCAAAAGGCATTTTCTACCAGTCAACCAAAAGGCCAAACAGAGACACTTAAAATTGGTGCAGAGTATAAATGATCAACGTTTAGAGAGCGGTACAGTTAGCTGCAGAAATGTCTATAAAACTGATAGTTTTGCAAACAAAAGCTGAACGCAATAGGTGAGGGCGTAAAGCGCAGTTAGCGATAGTTACGCGGCTACACTAAACGTGTCATTCGCATACGATTTGACTAACAAGGTTGCCGTGTAACTATTCGCCGGGGTACCGGGTCCATATACGTAGGTACATAAATATGGACATAAATATATGTACACGCCTGTACACAGACCAGTAAACCTTTAGACGTCGCTTAGTTGGGCGACCCACTCTGCCACACATACGGTGAATTCACTCTATATTTGAGACACCGGACCAATCACTTACGCGCGCGGCCTTGAATGCACCAATCACAGCGCACTAGACGTCCCCCGCGCCCCGCAAGTATGGCAGCTTTGTTTGTAAGTAAAAATTAGGCTAAGCGGGGTCTTTAGGATATATGGTCTGTGTGCCTGTATTACATTGACATTAGAGTCCTCTACAGACGTTTATGTACGTATATTAATACCCCTATTTGAATCTAGTGAGTTCAACTTTCGTTTTCCAGACTATGTACCTACAAGAATATATTCGAAAGGTTATTATATTATGTATGTTACCCGTATGTATCGTACACGTAGATAAATTACTAACATTTATGTGATTGCCATATTTTCTCCATATATTTTGATGTAAAGTGATATTTATTTGCATAGTGAATAAAGACTTTCACGTTTCATGTCGCTAAACAGGATTAAGAAAACAAGAGAGAAGTCTACAGCAAATGTTTATTATGTTAGCTTCTGAAAAGAATATTCGTCTATTTATTCGTGGTAGCAAAAAAACTTTAGTATTTATTGGAAATAATACCTATTTCAGAAAGCAGATCACAACAGCTTAATAATATCGAAAAACGGGGCTAAATTTACTTCTATGTAAAAGTCTGATCATAACTTATCTAAGAAAAAGATGTTTCACTCAGAACAAAACACGCTCGCGGTATTACACGCTCATAACAACATTAGTCGCTGCTTGTGCTTAAGAAATATGAGCTAATAAGTCTGAGAGAGGCGCTTCATCTGGAGACACGTGATGTTGGCGCTGTGATAAATTGTCCGAAACTCGGCGCGCATAGGAAACAGAGGCACACAATATATTGTAACAGCTAAGCCACTAGCATATTCTTGGAAATAAAGTGGCAAAGAAGCAGAATCTGCAGGTCGATCACGTATCGCATTGTACGCGCGTTAGGTAGATCTAAATGTCACTTTTTGTATGGGAAAATGACAGTTGAGTTGTCCTAACGTGCGTTTGAAAAGTTACGTAATCACCCCTCTGGACCACACGCTAGTTGCTATCACTTGCTTGTGCCAACCACAGTTGCCAAGTTCGCGCAGCCCTAACCTGATGGTGGCAACTGTGGTTGCCAAGCTACTTCTTTGATGAAGAAAAATCTCTTTTAAAATCCGAAATCAAGCCAGCGGATAGAGACCTTCTCCTCTCGAAATCATTATTATTTGACCATTGGAGACATCATTTATTTTATTTGGACGCTGCTAATTACATCTCCATTTTGTTTTACTAGCTTCCGTCCGTGACTTCCTCTGCGCGGACCCGTCATAAAATAGATCCTTCATTTTAATCCAGGCTGTAAACTGTATTTGTGCAAAATTTCATCGTAATTGGTTGAGCCCTTTAAGCGTGATTGAGTAACAAACATTTAAACTTTCGCATTCATATTAGTAGGATTTTTTTTCGACGTTAAAGACTCTTTACATCTCTTTATCCTGGATAAGTTTGATGTAATATAATGGACCAAGGTATTTTTCTAAGTTTTCATTGTTGCTTTACCTAGACTAAGACTAGACCTCTACCTACGCTTAGTTACTACGAATCGCGGCATCTAGATATACAACGTGAAACAAAAATAACGCAAAATCGTATAAGGGCAAAACATGTATCGTGTTCTGATAAGAAAAAACCGGCCTAGTGCGAGTCGGACTCTCGCACGAAGGGTTCCGTACCATTATCTATTAAATCAGTTTAAAAAAAAGTTTGTTGTATGGGAGGCCCCCTTCAATATTTATTTTATTTTATTTTTAGTATTTGTTGTTATAGCGGCAACAGAAATACTTAATTTGTGGAAATTTCAACTGTCTAGCTATCGCGGTTCTTGAGATACAGCCGGTGACAGACGAACGGACAAACAGCCTGAAAAAAAAAACGTTTGTTGTATGGCTACCCCCCTTAAATATTTTTTTTATTTCGTTTTTAGTATTTGTTGTTATAGCGGCAACAGAAATACATAATCTGTGAAAATTTCAACTGTCTAGCTATCGCGGTTCTTGAGATACAGCCTGGCGACAGACAAAACGGCAAAAAAAACACGTTTGTTGTATGGGAGCCCCCCTTAAATATTTATCTCTACACCGGACTTGACGACGCAACGGAGCCACACTGTTTCGTCGCCTTAATAATAATTCGTTTTTTAATATTATATTGTATGAATGTTAGTCTGTAAGGTATTTGTAACTATGGGCCTTAGTTGCCTGAAATAAATGTTTTATTAGTTTTATTATTATTATTAAATATCTTCGTAGAACACTGGGCACTTATGTCATAAAGATTAAAAGTGTCTTTGTTTTCCATCAATTTTTGGAGTATTTTTTTACATTTTGCAAGATTTTTTGTATTTAAAATGTACAATAATGTTGATAGTAATCCAGTTGAGTAAATGAAGCTAGGTATGCTGTTACTTTAAAGAAAGAAAAAGTTTTCTTGTTTTTTTTTGTCCCTTGGAAGTGATTGCTGATTGGCTTAATTTAATAATCCATCGTTGAATTTCTTACTCCTATTACAGGCCACACCTTATATATATTTTTAATTTAGCCCATTTAACAAACGGCGGAAAATTAGATCGGTAGTGAAGGTCTAAGCCCCATTTTGATGTCTTTGAAGTTTGTGTAAAATAATATTTTATATTAAATGAATATTGCCTGTAAAACGTGAAAGGTTCCGCTTTCGCTACGATAACTGCGAGAAATACTACTTTAGAACAGATTTCAATTAAAAGGTGGTCCTCAATATCTTCGCTTCGCCATGATGATTGTGGCGCCGAAAATATGTTTACAGTTGAAATTTTCTTTGCTGGCCGACATTTTATGAAAACAGTCATTTGATTTCTAATCTTCTAGCTTGGGTGTTAAAGTTGCTTATTGAACGGGGGAGTTTGATACAACTAGAATAACTTTAAGTAAAAACTTTTGCACTTTACTCCGCCCTAATAAGGCAAAAATGGGTTACACCTTGTTTTACCGACAAATATTCCATGGAATGTATGTTTCGCAAAATTTTAATTTCATCGAAAACCTTTTTTTTTATGATTAGGACACTTTTCAGGATTATTATAAAACAAACGTAACCTAACCTCAGGGGTTCTGCAGAATGACTTTTAGCTGTACCTAAAAAAAATACTGTTTCTCAGTGACGAAAATTCGGCGAAACAATGCATTCGGTGAAACGTTTGTCGGTAAAATAAGGAGACACCAGTTTCTTCCTGTTATCTCGATGGTATCCTTAGCCCACCGTCTTTTTGGTAAACCGGTATTAGAAAATGGGTATACCTACCATTAATCAAAGGTGGTGATTATATACTTTGGACGTAATCGGTTGATCTGATGAAGGAATTATAAAGACACAAGTATACCAATTTGAGTATTGTGTATACTGCCCCTGAAAAGCAGAATTTTAAAATGATAGAAGATGATTTTCTTAAGGTTTTAGAAGACATTAAAATGTAAGTAGGATATGTGTAAATAAAGTGTAAATAGTAGTTTTATAGACATATTTGTAATATATTATATACTTACATTGTTGCAGTAGGATTTAAGAATTGAATTTTAAGTGGTTCTGCTGACATAAGTAGTCTGTGTTCGTGTGGAGGCTGTTTCCATACAAACTTAATAAGATACCTAAGTTACTTAACTTCTCTCAGCGTGTAATAATTAGTTTTAGGCATAAACACAATATTATTTTTGTGTAATGAGCTCCGGGGAGGCGGAGGTTTTCCCGAAGGACTACTGTTTGGGCTTTTACAAGAAAGGAATGTAGGTATATCAACGTACATGTGACACCCCTGGAGATGCAAGACTCCATATGCTACGGTGATCGCCTTACCATCAGGCGGGCCGTAAGCTTGTTTGCGACTGTCGTGGTTTAAAAATAAACTTTCCGTCGAAACTGCAAAATAACAAAAAAGCGGCCAAGTGCGTGTCGGACCACGCACAATGAGGGTTCCGTGCCTATTAAAAAGGTTGTATCGTTACTGAAATCTTATGGCACTTACGTCCTTTTCTTTAAGGAAGGCAGTTTTTAGAAATATCTCAAAAACCTTTGAATGATTCAAAGGTTTTTGAGATATTTCTAAAAACTGCCTTCCTTAAAGAAAAGGACGTAAGTGCCATAAGATTTCAGTAACGATACAACCTTTTTAATTAATTTAATAAGCCCAATTTAGGAATTTAATATGTCCATGATTTTTTTCATATTTTTAAAGTACACGGTTCAAAAATGAGAGGGGAGGGGGGGGGGGACACAATTTTAGTGACTTTCGGGGCGATTATCTCCGACTCTATTCACTGAATCAAAAAAAATTCTGAGAGACCTATATTTATTTTGAAAGGCCTATCGATTGATGTGCCACACGTGGGCTTGCAAAGAAAACAATTTTTTTGACTTTCAGTTTTATGTATGCACCCCTAAAATTTTTTTTTTTGTAATTTAATTACAAAACTATGTAGCGGCTAACAAAATACACCTTATCCTCAAAATTTTATTCAAATACACCTTATAGTTTTCGAGTAACATGCCTGTGACATACGGCCGGACAGACAGACAGACAGACATGACGAATCCATAAGGTTTCCGTTTTTTGCCATTTGCCTACGGAACCCTAAAAATGGTAAGGTCATTTCACAATTTGACGATTTGATATTGATATATTATAAACTAACAAAAAAAAGCTTGTTATTATATTGTGACGGTTTTGGCAATATACAATTTTTCTACACTTTATAATATCTAGAGTAAGATTATAAACTGACGGTGTCAATAATACATATAACGAGTATTATATCTATAAGTACGTTTTTTTTATTTTTTTATACCACGACGGTGGCAAACAAGCGTACGGCCCGCCTGATGGTAAGCGGACACCGCAGCCTATAGACGCATGCAACTCCCAAGGAGTAACATGGGCATTGCCGACCCTTTATATGTTTAAGGATTAGATGAGGATGGATGGATGGATGGTTAGGATTGGATTTTAGGGTTTACTTTTGATTACCCAGCTCACTTTTATAAGATCGGATATCCTTTTGTCTTGGACATTGGAAGCTTCGATACCTAATTATTACCTATCCAATTTACATCCATACTATCTATCCATACTCCATACTAATATTATAAATGCGAAAGTGTGTCTGTCTGTCTGTCTGTCTTTTTTTTTTTTTTTTTTTATGATATAGGAGGCAAACGAGCAGACGGATCACCTGATGGTAAGCGATTACCGCCGCCCATGGACACTTGCAACACCAGAGGTGTTGTGAGTGCGTTGCCGGCCTTTAAGATGGGAGTACGCTCTTTTCTTGAAGGTTTGAAGGTCGTATCGGTCCGGAAATACCGCAGGCGACAATCCATTCCACAGTTTAGCTCTGCGAGGCAGGAAGTTTACTGTTACCTCTTCACGCTTAAACCGCTGAACCGATTGCGATGAAATTTGGTATGGAGATAGTTTGAATCCCGAGGAAGGACATAGGATAGTTTTCATTCTGGAAATCACCCCCTAAGGGGATGATATGGGGGGTTGAAGTTTGTATGGAGCTGCGATATAAACGATTTCCACGCGGACGGAGTCGCGGGCAGAAGCTAGTACTCCATACTTATACTTATTACTTATTACTTATATTACTTATTATCCATACTAATATTATAAATGCGAAAGTGTGTCTGTCTGTCTGTCTGTCTGTTACCTCTTCACGCTTAAACCGCTGAACCGATTGCGATGAAATTTGGTATGGATATAGTTTGAATCCCGGGGAAGGACAAAGGATAGTTTTCATCCTGGAAATCCCCCCCTAAGGGGATGAAATGGGGGGTAGAAGTTTGTATGGAGCTGCGATATAAACGATTTCCACGCGGACGGAATCGCGGGCAGAAGCTAGTAATATTATAAATGCGAAAGTGTGTCTGTCTGTCTATCTGTCTGTTACCTCTTCACGCTTAAACCGCTGAACCAATTTGGATGGTATATTTATTTGAACCATCAGTCTTGAAGATTTCGTTTCTCCTCTGATATTCGGCTCGAACACGGTCTTCAGGTCGGAGGCTAAAATCCATTTTGGGTCGTTGTACCACAGAAGTAATAAGTAATATTAATTTGAACAATAGCTGATAGGGATATTTATTATGGATAATAATTAAAACATACTATGGTAATAAAGTAAAGTAAAACGAATAGTTACTAATCTAAACTCAACCATTTCATTAGCCAATCAATTGTTGTCAAAATTTTCAATAGGGATGCGGACTAAGATTTTTTTACAATGCCATTCGAACTAGTTTTTGGAGAGGAACAAATGTTTGTATGGGAGCAACTACAATTAAAGAACATAAATACATAAAAATTTGAGACAAAGATTGACGTCGCGGGCGGCAGCGGAAAACGCTTCATACTGATGGTGATGACGTACCCACGTATGACGTCACTTGTACAAAGTAGTTGTATCATTGTATGGAAAATCCGGTAAATTGTTGTTTCGGTCGCGAAATACTGCGTTTAAGTACATGGTTGTAATACAATTTTGTTTCTATAAAAGCGTAAGGATTCTATTGGCAGCTTTAAATTTACTCAAGGACAATAAAACAAAATGCATCATTATTCTAAACTTTCAAGGTTCATATGTTTTTCTGATTTTAATTACATTTTATAATTTATACTTTATTACGATAATTTGATGGTTTACTATCCATTTAGCATCACTACATTATCAATTTGAACATGAGGCCGCATGCCTATTACACAAATTGTAAATTATAATCAGTATAAGTACTTGATAATTTTGTCATTATAATTTTTAATTGAGAAACTTAAATAAGTAACTTTATCTAAACTTTGAAGTGTTCTATTTCACGCCAAAAGTATCGCTCTCCATTCCATATTATTTTGCAATAAAACAATTGAAAGTTTAAAATACAGTCGAAGTTTTAAAAGTTAATAATTTCGTTGTGTCGTAAGAAGTTTTTGGCAAATAAAATATTATGAAATACGGTATTTGATACAAATACAAATATTTATTCGTAACAATTGTTATAAGTCGTACAAAGTTAGAAATCCTAACTAACATATAGTTATGTAAGCAATTATAATTACAATTATATAATTTAGATTCTTAATTATTCGAAATATAAGTATTATCATATTTATAAATATTGATAAAAATCAAATTAGCTTCTTTTTATTGGGCGGCAAAAACGCTCCATTACTATGGAATTTGTATTACTTGCTTGTGATTTCACAACCAAACAAAGTCCTTATTGTTAGTTTTTATGAATTCAAATAACTTAAAATAGCAAACTAAAAAAAAGTTTGATACTTTCCTAGGATTTTCGCAATGTTTATCTGTTGCTAATGAAATGTCTACTACTCTTCACGCTTAAACCGCTAAACTGATTGAGATGGAAAGTACGGATATAGGTCGAATCCCGGGGAAGGACATCGGTTAGATTTTATTCTGGAAATCATCCCTTAAGAAAATAAAATGGTGAAAGTTTGTATGGAGCTACGATATAAACCAACGAGTTCCACGCGGACGGAGTCGCGGGCAGAAGCTATTATTTTCATAAGTGTGTGCGTCAACAATCATTCATTTTTAGAATAACTATACGCTATCCTTAACATTTTCAGATCGCAATAACAAATGTGACTTGCAAAACTTGCTTGAAAAATTACAATGTAGTCTGAAATATGATTTTGATCCTTTGCCAAAACGAGGCTAGCATCTAGATAATCTAGTTTGCGCCAATACAACTAGCGTTGTTGGAGTTTCAGTCTTGCCATTTCAATGCGACGTTATTGTTATGAAATAATATAATCACTTAAGAGTCCCCAGAAAGCTTGACTCTCCATACAAACGTAGTTTGGTTCTCGTTTTAAATCTGCATGCTGGTATAACAAGAAACTTTGTTTATAACAACAGGATCCAACAGGAAAGGAGGAAACTCTCTCTTTATTATTATTCGTTATTCCAGGTCACCGTTTTAAAATGAGAGCCAAACTCCGTTTGCATGGGGAGCCGACTTAAGTATGTCATGATTCCTGGGGACTCTAGTACAACTTGGCAGGATTGGCTTCCCACGTGATCCAAGGAACCACCATCGACCGCTTCGTCGCAAAAAATCATACATTAAATATTAGGGGACAATTAATCTTTCACAAATCGACCTAGTCCCAAACTAAGCAAAGCTTTTACTAGACGACGATAAACATACTTATATAGATAAATAAATACTTAAATACATAGAAAACATCCATGGCTCAGGAACAAATACTCGTGCTATTCACACAAATAAATGTCCTTACCGGGATTCGAACCCAGGACCTCTTGCTTCGTAGGTAGGGTCACTACCAACTAGGCTGAAGAGGTCGTCGATACACATACATATAATCTTGCCTATTTTCCAGAGAGGTAGAGAGAGATCACGGATTTTCACTTCCTACGATCTTGAACCTTTCTTGCTTCAGTCACTTGCATGACATTCTTCATATACATGCTCGTCGGCTTAGGGTACTCTTGACCTGACCTTTCTTTAGGATCTCTCCTGATTTGGTCCAAAAGAGTTCGTCGAGTACGTCCACTGTACCTTCCACTTTTCCTTCATACACTCTCTTTGTTAATCTTCCTTCGTCCATTCTCTCTACATGCCCAAACCATCTAAGCATGCCCTCGACTGGTTAGTCGCTAAAAATCCAATCAAATTAATCATCCACGCCAAAACATTTAGAAGAATCCTGTTTAATTCTTGTTGTTTGAAAACTCGGTACGAGTAATCGGATACTGGTAAACAGGATACCCCATAAATCCAGACTTAGAAAAGAAAGTTGCTAGCAATATTGTAGGGATTCAGTTTCATTGTTGTCGGATTTATTTAGTTCGAAATAAGGGATAACATAGGCTATTAAACTGCTGGGATATTTAAGAATAAGAAAGAATTTATTTATTTACCACACAAAACGCGGAAAAAAGAAAATACAATTAAAAAGGTAACCTTATATAATGTGCTAAACGGGAGCCTCACTCAGCATTTATAATTTGCTCAGTTAGTTTGCCCCTTGCCGCTGTTAATGCTCGCTTACTATTTGTCATATAAGTGTCATTAAAGTGTATTTCTTTGTCAGGAATAAGTACTTCTCTAGAGCTTCTTCCTAATTTTTTTCTCTTTATTTAAGGAGCTTGTCACACAAGTGATCATGTCCCTCCGTTATATTATAATCAACATGACATATTTTTCCTTATTAGAAATTATTCTATTGACAACACACACTTTCGAGCTAACTGCAATAGTGCTGTGGCCGCGTCTGACAGCAGGGTAGCCAAGGCACTATTGCAGGCCCAGACATCATAGCAGGTGCCAGACGTCTCCTGACAGCTTCGTTTCGGACACATGCCATTATACATTACATTATGAGATAATCTTGGCGAGGCGGAATCGATGCATTGAATCATACAATTAAATAGGGCTGTAGGCTCATGTCAAAATTGATAACGTAGTGTTGCTAAATGGATAGAAAATCATAAAATTATTGGAATAAAGTATAAATAAAAAATAAAAATAAATTATAATAAGATATGGAGCTTCAAATTTTAGAAAAATATGTATTTTTTTTTATTGTACAAGAGTAAGTTTTAAGCTACCAATAAAATCCTCGCGCTTTTATACAAAAAAAACCGGCCAAGTGCGAGTCGGACTCGCGCACGAAGGGTTCCGTACCATTATATATAATAATAAGTTACAATAGAATTTGTACGAAACTATTACTTCTTGAAGTACATTTTATAAGTTGGTCGACTATTACTCGTAAACGTGTAAAGCCTACTTAGCTGTGATAGTTTTCCTTTTAACTTCGTTATATGTACTACTACCATGATTTTTTTCACATATCCCAAAACAACCATTTAGCTAGCAGGGGGTGGGGACACTGGAGTCTAACAAAAATTAGCACTTTAAGGCTTAATATTTCACAAACGGATCGTTTAATCGAAAAATTGTTTTCACAAACCCCCCAATACTTTTAAAAGACCTATCCAACGACACCCCACACTATGGGGTAGACGACAATAAAAAAAATCATCCCCACTTTACATGTAGGGGAGGTACCCCAAAAAAAAATGTTTTTCAAGATTTTATTTTACCACTTTGTCGGCATGACTAATATGTATATTCATGCCAAGTTACAGCTTTCTAGTACCAAGAGCCTCTGAGCTAAGCTGCGGACAGACGGACGGACGGACGGACATAGCGAAACTATAAGGGTTCCGTTTTTGCCATTCTGGCTCCGGAACCCTAAAAAAGAAGCGGGTTGTGTCGGAGATACAACCGTTAATTAAGTTTAAGTGGATACTTCGTTGTTGGCTATGGGAACGCTGATAAAAAAAACCGGCCAAGCCTGCTATTATGGTGTACCCGTAAAATATATAATATATATTTGAATTAATTGATTAAAATCTGTATAAGTACAGATAAATAGGTATATATGGCAACATTGACTGACGTAGCCCATTTGACTCGCGATACATTGAAAATGGCGGTCATTTCAGCAATATTTTCATGTCCGCCACATAAACTAAATAACATTTTGTGATTAACAACTAATGGCAAATAAAAAAGGCTTAAAACATGTAACAAACAATTATTTGAAATCAGATTAGGCTTCTCTACAAAAAGTTATTCCGGAAGTCACGTGATACATTTTGAACTGTACCCATATACAAGAACGCGAGCAAAGAAGTATCCACTTCAAAAAAATTGTACGTGTATGACAACTATGGACCTAAACGCAGTATTTCGGGACCGAAACAGCAATTTACTTGAAGTTCCATACAACGATTAGTAGGTACAAATAGGTGACGTGATACATTCATGACAATTAGTATATGGAGCGTGCCGGCTGCGAGGCGCCTTTGAATATATTTTTTGGGTATTTATGTTATTTGCTCCCATACAAATATTTGTTCCTCTCCAAAAACTGGTTCGAATAGCATAGTTAAGCAATCTTAGGTCACAATATTATTATTAAAGACGTGCGCGTTCGTGTACAGTGTTACAGGGGTTCTCATTTGTTAGGCATGGACCACTTTCAGAATTTTAAAAATACCACGGACCGCTTTTGAAAAAAGATTTGAAAAAAAAATCTCATGTTTCATATATTATTATACCTAAGTACCTACGTTAAGAGTGAACGCAGTAGCTGTGGACCCCCATCAATCATGTCACGGACCCCTAAGGGGTCCAAGCCCTGCGTGTACACCCATTGCGAAGCGAAATTTTTCTCAAGATCTTCTATCGTCACATGACCGTCAGTCCCAATATTGCCGGAATTGCAAATTTTCCATGGCAACACCAAATCTGTCAGCTTGTCACAATAGTTTAACAGTAGAACCCCACAACAAACAAAAAGGGCCTTCAAGCAAATTGAAATCAACCTCGTCTTTGAAGATAATGATTACATTAAAAATTTTGCTGATCAAAAGAGTCAACAGCACCCTGATTCAAATTATACCCCGAGGGGTGCAGATTAGTCGGATTGCATTGGTATGATTTTGGTATGACTTTTGTCGCCGAGCCGCTTCCACACGCACAAATCTATTTGTTACAATGATTTCACCAAACAACTCATACGAATATCATTTCAAACTATCAAATCAAACAGATCTTCTGGCTGTTATATTGTACCTGTAATTGTCATTATATAGCTGGGCATTCACCCCATAAACATGCCGAATGGAGTAGCGCCACGAGTATATTTTACTATTGACCGCTACTGCAGGCCGCGCCAGTGTGTTGCAGGCTTTAATTGTGATTATAAAATGGCCGTGAAACAGCCTGTGACAGAAGAGTTTTCAACTCGTCAAACGGGGCAAGTTGGCACGGCGTGGCTAATCTGGCACCCTTTTACAACTGTGGCCGCCGTATTCTGAAATAGAGTATGATGATATGATACATTTTAAACAGATAAAAACCCCCCAAAAGGTTTTTTTTTTTAGATTAAATCTATATGTATACAGTGTACCAAAAATGGGGTGTGAATGTGAACCGATCAAAGGCATAACAGGTATCTTGTTCTGATATGACGCGGCGTCCAGTCCGCGGTCTTAAGATTTGAGACGAATAATAATAAATACAGAGATGGCGGCAGACTACGAACTACATAAATACGTATCCATTTCTTTCACTTTATTACAATATATCTTTTACTTTATTTATTTATTTATTTATTTATAAAAACATTTTATGACATTACAGTTATAAACCTATGCATCACAAATTAAAACTAACAATAAAAGGTTCACAATAATAGATAAACAAACAGCTTAATTTGGAACAGTAGAGCACCTAGTATCCATCGCCTCACAGAATCTCAGGCATTCACTACACACTGCCGCCCATCGCCACGCAAGCAAGTCACACTCGGGTGTCGATGTCAGGAGCGCATTGAGAAGTGAGAGGGCGCGGGGCAACGGCGAATTCCTGAGCGACACGGTCCTCGACGACGGCACGGCCAACAAGTCGCGCTGTCGAGGTCTCAGGGCTATCCTCGGGACATCAGGGACATACAGTCGCACCAGACGCTCTACAATCTCGGGACAGTCCGACTCACCACGCAAGGCCTGACATGCCGAGATCATCAGATGACAATTCCGCCTGACCTCCAAGGAGTTGTACCCGAGGGAGCCGAGAAGGTACTTTGTTGGGTACAGATACGGATAAAATCCGGATATTTTTTTATAAAGGAACCTTAAAAACGCTTTCTGAACCTTCTCAAGGAGTAAGGCATACGTCGATTCATAGGGGTTCCATATGATCGACGAAGTCTCCAGCTTACTCCTTACTAAGGCATTGTAAACCATTTTTATGGCCACCGGATCGTGAAAGTGGCGAAGGTCTCGGATCACAAAACCCAGTCTCCGAAAGCAGCTAGTGGCAAGAGAAGAAATATGCTCGTGAAAAGTGAGCCGCGTGTCAAACACTACACCCAGATCTTTGACGGAGGAGACACGATTTATCGGCTCTGTCCCCAACATATATTGAGCATATATGGGATCGAGAGAGCGGCCAAATGAACACGCACAGCACTTGGCAGGGTTAAAAAGAAGTTTGTTCTCGAGACTCCACCGAAACACCAAGTCGATGTCCCCTTGTAATGTCTTGCAATCAGCCACCTGCTCCACTCCATATATCAACTTGAGATCATCAGCATACAAGAGACATTGAGCCGCCCGAAGAACCGATTGGAGATCGTTAATCATGATCCCGAATAACAAGGGCCCTAGTATGGAGCCTTGGCTAACACCAGATCGGGTGTGGTAAGGAGCCGAGACAAAACTACCATGTCGGACGAACTGCTGTCGATCGCGCAGATAGCTGGCGAAAAAGGTTAGCAGTTTGGCAGAGAAACCAATTTTGTCAAGTTTGCTAAGCAACACATCGTTATCCACTCGATCGAAAGCCTTCGTGAAATCAAAATAGAGCACATGGACCTGGATACCTCTATCGAGATGAACAGCAATATTGTCCGTTAATATCAACAGATTCGTGTTGACCGAGCGACTAGGACGAAAGCCATGCTGCGCATCGCACAAGAAGGAGCGAACCTGTGAGGACAAAGTCCGGTGAAGTAAAGCCTCAAACAGCTTACCAAGAGTAGGAAGAACGGCTATGGGCCTATAATTCTCTACAGCGGAAGTGTCACCTGCCTTCGGGATCGGTTTGACTCTAGACAACTTCCAACTTCGAGGATATGACCCAGAAGAGATGGCCAGGTTAAAAATATACAGTATCGGGGTCGTTAGGAAATCTATACAACCCTTTACTATATACGCTGGCAAGTTATCGGGTCCAACGGAGCTAATAGCCTTTAGGCGTTTTATCCTTCCTACTTACAATATTCTTTAACTTTTTCTGTAGTCGACTGTAAACATTACCTATCTGTAAATGACTTTGTTCGAAATAAAATCAATTGAATTTAATTGAATTGAAATAATATTGAAGAGGTTATGTCTGTGAAATGAAGTTTGTATGTAGGGCGCAATGTAATCGTCGAAACTTCTCATCCGATTTTTCAAAATCTTTCACCCGTATATACTCGTAGTGAATGGATTTTTGTGATGGATTTATTATCCATATCCATACTTACCAGTGGCGGCGTATGACAAATTTCGATGGGTAACCGGGAAAAAAAAGTTGAGTGGTGGCAACTATAGGCTTGGCTATAAAAAAAATTAGGAGCCGGTGGGCTTCTTCGGCTTGTGTAGGCGCTCCGCCATTGATACTTACTAATATTATAAATGCGAAAGTGTGTCTGTCCGTCTGTCAGTTACCTCTTCACGCTTAAACCGCTAAACCGATGAAGATGTCACTTGGTATTATTCGTTTTCCCGGGAATCACCCCCTGAGGGGGTGAATTGGGGGTGAAAGTTTGTATGGAGCTATGATATAAACGAGTTTCACGCGGATGGAGTCGCAGGCAGAAGCTAGTAGGACATATTTTATCCCATGGCTCGGCCTAGATTCTTTGTAATACTACTTTGTAATAGGAGCGCAAGCAATCTGTGATACATCTAAAAAACTAAAATTTCCGTTTTTGTGGCATCAGAAATCAGAATACGTCCACCCATGCCTGGCGTGGAGCCAGATCTTCTGATCTCAAGTTCGCAGCACCTGCGGGCCGGAGTTGCTGCGCGAATATTAATGTTCAGATACTGTTTAACACTTTATTCTAAACTTTACGATTTTGCCGAAGTGACGGGGCGAAAACCGTGAATCTTTGTTTTTCGAACAATCTGTAAACTTCATCCGTTCAGCGCCTGTGACGCTCATTGTCGCCATTCATGAGGCGTGTATGCTGATAAGCAGATAAAAAAAAGCAGCCTACATATACGTTTCACTGCTGGGCACTTGCCTCCTCTCATGGATGAGAAGGAACGGGCAGTATATCTGTTGTAGTAGACTTTAGATACACCCTTGAATTTCTTCGCAGATTTATGCAGATTTCCTCACGATGTTTTTCCTTCACCAAAAAGCTAATGGTAAATATATTCCGTGCATGATTTCCGAAAAACTCATTGCTCGTGCCGAGATTCGAACCCACGACCGCCACTTGACAGCCGCATGAACCACTGGGCTACCTTAGGTTATCTGAGCTGATAGTTGTCGAAATATCGTCTGATCTTATTTCATAGAAGATTCCAGTTCTGACGTGAGCCGTGAGCAGTGACGCCTATGAAAATCATTGCAAAAATAGCTAAAAAGTCCCAGACAAACCTATCAGATAACATCAGAAATGTAAAAGCTTGCGAGAATATTTGTTACTTTTACTAAATAAAAAAAACGGTGCAACGGTGCGGTCAGAATTTCACATGAATATCTAAACGCACATTTAGGAATAAAATGGTTTAATGACTGCTCTAGTATATATGCATTTTTAGGGTTCCGTACCCAAAGGGTAAAATCGGGACCCTATTCGCTGTCCGTCCGTCTGAGAGCCTTATCACACTTGCGATTTCCAAGCGTATTTTGTATGAAGGCGATCACGCAGCGTCTTCGCCGCGACTGATAATTGTATAGAAAATACGCTCGCAAATCGCAAGTGTGATAAGGCTCTGACTGTCTCAAGAACCGCGATAGCTAGACAGTTGAAATTTTCACAGATGATGTATTTCTGTTGCCGCTATAACAACAAATACTAAAAACAAAATAAAATAAATATTTAAGGAGGGCTCCCACACAACTAACGTGTTTTTTTTGCCGTTTTGTCTGTCGCCAGGCTGTATCTCAAGAACCGCGATAGCATGACAATTGAAATTTTCACAGATTATGTATTTCTGTTGCCGCTATAACAACACATACTAAAAACAAAATAAAATAAATATTGAAGGGGGCCTCCCATACAACACACTTTTTTTTTACTGTTTTTAAAGATAATGGTACGGAACCCTTCGTGCGCGTGTCCGACTCGCACTTGGCTGTTTTTTTTTTGATTCTTAATACTTAATGGCTGCAATTGCATGCCACCGGTGGATGGGCTCTAACTATACAACTGTTAATACCCTCATGTACCTGCATTCTAGCAAATAAATGTAGGTATTTCATTTCATTTCATTACGTGTATGCACGAAGTCACGGGCGAATGCTACTCAGTCATAATAAATCTGGAATCGCGGTCCGAAATTTAAAAACTCTCGAAACTCGTTAATTTGAAATGAAATTCGAAAATAATATAAGACAAACAACCTTTAAGCGAACAAAGTGTCGCTGCCGTCATTTCTGACGCGTCGAGGGGCTGAAACTTTTTGATTAATTACATCTCCCCCGACTTGGAAATATTGCCGCATTCCAGGTGTATGGGGCTTGGGAAAGTATAGACATGACTGACGTTCGTGGACTAAAGGTGAATTCCGTGCACTGCGGCCGATCGCAGCCGCGCGCGATCGGTCGCGTGTGACTGACGCGCGCGGCATGCCACAGTGTATCAAAATGCCGCACGCGTCTGTCGCAGACTTCGCAGATCGCACGCGGCTGCGATCGCCTGCGATGCACGAAATTGCACCTGGATAAGGGAGGGAGGCCTATACTAGCAGTAATGGGTGATTACGGGCTGAAAATTATGATGATGATGATGATGGCTTGGTGCTCGCTCCAAGTGTGGTTCCAGACGGATCGGCACGAGCCGCAGCTCGCTGCGTCACAGTCAGACTTTTCATGCGATTGACTCGCTGTGCAGCGTAATTGGTGCTATGTCAATGACGCAACGCGATGCAAGGTCCTTTGTCGTTCCTTCTCTAAACTTTAAGCCCGACTTCAGGGAAATGGGCTGAATTAACGTGACAAGCGATCCACAGCCCGCCTGTCTCCTGCCTAGTGTCCGACCTTACATTACCATCATGCTACTTTGAACCGAGTGTAACACATTGTACTTTAAGGCTACCAACTACACAATGCGCCATTGTGGCCGCAGAACAGGACGTGGTTATGCGTTGGTAGTAAAGATAATGATGCTCCCTCTAACGTATCTAGTTGCATCCTGTATGTTGTGCCATGATGGCCCATTGTGTAGAGCCTTTTAGTAAGGTTCTTACCGAACGGGCCGGGCCGGATCGCGCCATTTACAAGTTGACAAAGGAATTTGAAGGTTTAATCGACCGCTCGGCTCCTCGCGGATGTGGACGGCTGCGCTCGGCTATCGTCGCATCTGACCGGCTTTTGCCTACCTACTGCACTTTATTAAAACGCAGTCGGGTGCCGCAGGGTGCCCATTGCGTTGCGATGCTGCGCCACGCAACTCGGCCCGACCCGTTCGGCGGGAATCGTACATTACGCTATCTAAACTCCCATGCCAAGTCTATTAATCGCCAGGTCTATGGTCCGTGAGCTCCGCGCGACTTTCCTGTTTATTACCTGACATGTTTGAAATACCTGTTTTATTGTAGGGAGGGGGCCGAGATGGAATTTTCTTAACCATTATTATTGGTTTATTTATATTTTTAGTCATCCGGGCTAAGGTTTTGCCAAAAGATATGATAATATTGTTATCAAGTCAATATAAAATTTATTTTTTGAACTGCCAATATTACCGGCAACAAAATGAAATAATTACAAGTTCCGTTTGGGTCACTTTGCTCCCATCACAACACTCATACTTACAATAATTAAAAAATTGTAACTGTGTCTTACCCTTATAATCATTCAAATACAATGTACATTGTTCAATGAATAAATGACTTACTATGACTTACAAACACAAAATAGTTTACTTAACAACTCGCTTCGCCCCGCGCGCGTCCCGTCGTCGCATACCCCTGCACCCGCGCAGCCGAGGACTGAGTAGAGCTGTCGACCTATAGAGACGGACACAGGTCCCTCAGTCTCAACACAACTACACTTCTCCACACCACCACTAGGATCACAACACGACATTCTTACAGAGCAATTAGTGGCGTTACATGGCTGCGACTTTTGAGTTACGCCCCCCCCCTGCCCTTCCTTTTTTGTAATGGGGGACAACTGTTACTGAGCTACCTACCACAACCCCGCACGTGTCCCCTGGGTGGTGTTAAAGAGTGACAAACTTAAAAGGCGAAATAAAGTATGCCATACGATTAAATAAAATTGTAAGTTAACCCTAACCGCATAAAACCACATTCTTCTTCAAAGCAACACTAATAGTATTGCAGGAAAATGTCTGTAATAGTAAGTGTTCGTTTGAATCTGAATCTACGGAACTTTTGACAAGTTTCTACGGAATGATAGTTGCCGCCTTATCGAACGAGCGAGCAAAGCGAACAAAGTCCTGTAGTTCAGCTTGGCCCGAATATCGTTTGTTTTGTCCGGCGCCCAGTGTCCCGTGTCCCGAGTCCGGTGGGTATCCCGCTGCGTCCTCTACAGGTTACATTTCGTTTCATCAACCGTTTCTCGTGAAAAGTGAGCTGGTTCGTTAATTATAAACACATTTAGTCGAGTCACTTTTTTTTTAATAACTTGCCTTCGACTTCTACAGTTCACAGAGCCACTATTTTATTCGCGCTGTAATCGTAAGTTAAATCAGCCCACCCTAAAGTGCTGTACTCGCATTAGTAGTCGGTGCTATAGGTGAAAAACTTAAGTAAGTCACCTGTTGTATATGTGAGTAATGTGTGCGAATAGACATTTGTTTTGTTTGTATTCTAATTTTAAACATGTATTGTCTATTCGACACGCCACTACTACATACAACAGGTCATTTTCTTAAGTTTTTCACCTATACTTATGTAGGGCACCGACCACTACGTACTACATAGCACCCGTCTTTAGAAATATCGACACAAAATTCTTTCTACCCTTAAGGTGAATTTACTGGTTAAGAGTATTCTCTAAGCACCGACGCAACCATACTTGAAGTGAAGCAGACCAGGCTATATATTTCCTTAATGCAATATATATGCTGACTTGCCGGCTGTGTTACAGATACGAGGGAAAAGATAGTGCACTGAATACTAGTTTTTTTTTTTATAATTTCAATAATGCAGTTTTCTTCTTCTTCTTCATAATCGTTTCCTCGTTGCTGAGGGTCGTGACTACCACGAACGTCTTGCTCCACCTTCCTCCAAGTACTTCTATTTAGCACCATCGGCAGGCAAGCCTGAACGCTGGTTCCGGCTTAAGCTTTTACTCGCTCGCGTGGCGCCTATAATGTAGTTTTAAGCTTCTAATAATTGTAAGTTTCTGCTGCGCCCCATCGGGGTATCATGTAAGTGTTCTATAACTAGTATGTATAGCATAAATAAACGAATACGAATACTACATGCGACGGAGATAGTCTGAGAGTGTAACAACTTGTGCTGAATTTTAATTTCAGAACTGAATGATGAGTTGATGACTTTGATGTTGACTTTGGATTGATTTTCGAAATTTTTCGACACGTCTCTGATAATAATCTCTCGCATTATTTTTTTAACGACAGACTCGCGAGTTCAACAGCTCATAGAGTGTTAAATCCACGTCAAACGTTTTGACATGTTTATTAGCACTTCATAAGAGCTTGAAGGACGTGGATCAAAAACAAATAACTTAAAGGAGGCACGATTTTGTATTCGAAGTTGTCATCCTCAAAACAGTTCTTCTAACTCTGTCGCCAAATGATCTCACTGATTTATATCCTCGAGTGGGTTCGCTGGGTTCTAAGCTGTGACAAAGCAGAGTAATTGTGAGAATTGATGTTAGCAATTTAACACAACGCTTGGATTAAATAAAATCTCTACTGAGGATAAAGTGGATCTTTTTGCCCGTTTAACTTTTTTTCTCATTTAAGGAGCTTTAAAAAGGCTATGGATTAATTAAAATAAGCCGGTAATGCAGAAATAATGGAAATTTCTCCGTGTATCAGCTTACTAGCTCCAGCGCACGACTCCGTGCGTGGAACTCATTTATATCGTAACTCCTTAAAAATGTTCACCCTCTATTACCCCCTTACGGGATGATTTCCGGGATAAAACTATCGTATACTGTCCTTTCTCGAGACTCAAACTATCTCGATACCAAATTTCATCCAAATCGGTCATCGGTTTAAGCGTGAAGAGGTAAGATAGACCGTCGACAGACACACTTTCGCATTTATAATATTAGTATGGGTGAAATGATTTAGCAAGGTAAGTTATTTAGAGTGTTAGAGTAGCTTTTGCACGTAAAACCGATAGCCAATGGGGTGGAAATGTGAAAATGGCGACCACGTACTGCTAACCGCCACAAGGACTGATGCCCTGGGCTGTTATTCGGAGCGCGCAAATCCGCCTCACTGACGTGACGGCTAAAGGAACTAGACGTCGGCCCTTTAACTTGTTTAAACCCCCTGATTACTGAGTGAGGTGAGGTTAAAACAAGTTACAGAATAGCGGGGCTGGTAAATGCGGGTGGCGCAGAACCGTTTATCCAAAAAAAAAACAATGTAAATAAATTGTATATATTGTGATTAATGTTTGAGCGTCATCACATCAGCCGCAAGATGTCCACTGCTGCGCCTCCCCCAGAGAGTGCCATAATGACTGGAGCTGTGCCAGCCGCATCTAGCGGACTCCCAGCCAGCCTTTGCCAGGGTATCACTCTACCTTGTCTACCCACGATATTTATTCTTCAGTTGGCTAATTTCGTTGAAATAGTCATGAGCCATTTCAGTCAATGAACTGACAACTTGTATGGAAAAAATTACAATTTTGGAAATAATTTATAATAGCTTATTTTTTCTGTGAAACGGATGAATTATCAATAAAATAGTTACTCAGCGACAGAATCCGATAAAATTTCTAACATCAAAAAAATTACAAAGTCAGAAAAATATATCTTAATAAATATTTTTGTCTTTATTTTGGTTTATTTACATTAGCTCTCTAATATTCAAAATAACTCATACAAAAAAGACAATGCATGCTTCATTTAACTACTTACTTACATAATTACTTCCGGGTGGAAAGTTTGTCGGATTCTTAAATAAAGCATCTTTCAAGAAAAGAGCGTACTCCCATCTTAAAGGCCGGCAACGCACTCACAACACCTCTGGTGTTGCAAGTGTCCATGGCCGGCGGTAATCGCTTACCATCAGGTGATCCGTCTGCTCGTTTGCCTCCTATATCATAAAAAAAAATAAAAAAAATCTTACAATAACATTTTAAAATGAAATCAACAAAACAAATGCTATTAATAAATTAATGTTTTTCAAAACCGTATTTTTCCTGGAGTAGTATGTACGTAACTAAGTTTTTGTCGCGTGGATTCTTGCAACTCAATTTTGGAGCAGATATCTTCAACAGATATTGCTGAAATTTTGGGTTTAAGTATAGCTTGGATGACAATTCAATATTATGGTACAATCGAGCTGATCTGATAATGGAGACAGCAGGTGGCCATAGGAATTCAGGACTTAACAGACGTACCTAACCCCGTTGAGTTTGCTAGGCTCGTTAGAATCGTCTCAATGAGTAGTTGATGATTGTAGACAGAAAAGTAGAGTTGGCAATAAACGCTTGTACCAAAAATGATTTTTTTGACAGAATCTTATTTAGTTATACCTACTTATGTCCTAAAGTACTCATCTTAATAATGTAAAGCTGGCAAATAAGTTGATTCATCTGTTAAGTTGACTTGGTTCCAAAATTGTGTCTAATATGATTTTGTTTTAACATACACATGACATAAAAATGTAAATGTTCTCTTTGCCTCTATCATACGAGTATAAGCCTAAAACCTTACTACTGGAATCACTGGTAAATGCTATTTTAATGTCATGCACCATGTGTATTTAAAAAATTCTCTCAAGTCTACTGTTTTGCGTGGAATGAAGACTTTTTATCTTTTATCTTATCTTTTCGGTAAAACTTTCATTTTTGTTCCGATTAATGCGTCTCTTCCATTTATCATTTAGTTTTACAACGTTTTCGCTGTATTGTTACGTTTTAGCTGTAATATTTCCAACATTTTCCTTCATCTTAAAAGATTTAAAAGCTCAAAATAAAAATATTTACCTATAGATAACTTAATTGAGTAATCGTAAAGAGAATCTACCACCGGCTGCGTTTTTTGGCCAAACGATTCCTATAATAACCACATCAAAGACGAATTCGGAAATGAAGATGAATTAAAAAAAAACTGCTTTTCATCGCAAAATCAAATTAGTAGAATCGGACGGCAAAATAACAAAAAGGAAAATTGAGGAGGAAAAAGATTGTTTGGAATACAAAATGGATTACCTTTTTACACAAAATCGTGAGATATAAAGGTTGGCTTTGATATAAATTGAGTTTGATTGCTTATTTCCAGGAATCGTTGTTTTTTTTGCGAAATTACGGTGAGCCAAGTTCATTATAATGAAAGCTTTGGATTACTAAGTTCCTAGTAATTCAATACACAAATTGATTATCCTCTTTAAATGTTAACATTTATACCTCAGTGTTTCTATTATGCGAATAGTGTGGTGTATTTGTATAAGCGCGGCCCGTCGCCCCCACGCATGGCGTACCGTTACCGTTTCCGCCGCCGCTTGAAGTCGTGGCCGAGACCTTAAAGCTGGTTTTCCACCAGAGGGGCGAGACGAGACGAGGCGAGACGAGACTTGAAATTCGTATGGGACTTACTACCTATTTGCACTGAGCGCGCCGCGCGGTGGAAATAGGTAGTAAGTCCCATACGATTTCAATTCTCGCATCGTCTCGTCTCGTCTCGCCCCTCCGGTGGAAAACCAGCTTAAGGACGTGGACTGCACGCCCGCGGGCAGCGGGGTTGACCACCTACATTGAAGTCGCTCGAATGAATGAACTGCCGCTCATCGCGTGCTGCCCTCTGGCGTCCAGTCCGCGGTCTTATTTTTTTTTAACCCCCGACGGAAAAAGAGGGGTTTTGTTAGTTAGACATGTCTGTGTGTCTGTCTGTGGCATCGTAGCTCCTAAACGAAGGGACCGATTTTTATGCGCTTCGTTTTCCGAAAGCTGACGTGACCGAGATGGTTCAGCTGATTTTGAGATATTGATCTCTGAAATGAAAATGTCGGGGTTTTTCAACTTTTCTAAGTTGTAATTATTGCATAATAACGTGTAGGAACAAGTGTGAGAGAAGTTTTGTATAGACCCGTTTCTTTCTTACCCGGGACCTGTAAGACTGGACCTGCCTACTTTGAAGACATACATTGTATACCTTGATTCTTACACCAGCCCTAAATTAACAATTTGTAACAGGAAATAAATTATTAAAATATTCATTTAATATTTTACGTCACACCTGGCCATAATGTGAGTTTTACCGCACGCAGCGCGTACTGTAAAACTCGCATTATGGCTCTATCGCATATTTACAACCCTCGCCTGCGGCTGCGATTTCGGGCTTTCTTTCTTTTACAGCCCTTGGTAAATAATGTACTATTACATCATCATCCTCTTAGCGTTAACTATTCCTGGTTGTGCCCTAAAAGAGCCCGGGGTCCGCTTTGACACCTCAACCCAAAATTTGGCAAAGGCACTAGTTTTACGAGGGTGACTGCCATCTGACCTTCCAACCCAGAGGGAAAACTACACCTTATTGGGATTGGACCGATTTCCTCACGATGTTTTCCTTCACCGAAAAGCTAACGGTAAATATTCGTGAGTTCCGAAAAAATAATTGGTACGAGCCGAGATTCGAACCCAAGACCGCCGCTTGTCAGCCGCATGCTTGAATCACTAGGCTACCGTAACAATCGCGAGTAAATGTTTAGCGTGTGAGCGAAGCGAATTGCTTTTGCGAATTGTTGCTAACTAGCAACTAGAAGACGCTTTACTTTAAAGCTCCTAAACTAATCCTATCTGTGTATGTCTATGTACTTTCGCAGCCATTCTATTGTACATACGAAAGATACTCTGACTGTCAATTTGTCACGCCAACCAAGCTAGTGTGATGAAATTTGACGTGTGTTAGCTAAAGTCAGCCCAGCATCAGCCCCCTGGGGAAAGGATTATCCTATAGCACAGGTTTTTAACCTTTTTAGGGAGTAGAGTTCTAGTTTTAAGGAAAACTTGTAAAAGATGTTTTATGGGATAAATAAATAAATGACCTCCGCGATAAAATAATAATAATAATAATAATTGGGTATTGACACAAGCCGAATCCCACGCGGGCAGATATACTATACTATTCTAAAAGCGTCGTGAGAATAAAATGATTATCAAATCTCTAATTTTGCTTTATCATTAGTCGATAAGTATGTCGATACAAAGTATGCGGGTGTTTCCCGCAGACGGAAAACATAGATTCAAGAGGAGTAAAAATCCCGCACCCGCAATGCGGGCGCCATCAACCAGTGAAAACAATTGCCCGAATGTGAGCCCTATGCCATGTGTTTTGGAAATCTCCGCCTGGCGCCCTAACAGACCGACGGCCGTTCTTAGACTTCTTAGGCCGTTTTCGCAACTGTGATGCGCAACCAGGTGCGAATTAAGAACTTTTATTGTTTGTTAAACTTTGAATGTTTAAACAAAGAAAGTTTATGCTTAGTACGAAACCAGCTGCAACCATTTTCCTCCTGATTCGAATGCTTCGACGGAGCCTCGCCGAGCGGGGATCCTATTTCTGGGCGATTGGCCTTCGGACATCTGAAGCTACCTAACGAACCTAACCTACCCTAGTGTGTCGCGACAGCAACAGATTGCCCAAAAGGAATACGTTCGCAACTGGTTGCGAAAAAATAACAAAAATTCTTATTTCGCAACTGGTTACAAAACTTACTCGTACAAACAGTTGCAAAAACGGCAGAAGGGAGAAAGTGCGCCTAAAATTATAACTTAAACCGGACCAACCTTATTGCAGACTAATGCGAACGCCCTCCAAAAGAAAAGTAATTTCCTCCCGACAGTAAAAAGACGTCATAATCGAAAAATACCATAAACACGTTCCAGGTAGACATGTTTAATCTTCGCTCATCAACAGCATCTGCCGTCTCCGAAATATGTGGCGGGTGATATAAAAATGGTGAATAAAATTGGAAATAAGCGGATACAGGCGGTTGTAAAACCTGTATATTGCAAATAGGCCGTAAAGAGAAACGGATGCTGTAGACGACTTGGGAACAGTGAGGGCAGACGGGACAGTGGTTCAAAAGTAAAGATATTTTTACCCTACTGCCTCAGAAGCAGGGTTATGTTTTTCGAGCGTATGCATGTCTGTATTTATTCGTTTATTTACACTTTATTGCACAAATAAAAAGTAAAAATAACGGACTTAATGACTAAAGGCATTCTCTACCGGTTGACTGGTAGCAAAGCTAAACAAAAAAGCTCATAGGTGCAATCAGTATGTACTCATATGTATATTGAACAAGAAAAAAATATTTTCTCAAACATGCAATGAAATATTAACGTTGTGTTCTTCATAATGGGCTTCGAAGTGTCACGTTTCGGGCGCAGTGAGACGAGAGACCCATTATGGCATTCCACAATTTGTGGCACAGGATCGAGTGGCATGAAAATTAAAGTTTGATTTCTTGGAGTTTATTTTCATTTTTTTCACTGCATGTTTGAGAAAAGCACTATACACACCTCGGCGTGAAAAGGGGTTGCCAGCCTCATAACAACCCGACCTCGCTACGCTCGGTCGTCTATATGTACTCGGCCAGCAACCCCTTACTTCCCTGTCTCTGTAGTATTGTACCATTACGGGCTACAATCCAGGCGGCTCAATGGATTTGACATATGAGGCGCCGTTGGATTCTTCATAATCCTATGAAGCATAAGCTTCATTGTACATAAAACACATACAGCAGGTACAAAAAAAACATAATTAATGTACAAAGGCTAACTTATCCCGTTAAGGGATCTCTTCCATCTAACCTTTGAGTAATCGTGTGAGTCACATAGGCATATTATATTAAAAGCATATTTGAAAAAAGCAGTTGTGTGTTTTGAAAAACGACGGTGCCAAACAAGCATACGGCCTGCCCTGGTAAAGCAATCGGTATGGGCAGCTCGAGACTCCAAAAGAACTACAAGCGAAACGCGACCCTTGATATATTATATGAGGATTCCTTGTGTTGACAATTAGGGACGGGACAAATAGTAAACAGCACATAGGTTAGGTATTTTATCTACACACATATCATTAGTGTTCTAAAATGCGTTCAGAAACCGTAGGAAATGACATGGCATTATTACAGCCGATTCTACTATGAGAACCTTCTTGTCCGTGGTAGTAGGTTAAATCTGTACTTTAATGTTATAACAGTATAGATTTTTGTAACGTTATGAGTTTAAATTTGGAACAGCTGTCAAAACTCAAGTGGGTCTCTATTCTGGTATCCATAGATATTAAAACAGTTATCGATACGAAACGACAATTCAGTACGTTTTTTTTTAATATAAACCGCACGACATTTGATCTCGAGTGACATGAGTAGGTATAGATAGGTACTTCATTCGTTTGTCTATGAACGATTTGTTTGTTTGTTTGTTTGTTTGTTTGTTTGTATTGATTTCATTTCATCAAAAGTTTTAGCAAAAACTACTCAACCGATTTTGATGAAATTTTCCAATTAGTTCAGACCTCAGAATAGGACCTAGCGTTGCGTTATTAGAATTCCGTACCCAAAAAGACAAAAAGGAACCCTATGCGACTGTCCGTCTGTCACAACGTTAAATATCTCGGCAACTACTTATGCAATCAATTTAAAATTTGTAAAAAACATTCGCCTTGACCGAGGATCGAATTGCCGCCATTGCTGTTGTCATTGTTTTGTTGGTTTTATGCTGTTACGAAAGTAGAATTGTGAACCCATCTTAGAGTAATTATGATATGTGTGTAGATAAAGTAGTGTAGGCAACTGTACATAATGAGGCCTTAAAACACTCGTGTGATCCTATTATGAACTCGCTGACGCTCGTTTCACAAAACCACACTCCTATTTTAGGGCCTGTCATTATGGATCAGTTGCATAAACTACTATACAGAGCCAGTAGTGGTGTGTTTTTGTGGCTGCGGTTTGGTTAGGTACTGCTCCAAATACTAAGGCATCAGATAAGCAGTTTTGTTCAATTAAGGTTAAATTATGGCCGGTTCCAATAATCAATCCACCGATAGTTTTCCTTACCGACAGTTACATTTTGACACATTTTCTACGGGTAATCTGTCAAAATGTAACTGCCGGTAAGGAAAACTATCGGTGGATTGATTGGAACCGGCCATTACTGAACTGACAAGGCAGTCACCCTGGCCTTACGCGACGTCAGGGCCAAAGTGAATCCGAAACGCTCAATTTCTTGCTTTTCAATTATTATGAATTTACGAATTATCTTTTACGCCCGGTTTAGCTGGTGCTGACCCTGCCTACGAAGCTAGAGGTCCTGGGTTCGAACCCAGAGAGGGCATTTATTTGTTTGATGAGCACGAATATTTGTTCCAGTCATGGATGCTTTCTATGTATCTAAGTTTTTTTTTGAGCTGCTTGACATTTTATCACTGCGTATATCTGACAAATATGCGGATACGAGTGCGAGAATGACGTATGTCTCATTTCTCTAGTATCATCCTGAAAGCCTATTTATTTATTTACTTATCTTATGGCAAATTAGAGTATTAAGAACCGTGAGATCTTCAAAAAGACCAATGTGTATATTTATTTATTTATTTGTTCCTGAGAACTGTCTGTATGTTAAGAAAGACACGCGTAATCAAGTTTGTCTCTTCTGTTCAACTATTCATTCTTCATGATTCCCCTCCAGGCCGCTTCCCCGAGCACTTCTCGGGGGTAGTTTTACTGTGCTCGGGGGAAAACTTCCTCGTCGGGGGTCAGGCTTTCTGTACCCTTTCTTTTAGAAAGGAATGGACTTATGATGGCTACTGAAATACCTACAAGTTTTTTGGAATTTTGAGGGGTGAAGATTGAACATTTTCATGGAAAAGATACCTACTTTTCAGGGCTGCGTAGCCAGCAAGGCGCGGATAAATCTCAGACTATCTTTATTAACATGACAGAAAACGCGCGTAACACATTGCAATACGAAAATGAAGCGAAAGAGATGAACAGTTAGCCACGAAGGCGAAGAGATCAAGATCTAAAAAAAAGTTGTCATAGAAACGTTCCAGCTGACATATTTACCGTCTAATTTCATATAAATCTTTACCTCTCGCGTTCACACACGCAAGACTAACGTGTCAGATAAATAAATAAACAATAAAAAATATTAATAAATATTAGGGGACAATCTTACACAAATCGACCTAGTCCCATAGTAAGCTCAATAAGGCTTGTGTTATGGGTATTAGACGACGATATATTTAATAGATAGAAATACATAGAAAACATCCATGACTCAGAAACAAATATTCATGCTCTTCACACAAATATTTGCCATTACCGGGATTCGAACCCAGGACCTTCAGCTTCGTAGGCAGCGTCACTACCCACTAGACTAACCGGTCGTCACGGACGGTCAAATCGGACGAAATACAACAAAATTTTATTGCACTGCGTTGCTTTGGTACGCGAAGTAGTCGAGTCAGTCTCTAGTACTGTTGCAAATTTTCTAGTTTGGTTCATCGTTTTGGTATCCTATTCACGCGCTCGCTTTGACACTTTACTTCGGAACGCGTCGAAGAGAGTGCGAAACATATGGCAATGTGAAACAAATGCGAAGCGACGAACAGCAGTAGACCTCCAGGTATGAGTATACAAAGTTCCTGCTACAAAGTTCCACAGCATTACACCTAAAAAGCCTACTCGAGCGTTAACTAACAATACCAATAGGGAAAGTCGTTACGCGTGAAATTTTCACCTTATACCCTAGCACGGGTAAGTGCAATAAAGACGTAACTTGATTCTTTATTATCGTCGCTTACGCCATTTTTCCTAAAAACAGGGGCTTCCAAAAGGCATCTTTCAATAGGTAATGAGTAGCTGTTACGTCATTTTGTCCAGTCAGGAGCAAGTTCCGAAGCGCCAAGTTTCGTCGGTTGGCCGAAAAGTTACCCATTGACTGCCGAAAACTCTATAAATGTGCGGCGTGTTATGTTTCTTAATGCGGTTTAGCTTTAATGAATGAATTATGGACTGACTTCTAATTATTATTTATCGTATGGCTAATTTAGTTTCTCTACTTCAAAGATTTACAGTTTTGAAGTACGCTACCACGTCTTCGGTTAAAGTTGTAAAATCCTCCACTTGCCCGAGGTATTTGGTTATGCTGGCTGTACACATTGAGCCAATGTTGGCGCGTGAGCAGGAGGCAGCTATGTAAACGAAAGAGATCGAATTATAGCATTCTCCCTCTAACGCATATAGCTGCCTTCTGCTCACGCGCCAACGTTGGCCCAGTGTGTACAGCAGGCTTTAGAGGACAGTTAAACACTTTGAGGTACAGTCTGCTCAGGAGCTTGACACCGGCACGTTTGGTGATTCGCACCAGTTCCATTCACTGACTGACTTCAAATAATCAACTGTATTTGAATAAAGAATGCGCTTCTAAGAGCGTACCTAATCGTACGGGTTAAGCAACGTTAGCAGCTGTCCCGGTTGCTGTCGATGACAGCAGTAGTTAATGCGAGGTAAAGGTGGTCAGATGGTTTAAAAACTTCTAACAGTCAAGTTACTCAAGTCTAACCCCATCAAAGTATAATTACCTCTTTGGCTAAAAATGCCAATTGGTTCATTTCTGACTCCACAATTAACGATCCCCAGCGATAATCTTCGTGAAAACCCAAAAATGTATGGCCAATCGTAATCGTCAGATGACGATTGTCAAGTCATCCTATAGGCCGGATGGCAGTCGCTTTCGAAAAACAAACTTACTGACTACTATCTCGTTAACCCTTCTTTCTAATTCTTCTATTCACGGATCTGAAACAGGCGCATTCGGTGCAACCCACCCTGGGTTGCACCGAACCGTCTGTAATCGTTATAGGTAGTCGTAAAAATCCGACTATATGGAAAGTTTGCAATGTTTCTGCATGACAGCTGCCGGCGCCATATTTAATGTTGATCGGTCTGCAATCGTATGTTGGTGCAACCCGCCGAAAGAATGCGGTCGCTGTCAAATCATCGCAATCGCTGCAAAATGTATGCTCTTGAGATGTGGTGCCATCTCCTGCAAATCCCCTGGAAAACTTCTCCGAACAACGTCTCAATTCCAAAAAAGCTTAGAACCATGAGAGAAGGCCTGTGCCCAGCAGACTGGATAGGCTGATTTATTATTATTATTATGAACCAACAGCATTCAGAATTCAACAAATTCACTGTTAGAATTTTGGTACGGAGCACTAAAAGTCTCTGTGATGTCAACTCTACTTCAATACAAATCTTTTTTCAACGAAACAGTTGCTTTGTGAAGGCAATCGCACTTTTTTTTTCCCTGTTACCTTGTTACACTCATGTTTCAATGAACATTGGCAATTTACAAATGCACTTCAAAATGCATTGTATCTCAGACATGATTATGTTTGTGTATGGAACCCTAAAAATTCCGCAACAGAGCGCAATTGGCAATTACGACGCAACACGTAGCCTGGAGGTTCATTGATGCAAAGCTTGTTAGACGCTCGTCTGTGGGGAACTAGGTGCGGGTGCCGGTCGTGCGATTAAAAATCGCACGTTTGGCGGTGGTTAACTTTGGACTGATCAGTGCTATATAAATTAAGTTCTTTGCAACTGTCTTGAACTTTGCAAGTAAGTAGTTGATAAAGCTGATTCATCAAATACATTTTCGTGTGGTGCCCCTTGTAATTCCTATGGAATTCATGTCCAGCTCACAGGTCGTAGCCCTAACATGCATTCGTTATGGCTACGTGATAGTGATACATCAATAAAGCCGCGGTGAAGGCGCCTTTACACAACGCAACGATTGGCTTTTTCGTGGGTACACTAGTTAATCCGAAGAGTTATTTGTCCAATAGCATATTACATCGCTTCCAATATTTTAAAATTTCGGAATAATTATGCTTTTGGACCTATATGGCTCTTCGGTATTTCCTCCTGTCCGTACATAGTTTGCAGCAAAATGTCTCTTTAGAAAAGAAATCGGGATAGATAAAATTCTCCAAGTATTTTAATAAATTGCAAGAGTCAACCGAGAAAGTGCGGATCACAATGGATCAGGAATGGTCGCAGTGACAACTAGATTTTGTAGCCGGGAATAACCGCTAAAGGTAAAAAATACCCTGTAGTTATTCTCGTGGAGCACATACTCGTAATATCCAATTCGATAATTTGAGTAAATAAGGGTATCTTAGTAGGATGTTATATGTTTCCCACTTAAATCACCTGGGTGATGTTTATTGGTCTGTACAAAGTTATTCATTTATTTGAACGAAATAGAACAATACAGAAAAAAATACAAATGGCCGACTACAAGGAGGGCTACAGATGATTTACTTACTTTAGATGGAAGTATAGATAGCAGCTCGCGACTGACAATAGGTACTTTTTATTATTAAATTTCCTTTTCATGAGAACACGTTTTCCACTAACTAAATCTTAACAAATCATTTTGATTTTGATGTCGATCGCTTCAGCATAATAATATCTAGGTTTATAGGTATGGCTTTAAAAGGGTATAAGGGACCATACTATATCATTATTATCATCATCATCATCATTTTCAGCTTGTAAGAGCCCACTGCTCAGTACCATCCCATTTCTTGATAGAAAAAAAAAAATACGTATCCTATAAGATATATTATTCAGACAACATGACAGATATACGTTTAGTTCAGAGATGCGTGTCTTCAGAGACGAAAAATATTTGGTAAACAAGTAGGTATGTAGAGAAAAAACATATTTTGTGATATAATGCCAGGTGTCCAAGATAAAAATTACACAGTGTAATTCACAAATTAATGATGTGTATAAAGAAGAACTCTGTAAAGTATGCTTTGTTGTTTTCCTGACCCCGTATCATGGTCGGCCTTATCACGCGATAAGTGACAAGATAGCAGCGTCGTCTCGTTCTATCGAACGGTGTCAGCCAGTGACGGATGCTCTATCTTGTCACTTATCGTGTGATAAGGCCGAGCATGATACGGGGTCTGGTGGTGAGTAAAGTCGCTGGAGCTCCCGCTGTGTTGAGAGTGAGTAACCCGCACGCATTCGTCTCCAGAGCTGTTATTCGCTGCCCGCTAATGCGGCTCACCCCGCCGGTCTCCCGTCACGAAACTAGACCTCTACCTACACTTAATTACTACGCATCGCGGTGTCAGGAGATATTTGTGGGTGAGCGTGGAGGTGAGCTTAAAACAAGCTACAGAATAGTGGCAGCTATCAACATAATGAAGCCAGGCAGTATGCCCTTTTGCCACTGTCATTGTAGAAACAACTTACACGTTTCATCTTCTCTGTCACAGATGTTTAACAGCAGCACATGCAGAGAGACTAAAAAATGTGTACAAATAAATATTTGCAGACAATCTTACACAAATCGTCCTAGTCCCAAACTAAGCACAGCTTGTACTATGGGTACTTAGACGACGATAAACATACTTATATAGCTAAATAAATACTGAAATACATAGAAAATATCCATGACTCGGGAACAAATATTCAGGCTCATCACACAAATAAATGGCCTTACCGGGATTCCAACACAGGACCTTCAGTTCAGCTTCGTAGGCAGGGTCACTACCAACTAGGCTTAAGCGGCCGTCGAAATACATCTATTTCGTCTAAAACTGCGTTTTAAAATCGCACATAATGTTCTTTATATCATTCATCCGTTCCAAAGAAACGCCAGTCTATTTCGCGACGAGAGAGGGGAAACCACCTGCGCGGGGGGCGGCCAGACGTCAGCTATCGATTATTCGAGAGCGACTCTTTCCAGGCCCAGCCACTACTTGCGTTTCCTTTACTCACATTACAAACCTCATTTTGTATCCTAAACCACCGTCATAAAGCTCAAATTCCTTATACAACCAATAAATAACTTCAGCTCATCCGTGCATATCGCATTTAATGTACCGTTAATTTTGAAACTTAATTTCGTTGATTTAAAGTCGCTTGTTGCTTGCAAGGATAGATAAATCACATGTTATGAGTAAATCTATTTGAAGTACGTAAAATTTTCACGGGATGATTTCAGGCGATTCAATTTACGATACAGGAACTTTGTTATACGAGTACTTTTGTTGGTCGTTTTTTAATAGGGGTTACAATAGTAGAAGTTAAATTGGACGAGCTTTTGAGGTTCTGTTTCACAGACAATTTTCATGGACGTAAAATGAGCGTTGCTGCATCCGGTAATTAACATTGATAAAAGTAATGCGACGAGTGGAAATCCGGGTGGGAGGCCCTTGCCCTGCAGTGGGACACTCCAACAGGATACCAAAAAAAATAAAAAAAGTAATGCTGTTGAAATTGAAACAATGTTTATTTCTGACCATATATTCTTATTATCTAATAGCAGTAGTTAATAGGGATGTTCAGTGATAGTCAAATCAATTACTTTTTAAACGACTTCAAAAAAGGAGGTTATATGTTCCACTGTATGTGCTTTTTTAGAATAAAATAGATTTTAATGTAGTCACCGATTTCTCAGTCAATAGGGAATATTCATGACATTTTTTTATTTTTTTTATCTATTCTATAAGTAATTATATAACCGGAAAAAAATATAACACTTTCACAATATTATTAAATAAGCTAAAAAAAAATAATTAAAATTACTATCATTTTCGGACGATCAAAACGCCACCATTTTGGCGCGCTCATTTGTGACGTCACCGTGCAGCTTAGTGCACGGCGGTTCTTAAACAAATTAACAACAAAGTGTTTGATTCACACTTTTAATAAATGTGAGTGATTAAAGCTTATAAGATCAACTTATTGTAATGGAAGAGCACACAAAAGCTTATTATAAATATTGTATTGTCCCTATGTGTGAAAATCACATTAAAACTGCAAATATTTTCATATGCCCAAAGGTGCAAATATAAGGATAAAGTGGTGTAAGGCGATGAGGAGAGATAATGTATCGTGCTTGAGTAGTTTATATTGTTGTGAAGATCATTTCGACGTGAGTATTAAATATGTATGTACCTAAAATCTTTTTTATTACGACTCGCGAACAATATAGGTAAACAATAACCTAACCTCAAAATTGTATTATATACTTATTCATAAAACTATTCTGATTCCCAATTTTTTTAGTTATTAATGTTACAAATATTATGATTTTTGTTGATCAACAGCTGACTACGAGTGTTGATTTTGATCAAGAAACGTTTTAGCTAAGTTTCTTTGTTTGCACTGTTGATCGAAGAAAGTTAAAAGAATTTAATCCTTTTTACTGAGTGACCTACACAAATTTGTTTTATTTATAAGCCTTGACGAAAACAACCTAGTTTGTTAAAGTTCATAAAGATGTTCTCAACATTTAACATTCCTGATAGGTACCTACATATCTTTGATTATATAATACTAGCTTCTGCCCGCGACTCCGTCCGCGTGGAACTCGTTTATACTATCTCTATACCAAATTTCATCCAAATCGGTTCAGCAGTTTAAGCGTGAAGAGGTAACAACAGACAGACAGACACACTTTCGCATTTATAATTTATTATTAAGTAAGTATATATAAAATATATAATATAACTAGCTTCTGCCCGCGACTCCGTCCGCGTGGAACTCGTTTATATCGTAGCTCCCCCCATATCCCCCAAAGGGATGAAGTGGGGGTGAAAGTTTGTATGGAGCTACGATATAAATGAGTTCCACGCGGATGGAGTCGCGGGCAGAAGTTAGTATATATAATATATAAAGTTATAGTATAGTAAAATAGTATATAGTATGGATAAATATCTACTAGTATTTTATTCCACTTATTTAACAAAGACACCTATTTGAAGTAGTTTAAAAGTCTAGCTATTTGAATCGCCAAAATAGGTTATAATTATTTAATTGACCAATCTCACGAGTATAAAAACAAGGAATATGAAAATTTATTGAATATCTGTAACTTATTTACCTTGCAGCTTTTACTCCTCTTAGTTCAGCGGACGTAAAGTCACAAATATTTGCGAAGTATGTATTAAATTTAGTCATCATGAACACATCAATTTTAGGCAGATTATCCGACTGTGCCTTGACAAAACCGCCTTCAGTCATTGTGGCGAGTCTTTTTTCACTTAATAATTACCAAAAAACACTGATTATTTATCATAAACAGCGGCCAAACAATGCGAATAACTTTCAATAATCATACTAACGACCTGCACGGTGACGTCACGTGTCGCTCCGCCAATAGCGTTGCGTTTTGGAAATCTGCGAGGGAATTTGAAAAATAGTACTTTTAAACAATTTATTTTATCAATAGAAACATGATAATTTGAAAAAATAATCATGTGTGTATATTTATTAAGCAATATAGATTACACGTGATTTTTTTTGTCCATTTCTAAATCACATGCATATTCCCTATTATGGACCAATTTTCAAAATTAATTTTTTATTCGAAACAGTATGCTTCTGAGGTGGTTAAATTGTCACAAAGCCAGGATCTGATGATGGGATCACGGGGTTATTGAGGGCAACCCTCAAATTTTATAGGCACGAGTGCAGTGATTTCAGTTTTTTATATTATAACTCAGCAAAACATGCCTTGACCCAGAAAGATACAGTGATATTAGAAGCGTTCGAGATGTGGTGTTCGAGGCAAATGTAGAAAAATTTCTGGAGAGAGAGGGTAAACAATGCAGAAGTGTTGAATAGAGTGAGACAAACCAGGCAGTTAATGAGAAACTTATAAAATAGAAAAGGGATGATGATAGGGCACCTCATACGACATGACAAGTTCATACTCAATATAATTGAAGGAAAGATAGAGGGGAAGCGAGGAAGAAAAAGAACTAAAATAAACTACATAGAGCAGCTCAAAAAAAGAGTGGATGTTAGGTCGTATCGAGATATCAAAGAGAGTTCCTGTGATTGGAGAAAATGGATGGCCTACTTTGAGCTACACGGAGAAGAGCATAGCTCTTAAATAAACAGTAGACAAGAAGAGATATTATAACTCGTTGTAAATACCCTCGGAAATTGAAATGGAACTGTTGATGAAGAGCACATGTCATATGACTTATGGAACTCCTCAACGATGTTAAGTACGTCAAAGATTCTTATATGACTCCGTTGTAATAGCAACTTACTAATGAACTTTGAAATGAAATGTATATTGTTACTGAATAAATAAAGTCTAGGAACTATGAACTGTGACTGCCAAAGATGGTTCAAGAAAGATCCTTGAGGAATCGACGGAACTTCCCAAATATTATCGGCCCACATAAACATATAGCGACTTGGGTAATTTTCTCTCGGAAAGCAGTTCATGTGGTAAAGGTGAAAGGAAATGTTCAAGTATGTGACTCGGCAAAATACTGAATTGAAGTCGGTTCAATTCAAACTTTGTTTTTAACGGGCTACCCGAAGTTTTCATCGATTTTTTACAAGTTTTGAATCGGATCTCCTACTTTTGCATTACAGATAGAATTATAAATCAAACAGCTATCGGTTTTTGAAAAAAAATGAACACTTAATTATGTACGATTTTTTTAAACATTGTTAAAAAAAAACACTTATTTCGTATCTGAGATTGACGTGAAAGATCTAACATATACAAAATCGACATATTTGAGTTCGTCTATGACGTCTCTAAAATCGTGTCTAGGGTTTACATTTTAAACTAATTAGACCAGTTTTTTGGCCTAAAATTGTTCAACTTTGATGCCAAATATCTCGAAAACAATGAACTTTGAAGTAAATATGGGTTACTATATTGCTTAAAGCCGTTGTTGTTAATATAATAAGCTACAAAAAACATTAGAAAACTAAGGGATTCAGATCGAAGGTCATTGGCGTATAATAAAACCCGGCGTAATTTTTTTGATGCTTATGAATTAAAAACTCTTTAAAATATGTTATACTACTTTCCGCCCGCGACTTCGTCTGCTTGGTCTCCGGATTAAAAGTATCCTATATTTGGTCCGGGTTATATACTAACTTTGTGCAAAATTTCGTCCGAGCCGGTTAAGCGTGATTGAACAAATATCCAAACTTTCGCATTTATAATATTAGTAAGTAGGATAAGTTAATGCCCATAGATCTTTATTTAAAAAACGAGGTGATGTAACACATAGAGAAACCATTTTTTTTAACATGTGCATAGACATATATAATAATATAAATAAAAAATAAATAAATATTAAGGGACAATTTTACACAAATCGACCTTGTCCCACAATAAGCTCAGTAAGGCTTGTGTTATGGGGACTAGACGCCGATATATATAATAGACATAAATACTTAAATACATAGAAAAACTTCCATGACTCAGAAACAAATATTCATGCACATCACACAAATATTTGCCCTTACCGGGATTTGAACCCAGGACCTTCAGCATTTTAAAAATAATAAAAGATGGAAAGACTACTACGAATCCATTACAGATGGCAAACGAATTCAATCACTTTTTTATAGATCAAATTAAAGGCGATACTATGCCAGTTGCTGGACCACCTATAGCTATAACACACTGCCCGGGATATTTATACATGAGGCCTACCGCTCCTCACGACATAATAGAGATCATCAAAGCTCTAAAAAACACGAACAGTGTCGGTCATGATGGCATCTGCACGAAAGCTATTAAGCAGGAGGTATCTCATGTCATAGCTTCCCCACTTAGTCATATAATTAACCTATCTATTTCACGCGGCACTTATCCTGACAAACTTAAACCAGTAATTGTCAAACCGTTGTTTAAGAAAGGGGACAAGCATGATATTAGCAATTACAGACCAATTTTCCTGGTTTCAGTGTTCGCAAAGATATTCGAGAGAGTGATATACGAGGCTTTATATAACTTCTTGGGAAAATATAATCTGCTAGCTACTGAACAAAAAGGTTTCCCCAAAAAGACAACCATCAATTATGGCGATATATGATCTGCTCAACCCCGTTAAAAAAAAATGGATAAAAGACAACATATATGTGCCATTTTTATGGATTTAAGTAAAGCATTCGATTATGTGAGTCATACAATACTTCTAAACAAACTGTACACTTATGGTATGTGTGGCAACGTTCTACAACTATTGAAGTCTTACCTGGTAAATAGAGAACAGACTACTGAACTTTTTCAAATATGTCTAAAATCAAAAGAGGAAAGATCATACAGATCAGAGGTACGTGTGCAAAAGTACGGTGTGCCTCAAGGTAGCGTTTTGGGCCAACTCCTATTCCTGCTGTATATCAATGATTTGCCTAAGTATGTCAAGTATCCCATGGTGTTGTTTGCAGATGACAGTACATTAATAATTGAATGTAAAGACATACACAATTATGAAATGGAAATTAATGACACGATCAATAATATAATACAATGGCTTAATGTTAATAATCTTAGGATAAATTTAGGCTAAACTAAAATTATGCTTTTTTGACAAAACACACCAATGTTACCTATAGTATGTAATTATCAAGGACATTGTATTGAATCAGTTAATGTAACTAAATTTCTAGGACTCATTATAGATCACAAGCTGTCGTGGAAGCCTCATACGGAGGAAGTTTGTAAAAGGCTCAACAAATATGCATATGCGCTTTACAAGTTATCCAAACAAGTCAGTATTGAGGCGGTCATATCAGCATATCATGGCTATGTTGGATCATCCCTTCGCTATGGTCTTATCTATTGGGGGAATTCTACCAATAGAGATCTCATCTTTAAGGCACAAAAAAGGTGCATCAGAGCAATGTGTGGCCTGAAGCAAACTGACAGCTGTGTCTCGTATTTAAAATAATTGAATTTTTTAACGTTTCCTTGCCTTTTCATCACTGAAGTGGCCAGTTTTGTAAAAACAAACCCAACATTATTTAAAAAAGTGTCTGAAGTCTTTAATAAAGATACTTACAGGTCTTATAATCTTTGCTCAGTATTCTCTCGCACTGCCCTTATGCGAAAAAGCATGTTTTGTACTGCCAGCAAAATTTACAATAAATTACCACTTGCTTTAAGAAGGACGCCAGTACATTTGTTTAAAATTAACCTCACTAAATTATTGATTTCTAAATGTTATTATTCTTTAGCTGATTATTTCTCTGACAATTGACCTGCAGGCTGAGTACATGGTCATATTTATAATTAACAATTTAACATCTAATGTAAGCAAATAAATTATTTAATTTGATTTGATTTGATTTAAAAACCATCACGCTTCAACTTATTTAGTCCGAGTAATTTTGCGAGTTTTGTTTAATGGTAATGTTGTCTTGTCAACCTGCCGTATTATGGTTATTGAAGTAAATAATTTAGATATACCTAATAAAATCATACGTTTTTCTGGGGGGTTAGGCAGAGATCACAGATTCTCACTTGCTACGATCTTGTTGTTTGCCACATTTCTCCCTTCTTCATCGCCTAAATGAACTCCATGCACTACAATCCGTCCCTAAGCAACGCCCGAATTTAAATGAATATATGAAGTCAGCGTACCTACAAACTGCATCAAAGCCGAGCTCAGCTAAGTCAAATTGCTGTAATCTCCTCTAAGCCAGTTGTGATAGGCTCGACGGTTCATTAAGTGGAGACTTACAGTCTTAACTCGATCTTGGGAGACTTTAACGTTTCAGCAAGCCTGTAGTGGATTTTACAACGCTAAGGGATTGGAGCCGTGATGGAAAATTAAGTATCGGTTGGAGCTGAGACTGAATTAGTTTGCGAAATTATATTATTATTGTACATTTTAAATAAGATTTAGGTTGAAAGAGGATTTACGGCACGATTCAGTTGTCAGGGAGAAGATTTCGTCGGATCTTGGGGATTCTGTTATCTCATTTACTTTTTATCCGACTATAGCCGTTTATTTTTTTATTTTTACGACCTGTAGCCTAGTGGTTCAGGCATGCGGCTGCTAAGCGGCGGTCGAGGGTTCGAATCCCGGCTCGTACCAATGAGTTTTTCGGAACTTATGTACGGAATATTTACCGTTAGCTTTTCGGTGAAGGAAAACATCGTGAGGAAACCGGTCTAATCCCAATAAGGCCTAGTTTTCCCTCTGATGACAGTCGCTTTCATAAAACTAGTGCCTATGCCAAATCTTGGGTTTAGGTGTCAAAGCGGTCCCCGGGCTCCTTTAGGGGCACTACCGGGAATAACGCTAGGAGGATGATGATGAGCCTAGTTGGTAGTGACCCTGCCTACGAAGCCGGAGGTGTCGGGATCGAATCCCGGTAAGGGCATTTATTTGTGTGATTAGCATGAATATTTGTTCCTAAGTCATAGATGATTTCTATGTATTGAAGTATTTATTTCTGAAATTTGGTATAGATATAGAAATTTATGGCCTAATTACATAAATACAGTCAATAAGGTGTAAACCCCAATAAAGGGGGCATATAAGTATGTATATCCTCGTATAGTACCCATAGTACAGGCTTTGCTTAGTTTGGGACTAGGTCGATTTGTGTAAGATTGTCCCCAAATATGTATTTATTTATTTTATTTATAGCAATGTCAAAAGGAACAGTTATGATTTTGGTAGTCTGTGTTTGTTCGTATTTTGTTTAAAATTCTACTTATAACGTCGATTATAGAATAGAATAGAATAGAATAGAATTCCATTTATTCATGACAACAACACATACATGCACATAAATCAACATACAAAAGAGAAGACAACATTGCCACGAAACGGTCGTTGTGCCGGCCTGGTGGCCAGCGCTGGTCTTCCGATGGAACCATCCGGTGATTCCACGGCGTACACACATTTTACACTCACACAAAATAATAATAATAATAATAGTCGTTTCGGCGAACGGTTTAATAGCGAAGAGTCTCGACCATCACCTCAAGAGACTCTCGCTAGATGGCTGGATCAAGGGTCAGATACAGAAGGCGGTACTCCTGGATACTGCGCGGATAGTCAGGAGGTTCCTGTCTCTGTCGCCCTGACCACCGGCAGCTTAGGCCCCGTCTCGCTGCCGGCGGTACCCTAGGTTAGGTTTTTATAATGGTTTTATGTTTTGTATGAATAGTTTCATATTTTACTTTTTATATAATTATTGTAAAAACCTAGCTTAAGAAGAAAATTAGATAAAGAAAATAATAATAGTAATATAAAACAAAAATAATACAGTAAAGACATATAATAAAATTTTCATCACACTTGCTCGAAAAGGGCTTCATAATGCGCAGACATACAGAGCTGTAATAGCCTGTGTTACGCCCACGGGCGTAATGGTTTTTTTCTTAAATTGTATCTGTCACTCATGCGGCAGTTACAAAGCAAAGAGGTCTTATATCAAATACGATGTCTGAAAACGTATTTATAAATAAATTTAAACTTAATAAAACTACTTAAACATGTTTAACTGAATTATTTACAGATTTAATATGTAGTTATTTAGTGTTCATGTAAAATGTTTTTAAGTGTTTTCAAATCGTGGCTGTATACCGAAGGGTCTTTGCCATACGCGCCTCACGTCAAATTCAACAAAATGGATGACTGTGTGATGATGAGTGTTGAAACTTTTATTACGATTTGTATTAATTTCAAATAAAATGTATTTGTTTCCTCGCAAATGTGATGAAAAACATTGTGTATAACACGGGCGTAAGAATATTGCAAACGCGAGTCATCAAAAGACCTTCTGATAGACTCTTGTTCACAATATTCCACTTCCGCCCCTCGTTAAACAATGTACTATTCCGAACGCAACCATAACCGCGCCGACCGTAACTACTACTCGTAGCTAGGAACCTGATCTGATTCGGTCCTCGGTTCTATTAATTATGCGCCATCATCGTCATCATCATATCAGCTGAAAGACGTCCACTGCTGGACATAGGCCTCCCCCAAAGAGTGCCAGTGACCGGACCTGCTCCCCCCGCATCCAGCGGACTCCCGCGACCGACCGCCGCGATTATTTGTACAACTAGTAAAATGAGCATGGCTATTTCACTTAGTTCCATCGTTATGCTAGATCTATCTAAGTCAGAGATTTTCTAAATATTAGTTATATTAAATTTTACTTTTACCTCATAAACGCAACACAACTGGACAGCACTTTGCGAAATGGTCAATTTTTAACTCAACGCGAATTAAACCTTTTTGTACCGTTGATATATATTTACTTAAGTAAAAGCTCCGGAAGGGTAAAAAGCTCATTGTCCACAAAAAGCTCCGGACGCCGACTGATGTATGCCATTGTCTGTGTAATTAATTGTCGTTACCCTTTCCGGGAAAAAAGTCTGTCTCTCTGTTACTCAATGGAGCCCAAATCGCTCTGCGGAATTAAGCGTTCATTTACAACCGGTTTAGCCTAGTTGGTAGTGACCCTGCCTGAGAAGCTAGAGGTCCCGGGTTCGAATCCCGGCAAGGGCATGCATTTGTGTAATGAGCACGAATATTTGTTCCTGAGTCATGGCTGTTTTCTATGTATTCAAGTATTTATTTATCTATGTAAGTATGTATATCGTCGTCTAGTACCCATAGTACAAGCTTTGCTTAGTTTGGGACTAGGTCGATTTGTGTAAGATTGTCAGCATTTTTTTTTTATACGTTTTACCGGGAGTAACGGAAGCTCGTAGTCATAATAACATAACTACTTGCTGTTATGCCTCTTATGGCCACTGTGGTGACGGGTTAGAACAGAGGTTGTTTTTGTGGACATTTCTTGTGCATGCCATCAAAAACGTAAAAGCTGTCACCTGCGTGCAAAAAAAAACAAACACAAAACATTTGTTTTCATGACACAGCTGTGCGCGCAGCGGTTGAAAACGAAATAAGCCCTACCCTTCACCCTCGCGGGGGAATTCCGTCATACACAATAATGTCAACAAAAACAAAGAATTGCAGTCTCAAAAACAAAGATATCAATGTAAACAAAAATAATCAACAAAAAAAACATTAACAAATGCATATTTGGAATCGCAATGCGCTCACGAATATACCATTGCTCGGTTCACAGCCCATTTTTGATACAACCTGTATGAATGTATGCCTGTTATGATATTGTTTTCCTGGCGGTGAGGAAGGTCGTTGAACCCGCCCTTTCTTCAGAGTGTTTACTCAGACCTATCAATGAATAGTGTCCGTCAGTTGCAATTTCTTCGTAGCAAGGAAAATGTCAAAGTCATAATTGTAGTACACACATCGAAGTCATGTTCACATTTTATGCCACTTTGATATTATATATATACTACATAGCTTCTGCCCGCGAATTCATCCGCGTGGAACTCGTTTATAGCTTAGCTCCAAACAAACTTTCACCCCCCCCCCCCCTTTTTTCACCCCCTTGGGAATTATTTTCGGAATTCAATCTATCTCCATTACTATCTCTTTGGCAACCCCGTCCGCGAGGAACTCGTTATAAATGCGAAAGTGTGTCTGTCAGTCTGTTGTCTGTTACCTCTTCATGCTTAAACCGCTGAACCGATTTAGATGTCATTTTGTATAGAGATACTTTGTGTCCTGGGGAAGGACTAAGGATAGTTTTTATGGAAATCATCTCTTAAGGGGGTGAGCTGGGGGTGAAAGTTTGTTTGGAGCTACGATATAAACGAGCCCCACGCGGACAGAGTCGCGGGCAGAAACTTGTGCATAATATTTATGCACAAGTTGCCCGTGCGGATCCGCCCACGTATAACATCACTGTTGCACTGCACCAGACAGAGTTTTTTATATTGGTGAGATTTTTAAATCAGATGAGAAGTTTCGTTTAACCACCGGCAATTAAGTTTGTAACTTACGATTTTTTTAATCCAAACTCGCGTGTAGCAGAGAACACCTCTTTTTAATAGAAATCGGTTTTCAATGATCAATGATCATTGAAGAAAAGTATTTGTACACTTGCGAAGAGGTGTAGGGAGAGAAAGGACGCTATAAGAATGCGTATTCCATCACCAAACCTCGTACAAGGAACCCCTCAAACTATCTCGCAGAGTAGCTATTCGCAATACTATCACCGGGAGCAAGGATACAGGATGTCCCAAAACTAAAGGCAAAAACATAGGTTAAACACGGCTGGTTATTTTAGAAGGCACGGCCAAGTAACAATAATATTAAAGCTTCGGCTGTAAAATAATAAATTATTTATTTCGGAATATTACAACTCCATAGTTATACTATTAACATACTTAAAGCTAGGTTAGAATTGAAAAAAAAAAAAACACGCTACCCCGTTGATCTGCTGGATCCAGTACATCAATATTGGGCAGTCGTACTTATCAGCAATGACGTTTAGAATGCTGTTGGATCTCTGTCAGACTCGTCCAAGCAGGGATACTGTTCGTTCTCATGATTGCTGGAAACCCGTCGGTGCGAGCCTCACAGAACATTCCCGATGCACTGAATCTACTGGGCAAGCCCAACACCATTCTAAACGCATTGGTGTAGTACACTTTCAGGGCGCTGTATGCTCGTTTTGTATACCGCACCCACAGGCTGCTCGAGTAAAAGCTCTGACAGTATGCAGTGTGTGTATATAGCCGACCTCTCCGACCTAATAGTTGGTACTGAAGCCACCGGTCCCGGGTTCGAATCCTGGTAATGGCATTTTGTTTATGTTATGAGCACGAATATTTGTGAATTGGTTGAGTCGTAGATATTTTCCATGTATTTAAGTATTTACTTATCTATGTAGGTATGTTTATCGTTTTATGTAGCTTTGCTTAATTTGGGCATCGATTGGTGTAAGATTACACCCTAATGTTTATTTATTTATTTGAGTTGCGATCTTAATGATGTTAATGACTACAGACTCATAACCGTCGTATTTTTATTTCCAAATTAGTTGGGTCAATTTTACGAGTCTTAGTTTTAAATTAGTTGAGTAAATTTTACGTCTTATGATGTATCTTAAATGGAATGAGTTGCTCACAGAAAATCCCACAGGCAGCCAAAGTCTACTACCATAGCGGCAAATAAAATGATTGATTGCATCATGACTGTTCTTGACGAAAGATAGGACCTCGTCAATACATGTTTGAGGTACTAATGTTTGTGAGAACCAATCTACAAACGTTTAAGCGGGTTGAAGTACCAGGTAAAAAAGCTACAAATAAGCAAAAAATCGTAGAGTAAATTGGCCTAACGCTCGTATGCGTCTACCCGCCAAATTGAGAACTGAACCATGTGACGAAACATTCAAACGTCAGCTGAGAATATTTTTATTAGAACATCCATTATATTGTGAGTGTGTCAGTTCGATGAGTATATGGACAAAATAATATAATTGACATGGTTATTTGTTTTTTTTGTAATTTGATTGATGTTCTAGTTTTTATTTTGACGATCATTATGAGATCAATATTGAAGTATATTCCTTATTTTGACTTTATCATCAATCATTTTGTAATATAATATGCTCATAACAATGGTGTATGATACCTGTGACATTTCATTCAATTATTACTGAATTCATTATTAAATTTAACGATCATTAAGGGGGTGAATTGGAAATTATCGCGTGCTTTGAAACGCCGTTCTGACTAAATTAGGAAACAATAAGGATTATAAATTAAATAAATAAGTTCGTGTAAATTAGCTTAAAGATAACTTACAGGCAATGAGCTGATTGCGGATGCGGATGCAAATGTCTGCAACATCCCTGGATTGTTTTTTTATGGAGCAACCTGTATATGTCGTCCTGAAACAAATGACAATATAATCGGAGTCAACACAAAAAGTGCTCAAGCGGGCAAATATTTACTATGATTTCGATGTCAGCGAGATTGGGCACGGTCTCGCATGTGAGCGATCTCGCTCCATGACTGAAAAACGTCACTAAACTAATATTTGGCGCTTGTAGGGGGAAATGTTTGATGACTTGTTGTTTGGTAAATAAGAGCATTACTGTGTAGGTGGGCACCTATTTACTGTTTGCTTTATTGTTGGAACGCGTACGAAATATTACTAAAATGATTATGAAGACGTTTTTCAACCATATCCCATTTACCAACTGTCAAGGTTATAAAAACTAGTGGCTCAACAAGTAAGCCTGTCATATTATTATTATTGTTATGTCAAAAAAGTGACGCTACAGAAAAAAACTATGTACCTACATAAATTATCGAACCTACTAACAAAATTTCACAAGAATCGGTTGAGAAATACGACCTGTAGAGGAGAACATCGGGACAGCTGGACAGCCGGACAGACAAACGATTTTCGGCCCAAGCTGATGGAAGTATATATGCTTCCAGTTCCATTTTTTTCAAAAATCCAGTTGGACGATGGATCCATGAGGAATTGAGAACTCCTCAAATACTAGGCATGCGTGTAGTGATTTTGGTATTTTCTATTATAACTCGTGTAGGTATTTACACCCGGAAATCATAAATTTGGTGAAGTGGAATTGATGAAGAAGACCACACATGACTTATGGAATTCCTCAATTATGTACTTACTTAAATATTCAAAAGTACGTCACATATTCTGATAAGATTCCATTGAAATAGCAACTAATGCAGTGCCAAAGGTGATCCTTGTGGAATCGATGGAATTCCTCAAATATTATCGGCCCCTATACAGCGATTCGGTTTTTTTCTCTAAATCAACGCTTTCTCGGAAATCAGTTCATGTGGTAATTTGGAAAAGAAATGTGGAAATGTTCTTGTGGCTTGGCTGGTAAAGTACTAAATTCAAGTCGGTTTAAGTAAATTATTATAATTACATCATCCTCAGTAGGTACTTATCATTATTATTTTATCGCGCACTATTTTAAAATTGCCGCTCCTTTCTAGGCTCATATAATATAACCCTTGCCAGACTAGCGTCTTACGGCGCGGTGCACCATGCGGGAGCGAGGTCGAAGCGCAGCCTCTCGCTCCCACGGGCACACCGCTGCCGATGCCGCTGCTGCTGCTGGACGTACGCGTGACCAAGCCGTTAGGGACAATGCATTTATTAAGTTCGTAGAGTTGGTACTGCGAACAAAACTACGAAAAAACAGTACTTACTATTTTACCAAGCGGCTGTGGACCCAGTTTGTACAGTCGAGTTCTCCAATATTTTTGAAAGATTGCATGTATAGACATTGGAGAACTCGACTGTAGCTACGCACAGTCTACGGCGAATTGTCTTTGTTAGGTTAAGTAGTGGCGGTGAGGGTCGCCGAAGCTTCTGGGGATGGTTCACGGTGAATGACCTACAACTGTTGCTTACTCGTACCATTTAAGCGTAGTAACACAGTAAGTAGGGTCATTTCGCTGGTTACGCGACCACCTGAAGGAGAAGGTTTTTTCTATTGAATATAACATCAATTCTACACACCCTATTGAGACAATTAATTGTACATGCATTTTTTTGTTGTTTTAGAATTGAAATCTACTAAAAAACCGATAAAATATCCTTTCAGTTCACCAACTCGGCTTAAGTGGTCGCCCACCGGCACATTAAATTAGGTGGTCGCTAACCGGCGAAATGACCCTAGTAAATCTTTGTGTATAATGTATACAAGCATGATACACTTCTAAAGTTGATGGTATGCATAGGCTGCGATGTCTTTTTACCACCAGGCGGCCCCTACACTGGTTTGCCTCAATTGTGGTACCAATAATGTTGTTTGTGGCCGTATGAAAGAATCTGTTCATTTCATTTTGCATGTTGTTTAAATCGCCATCTAGTGGAGAGTAGTGGAACTCTTTAGTTTTCTATATCGCTGCCCTCGACGCAGCGTCTTATAAATTGTTAAACGGAACGCTTGGTGCAAGTTTCCATCTTACACCGCTAGATGGCGCTACTTTACTATAGTAAATTGAAAAGAGTTTTCTCGTTTTCTTAGTCGATTCCTATTACATACTAGACGAACTACTTAAAATGCTCTAATAAATTAGCTTAAGATTATGTTTCTAATCTAAATGACGATTTGAAAGTGCTTGTTGATGGACTTGAATAAAGATTATTTTGAGTTTCAATTTGAACTATTAAAAAAATTCTACTACTGAATGTTTGTTTAGGATCTGCTGCTATGGACGTTCTGATAGCAAATATACTGGTGGCTCTGTGAACTGAAGATTTCGCGAGCCTATCCTTTCTAGGGTTCCGTTGTCAACAAGGAACCCTTATAGTTTCGCCATGTCCTTCCGCCCGTCTGTCCGTCTGCGGCTTAGCTCAGTAACCCTTACTACTAGAAAACTGTAAATCGGCATGGGTACATAAATCAATTCCGTCGACAAAACAGTAAAATAAAATCATGAAAAATGAAGAAGGGTTATTTTTTCACGTTAAATCCGTAGTGCCCGTTTCACCAAACAAAATCTGAATAATTATTAAATCTGCTCACAAACTTCACAAGAATCAACTCAGCACAGCCGGACATACGAAATATTTTTTACCCAAGCTTCGTTCGCTTCGCTCGCTTGTTCAACTATTAGACCTCAGGCGCAGCATCAACTATCGCAATCGCATATAAACTTCCGCTCCCCTTTTATCACAACACAGCTGATTTCCGGGATAAAAACCCTGTTCACCCTGGGTCTCATTTCTCAAACAAACATAATTATCTAAATCGGTTAAGCGGTTTAAGTGTGAAAAGGTATGTACAGACAGACAGAGTTATTTTCGCATTTATAATTATTAGTATTGAAGTATGGACTGTATGGCTCATATTGTCACACAGTCCATACAAAAAAAAAGACTGCTATCATAAAAATAATACGATTTGCACCCCTGTAATAAAAATTACGTTTCGTGCCTGCATGATGCTTTACAACACTAGAAACTAAATCGCATAATACGTCTAATTGCATCATGGTAACTTAAACCTTGATTCGAGTGCTATTGAGTTTATTATCGAATTAGTGTAATTGTGTGAATTCTTTTGTTTCAAGCTAACATCACCGCTCTAACGACCATGCAAAATCGGTTAAAATCTCGTCTTTAGCTCATATCATTGATCTAATTACAGCAGCATGTTATTAAATCAATTAGTTTAGTAATTAATCCATCTCATTAAGATTACCGTGAGCGAAGCGGAAAGATTTTTTATCTATTGAAAGTATTTTTTTATCGTGGGTAAAGGAACCGTGGTATTATACGGTCTAATATATTGAACTGGGGGTGAATCACCGGAATTCATATTTGCGACAACATAGTTCGCATAAATATCTGACACGACTCTAATAGGGCTAAATAAAATTATCAATAATGATGTATATTCTTGAAAAATTACTAAGAATGTAGTCAAATGGAGAAAAAAGCAACGCAAGAGATTATAAGTGTATGTAAATAATCACAGTTATAAGTGTCCAAACTTTTAAGAGAGGGTATGTTCTGTCCCTTTTCCGCAAAACGCACCTTCATATGAAACGATTGTCATTGCCTACTCTCAAGAATCGTGACGTTACGATCTGCTAGCGTTTTCTCTCCCTAACAAGCAACATTAAAACGGTTGTAGCTTCGTAATTTTTTGAGATACTTGAATGGGATTTTCGTCATAAGGCATATTTTTTTACCTTCTTTCTTTTGAAGTTATAAGAAGTTTTTATACTTGTCGACTGTAATCTTTAAGTTAGAAACTCGCAAACCTTAACGCAATTGAATACTTTTATTCTAATGCAAAAGTTTATGCTCTATGGACAATCGAAATAATAATTATTAAATTGTACGCAGAACTAAAATTAATTTTGACCAATCACGAGGCTCGATTTACAGAACGACATCAACGCGTTTAAAAAAAAAAGCGGTTGGCTGCACTTCGTTTCAGCAGTTATACAAAGTGTGTTTAATAAATTATTATTTCCGTTGACTCGTAGGAAAAGTATAAACAATAGTTATATAATTCGCTTCTTAAGTCTCGTACCTTAATAAGGCTAAACGTGGTACTCGACTGTAAAAGCATACATTATAAAACGATTGCATAAAATACTATTTGAGTCTACACCCGTATTCTATGGCCGTTATCGAACGAGCGTCTCTCCGTCCAGTGTCCGGTGTCTGTCCCGCTGTTCTCTATTACAGGTCGCATTACTTAACCGATTCTCGTGAAATTTTGTGAGCAGGAATGTTTTTTTTTTCGAGTCGCTTTTAATTTTTTTTTTTTTTATGACAGACTCACGAGTTCTACACCTCACAGAGACATTAGTAGTAGGAGATACGAATAAAGCAACGTATTCAGAGCAATGACAATGAGGCAACCGGATGGCTCGCGGTATTTGAGCTCCCGAAGTGTGCAACCGCCCTGTGCAACCCGAACTGAGCCTTGGACTTGGGCAGAAATAGAAAAAATGTATGAAGAATATTAGTTTATTTTGTCAGGTTTTTTTTTGCCAAACCAATGGTGAAATGTTTTTAAGGTAGGAATAAAATTCTATGAGCGAAGGTCGGGCATTCGTAGGCATATGACGAACCTATGTCTATAATATTAATGCTGGTGACTGTACCTACAGATCATTCAGGTACCTACAGGTACCTATTCCACTTGTACTATTATCTATTCTGTGCGTATACATCATCACAACGCCGATTTTAGAATTAAGAAATTCAAAGTGTTAAGTTAACTTAAGTTAACCTGCAAAGACGACTGGGAATAGAATCCAATAAGTTTAAGGCGCCGTAGGTTCAGCGAAGTTAAGCGAACAGAGTTTTGAAACAATATAATGCGAATCAAAAAAATACGAATAGTAATCTTAAGGTTTTTCTGCAGCGAGATCAGTGATTCGAAACATGATTAAGCAATTTTCGCTCGATAGAAAAAAATCACGAACATATGTAGGTCTAAAATACACTTAAAATATTTGAAACAAAATATGCAAAAAAGCTAAAAATATTAAAATTGCTTATAAAAATTGGTAATATCAAGTTTGAGAGAACCCAGTGATTACTTTTTTATTTATTTGTATGGCCAAAAAAATAAAATTAAAAAACATGATATCCGCGCTTCCGAGCACGCACTTCCATCTCGCTCACTTTTATGCTCAGTGAGAGGGAGAGAAGACCATGAACCTACGGCGACTAAGCTTTTGCCCGCGACTTCGTCCGCGTGGAACTCGCTATATCGTACCTCCATACAATCTTCCGCCCACTATTTCAACCCTTAAGGGATGACTTCCGGGTTAAAAAGTATGTAGGTATGCTATGTTCCAGGGATGCCGCAGATGCGATTTTTTTGACATCCGCGGATGCGGATATCTGAATCTAGACGCCGCCGACAGCGGGTGTTTGGTCGTTTTGAGAACGTAGCCGCGGCGGCCAGTCGCGATTCCATTGATTGATTCTATTCAGACGAGCTGGAGGAACAGCAGTCGTTGCAGCGAGTAATTTGAGAGATGTATTGAAAGAATATGTGTGTAGTCCTCAAGGAAGTTTGTCATGGCAATAATAATTCATAATTTGAATAATAATTGTATTCAGAAAATATACTGATACTTTCCCACACTTTATGTTTCAAATTGTTGTTTTTAAGTTTTTGTCCTGTGCATCGTACAAGATACTATTACATTTGACTAACTCGATCAAAAGTTCGTCCTTTTCTTTGGTGAATTTCTCCATATTGAGACAGCATCCACCCGCCGCAATGCTTCAAAATAACTAAAGACGCGGCGGCCAGCGGGCGGCAGTCGCGGGCGGCGGGGGGACGCCGCACGCGGCGGGCGAAAACGACCACTCCCGAGCATTCCCGAACATACCATTCAGACGCCGCGGGCGGCGGGTGAAAACGACCCCGGCCTTAACCCTTAATTTGGCAGAGATACATACATTAATAAAATTGCTTTTTTTTGTTGAAAACTGTTTTTGTGGGTCATAAGCAGCCCCGAAAAAGTTATGAAAAAAATCACGTGCTTTCAGTTTTTCAGGAAAATTATGTTCGCTGTACCGAACACTGCCAATGAACCGGATACCAAAGGGGTGAAATAATTTTGTAAAAAAAATATTGAAAAACATGCAATTTTATTAAATAAATAAATACATAAATTAATTAATTAATAAGAATGAATAAAAAGAGGATTATTATATTTTTTCAGTATGAAAAGATAAGAAACAATTTCTGGGATTCTTCTCAGTCACAAAACACATTCGTAAATCACATTTTATGCAGAATACTGCTGTAGTATTTTTCATGCAAAGATAGCATCGTCCCTCAGTCTTCGTCGAAGGGAAGTGCTCAACTTCATCATATCACACAGAATTAACTGGTCTTGGTTTGGTGATATTTTTCACTTCATGGCATTCGATTTCGTCTCGACTGATCGGTTGGCTTCAAGGAGCTCGTGATATAGCTCGAGACGGAATTGTTTTAAAGGGACTGCTCCTGAAGAAGCGTTTTTGTGACGACCTAAAAGTGATTCTTTCGAACTTTTTATAGTTTTGTCAATTATATCTGAAAGTTTTTCTTTTATCGGATTAACATTTTCTTTGACATTGTACTTATTCACTGCGTAGTTGGTAATGTTCGTCACCCCGAACATGCACGAGACTTACTATTTCACCGCGATCATGGCCGTGTTCGGCACATCGAACATCACACTGTAAGTGTCACTGTCACTGAATTATGGCATATACTAAACTAAAAACTCTTTAGTTGGGTTTATTACCTCCTTAATAATAGACGAATGTAATTTTTATGAATGTAATACCAGAAAAAACAGATATAATATCATAAATACCTTGACAATACTCCGGGTTTGCCGTCTCGGCGCCATTTATCGTACACAACTGACAAATGAATGTTGCCACAGTTATGATTTTATTTTCTACCGTATAATAGAAAACAATGCTACTATTTTAGTTGAAAATTTAATATAAAAATATAAAAATGTGTCCTTTAGATTTTTTTGAAATGTGTGTTCGCTACACCGAACACTGTCAAATTAAGGGTTAAACGCGCGCGGTATGCGCCGCGTGGTCTTCTTATTTGTCGTGAATTGCACTACATCCGCGTACATTTTGGCGGTTGCGGATGCGGATGAGAATTTCTGCAACATCCCTGCTATGTTCTATCCCGGAATGCCAAATTTCATTTCAATCGACTTAGCGGTTTAAGCACGAAAAGGTTGATACCTTTTCATGCTGACAGACAGAATTAGTTTTATTGCCCCAATTTTCCGATAAAAAAACTAAATTAATCTGTTAGCCAATGCGTCGTGCTTGCAGACCGATTCCAATCAAATTCAACATCCCGGAATGAAGTCCCTGGTGAACAATAAAAATACAAGTCATGACAGTTTCCTAACCATCTATCATAGGTAATCGGCATTTCTATCTACAAGCCAATTACCTAATGTCAAACTTTGAAGCGTAATTTGACTCCTTTTAAAATGCCGTCGTTTGTTTAAGTAACAGGTTGTAAGAACTACTCTAAGAAGCTATTGTTAACCAGGGTATGAGAGACGAGAGCTGTATGTCATTTGAGTCAAATCTCTCAATATAAAACGATGACGACGCATCTAATCCGTGACAAACTGCGTGACACACGGAAAGAACGAGCGATAAGTAAAATGTAAAATTGTGCTGTTCGGGAAATAATAAATGTGTCAGAAAAAGAAAATGGAAAAAGAAAGAAGACATTTCTTCACTACACAAAAGAAACAGAGACAAAGGCAGTAGACATACAATACAATTAACACATAGGTATTATGAGGATATTTTTACGTGTTTTTGCGTTTGAATACTTGCGTTCCTTAAGAGTTAGCTGTAAAAGATGTGATCTCTTTATGACGTAGCATCAATAACACGGATCATGCGCCTTTTTTTCTTAACCAAAGATATAACACACGTATTCCAATACATATCCCTGCAAAACTGTTTAAACAGTTTGCCTGCATACTAGTGGTTGGTTGTCAGCCCTCGGCATGTAGGTAAGTACTAAATTAATGTTTCAAAATAAAATTACTACAAAAAATCATTTAATATTGCACTTTTTTTACGTTTGCGCTATGCACAGTCAGCAGTAAAAGTTCTACGCGGGTCAAGTGCTCAAAATGACCTAGACACGACTCTAATGTCAAGATGATAAGAAAAGTGTTCTCCTTTTGGGCGTGTTACTTTGCGTAGCTACTTCTGCTTCTATAAGTACTTACAAATCGTGAGTACTTAATTTTTTTGTCAACGAAAAATGTTTATTAGTATTCCATAGATGAGTTTCATGCTCAAAATAAAATAGCAATGCCCCCCAACCCAAGTAGGTATTGTTCAAATCGAATTCAGCCAAGTTTGACCACAATAATGCTATATTTTAAAAGATAAGTGGAATCTTGATAATGTCAAGCAAGATTAATCGCTAATCTCGACGACATAACTTTAACGCGAGATCTCGAATTACCAACTTCGGCACGAGATTGCATTCCCTATGCGACTGGTGTCGCTGCAGATTGATAGCTGTTAGTATGAAAATACAGTCGCACTTATTATCACTAACATAAGCTAACTTAAAAACGAAATGCTATCTCTCACCTCAAAATAGGACTATACAATCGAACTTTCGTGAGACATGTTGAAATAATACTAATAATTACACGCTTCAACTCGCGTATTAAATGTCACTACGGGCGATACGTTTCGAACTCTTCGGGTGTTCTTCTTCAGGATGAGTGGAAGTGGTGTAGGAAGAGTTCGAAACATCTCGCCTGTAGTGACATTTAATACGTGTGTTGAACCGTGTAATTATTAGTATTAATATACAAGTTGTCTTCTCTCCATGCCTGTGTGTATGCAGTATCTATAGCCCGGATCGTGCGCGCGCGCCGCCCTACATCCCTCCACCGTCACGTACAACAACAACCTCGCTTTGTTCTCTGTGAGCCACCTGCTCCGGGTAATTACTTTGTTCTTCATTTGTGATCTGTTTAAGAAATTAAAAGTGAATGACACGTCTCATGAACGGATTCCCCGCTGCAACGTAGAGTGAATGACCTCGCATATAGGTTCTACATTTGTTTTTGGAGGACAATGTTATGACTCCGATTATTTATACATGCCATAAAATAAAATTACATTAAACAATGAATATAAAATAATTTCTTTTTATTAATTTAAATGTTTGTTTAAAACTGATCTGCCTTATAGCCTAAGCAGCCTAATAACGAATATCATAATTCTCACATTTTTTTTAACGAGATGCTAGGATTTTTGTCATATCCATATAAATATTAATATTTCTATTTGATAACCTGCAGTCGTGCATCCGATCACATCATTATCGGTTCAGGAGTTGGACGATTCAATCGAACACTAGTAAATACACAGCTCGAATCATATCACATCCGTTTAATTTTGCCGTTGCCGTATACAAAAATGTTTATTTCAGTTCGTAGTCCTGGTTACTTAACATATTGGTTACTTACCAGATTGGTTACTTACCAGATTGGTTACTTACCATTGTGTGTGTATTGTTATTTATCGACTTTTATCGCATCTGGATCGTAAAACCTAGTACAATTTTCCACTTAGTATTTTTAAGACCGCCTGTTGTTCGCCTCTATTTTTAATTTTATAGGTCCTGTATTTGACTCATGTAAATATTGAAGTGTGCAATAATAGTACATTACGTAATACGTACCTAGGGCGGTGAATTCGTGAATGCCCCAGATCGCAGGTGTTTGTGGCCCGCGCCGAAGGTGAGGGCCATAAATATGCGATCTGGGGCTTTACGAATTACCGCCCGTGGTGCGTACACAATTTAACGTCTTCGGGAGAGGAGGGATTAATTAGGTACGTGAGGCGTTTTTAGAAAACATTTCTGTAACCCCCCTGGTGAGATGTCATGAGATTTGGCTCTTCCCCCTCCCCTATCCCAAAACTAACGTGAGTTTTTTCAAAATGTGTGTTTAACGTGTGAATGTGTTGAATTTATTCAAAAAAGAAAAAAAAAACCATTTAGTTTACTAGTTAAGACTAGTCCCTATTTAAAAATCACAATTCGGCCATATTTTTTAATTTAATATTATATTCTAGCAATTTTAAGTTTATTGCTGAAAAAAATTAGGTGATATGTGCCGAAACCCCCGTCTAATTAGATGGCATTGGGGTCGACCCCCTGCCCCCCCTTGAACGTCTCACGTAATTAATAAACGACCCTCATTACTTAGAGATATTGTCGAAAAGTGCGTACGTGTTTATGATGCTGACTGTACCATCCAACTCACAGGCCACAGGATAAGATAGGTACTGCACCTAATAGTCCGTAAGCCCACCCCTAATACACCTACGTCTCATGACAACACTATAAAATGCATGGCAGCAGATCGAGAAAGTTCTGCTGAGCATGAATCAGAAGATTATCGCACATAAAATTGGCCGACGGTGCCAACGTTGACCACCTTTGGCACCGTCTGCCAAGTACTTCCGACCATTTCAGGACTGACAGACTTAAGTTTAGTCTCTCTACGATTAAAGGGCTAAATGATGCTACATGTCTCGTACTGTTGTCACATGACGTAAATATATATACACATCTTAACCGAAAGTGAAGGATTTTCAAACTTTTGGCCAATTTAGGTGCGAAAATCTTCTGATTCTTGCTCAGCACAACTTTCTCAACCTGCTGCTATGCATATCGTGTTGTCATGAGACGTAGGTGTATTCGGAGTGGGCTTACGGACTATAACGAAATATGCGCGCATTGCATACGAAGCCATAGAAAGCGAATTCTCCATAATCAGATTCAGAACACGCGCGGTTCGCTGTGGGTCAGGACTTTACGAACCAATGCGAAACCTAAAAGTCATCTATGTATGTTCGTATGAATTAAACAAAGATGAGAAACCCAATTGGAATTCGTTTTCGATGGGTTTCTTCGCTAATCTCGTGCCGTGGTATGGTGTCTATGTCATATAATTTGCTTGGGGATTAAGTAAAAACCTATGAGTTGCGGTGTATACTAGATATAGATATGTACGTAGTTTATAGGATACTTATACAGGGTGAATCCTAAGTCGTGAACAGAAATATGTGTTCCTTACTGTTTAACATTAGTTTAAACATGTGGACGTGACAACAGGCAAAAATATGTAAATGTTGCTTGATAACTCGTTATTTAAAAAAAATGTTTTAAATTTACCGAGTCTCATGGCCACCCTAATTGCTACGTTAAACTGTCACTTCAAGCTACTGTTATGTATGTTAACCTTCTTGGTGCGCTGGTATTAAACCTTGCAGTGCACCCTCTGGTCACCTATTGTGACATTTCCATTCCTTCAATAAATATCGTTGAGTAAAGATGCGTTTTCCTACTTCGGAGATATCCTTAAGTCTTCCTGGTCAAGGATTTATCAACTGGCGACGAGATTAAACGATTTTCACGTGAGCAAGCACAGAAAAACGAATATGAGCGTTTGTTAGAAAAAAATATATGATAATAAAATGGCAGTCGGTCGTGTTGAAACATTTGACATCCACAAAGACAATTGGGAGGCGTACAAAGATCGTCTGGAGCAGTACTTTGTGGTAAACGATGTTAAAGAGGCGAAGAAAGTGCCGCTGTTGATCACGCTGATTGGGTCGGGAGCCTACGAGTTGCTGGTGACTTTATGCACTCCGAATAAACCGGCGAGTTTAACATATGATCAAATTGTAGAAAAGTTGACTAAGCACCTGCAACCGAAACCAAGTGTTTTAGCCGAAAGATTCAGGTTTCGTCAACGCAAGCAAGCGAAGAATGAATCAGTGGCAGAGTACATAGCGGACCTAAGGAAATTAAGTCGATTTTGTGAATTTGGTACCTGGCTGGACGAGAGTATTCGCGACCAATTCATTTGCGGGCTATACAACGACAGCATAAGGTTACGCTTGTTTATGGAAGAGGACCTTAAGTTACAGACGGCGTCATAGTTATCGATGGCTATTGAGACGGCGGAAATCAATGCAGCGGCAGTAGATCACAGAAGTAATGCTACTAGAACCGGCCGAGAAACCAGTACAGCGGCGGACTGTTATGCCATGGGAACGAGAAGTACCTCGCAGGCGAGGCCAAGTGGGAGCTATATGAGCAGCGTAAAAGCTGGCACGGCAAGTGGACGCAATCGGACATGGCCAAGCACGGAGCGACATGACTACGGCGGTGGCCGCTCGCAGATGGCAGCGATGGAGCCTTTGCGTGGGAAGAACATTGGGCAATGTTTAGCGAGTGGCCGGGCGGGCCATGCGTCAGAAACTTGCAAGTTTAGGTTATATACTTGTAGGGTGTGCAATCGGAAAGGACATTTGAAAAAAATGTGCCCGCGATTAGCAAGCGTCGCGGGACACAATTACGTGCAAGCTAGGACCGACTCACCACAATCAGACGACTTGGAGGTAAACTTTTCATTTGTTAAGCTAAATGAGAGTGAGGCTAATTATAAACCGTATACATTAACAATTAATGTAAACAATGCTGATTTAGTAATGGAAATTGATACAGGTAGTCGAATTTCCTGTATTAGCTCACAGTGCTATGACACTTATTTTAATAATTGTACAGTAGAGTCGAGCAATTTACGATTACGGTACTATACGGGGGAAACAGTACACACCTTAGGTAAGATCAAACCGGTCGTTAGATGGGGTGATTTAGCGAAAACCTTAGACTTGTATGTCATCGATAATGGTAAAACCAATCTGTTGGGGAGGGAATGGTTAGAAGAATTAGACATACCAGTGTTTAGCCCATCCATGCATTTTGTTAAATCTTGTGAGATGTTTGATGTGAAGGAATTTAGTTCCAGGTTTGAAAATGTTTTTGCGGATGGACTGGGACGGTATAACGGCGGTCTGGTCACTTTGCGGGTTAAGGACGGCGCGCGACCGGTGTATCTGCGCGCACGTCCGCTAGCGTACGCACTGCGTGAGCCAGTGCAGCGCGAGCTAGAGCGTCTGCAGCAAGAGGGAGTCATTACGCCTGTGGAAACATCTGAGTGGGCCACCCCGATAGTGCCAGTTGTCAAATCTGATGGAAGCTTGCGGTTATGCGGCGATTATAAGTTAAGTCTGAACAGATGTCTAGAGGTGGACCGTTTTCCCTTACCCAGAGTTGAGGATCTGTTTGCTAGGTTGCATGGGGGGAAAAAAATCAGTAAAATAGATTTGTCGCAAGCGTACGCACAGCTGGTACTGGATGATACTGTGATAAACACTCATAAGGGTATGTTTAGATACAACAGACTCATTTATGGTTTGTCTTCGAGCCCAGGTATCTTCCAGAGGATTCTGGAGCAGCTGTTTGCTGATATACCGAGAGTAGGTGTATTTTTAGACGATGTAGTAATCACGGGGGCAGACGATAAAGAACATCTAGAAAATTTAACTAGGGTTTTCGAGCGCTTGAATAAATATGGATTGAAAATTAAAAAACAAAAGTGCTCCTTTATGGCAGAGTCTATAACCTACTTGGGGTACGTAGTGAATAGCGAGGGAATCCATACGTGTCCTAAGAAAGTAGAGGACATTTTGAAAATAGCCGCTCCTCGTAACATTACGGAATTACGATCTTTCATTGGGATGACGATGTATTATGCTAAGTTTGTCAAAAATATTAGCACGCTACTGACACCTTTGTACGCACTCTTAAAGAAAGAGGTTAGATTTGTATGGACAACCAAGTGCGAGGAGGCTTTTACTAAAGTCAAACAATTGCTAGCTTCCAGTGAGGTGTTAGTACACTACTCGCCTGACCTTTCCCTGATTTTGACAACGGATGCGAGTAGCCAAGGGTTGGGAGCGGTGATTTCACACAGAATGCCAGATGGATCTGAACGAGCTATAGCCTATGCTTCGCGAGTTTTAAACAAGGCGGAATTGGTGTACTCCCAAATCGAAAAGGAGGCCTTAGCAATAATTTACGCGGTTAAAAAGTTTCACCAATACTTGTATGGCCGTCGTTTTATTCTACGGACTGACCACAAACCACTAGTGACGATATTTGGTGATAAAGCAGGAATTCCCGTGATGGCGGCCAGCCGCATGCAGAGATGGGCGGTGATCTTAGGCGGCTACCAGTACAACATTGAGTACATTGCGACCGCGAAGAATAACGCGGATGCATTGTCAAGATTGCTACCACCAGGAGAAGGGGAAAGTCCAAGCACGGAGGTAACTTACTTGAACTTCGTACAAAGTTTTCTTCCAATTACCAGCAAGGACATTAAAAAAAGAGTCCGAAAAAGATGAAACTCTGAGAAAGATTATTCACTTTATTAAAGGTGGCTGGCCCAATGACAGTTCCGATGAGCAAGTTAAGCGGTATTTTGCACGGAGAAGCGAGCTGTACATAGAAGGGGGCTGCATCATGTGGGGGTACCGTATGGTGATTCCGACGACTCTAAGATCCAGAATACTAAAAGAGCTACATAGCACTCATCAGGGAATAGTGAAGATGAAGGGGGTAGCCCGCAGTTTTGTTTGGTGGCCGGGCATCGACAGAGAAATTGAGCAGGTCTGCAAAAGGTGTGAAATTTGCACAGCAGAAGCAAGAGCACCAACAAAGGCTACGCCCCAACCGTGGCAGTTCCATCAGCAACCCTGGAGCAGACTCCACATCGATTTTTTGGGCCCCTACGAGGGCAAAACTTTCTTTGTCATGATTGACGCGACGACAAAGTGGATTGAAGCGTTTGTGATGTCAAGGACTACGGCGGCTGCCGTTATTAAAGTTCTCATGGAGACGTTTGCTCGATTCGGTTTGCCAAAGGAGGTGGTCTCCGATAACGGACCTCCTTTCTCCAGCAAAGAGGTAGAGGATTTTATGTGCTTGAATGGGATAATTCATACTTTCAGTGCACTTTACCACCCGGCATCAAATGGTGCAGCTGAGGGTGCCGTAAAGTTGTGCAAGCGGGCGCTAAAGAAAGCTACAAGAGAAGGAGTTAACTTAGATGTGGCATTGCAGTCTTACTTATTACACTACCGCAATTGTGTACACAGTACTACCGGAGAGACGCCGGCCATCATGTTACAGAAACGAGCGCTTCGCTGCAGACTAGATTTACTGTCACCCGCGGTAGCAGTCGAGCAGCGGGTTTATCAAGCCCAAAGAAGGCAAACGGAAAGGGATATCGAAAAACCGCCAAGACAGATGGGTAGCGGAGATCCCGTGTGGATGCGAGATTTCACTGGCAAAAGTAATTGGGTCCCGGGGGTAGTTTCAGCAGTTAAAGGAACTCGTAATTTTCTTGTTGCTAGGGGGGATGGCACCACAGGGCATCGGCATGTAGACCAGCTCAAAGAAAGGTTTATTTTAGCTGAGACCGGTGAACCAGGAGGTGGAGAGAATGATATACAAGGAGATGGCGAGAATGACGCACCATCCCCGCAGTTACCGATCCAAAATGACGCATCAAGTTCGGCCCCCAGTCAGAAAGCTTTAGGTCCTCCACAGGCCAGCATCGCCATTAATCCGCCCGTCCCAGTCCAGGTCGCGGAGGGCAAACGCGTTAGGAAACCTCCAGTTCGATACGGTTTTGAGTTTGATTGAGAGGGTATATAGAGTGAGTTTTCATTGACGAGGTGTCATTTTGTGTTATTATGTTGTTATGTTTATTTGTACTTAGTATATAGTTATTTGCCTACAAAATGTAGCTATTTTTGTATGTGCTAGTGTTAATTAAGAAAGGGGGTGTTATGTATGTTAACCTTCTTGGTGCGCTGGTATTAAACCTTGCAGTGCACCCTCTGGTCACCTATTGTGACATTTCCATTCCTTCAATAAATATCGTTGAGTAAAGATGCGTTTTCCTACTTCGGAGATATCCTTAAGTCTTCCTGGTCAAGGATTTATCAGCTAAAAACCAAATCTTGTCTAATAGGGTGACCATAAGGTTGGTGTTTTTCCTATTTAAAATTATTATCAATAAAGTTTAATTGTTGCTTCAAGAGTTAATGCAATGAATTTGCCTTAAAATACCTTGATAGAAACGAAAATTTCTGTTAACGACTTAGGTTTTATCCTGTATATATATATAACTATTATGCATGTATAATGCCCATAGTAATAGTTCTTTATTAAGCATCATTTGTCTTGAACACTCGTTTCAACTCATCTCCGAACCCCGCACCTACATGGCGACCTTGCCCGGATTTGTAGATAATTTGCTTTCCTCTACATACGGCTTTTAACATGTTAATGGCAACTACACTACCAAAAGCTCAAGACATTTGCAGAGAAACGCACAGAACGGCGGCATTTCCACCGACAAGAGCTCGTAAATATACAATAAAATACAATACAAATACTCTTTATTGCACACCTCAAAACATGAGTCAAATAGATAAAAACGTAAAAATAGATGTTAAGGCTGTCTTACCGCTACAGAGCGATCTCTCCCAGACAAGCTTTGGGTAGCGGAGAAATTGCAACAAATAATTACAAGTAGGTACGAGTAGCTAGGTGGCAAAATTAGAAGTAAACTAACTTACAACATACACAACGAAAGCATACAATATAATATATTAATTTATTTAAACTTGTCTGCACTTCACATAGATATGAGCAAATGGCGAGATTAAGGGGCTCCTAGCTCCCTATGACCTTCGATCTGTACCTAACTGTCGGTTTTTTCGTATTTTTTGTGGCTTATCGTAATTAACAACGAGGTTTACCGAAATTGTATCCCATATGTACTTCAAAACTCACAGTTTTCGGGATATATGGCACCAAACTTTGGCAATTTCAGGCCAATAAACCAGTTTTTTGGACGTAACTTTTGTGAAAGTTAGTTAAAAATAAAAATCTCTAGTGGGTTGATAGAGACGGCAATGAGGAACAGTTATAATATGTAGATTTCATATATAAAATTCCATAAACAATATACTAATATCGAAAACAGCCTTATTGGACCATGTTTGAATAAATCATTAAAAAAAACTCGTGCAAATATAGATGGAGGATTGAAGAACTGATAAGTATTTGTGCTATAAATACTTATATCTAATGTTTTGACGGATCAACTCAAAACTCGTCAAAACTAGGCAAAAAGCGCGTGGAGCCCCTTAATGCCAAATGGCATTCTCTACCAGCTAACTATCGGGCTAAACAGAGTTATAAAAGGTGCAAAGAATAAAGCATGATAATAACTGTAGAGAGAACATGAAGAAAATATAAAGACAAAATACATTACACACATTATTACTACATTTGTATATCTATACATAAAAGAAACTAGATATACTAATTATTACATACATATATAATGAAGATGATAATGATAGCCGACTGCACGTCAGTGTTCTATAGAGAACGGTGTGATAATGTGATATCAAGCGCGCACGCTTTTTTGCTGCGCTTGCGCTGGGAATGATATGAAACAGGCCTCTGGAGATGTACTTTTTAACCGACTTCAAAAAAGGAGGACGTTTTTTATGTATGCTCCCCAATTACTGGAAAACGCCAGGATCGATTTGAAAAAATATTGTTAGAAAGGGATACCCTTCCTTCCCAGGTGGTCCCATGGTCATCTGGTCAAGATCTGATGATGGGATCCTGGGAAAATCGAGAGAACTTTTCAAATTTTATAGGCACACTTGAAGCGATTTGGGCATTGATTTGAATCGGTTATAACTTCTATTGTTATCGGCAGAGTGTACCAAAAATAGGGTGTGAACCGATCAAGAGCATAACAGGTATCGTGTTCTGATAAGAAACAAATAAAATATTTTTTTACGCGATATTTTTTTAACATTTGTATGGGGTATTGGCCGATTGGGGAGACCTGCTCTTCTTGCCCTTGATTGGTTCACACCTCATTTTTGATACACTCTTTAGGTATATATTTTAGTGTAAATTTTACGAGTAGGTATCGGTTGAGAAATGTGACCTGTAGATGAGAACAGACAGAAAGCGAGACATCCGGGCATCTGAAAAGCGAGACATCCGGGCATCTCGACATACAATCGATTTTCGGACAAAGCTGAAGCATAGAACTTCGTCCGTCGGTCCCTCGTTCGATAAACTCATATTGTTCAATCAAATCTTATTACGCTAAGATGCAAATTCAATTCACTTTCTAAGTACAAAGATATCATCAAGATCATTGGCCCGTGGCACAAATTGCTCTTAAATTACATCCCCAGGTATTTGCAAGTAGCTTGTTGAATCGAGGTTTTTTGCGAGACAAGTTCTCAAGCTCACGGACGATGTACAATATAGTTCCCACCACGGCGTGCTCAATAACGATGATACAATTTACGAGTACCAAAGACCTGAAACGTTTTTTCTTAATTTGCTTAAGTGGGATTGGGCCGGTCACGGCTGCCACATGCATCCGGAATCCGGATCATTCTCCTAGCGTTTTGCCCAGTTGTATCCTCAAGGACAGGACTCAGGTGGACTGATGACCTGGTAAAGGTCGCGGGAGTCCGCTGGATGCGGGTGGCGTAGGACCGGTCATTGTGGCACTCTTTGGGGGAGGTCTATGTCCAGCAGTGGACGTCTTTCGGCTGATAATGATCATGATGATGATTATCCTCAAAAGGCCCGTTTGGCACCTGAACCAATAGGGGTGTAAACACTAAATAAAATAATCAATAATGTCATATTTTCTCGTAAAAGGACTAAAAATGTAGTCAAATGGAGAAAATATCAACGCCAAAGATTAAATAATCACGAAGTTATAAGTGTCCAAAGTTTTAAGAACTGTCCCTTTTTCGCAGAACGCAACTTCATATGAAACGATGACGCTTAAAGAGATTGTGACGTCACTAATAGACGGCAACGTGCCGGGCCCCATCGTGTTCGGCGCCGCTGTCGACGCGGCCCCCGGCAGCCTCGCGTAACGTGACGTCACACACTGTTTGCGTTTTCTCTCCCTAACAAGCAATATTAAAACGGTTGTAGCTTCGTAATTCTTTGAGATATCTGAATGGGATTTTCGTCACTATGCATATTTTTTTGCCTTCTTTCTTTTGGAGTGATAATAATTTTTGAGTCAACACCCATATTTGACGGACGCACTAAAGCGTCTGCGATCTAAATATTCAAAGCAAAGGGAAAAGTAGACGGTTCCTATTGTGTTACACAGTTTCATGTTATTCCAGCATGCATCTTTAAAATGAAAACAAACTACGTTCGTATGGGGAGGCTTGCGTCGTGAGCACTCAAGTTTGAACTTAAGTCCCCATAATGTTTGAACATTATTGTCACCACTCCCATGTTTATACGCAATGTTTGACCGGCACAAGCCAATATAGATCCAATGCTCTCACTGCTTTAGATTTCCATCATTAGCATAAGAAATCAGTGCAATGCAATCACCTGTCACTTCGTAGCTACGAGTAGGCACGAGTGGTACAGCCTGTTTGCATTGATTATCATTGCGTATTAATATTCAATAATGATTTCAATGTATAATTGCTTTTTTATAATTATGTCGAAGCTGGTGGTCCCGGGTCTGGATCCCGGTAAGGGCATTCTGTCTGAGTCTTGGATGTTTTCTATGTATTATTCAAAGTAAGTACCTACATTTTCGTCTAGAACCAGCTTTTATAGAATAGAATAGAATAGAATAGAAATGAATTGATTGCCAGCCAAAATAACACCACATCACAATTTCGTTCTTAATTAGAAAACACAATATATAAAAAGAAACTTAATAAATACCAGCTTAAACTAAAAATAACATGCACGTAAAGAAGACTGGTGGTGCTGATAATGGCTGCAAGTGGACACCACTCAGCATATGCTCTGACATTGAACAATGCCACAGCGCTGGTCTTCCGTGGAGCCCAGGGCTGTAAGGTAGTTCCGAACAGCAAAAAGTGGCAAACGTGGTACTACAACCTACATTTAGGGATAAAATGATGAATCAACGTTTACATACCTAGTATATACATAAATTTTATTTAAGAAACATAAATTTTATTTAAGAATATAAGTAAATTATAAGTTGGGGATTAGCTCGATTTTTGTCAGATTGTTCCTTAATTTTATTTATTTATTTACTAGACGTCATGCTGTCCTTCTTAAGGCGACTATAGCCCCCAAAGCGTCAATCTGCCAAAATACGTTTTTAGAAAAACCGAATTATGACAGCCATCTCATCATATATTTACAGCCTACTAGGTGTACACGCAAAGAAAAAAAAAAAAAAACAGAGGAAACGTTTACAATTACAACACAAAATACAAAGAAAAGTTATACATGGCTAAATCAAGAACGAAAAAAATAATTAAACAAGGATTACTAATGAAAAATCACAACTACTACCTTTGACAATAACGTGCCTACCAATGAAAGATTAAATGGTTTCTGAAAGAAAACCATGATAAATGAATTTAATTCACATGTTCAAAAAAAATATTTCTTCCTTTTTTTCTAAATTGTGTCTCGCTTGCTCACTGATGTTAGCTCAATATTACGCTCTTCACGTGCACTCGGACCAACTTGCGAAACTTGAAAAAAATTCATAGTGGCAAAACGAACAATGATTCCGAATATCATGCATTCAGATTTTAAATAAACTACCAATATCAATATGAATTACCAACTATTAAGAAATGTGAAAATATATGTGGTTTAGAAGCAGTAGCAAGTTTTAAGTTGAAAACAGTCACTATGTCATTGTTCACCTTCACCTCTTTTGTTTTGACATAAGATTGACAGTATTAAGTATGAGGCCAGTGTTGGACGCTGGGACGTTTACCTGTTGAAGTGAGGGCCAAGTAGTCTAAAAATTCGTTCTAAGCAAAGGTCGAAAAACGTATGTTCCCACCTACTGTCCTTACACTCTTCATAGAGTACATCTCTGTACCTAATTGTTTATTAGTCTGACATTAAAAACTCTTTACATCCCTGTATTAGTTATATTTATTTGTATTAATCTGACATTGCCCAGGTTTGTAAGGCTGTTGCTCATTACCAAATGTTTTATTATATCAATGCTAATAGGCATGATGCCTCATGTCCAAATTGATAACATAGTAATGCTTAATGGATAGTAAACCATCAAATTATCGTAATAAAGTATACATTATAAAATATAATTAAAATCATAAAAAGTTATAAACCTTGAAACTTTAGAAAAAATATTTTTTTTTTATTGTTCAAGAGTAAATTAAATGCTACCAATAGAATCCTTACGCTTTTCTAGAAACAAAATTGTACGACAACCTATGTACGGTCGAGAAAATTGAATGTTTGGCACATGTCAACTCTATTAGAATGACGTTAAGGTCCAAAAGTGCTAAACATTCAATTTCCTCGACTGTACTTAAACGCAGTATTTCGCGACAAAAACAACAATTTACCTGATTTTCCATACTACGATTAGTATAAATATACAAATGTGACGTCACAATTGTATAGACACACAGTATGAAGCGTTTCGCGCTGCCGCCAGCGAGGCCGCCAGCGAGGTCAATTTTTATCTCAATTGTTTAGGTATTTATGTTCTTTAATTGTAGTTGCTCCCATACAAACATTTGTTCCTGTCCAAAAACTGGTTCGAATGACGTCACAAAAAAATCTTAGTCATCATCCCTATTGTTGACTTGTGAAAGACCCCATGTGAGGCCTACTTGCAGAATAAACATTTGATTTTACACAAAAAAGTAGAATAGCCGGAGGGGTCAATATTGATTGGACTCTGGGAACATTTGAACCGATCGTATATACCCATTAATTCTTCATGGAGGCAGATATGGCTCCTGTACTTGAAGGCTGAGATGGGTCGCCATCCTATTAAAATTGGGAACCGCTGGCTTATCTTTACTCTATATACAGTTACGGGTATTCATAAACGTACATAACTAATTTATTCATAATTAAAAATATTACCTGTCAGGACGTTAATAAAAAAAAAAACATTATAAGTACAAAAAAGTGTCTAAAAACAACAAGTTAATAAAATAATGCATAGTTAATAATAATCATTAAGTCAACAAAAATCAATATTAAAATTAAATTATCCAAACAATATTCATAAATTCGTCGTAGCTTTAGCATGTGTACTCGAGACGCCCTTTTTTTAGTTTTCTTTTGAAAATCATTTCATTAGCAACGGAGCTGACGTGATTGTCTCTGGCAACTTGTACTAAAGACGTGTAGAGACATTTATGTACGTACTAGCTTCTGCCCGCGACTTCTCCTGCGTGGACTTGAAATAAGAACTATCCTATATTTTAATCCAGACTATAAACTATCTTCGTGCAAAATGTCATCCAAACGGCTTAGCCGCTTAAGCGTGATTGAGTAACAAACATCCAATCATCCAAACTTTCGCATTTATTATATTACTAGCTTCTGCCCGCGACTCCGTCCGCGTGGAACTCGTTTATATCGTAGCTCCATACAAACTTTCACCCCCCACTTCATCCCTTGGGGGATGATTTCCGGAATAAAAACTATCCTATGTCCTTCCCCAGAGCTCAAACTATCTCTATACCAAATTTCATCCGAATCGGTTCAGCGGTTTAAGCGTGAAGAGGTAACAGACAGACAGACAGACAGACAGACACACTTTCGCATTTATAATATTAGTATGGATAGTATGGATTACAATATTAACTACCTACATAACCTAAATTCTTCAACCAACCGATCAATTTCATACACAAAGAATTTCAAAAAGAGTAAAACCTATCTGTTTTTATAAGGTTTTCAGTTTATTGCATTCAACATGTAATTAAATAAGATCAGCACAATGTCTTCTCAATTTGTGCGTGTACGCAGTTTTTGTTTATTTTACTAAAGAAATCACTTTCAAACGCAACAACGCTTGCTTTGTTGAAAAGCTTGAAAAAAAACTGATACTCGAGGCAAAGTATCAAAACAAACCACACGTCTTAAGTACTGGGAAAGTGAACTATGCTTTCGAGAAACATTGGAAAATATACTTAGTCCACTGTAAAATAAGATTGATTTTCTGTTGTGTTGTGGTTGGTAAAGCATGAAGCACGTCTTGGAAGTTGAACAACCATTGCAGTATCAGCAAGAGTTGAAGGCAGACGTTACTTTGTTATTCATTTTTTTTTAAAGTGTGTGCTTGAATTTTTCATGTGACATTTCGTGAATTAAAAAGTGCAATATTGAGCGCCGGCTGTGTTTGGTAAGTGTTGTGCTTATCTGTGTTGTCAATTTCCCGCGTTTTTCTTAAAAGATTATGGAAATTAAGGGAACTTTTTTATTAGAGTCAAATATTTGAATAGCGTTTCGACACGGTTATGATACTTATACGAACAAATTGTGGACCAAAATTTAGAAAAAACATGTTGAGAATTTTCTGAAAAGTACAAACATTTTTAGTCACAATTTTTTTTTTGTCACTGACTGAAATGTTTTTTATGATTCTTCTATTTACACTGACACTTTCGTTTACAATTTCGGACAAAAAAATGTTCAATATTAAATATACTAGCTTCTGTTTCAACTCTCATGCGGGTTGCAATTGGGCTTAGACCAAGCGAACGAACACGCATTCGGTCATGAAATATTTATTAAAATAAAATAATTATTCAGTCTTTCATACGTCCCACTGCAGGGCACAGGCCTCCTCTCACGGATAAGAGGGGACCGGCAGAAGTCCCCACGCTGGCCCAGTGCGGGTTGGGGACTTCACATACACCTTTGAATTTCTTCGCCGGCGTATGCAGGTTTCCTCACGATGTTTTTCCTTCACAGAAAAGCTATAGGTAAATATCAAATGATATTCCGTAAATAAGTTGCGAAAAACTAATTGGTAAAAGCCTGGATTCGAACCCACAACTGCCCAACCCGCCCTGTGACAGCCGCCCGCTTAAGGGGGTGAATTGGAAATTATCGCGTGCTTTGAAACGCCGTTCAGACTAGATTAAGAAACAATAAGGTCTGATTGTCAGATATATGATTCTTGACTATATGATTGTTTATTTGATTTAATCGATACATGATTGCGTAAAATTTCCTCGATAGAAAAAAGTTCTAAAGTTGGGTCTTTATTTTCCTTTTTTTCTCAGCCTACTCAAACAATACATTATTTTATTTCATCTACTACAATAGTATTTTATGTCATCTAAAATCTCATTTAATGACGAAATATAAATAAAACTTCACCAAGTTAAGTATTTATCGAAATTTGTCCAAAAAAGCCATTCCCGAAGAGTGTTGCTTCTTTTTTTCTCGTGTGCGAAAGGCATAAGCGTGTCTCTGTCATGGTGGCGTGGTCGACTCGAATCAAGGCATCCCCTTAAACAACTAGGCTACCGTAATTTATAAAATAATTATTAATTAAAAAAAATACTTTGTTAAATTATATTACTAGTGCAAGAATACTTTTTCATTCGATTATTCTAATCCCACCTCAATTATGAAAAAACCCTGCCAATAAATCCGTTCATTAGGGCACCCCAGTTTTAAATACTTATCAAATAATCTACATAAATTCCTACTTAAACATATTTGTTTATGGGTATTTCTGCAGAGTCTTTGACCAGTGTGTGTTGCCACTTGCCACTCTTGCCACTGATGACATATGGCACTGAAACGTGTTCGCTTACTATGGGCCTCATAAGAAGGCTCAAAGTCACCCAAAGGGCAATGGAGAGGGCCATGTTGGGAGTTTCTCTGAGTGACCGCATCAAAAATGAGGCTGTCCGCAGCAGAACCAAAGGTAACCGATATAGCCCTCCGGATCGCTAAACTTAAGTGGCAGTGGGCGGGGCACATAGCACGTAGAACCGATGACCGTTGGGGCGGAAAGGTTTTCGAGTGGCGACCACGTACCGGAAGGCGCGGCGTGGGTAGGCCCCCGACAAGGTGGACTGATGACCTGGTGAAGGTTGCGGGAGTCCGCTGGATGCGGGTGGCGCAGGACCGTTCACTTTGGCACTCTTTGGGGGAGGCCTATGTCCAGCAGTGGACGTCTTTCGGCTGATATGATGATGATGATGATGATGATTTCTGCAGTTTATTCCTTATAATTTTGCAATTTTCCGATTTGCTCAAGTATTGGCGAAAAGCATCGACAGGGTTGGTTACTAAGTATATCACCCATATTAGCCAATAAAATAAATGAAAAGGAAATAAAAAATACACTGCACGTTTTCTCTCTCATAATTGTAATACGATAAGTACCAACATTAAATGTCAAAATTCATCGAGCCGTTAGGTTACAGAGCGTGTAATACAAATATACATACGGACGATCGTAACTGAAACACGTATCTTTATATCCCAAATGGTCATTGAGACAAGAGCAAAAATGTACTTACGTGTATGCCTTAATACACGTAACGTAGACACGTTAAAAAAATCGTGTACCTACACAATTAGCGTGAGCTGTTAAACAAAAATTTACTCAGTGTCAGTTTTGTGACAAATTGGCATACAAATTATGTGAAAATGAACTTGCATCACATTGAAACAACGTGTTTATGCATATCATTCATAAATTGAAAAGAAGACGTTAACTTATAGACAAACTGAATAGTTAATTATCGTCACAAAACTGACTGTGAGCGGAGTAAGAGGCTCCATGCACGCGCTTTTTGGCTAATTTTGACGAGTTTTGAGTTGATATTCCTCCGTCAAAACTATAGATATATTTATTGGACAAACACTTATCGGTTCTTAAATCCTTTATTTACATTTGCACGAGAGTTTTTTTGAAAAGAATGAATATATATTTTTTATGATTTATTCAAACATGGTCCAAAAAATCTCTGTTGTCGATATAAGTATGTTGTTTATGCACTTTTATATATGTAATCTACATTTAACTGTTCCTTATTGACGTCTCTAAAAACCGACGAGAGATTTTTATTTTTAACTCATTTTTACAAAAGTTACGATCAAATAACGGTTATTTGGACCTGAAATTATCAAAGTTTGGTGCTGAAAACTGTGAGAGTTTTGATGTAATCATGTGATACTATTTCGGTAAACCACGTCATAAGCCAAAAAAAATACAAAAATAACGACAGTTACAGATCGAAGGTCATTGGGAGCTAGGAGCCCCTTAACATTTCACGCTAATTGGGTACCTACACGAATTTTTGAAAATGCTCGTAATATTCTTAAAACCTTAAAACATTCGATTACATAGCTTCAAGTCAATTTATATCTTTGTAAATTTGAACATTTGGATCAGACTTCCAATTGTTTCGTGTTGTTCAATAAAAAAAAAACTATGCAAACAAATATTAACAACTATTCCTCTCCGGCGACAGGCAAGTAAAATGAATCGATCTACTCGCAGATTTCCTTACTTATTTTATAACTAGCTTCCGTCCGCGACATTGTCTGCGTGGACCCGGGATGAAATCTATTCTATATTTTAATCCAGGCCTTCGTGCGGAATTTCATCCTCATCGGTAGAGCCGTTTAAGTGTGATTGAGTAACAAACATTCAAACATCCAAACTTTCGCAATTATAAAATTATAAGTAGCAGGATAAGAATTAACATTTCCCAAGTAAAAGCGTGGAGATTAAAGACTACTAAATCCAGTTATGATCTCAAATTCCCTTATATTTACTTAGAAAATCTTATTATATCCTGCCATTATGGGCCCCGGTTTGAACCACACTATAAAACGGTGGCAGCAATTATTTAACCAGCTCAGTTGCCGCCATTACGAGATTACCATCTAGAGCACCCGCCGAGACTATCGCGGCTATACAAAGTACCAAGTACCATTTACTGGGTGGGCAACTTTAGTTGAACTGAAATAGTATATTTTACAACCGTTACACAATGAGGGCTCTTGAAGTCGAGTACCGTGTATAGGCCACGAGGCTTGCCGAGTGGCCTAAGTAAGGTACGAGAATTTAAGAGCTAACTAATTGTACTTTAATACATTATACTTTTTCTAAGAGTCATCTGAAATAATTCAACAAACTTGGTATTCAAAATCTAAGCCCTGCTGTAACGAAGTGCAGCCCGCCGGCCCAGCGTTTTGTTGAAGTATTTGGTTCTATAACCAAGGTGACGTTATAGTAAGTTTTATAATAATTTATTATATTTGAGTTGGGAGCTCCATAGTAGTAAAGTATTCGGACATTAAAGTCGATGAGTATAATTGTATATATATATTTTTATTTTTCAATATTGTACATCCGTGGCAGCCTCGGAGTTCGTGACGTAGCGGAGGTTTCAGTCCTTCGTTCGTTCCGTCACGTCTCTCGCGGGTCATCTGACTATGCAGAAAACAAATGCCTTGGCCTAGCCCTCGACGGCCCTCGCCCCGCAGCAGACCTAATAAGCGACTGGATGTCGTGAAGGCCGACAGGAGCGAAACCGACCTTACCCTGGCAAAAGCCGGGATAACGCTACGTAGAAGAAGATTGTTACGGTGTCCCGAGTTACAAACACCACAATCTCAAGCCCGATTTTCATTTTCTTAAGTATTCGGACAATTTCCTACAATGACCTACAATTGAATTCCATTCATTGACTTAACGTATCTGAAAGGATACTCGTAACTCAGTGGAATGTTCAGTACTTAATTTGAGAGAATGTATATTATAACGATATTGTTCTTATATTGCACAGAATAACTATATCAGATTTCAACGAAAAATGAGAATCAAATCAAAATTATAACAGACTTCACAAAAAAAGTAAATATCTTATTTGCCCACCCTGTATTTAAAAATAGTAACACGGTGGCTGCAAAAGCGAGCGTTCTGTTTCCAAGTCTAGTATGCACGCAAAATTGAATGAGCATTGTTTATTACTAATTTTTTTATTTATAAATAAAATTTAATTTTTAAAAACTGATACGCAAAACAATCTATATAATTAAAGAACCTGCTCACAAAATTTCACGAGAATCTGTTGAGAAATGCGACCTGTAGAGGAAAACAGCTGGACAGCTGGACAGACAAACGATTTTCGGCCCAAGCTGAAGCAAAGAACTTCGTTCGCTTCGCTCCCTCGTTCGATAATATCCCAAAGCCACACATTTACGACCGATATCTATTTACTTTTATTTCTGACGTTTCGACACGGGTGTCATGTGCTTTAGAAAATTTGTTAAATAATGGACTAGGCTCTAGAAAATTTGTTAAAGGATGGATAGGGACGGGTGACGTGGGCCTACTATGGGCCATTACGGGCTGAAAATGATTATGATGATGAATGAATGTTTTACAGTTCACATTTTGATACATTTTTGTAAGTAAGTGGAATATTATGTACCCATCTCTCCTTTGACAACTTGCTAGGACATCAGTCATCTTTCTGAGACCTGTAAGAGCCAAAAAAAAACAAAAAACTGAGACCGCGACGGCACGGGTGCTACGTGTTTCAAATCGAAACGTCAGAAATAAAGGTAAATAAAGGATAGTAATCAAGTAATCGTTTTGCCCGACTATGGAAGGAAGGAATATGATCTTAGCAAACTATGCGTGTTTCATAGCGTTTAAGATGCTGAATTAATTGCGATGAAAAAGGTATCAATCGATTTAAAATTATGCTTCGATTGACATAGGCTACCTAAGTTAGTTTTCTGTACTCAGGATACAGATCTTTTACCTTTTTATGGTTGTTAATAATATTTATTTTCTAGAGATGTGCGACTAATCGCCGACTAGTCAGGAAAGCTGACTATCCGGCCACATTTATCGTCAGCTGTCTGTTTAGCTTAATTATAGAACACTAACCATAGCCCTAAGTTTGTAATGTAACCTCTAACACTATGGATTTTATAGTCCGAAATAAATGATTTGTATTTGTATTTGTATTTGTATAAGTCGGCGACTAGTCGGCTAAAGACACCGATTATTCGGCACTAAATGAATTACTGCAAAAAACAAAAAAAACCGGCCAAGAGCGTGTCGGGCCACGCTCAGTTTAGGGTTCCGTAGTTTTTCGTCCAGAAATTATTTAGTAATTTTTTTCAAAAATCATTCAATCTATCAAGTTAAAAATAATTTTCCTATGTAGTTTTTATAGACTTCTACTTTTGAGATTTTTTTCATACTTATTTTTAAAACTTATGGCTCAAAAGTTAGAGGGGGGGGACACATTTTTTTTTACCTCTGGAGCGATTATCTCCGAAAATATTAACATTACCAAAAAATTATTGCAAACCCCTATTCATTTTTAAATACCTACTTATCCAACAATATATCACACGTTAGGGTTGAAATGAAAAAAAAACACTCCCCACGTTACGTATAGGGGAGGTGCCGGCAGAAGTGAAAACTCAATAACATTGTAACAGTTTTTCGATCAGGTCACGTGACATCTTACGGTGTCACCCTAAAAATGAATTTGACGCAAATTTATAAACAATTATCAATTATTTAGGCGGACGGGCCGCGGGCGCGTTAGGTGCGACGGGCCGCCGGCTCGCCCGTCGGCGAGCCGACGGGCGGCGGCAAACACAATACCAATTTGTCTTTGCCATTGCCAAATATTTTTCAAAGCTTTATCTCTTTAGGAATAACGCCCAAATTCGAACTATTCTAATTTTCTCAATAGCAAAACGGTGAAGGACGCGTTGGTTAAAATTACAAATTTATTTGCAGAATATGCTATTGCAAAAAGTGTTTAACGGCTTTATACTCTTACGAATAGCGTTCAGTTTTGAATGAAGTCGAATCGGCTAGCAGCACAAAGTGACCTCCTTCACATCTGACGTCACAAAACTCGCGACAGAGTTTTGTGACGTCAGATGACAATTTATCCCCATCCCTAAAAGTGCTCAGCGCCGCTAAAGAAGTTTTCACTTCAAAAAAAATTCACTTTTTATTTTACCACTGTCGGCGTGATTGATATACATACAAGTACCAAATTTCAGCTTTCTAGTGCTAACGGTTACTGAGATTATCCGCGGATGGATGGACAGACAAAGCGAAACTATAAGGGTTCCTAGTCGACTACGGAACCCTAAAAACTACTAATGCCCACACCCCTACCTCTAGCACGTTAAAGAGCTTTTCCCGCGTACTACGCAGAAGCGAGCCGTGAGCGTATCAAAACGACATGCATAATTAAATCTATCAACATTCTAATTAATTTAACATATCATTCTCAACGCTAATAGCCGCACAACAATGCCTAGACACGTCACGTCATCCGATAATGCAGGCGGAACACCAATCACTTCCGCGGCAAAAACATGCAAATAAAACCTTTTTGCTAAACTGCTACGTTTCAAAATCAAATGGAGAATACAGATTGCAAGAGGCAAAATTTATAGCAGCCAGTATCATGCATATGCATTACATTCTACACTATAATTTGTACCTGGAAACGCTCTCTCTTATGAAAAAAGTATAGCTCTTATTATCGAAGTACTGTGGGTTATTTTTTATTTATTGCGCCTAATATGTAAAGTTGCAGTATTAACAAGTAGTTTGCTACGCATCTTAGACGATTTTATGGCTATAGAATAATTACATATGTTATGAAATTGCACTTATTTGAACGTGAACTGACATTACGACTTTCGACCAAGTATGTTACCTGTAAGGAATTGTACACACCACATAATATGCGTGTTGTTAACGACCTTCTCGAACCTATTAATTGAATCATTACGTGATTGTAGTAGTATGTAATAGTGGGGCAGTATATCTCTAGAACCGTAATAGGTTGACACTTGAAAAGTCTGCAGATAATGTATTACTATATCTGCTATATTAACAAATAATAAAAGTTTAATAAAATTAAGAGACTACCTATTACTGACCCACAGCGAAGGCTTAATAACGGTATGGTATATCCTTTGGGAACTCGACCCTTAAAAAATAACTAGTGAATTTCCTGACCCCAAATACGTATACTTAACTTCCTTTTTTCACACCAAGTTTGTGATTCTGAGTGATTTAGAACTCTAGATATTAATAATTTACCTGCAATTAAAAATTACAGCCATAAAAAAAGATGGCCGTCGGAGGAGTTGGTTCCCGTCAAAAACTTAATATACCTAACTAGTAATTACCTGGAAAAAAATTGGTGCTTTTTACCGGCGTGTTTTAGGGTTCCGTAGTCAACAAGGAACTATTACTTCTTCTTTTTGAGAAACAGAAAATATTAGGACTTGTACATTTTTCACTAGCAACTAATCTAATCTAATCTAATCTACTTACCTGGAGACGCCCGCGATATATATACAAAATTACAAGCACACTTACTAGGTACAAATTAGGCTCATTTATTTGAACACGACTTAAAACTGTTCTATTCTCAAAACATGCCTAAATATTACGTAGTTGAAAGATATTGAAATTCTTTTCACGGAAGCAATGCATACAAAATGTCTAAACATATTATTTATATGGTTGTGTTTATGATCAATAACTTCAATAAGAGAAGACGTTATAAACATTTTTATTGCCTTCATATAAATAAACATTTTGTAAACAACTAGCTTCCGCAACACTTGCGCAATACAAATATTTTAGCAAAATAAAATGTAAGTGCATATTGTTGTTGTTTTATGAGCATGTCTAAGTAGAATAGTTTTGTGTTAACTAAGTACTACGTTAATAATGAAGACATTCTTGAAATTTTCTTTTTTTGTTACTTTTTTTCAATGGCTATACTTACTGAACTTTCTAATACTTGATAATTAATGTTCTATTATGTCTATACTTTATTATTAAGAATCTCAAACCACTGAAAAAGGAATTGCTTAAAAAAAGTAACAAAATAGGAAAATTTAAAGAATATCTTAATTGACGTATTAAGTTAACACAATACTATTGTAGGTAGAGTATGCATGTCTTAATTGGTACAAACTGCTCTTATCCTCAAAGAATACAAATAAAGTGACAAGTTTTTCCTTGCCAAGGTCTTTACGTCATTGACATAAGGTTGAATTTCACCTGACTTGTGTAAAAGGTATTTTTTGGTACCTGTAATAATGGGTTTATGAGATAACCTTTTTGAAAGTCTCATACGTGCTCTAAGCTCACGATATATACGCGAAAGTTTGTAAGGACGTTTGGATGTCTGTTACTTTTTCCCACAAAAACTTAGTTCCGAAAAACTCTTTGGTGCGAGCCGGGATTCGGGCCCACGACCGCCGCTTGACAGCATGCCTGAACCACTAGGCTACCGTTGCTTGCCGTAGTTTATAATAACCCACATCTATTTTTAAATACTATAAGTTCTCGTGTGGTGTCCCGTTCGTGTTCCTATATGGAATAGCTTCACCCCCTTTTTTCCCGTGAGTATCGTAAGAGTCGACTATGGGCTAGCAACCTATCACTGCCATATCACACTTTTCCATTTTTAAACTTCCAATTCCTATTAGTGGCACTGAAACATACATTTTATGTGCTCGGGCTTTGACCTTTACTCTATGGTCTTCGGTGAACGCCGATTATGTCTGTATGTATAAGTCTGTATGTAAGGTTGAAATTATGTGTCAATACCATTTGTTTTGTTCACTAAAATAAATATAAATAACACGAGGACCTTACACTTTGGAACAGTGGACAATAGGGTGTCAGTTAATTTAATGTGTCTTAAGTCGGATCTTTATTACGTATACAGAGACATACTATTTATATCTTGAGAAACTCCATATGTCTCCATTGTAGTCGTGATCCTTAGAAAGCGGCTCGCCGAGACCAGAGGCCATTGAGATCGGCTATCTCGCTGTTGCATCGTAACTGCACTTTGTATTCAATGCAAGTGCTGAAGTATACGAGAATTTGAATTTCGTTCAAACAATATACAAACAAGTAAGGGTAAATATTTGTGTGATGAGCATGAATATTTGTTTCTGAGTCTTGGATGTTTTCTATACATTTAAGTATTTATGTATAGTCACGTCACGTCTAGTGCCCATAACACAAGTCTTATTGAGCTTACTATAGGTCTAGTTCGATTTGTATAAGATTGTCCCTTATTATTCATTCATTTATTGATGTTTATTTATGCATGCTTTTATGGTAACAAGTTCAGGAATTCATTGTTTTTACATAAATCATTATTTGAGCGGTAAAAAAAGACCGTGCGAAATTCACACAAAAAATGTACTTATTAAGAAAAATATTATCATACTCGTAGTAAAAATATATTATTAAATAAATAATGAATAACTAAATGTAATTGAAAAATAATGAATTGTATGTAATTACTAACACTAGAATTAAGTTTTTCTGTACGCCATTAATAAATATGGACAAGTATCCGAATTAAATGATTATGATTATATTTGTTTTCAATAAACACGGATATTTCTGCATATTTAAAATCGTTACCTATCAGTGAAGTTTATAGGTCAGTTGCAAGATGATAGTTCAGAAGGAAGAGGGTATGCAGGTTTTGGAAATGGTTCACACCCTGAATACGGACCCTATCCAATGAAAATGCCCTGTGTTTTTACAATCCTCGAGGACGCGCCCTACACTCCTTTATATGCAAATGAATCAGATAGTCAGAATCAGGAGTACAACCCAAGACTGTCAGCTTCGCTGCAAGGTACCCAATAGACTAAACCAGTTGACGACCCACAAGACCATGCTGTTCGTTAAAAACCTCACTGAAAATGACATTGAAATTGAAACCGAAAACTCAAGTATCAAACAAGATTACTCTATTTAAATCGTCGTGACAGACTCGACTATTATTTTCTTGAGACGATTATTTACGTCCCAAATTGGCTGGCAGTCGTGCGTCTCCTGTCCTCGATGCTAACCGTACGGCTAATCGAGATATAAACGAAAGTGCAAGAAAATTCGAGATATGGTAACAGAGTTATTAACTCCCGGAGAGAAATGTTGACATTTTCTCCTCCAATTCAAATCAAAATAGTACATTTTCTCAAACATGCTCGGAAATGTACGCGTTAATATCACGAAATGAAAACGTGAAGTTTCTTGTTTATGGCTCCCTACATTACTTCTTGGCCTAACGCCAAGAAGCAATGTATGAAAACCCTAAGTAAAACCATTATTGTCCGCTACTCTAACTTTTTAAATTTGCTTACTAATATTAAACTGACAAAGGAAAATTTACATACTGCCAACCACCACTAGACACTGTAAGCATACTTGCTTCATAAAAAAAAAAAAAATAATCTATGGTACTATACTTTATGTGCGGTTAAACATGGTGCTCGAAAGGCTTGTTCAAATGGCATGTTTAAAAAATAAAAAAGGCGAAAATTACCTATTATTTAATTGATTACCTAGTATTTATTTTAATTTTAATATTTCCTCACATCGTTTGAGAAAAGTACTATACAATCCTCGGCCGGAACAGGGATTGCTGGACTTGTTGTATTCGGCCTCGTCTACGACTCGGCCGTCTACCCGAATCTCGTCCAGCAAACCCTTACTTCACGGCCTCTGCAGTAATCTACTATTACTGCAGCGCCAGGAAAATAGGGTTTGCCGGCCTAGTAGATATTGACAAACGAGCGTAGCAGGCTGGATAGGGATACGAGCCTGGCATTGGCTGGCATTTCTCAAACATGCAATGAAATAAATAAAAAACTCCAAGTTATTTTTAATGGCGGAACGCCACGATGTTGGCCTAGGCCTCCAATTTTGTATGAAATTCCATTGCTGATCTCTAGTCTCGCCGCGCCCGAAATAAGATACTTCAAAGCCTATTTATTATAAAGAACACAACTTCAATATTTCATTGCATGTTTGAGAAAAGTCATTTTTGGCAGGAGCTTTTATTGCAGAATGTACTTTTTTGCACAGTAATCAACTACTAATATTTGGAAAGCTCAATTGAGTCCAAACACGTGTTTTTATTATCAGACTTAATATTTATTCCATTGGCATCCAAACTATAAACGTGTACCTATAGGTACGCTAAATTTACTGAAACCGGAAAGATGCTTACAACATAATTCCAAGAAATTATTGTGTCTTTGCAGTAACTGCCGCCTGAATTAGACATAGGGTAACCAGACCTCAGGATAAGAGGCAATTATATTCAGTGAGCACCTTAATAAGGGGCTACCCGAGGTTTTCACCGATTTTTGACAACTTTTGAATCGTGTCTCCTACTTTTTCACTACAGATAGAATTATAAGTCAAACGGCTATCGGTTCTTCAATCGTTTATCTCCATTTTCGTCTACCGGATTTTGAAAGATTAGAGTACTTAATTTTGTATGATTTTTGTAAACAATGTTTACAAAAAAATTTATTTCGTATCTCTATTGACGTGAAAGATCTAACATATACGAAATCTACATATTATTTGGGTTCGTCTTTGACGTCTCTAAAATCGTGTCTAGGGTTTTCATTTTAAACTACGAGTAATTAACACAAAAGCTATGGCCAGAAGACCAGTTTTTTGGCCTAAAATTGTTCAAATTTGATGCCAAATAACTCGAAAACAATGAACTTGGAAGTAAATATGGGATGCTATATTGCTTAAAAAAGTTGTTGTTAATATAATAAGCTACAAAAAACATTAGAAAACAAAGGGATTCAGATCGAAGTTCATTGGGGCATGGCATCCCTTTAAACAATCGTCAGGTCTGTGCTTCTCCCTTGCTTGCTGTTACATATATATATTTATGAGAGGATTAAATCGATACATATTTTTACACTTGACTGACTAAGTATTGCATTCCGAAGAGTTTTAACAATTTCTCTTTATTTTATTCAGGCTGCATTGCTTGCTACACCTGGTTACAATACTTAATGTACTGACCTTGCGACTCAATGAGATAGTTATCTGCTGACAAATTCAGTTGATATATTGCAAAGCCGTAATGGAGTCCTTTCATGTGAGCTTTATGGCTTGGTCCCCGCTCGGAACGGCCATGTTTTCACTTTCCTCGGAGATCGCAATCTAGGGCTCGCCTCGCTTAAATTGACTAGACGTGGAATTATTTTATTGAGTACTAGCTTCAGCCCCCCACTCCGTCCGCGTGGAACTCGTTTATATCGAAGCTCCATATAAATGTTAACCCCCAACTTCACCCCCTCAGGGAATGATTTCCGAGATTAAAACTATCCTAGATGTGCTTCCCTAGGAAGGATAGTTTTAATCAATCTTATTCTATCCTTCATCTCAATCGGTTCAGCGGTTTAAGCGTGAAGATGTAACAGACAGACAGACAGAAAGTCAGACAAACACACTTTCGCATTTATAATATTAGTATGAATATGGATATGGATTTTACTTGCATTTGTTCTTACTCATGAAAACTGTTTGGTTACCTGTGGTGGCCAAGTGAACAGACTTATTATATTTTATATTCAATACTCTGAGAAATAAATGTCTTATGTCTAAAGAAACAAATGAACAAACATGAGATTGTTCAAAATATTAAAATTGTAGCTGAAAGAAACTACTAAGCGTACTAAATACGATTTCAATACATTGCATGAAATCCATCCAAATATTTTCCACATACTTTCCACCTGAAAGAGATTTTTGATTTATTTTCGTGTTACTCATGCACATAACAACAGTTATATACAACAAGTCACAGCACATTGTTATGACACCTATTATAATCATGTTGACAATACAATGCTTACTTTTGAGCCGTTTACTGTGTTCTCACAATTTCGTCTCGTTTTAACAACAAGGGAAAGTAGAATTAAATGTTCCCATAACAGGCCCGAGTTCGTTTTACTTCAGTATTTTATAGCCACAAGAAACAGTAAAAGCTTGTACGAGGTAGCAAAATGTTTAAGATTCTGATTATTTAAGTATTTTGCTCAATTTTAAATTAAACCAGCGTCCCGTAGTTGTGACGATGTTCCGTACACCGTCCGAGGGTATCATACTTATAGTCTTATACATAAAACTTAACAAAACTCTGTTAGCTAAAATGTGTTTTCGCCTTTCTTACAATCAAATGTCAAAGTGACGAATAAAGCCAAACCGATTTGACAGCGTTTTAGCTAAAATAGGTTTAATAAACGATCATAATGTAAAGTTATTGATCTGTAAATTTATTACTTTTATTTAAACGTGTGTTAATTTTATAAATTAATATATTTAATTTGATACTCGGGCTTCGCTAATGCAAGGCCTGTGGGAAACTAACCTTCCCTTCATAAAAGCCACCTTAAAATATCAAGTTTAGATTTTGTATACATTCTTCAGAATCTTAAACCTCTTATGTCAATTAGATCTTACAAGTAGATGTGTAACATTCAAACTCTGCGGTTATCTGATGTACTGCTTGAATTTCCCCTAATCATAACTGTCACATTGTTAAAATGACATAATACTCATCCTGTCTTCTCTCTTTCAGTTACGTCATCGGAAATCATCCTGCCATCGTTAAGTGGAAAGCGACAAACAAATTACCTAAGGAAATTACAATTTCTTACGAACATTACACTCATATTGTTGCGATCACTGATGAAACATGTCGTAATTGAGACATATGGCTCGGAAACCACAATTACACTGAAATGATTGATATAAAAACACATTAGCAGATGCCGAGAGCAGAGAGGAAGGAATATATCAACGGTGTAAACGAAGCGATAGTCACAATTGAAACGAAATAGGTTAACGACCAAGTAATGCCAGTAGAGAATCGTATGGGCGAATCTAACCATTATTACGAGAGGTTATCTTAGACATTAATGGCAATAACCCACAGTTCAAAGGTGCTTTAACTTATGTAATTGAGTGGATCGTGACTGCTGAGATGTGAATTCAAGAGGAATGGCGGGGAGAGTTGGCGGAATCTGCGCGGCGGAGGATGCTGAGGGGTAAGTTGATAGATATTTATATGGTTGTGATATAGGTACATGGCAATATTACGCATGATATAAAAAACTGACTGTACTTACTGGTAACTAATATTGGCCCGCGACTTCATCCGCGTGAACTCCCGTATCAACTGCAATCCCCAATGGCATCCCTTTAAAAGATGATTATGGAGATAAAAAGTAAGTTATAAACTATCTCCATGTCGAATGTCATCTCAATCCGTTCAGCAGTTTGCGTGATTGAGTAACAAACATCTAAACTTTCGCATTTATAATATTAGTAGGATTAAACTCTTTAGTGGGACGTCTTTTGTTTTGTTACCATAAAGGTAGAAAATCCTACTTACTAATATTATAAATGCGAAAGTTTGGATGATTATTACTCAATCACGGGTAAACCGATTTGGATGATATTTTGCATGAAGACAGTTTATAGCCTGGCTTATTAAGATATAGGATAGTTTTTATATCGGTTCGACGCAGGTGAAGTCGCGGGCGGGAGCTAATATAAAAATAAAGCTTGTATACTTAAATAGGATCAACGTCGTGTACAGCAGGCTACAAGTTTTCAAGTCACTCATTTGTGCATTTAAAGATACATTATCATGTGAGTGCTAATTCATGCATAAATTATTAAGGGCAAGAGTATTTCGCGGTTTAGAGTCACTTTTCTCAGTCAAAATGGTATGGCCTTGTATTTGAAATTTCTCACTGCCGCAAAAGAAATATTGTTTTTTTTTTAATCATTATTCTGTTCTTTAGAAACACTAGAAACCACATTCCGTATAAAAAGCTATTATTGTCTTTGTTTAAGGGGAAAACAAGGTGACCATTTCAAGCATCTCGGATTATTCTTGTTTTTGTTAGTTTATCATTATTTATTTATTTAGGTTTGCCAACAGGTGTAATACTAAATATCTAATTAACAACAGAATAGATTGCTTGAGTTTTCTCCCCATTACAGGCAAACATGGCATGCACATAAAAGCTAATGCTTACAAAATATACTTAATCTAAGTATGTAGTACAACCTCATGCCGCGTTTAGAAAAACAAGGTAGAGTAAAAAGTAACAAGTTATCGGCGGATTCTCTAATTAATTTCAGAGTGTACGTGATAAAATTTCTGTAAAATAAATGACGTGACTATTTGTTAACGATTATAGTGTCCCTATGCCAGCATAGGTACCCAGGTAAAGGGGAGGCTTCTCGACTTCCACTAGTCCCTTTGGCCAATCTTTACAAAATGCGTCCAGGTCGTCCCGCCATCTCTGTCTCGCCCTGCCACGTCTCGGAAAATTAAGTGTACTTAAATAATTGTGAAAACCGCTAAACTACAAACAGTACGCTTCTAAGAAAATAAAATCTAGCTCAGGCTTTCGAACGGATTTAGGCGCGGCGGGAAAGTCTCCGAGCGTCTAAACCGGATCGGTCTATATTTGAGGTAATTCTCTAAAATTCCCGTCTCAATAGGCGTCTTCAAGAATAGACTTTATGCACAAAAGTGCAAAGTCTACTTTAGAAGTATAGCTTTGTGTGATGTTATTTTCTGAAAGATACATTTGGTCGTGTTTATGTACACGGTCGCTGATCTAATTTACGATGATTGCGGTTTCAATCGAACGGATTACGTCACGAGTTAGATGTTTTCTATTAATATTGAGTTTAGAAACCTGATGAAGATATGATCTATTACGTTACGTTTTTAGGATTGGTTAAGGTTGAGGATACAATGCATCGAACGATGTAAGCAACAAGTTGCTTGAGATGTGTTTTCGTATATTGGGCACTTCGCATGCGTGACTGCTAGGTGTATTTATGTGCGGCCGGGCATTAAAATACGACTACAGGGGTGTTATTCGCTAAGCGCTAAGACGGCTCACCCCGCCGATCACCCGTCACGAAACTAGACCTCTAGCAACGCTTAGTTAGTACGCATCGCGGTGTCAAGATATACTTGTGGGTGAGCGTTGAGGTGAGCTTAAAACAAGTTACAGAATAGGGGGGCAGTACTTATTATGCCTCTCGTACAAGGCGACTAAAGTGGATGTCACACTTCGCCGCATCTCCGGACGGAGGTGCGTTTCTCGTTGTATGCAAGTACCTCAGTCTGTATATAAATTCCGTGTGGTACGACACACTGCAACGCACCTCCGTCCGGCGAAATTTGTATGCAGCTCCGCACCTCCGTCGGTTGATGCGTCGCAGTGTGACGACCGCCTTAAAGGGGTTCACGGGGTGGTACACGGTTACAGTTGGGGGCTGCAATAGTGGAAGAATAGGTAGGACCCACAGAGACATGATGCGGGTCTAAACGGGTATTAATCGCGTATAATTTATAAAACTTATTTATTTTCCTTATTGAGAAGGTAGTTCGGAAAGCCCGCGCAGCAAGAAGATGTTGATACCCCGCTTAAGCCAGTTTGTCCACTATTACTTATTCTGTGGTCCCGCCAGTCCCGCAACCAAGGATGTTGTGACACATCCGAAACGTCAAGAAGCCTCAGAGGTAAATAAGTAAGTTCATTATACGCCATTAAGCACCGTTTAGTAAAAATAATGTGTGAGAATCGTGAAAGTTTAAATCAATATACTAGTATTGTGGGCACATTTAACTAGATAATTAACCAGTTTATGTGACATATGTTAAATCTTCTAAGTGTTTCAAACCTGACCTAGCACAAATTGTGCAGATTAAACTGATTTCTGAGGTTAGATTAGGTCAAAATAAGAAAAACAACTAAAACCAAGGTAAAGGATTACCTCTCCCAAATTATAGTTCAATAACGTTTTAAAATGTATTTGCATGCTAGTAGATTAAGCTACCTTTTGTCAACTACCGCCTAATGACACTGTACCTACTTATAGTCTGATAAAAAGTCTAGAAAATAATACGACATAGATATTTTGATAGGGACTTCACTTTTTACTAGAACATTATTTCAATTTGGTTGCTAATTTAGAAAAATGTCGATCAAATGCATATTGGTGGATGTTAATGTAGACAGAAAAAAGTACTTATAATATTTCAGTTTCTGCTTCCTCCAAATATTGCACACAAATATTCGTTTACAATTACACTTTAACATGAAATATATTGCAAGTAGGTACCAAGTTGGTATTATGTAAACAAAACCTCTAAAATGCTCTATGTAAACCAGACGAAAATTGTCAATTTAGGTACTGTAATGGTAGCGTTTGGAATAAATACAATTTATATAACCATTCATAATTGAACCCTTATTATAGTAGTCTACAATAATTAAAAACCTTCCATTCCAGCAGTTCATCTATAAACATTGTTCAATTCCGACGACATCGCTTCTATTCATTATAAATTACTACCCGAGAGGAACTGCGAATTGTCTTGCTCAATGTATGGAATTTTTGCTGCATTTGAATGCTAATAAATCCGCGAAATTTAATAAATACTTACATTAAAATAACAACACAAAATGACAACACGTCTTAGTAGACATATGACAAGTTTTACGAAGTAACCAGGGTCGATAAGTTCCGTTTCTAGACTTTGTTGCCAAGCTGTATTATATGCAAATAATTTATATTCAATAGAATATAATTGAATAGAATAGTATTCAACAACTCGTTTACTCTATTAGGTCGCCTTGTCTTATTAACTGGGCCCGATTCTAGATTGGAATGTACCACAAGAATATCGCCACTTCCATGTTACTAAGGGATCTTCTCCCCTTCTGTAATTAGGACGACTGGAGTCGCGGCCAATTTTCAAAACTGTATAAGGCTCTAAGAAACGACAGACTCAGCTGAAATATAATTTCTGTTAGGCGTGGCAGCATAAAATGATTGTCGTCATTACTTCAAAGAATTTTTACGTTTTACATATTTTTAAGCGGGCACTTTAATACGCGGCGACGACGAAAATATTGTGTCTATTTGGCAAGAGAAAGTCATGTCTTCTATGCGATTTACAAACTGTCCCGACTCATTTAAAAGTCTAATATTGCTTGACCTCGTGAGTCATATCAACTATGGGAAATAGGAGGTCAAACTAGGCTGGATACCCTGAGGCGGTTTGTCGGAAAGTGAGATGGGTCTTTGTCTTATTAAGGCACGATATCCCGAAGACGGAAACCCAGCCACGCAAGTAATAACACACCGAGAAAATTATTACGGAATCTTCGCATTCTAGTTTATACCTTACTGTATATAATATTAGTGTCAATTTTCGTACATAGCTACGCAGCTTTGTTTACTAAAAAATTTAACTATTTTGACCCAAGGCAGCCAGCTGCAAAAATGTCGTTAGTGCTGGTGCACTCAAAAATATCTCGAGATTGACTGTACTGGGTGACTTTGGGTTCATGTCTAACTACTAAAAATCTACCTATGTGTCTATGTACTAACAATGATTTATGAAAGAACAAGTCCACTCAAAGTAAGCCAGATTGTGAGAGCTATGGAATCAAAATCATCGGTCGGTCATGACGAAATTCCCATGGGCGTGATCAGGGATAATGTGGATCTGTTATCTGAGCCGCTTGAAAACAGCTAAAAACAGTTAAAAACGGCCAAGATATTGCCTATACATAAAAAAGGCAAACAAAGTGATCCGACGAACTAGTCGAACTACAGACTTATTTCTTTGCTTCCAACTTGAAGTTCACTACTACTAGTTCAATGTTCAGTTCAATGTAATGTCTTCTGTTGGTGAGATAAGATTTAAATAATTGTAGTACATTCCCTCTGATGCCATAATGCTCCGATTTGCCTAATAGTATGTTGTGGTCAACAGTGTCGAACGCCGAGCTGAGGTCCAGGAAAACACCCGCTACTTTTTTTTTGTCATTGAGCTTAGTGACAACGTCGTGAATCAATGTGTCAATTGCTTCACTCGTTCCAATACTTTTTTGGTACCCGAATTGACGGCTGTTGAGTATATTGTTTCGAACAAGATGCCTTTCTAACCTAACTTTCATAAGTTTTTCAAAAATTTTTGATATAGTTATATATACCACAACATACTATTAGGCAAATCGGAGCATTATGGCATCAGAGAGAATGTACTACAATTATTTAAATCTTATCTCACCAACAGAAGACATTACATTGAACTGAAGTCGGAAGTGAACGGTACCGTAGCTGTTGTCCAGTCTAAAATAAAAACCATAAATTGAGTCGTCCCGAAAGGTTCAATTTTGGGACCTTTATTCTTCATAGTGTTTATAAACGACCTGTTTTATCACGTAACATGCTCGTTACCATGCACCGAAGTAATTGTTTTCGCAGACGCCACTAATGCGGTTATCTCAGCAGACAATATGTCTCAACTGAATGATAGGGTAAATGCTGCTCTAGTAGTTTTTAACAGATGGTTTGAAGTTAACAATTTAAACCTTAACTCTAGCAAAACTTGTGCTATGCTATTTAAAGCCACTAGTAGAAACTCGGACAGTTTAGACGTAGAACTATTTGGAGAGAAAATTATGCATACGGACACTGTTAAATTTTTTGGAATTTACATTGATGCGCTCTTAAATTGGAAAAATGAAATCCAATCTGACTAATTCTATAAGCTCTGCCTGCTATGCTCTTCGCAGCCTGCGGGACGTGTTACAGATCAAGCAGCTCAAGATGGTTTACCATGCTTTAGTTGAAGCTAAGTTGCGGTATAGCATTAAACTATGGGGCAATAGCTGTAAATATAAGAGTGGCTCCGCTTTCAAGTTGCAAAAAAGAGCCATTCGCATTATCGTTCGAATCCCTCAGACAGAATCATGCAGAGTTCACTTCGTTGATCTCAGCATCTTAACTGTGCCATGTGTCTACATCCTCGTGCTTCTAACAGACTTTGTGAAGCACTTAAATAAATGGGAGAGCACGATGGAACGAGAGCACCGTTTTGCAACGAGACGTAAGGATATTCCTTGCAACATTGTCCCTAGATTAAACGTAGTCAAACACGCGGCATATTACTAGTCCGTGCGTCTATTCAACAGGTTGCCTATGGAGTTGAAAACAACAATAAATAGTCACATTTTCAATGCAAGACTCAAGCGGCACCTCTTAGAGAAATCATTTTACTGCATCGAAGACTACATGAATATAATATCAGTCTACCTTTTAATTATTATCTATTTAATGGTGACCTTCGAACTTAGTTTAAACAATTTATTGTTTTTGACATTATTACAATTAGCCATCATTATATAAATTTTTATCTTTATTGGACATAGATATTATTTGTTATGACATGACGTTTTTCATTATTATTACTCTATTATTGATTGTTTTTCATTGCTAGATTGGACATACTCGTAGATATCCTTTATTATGTATGACATGACGTTCTTCAATATTATTAATCATAAATTTTTGATTTGTAAAAAGTCTATAGTGTACTGGTTGCTATTATTTGTTTGTTTTACTTTGTATTTAACAGCTTAATTTACATGTACTTCACACACAATGAGAATTGTTTTTGGATGAATAAATGAAATGAATGAAATGAACTACGGAATCGCGAAAAATAAGCGCTGATTAAGAGGAATGTAGCAAACAATGTGCGACAAGACGGCGTCTTGACAGTCATAATTGAACGAGCGAGCGAAGCGAACGGAACAATTTATCAAAATTATGTTTTTTTATTTTTTTTATTTATATATTTATTTTCTCTTGGCAACAAAACAAGGCCCATATGTACCTTACGTGGAGGTCTAACCACGCTGCGCCTTGCGCTACGCGGTTGCCACACGAGAACCTTTCCGCCCCAACGGCCATCGGTTCTACGTGCAATGTCGCCCACTGTCACTTACGTATAGCGATTCGGAGGGCTCGGTTGCCTTGGTTCTGCTGCGGATAGCCTCATTTCCGATGCGATCACGCAAAGAAACTCCCAAGCCCTCTCCATTGCCCTTTGGGTGTCTTTGAGCTTTCTTATGAGGCCCATAGTAAGCGACCACGTTTCAGTGCCTTATGGCATCACTGGCAACACACACTGGTCAAACACTCTCGTCTTGAGACACTGCGGAATATTTGAAGAAAACATGTGCAGTAGCTTCCCGAACGCTGCCCAGCCGAGTCGGATTCACCTCCGATTGACGTCTTTCTCGAAGTTGAATCTACCCAACTGGACAGTCTGTCCTAGGTACCTATACATAATCGTCTACAACTTCAAACGTAAAGTGTCCGATTGTAATGGGAGTTGGTACTACTTGGGCATCTAACATGATCTTCGTCATATCCATGTTCATTCCTAGACCAACTAGCTCGGAAGCTTTACTGAGGTCATCGAGCATCGTACTTAAGTCCTCCATGGTCTCATCCAAGACTACTATTGGCCGGTACCAATAATCAATCAACCTATAGTTTTCCTTACCAACAGTTACATTTTGACACATTTTCTACGGGTAATCTGTCAAAATGTACCGGTAAAACTATCGGTGGATTGATTATTGGAACCGGCCATAAATCGTCAGCAAACCGAAGGCGATCACGCAGAGAAAATACCAGCATAGCCCTCTCCATTGGCCTTTGGGTGACTTTAAGCCTTCTTATGAGGCCCATATAGGTCGCGGGAGTCCGCTGGATGCGGGTGGCGTATCGTTAGTGTAGCAAATCAAATGGTTTAATAGCATCTCCCCAGTGTCAACTCAAGCGGGCTAAGATCATTAAAATAAATAAAAGACGAGCGGCATAAAGAAAGGGCTTAAGAAACTGGAATGCGGAGATTAGGTTTTTTTGAAGAGTTTGGTTGGCATTGTGTTCCGACTTAAGAAAGGTTTGAAGTGGTTTGGTGGATAACTAAATCGACCAAACCAAGTACATAAGAAGAAAACCATAACAAGATACTTTTACTGTAGGTACTAAAGTAGGTAAGGTGTGCCTCGTAACTGTGCATATAGTAGAATTCGTTCAGTTTTATCGTAATCCTACAAATATTTTAAATGCGAAAGTTTGGGTGTTTAGATGTTTATTTTGTTACCTACTCAATCACACTTAAACGGCTCAACCGATTTGGATGAAATTTTGCACGAAGATAGTTTATAGCATGGATTAAAATAAAGAATAGTTTTTATCCCGGGTCCACGCAGACGGTCGTGGGCAGAAGCCAGTAAGCAAGAGAAAAATCCTGCCCCAAGAAACATTGTACTTTTTAAACGAGCGAGCGAAGCGAACGAAGTCTATGCTTCAGCTTGGGCTGAAAATCGTTTGTATGTCCGGTGCCCGGATGTCCCGCTGCTGTGCAGCTGTTCTTCTCTATAGGTCGCATTTCTCAAGTTCAGTTTTTCTAGGTATATATATATTTTTAAACACAGGCTTGCGTGTTCTTCATCTCATAGAGCCTCTAGTGTTCTAGATTTAATGACATTTCGTCTCTTAGTAGACATTACCTCAGTGCCATTTGATGCCCTAAGCAATCCACGCCTGTGGTGCCCCCCTCCCTCCTATCCATGAGCAATTTTTGTTTGGTGTCGTTTCCTGTTTCTGGTGCCCCCCAAGACGTGATGCCCTAAGCCAGCGTTTTTCAAACTGTGGGCCCCAGGGGGGTCGCCAGGCCTTATAAAAGGGGTCGCAGCTACTCGTATTTTTTAAGTTAAAGTGCTGTAAGTATTTTGAATAGCGTAGGATGGGGGGGTCGCGAAATATTGTTTTCTGTACTAAGGGGGTCGCGCCATGATAAAGATTGAAAAACACTGCCCTAAGCAATTGCTTAGTTTGCTTATGGGTTAATCCGGCATTGAATTTTTATTTATTTATTAATAAATAAAATTAGACATGAACGGTAAGATACATTGCTCCACAAAACTACATCGATAGTTTGACTGTGGAGTCAAAATTACAGTCTCATTTCTCTTTAACTGCTTAACATATTAATTATAGTAGTGTCTTAAATATCTACAATGTATAATATGTGAAGTGTCACCCGTAGAGAGAGTCAGTGAGACCCGTAATGGCATTTCATACAAAATTGGAGGCCTAGGCCTGCAAGATGGTCTTTTTTAATTTGTGGCACAGGATCACGGCGTTCAGCCATAAAAATTAAAGTTTGATTTCTTGGATTTCTTATACTAGTATTGTGGGCACATTTAACTAGATAATTAACCAGTTTATGTGACATATGTTAAATCTTCTAAGTGTTTCAAACCTGACCTAGCACAAATTGTGCAGATTAAACTGATTTCTGAGGTTAGATTAGGTCAAAATAAGAAAAACAACTAAAACCAAGGTAAAGGATTACCTCTCCCAAATTATAGTTCAATAACGTTTTAAAATGTATTTGCATGCTAGTAGATTAAGCTACCTTTTGTCAACTACCGCCTAATGACACTGTACCTACTTATAGTCTGATAAAAAGTCTAGAAAATAATACGACATAGATATTTTGATAGGGACTTCACTTTTTACTAGAACATTATTTCAATTTGGTTGCTAATTTAGAAAAATGTCGATCAAATGCATATTGGTGGATGTTAATGTAGACAGAAAAAAGTACTTATAATATTTCAGTTTCTGCTTCCTCCAAATATTGCACACAAATATTCGTTTACAATTACACTTTAACATGAAATATATTGCAAGTAGGTACCAAGTTGGTATTATGTAAACAAAACCTCTAAAATGCTCTATGTAAACCAGACGAAAATTGTCAATTTAGGTACTGTAATGGTAGCGTTTGGAATAAATACAATTTATATAACCATTCATAATTGAACCCTTATTATAGTAGTCTACAATAATTAAAAACCTTCCATTCCAGCAGTTCATCTATAAACATTGTTCAATTCCGACGACATCGCTTCTATTCATTATAAATTACTACCCGAGAGGAACTGCGAATTGTCTTGCTCAATGTATGGAATTTTTGCTGCATTTGAATGCTAATAAATCCGCGAAATTTAATAAATACTTACATTAAAATAACAACACAAAATGACAACACGTCTTAGTAGACATATGACAAGTTTTACGAAGTAACCAGGGTCGATAAGTTCCGTTTCTAGACTTTGTTGCCAAGCTGTATTATATGCAAATAATTTATATTCAATAGAATATAATTGAATAGAATAGTATTCAACAACTCGTTTACTCTATTAGGTCGCCTTGTCTTATTAACTGGGCCCGATTCTAGATTGGAATGTACCACAAGAATATCGCCACTTCCATGTTACTAAGGGATCTTCTCCCCTTCTGTAATTAGGACGACTGGAGTCGCGGCCAATTTTCAAAACTGTATAAGGCTCTAAGAAACGACAGACTCAGCTGAAATATAATTTCTGTTAGGCGTGGCAGCATAAAATGATTGTCGTCATTACTTCAAAGAATTTTTACGTTTTACATATTTTTAAGCGGGCACTTTAATACGCGGCGACGACGAAAATATTGTGTCTATTTGGCAAGAGAAAGTCATGTCTTCTATGCGATTTACAAACTGTCCCGACTCATTTAAAAGTCTAATATTGCTTGACCTCGTGAGTCATATCAACTATGGGAAATAGGAGGTCAAACTAGGCTGGATACCCTGAGGCGGTTTGTCGGAAAGTGAGATGGGTCTTTGTCTTATTAAGGCACGATATCCCGAAGACGGAAACCCAGCCACGCAAGTAATAACACACCGAGAAAATTATTACGGAATCTTCGCATTCTAGTTTATACCTTACTGTATATAATATTAGTGTCAATTTTCGTACATAGCTACGCAGCTTTGTTTACTAAAAAATTTAACTATTTTGACCCAAGGCAGCCAGCTGCAAAAATGTCGTTAGTGCTGGTGCACTCAAAAATATCTCGAGATTGACTGTACTGGGTGACTTTGGGTTCATGTCTAACTACTAAAAATCTACCTATGTGTCTATGTACTAACAATGATTTATGAAAGAACAAGTCCACTCAAAGTAAGCCAGATTGTGAGAGCTATGGAATCAAAATCATCGGTCGGTCATGACGAAATTCCCATGGGCGTGATCAGGGATAATGTGGATCTGTTATCTGAGCCGCTTGAAAACAGCTAAAAACAGTTAAAAACGGCCAAGATATTGCCTATACATAAAAAAGGCAAACAAAGTGATCCGACGAACTAGTCGAACTACAGACTTATTTCTTTGCTTCCAACTTGAAGTTCACTACTACTAGTTCAATGTTCAGTTCAATGTAATGTCTTCTGTTGGTGAGATAAGATTTAAATAATTGTAGTACATTCCCTCTGATGCCATAATGCTCCGATTTGCCTAATAGTATGTTGTGGTCAACAGTGTCGAACGCCGAGCTGAGGTCCAGGAAAACACCCGCTACTTTTTTTTTGTCATTGAGCTTAGTGACAACGTCGTGAATCAATGTGTCAATTGCTTCACTCGTTCCAATACTTTTTTGGTACCCGAATTGACGGCTGTTGAGTATATTGTTTCGAACAAGATGCCTTTCTAACCTAACTTTCATAAGTTTTTCAAAAATTTTTGATATAGTTATATATACCACAACATACTATTAGGCAAATCGGAGCATTATGGCATCAGAGAGAATGTACTACAATTATTTAAATCTTATCTCACCAACAGAAGACATTACATTGAACTGAAGTCGGAAGTGAACGGTACCGTAGCTGTTGTCCAGTCTAAAATAAAAACCATAAATTGAGTCGTCCCGAAAGGTTCAATTTTGGGACCTTTATTCTTCATAGTGTTTATAAACGACCTGTTTTATCACGTAACATGCTCGTTACCATGCACCGAAGTAATTGTTTTCGCAGACGCCACTAATGCGGTTATCTCAGCAGACAATATGTCTCAACTGAATGATAGGGTAAATGCTGCTCTAGTAGTTTTTAACAGATGGTTTGAAGTTAACAATTTAAACCTTAACTCTAGCAAAACTTGTGCTATGCTATTTAAAGCCACTAGTAGAAACTCGGACAGTTTAGACGTAGAACTATTTGGAGAGAAAATTATGCATACGGACACTGTTAAATTTTTTGGAATTTACATTGATGCGCTCTTAAATTGGAAAAATGAAATCCAATCTGACTAATTCTATAAGCTCTGCCTGCTATGCTCTTCGCAGCCTGCGGGACGTGTTACAGATCAAGCAGCTCAAGATGGTTTACCATGCTTTAGTTGAAGCTAAGTTGCGGTATAGCATTAAACTATGGGGCAATAGCTGTAAATATAAGAGTGGCTCCGCTTTCAAGTTGCAAAAAAGAGCCATTCGCATTATCGTTCGAATCCCTCAGACAGAATCATGCAGAGTTCACTTCGTTGATCTCAGCATCTTAACTGTGCCATGTGTCTACATCCTCGTGCTTCTAACAGACTTTGTGAAGCACTTAAATAAATGGGAGAGCACGATGGAACGAGAGCACCGTTTTGCAACGAGACGTAAGGATATTCCTTGCAACATTGTCCCTAGATTAAACGTAGTCAAACACGCGGCATATTACTAGTCCGTGCGTCTATTCAACAGGTTGCCTATGGAGTTGAAAACAACAATAAATAGTCACATTTTCAATGCAAGACTCAAGCGGCACCTCTTAGAGAAATCATTTTACTGCATCGAAGACTACATGAATATAATATCAGTCTACCTTTTAATTATTATCTATTTAATGGTGACCTTCGAACTTAGTTTAAACAATTTATTGTTTTTGACATTATTACAATTAGCCATCATTATATAAATTTTTATCTTTATTGGACATAGATATTATTTGTTATGACATGACGTTTTTCATTATTATTACTCTATTATTGATTGTTTTTCATTGCTAGATTGGACATACTCGTAGATATCCTTTATTATGTATGACATGACGTTCTTCAATATTATTAATCATAAATTTTTGATTTGTAAAAAGTCTATAGTGTACTGGTTGCTATTATTTGTTTGTTTTACTTTGTATTTAACAGCTTAATTTACATGTACTTCACACACAATGAGAATTGTTTTTGGATGAATAAATGAAATGAATGAAATGAACTACGGAATCGCGAAAAATAAGCGCTGATTAAGAGGAATGTAGCAAACAATGTGCGACAAGACGGCGTCTTGACAGTCATAATTGAACGAGCGAGCGAAGCGAACGGAACAATTTATCAAAATTATGTTTTTTTATTTTTTTTATTTATATATTTATTTTCTCTTGGCAACAAAACAAGGCCCATATGTACCTTACGTGGAGGTCTAACCACGCTGCGCCTTGCGCTACGCGGTTGCCACACGAGAACCTTTCCGCCCCAACGGCCATCGGTTCTACGTGCAATGTCGCCCACTGTCACTTACGTATAGCGATTCGGAGGGCTCGGTTGCCTTGGTTCTGCTGCGGATAGCCTCATTTCCGATGCGATCACGCAAAGAAACTCCCAAGCCCTCTCCATTGCCCTTTGGGTGTCTTTGAGCTTTCTTATGAGGCCCATAGTAAGCGACCACGTTTCAGTGCCTTATGGCATCACTGGCAACACACACTGGTCAAACACTCTCGTCTTGAGACACTGCGGAATATTTGAAGAAAACATGTGCAGTAGCTTCCCGAACGCTGCCCAGCCGAGTCGGATTCACCTCCGATTGACGTCTTTCTCGAAGTTGAATCTACCCAACTGGACAGTCTGTCCTAGGTACCTATACATAATCGTCTACAACTTCAAACGTAAAGTGTCCGATTGTAATGGGAGTTGGTACTACTTGGGCATCTAACATGATCTTCGTCATATCCATGTTCATTCCTAGACCAACTAGCTCGGAAGCTTTACTGAGGTCATCGAGCATCGTACTTAAGTCCTCCATGGTCTCATCCAAGACTACTATTGGCCGGTACCAATAATCAATCAACCTATAGTTTTCCTTACCAACAGTTACATTTTGACACATTTTCTACGGGTAATCTGTCAAAATGTACCGGTAAAACTATCGGTGGATTGATTATTGGAACCGGCCATAAATCGTCAGCAAACCGAAGGCGATCACGCAGAGAAAATACCAGCATAGCCCTCTCCATTGGCCTTTGGGTGACTTTAAGCCTTCTTATGAGGCCCATATAGGTCGCGGGAGTCCGCTGGATGCGGGTGGCGTATCGTTAGTGTAGCAAATCAAATGGTTTAATAGCATCTCCCCAGTGTCAACTCAAGCGGGCTAAGATCATTAAAATAAATAAAAGACGAGCGGCATAAAGAAAGGGCTTAAGAAACTGGAATGCGGAGATTAGGTTTTTTTGAAGAGTTTGGTTGGCATTGTGTTCCGACTTAAGAAAGGTTTGAAGTGGTTTGGTGGATAACTAAATCGACCAAACCAAGTACATAAGAAGAAAACCATAACAAGATACTTTTACTGTAGGTACTAAAGTAGGTAAGGTGTGCCTCGTAACTGTGCATATAGTAGAATTCGTTCAGTTTTATCGTAATCCTACAAATATTTTAAATGCGAAAGTTTGGGTGTTTAGATGTTTATTTTGTTACCTACTCAATCACACTTAAACGGCTCAACCGATTTGGATGAAATTTTGCACGAAGATAGTTTATAGCATGGATTAAAATAAAGAATAGTTTTTATCCCGGGTCCACGCAGACGGTCGTGGGCAGAAGCCAGTAAGCAAGAGAAAAATCCTGCCCCAAGAAACATTGTACTTTTTAAACGAGCGAGCGAAGCGAACGAAGTCTATGCTTCAGCTTGGGCTGAAAATCGTTTGTATGTCCGGTGCCCGGATGTCCCGCTGCTGTGCAGCTGTTCTTCTCTATAGGTCGCATTTCTCAAGTTCAGTTTTTCTAGGTATATATATATTTTTAAACACAGGCTTGCGTGTTCTTCATCTCATAGAGCCTCTAGTGTTCTAGATTTAATGACATTTCGTCTCTTAGTAGACATTACCTCAGTGCCATTTGATGCCCTAAGCAATCCACGCCTGTGGTGCCCCCCTCCCTCCTATCCATGAGCAATTTTTGTTTGGTGTCGTTTCCTGTTTCTGGTGCCCCCCAAGACGTGATGCCCTAAGCCAGCGTTTTTCAAACTGTGGGCCCCAGGGGGGTCGCCAGGCCTTATAAAGGGGGTCGCAGCTACTCGTATTTTTTAAGTTAAAGTGCTGTAAGTATTTTGAATAGCGTAGGATGGGGGGGTCGCGAAATATTGTTTTCTGTACTAAGGGGGTCGCGCCATGATAAAGATTGAAAAACACTGCCCTAAGCAATTGCTTAGTTTGCTTATGGGTTAATCCGGCATTGAATTTTTATTTATTTATTAATAAATAAAATTAGACATGAACGGTAAGATACATTGCTCCACAAAACTACATCGATAGTTTGACTGTGGAGTCAAAATTACAGTCTCATTTCTCTTTAACTGCTTAACATATTAATTATAGTAGTGTCTTAAATATCTACAATGTATAATATGTGAAGTGTCACCCGTAGAGAGAGTCAGTGAGACCCGTAATGGCATTTCATACAAAATTGGAGGCCTAGGCCTGCAAGATGGTCTTTTTTAATTTGTGGCACAGGATCACGGCGTTCAGCCATAAAAATTAAAGTTTGATTTCTTGGAGTTTTATTTATTTATTTCATTGCATGTTTGAGAAAAGCACTATACAATCCTCGGCGTGAAAAGAGGTTGCCAGCCTCATAACTATCCGACGTCGCTACGCTCGGCCGTCTATATGTATCTACTCAGCCGGCAACCCCTTACTTCCCGGCCTCTGTAGTAATGTACTATTACTTCTTATTTATGATTACCTAGGTATTAACTGTTATGAATTAATGTCTATTGAGAAACCCCACAATCCACCATGAAGACTTTCGCTTAAGGTCACAATGGCACTGGAAAATCGTTCAATTTGTGATAAATAAAATATAACTGGTTATTTCACCGTGGAAAGTGCTCCGAAGCGATTTATATCGCTTTCTTGCGAGTTACTGCTGTTATAAATTATTATTACAGGCCATGTATGAATAAAATGTGTAACATCCTTATTAGATAGGATTAGAGTTCAAAATTGAAGCTTAGGTACTTACTAGTGTATTGTGCTGCTAAAGTTAGATCGATGGAAATGTATTTCATTTCATTTGATTTATTTGTTCCAATGCAATGTAGGTATATTGATACATTCTTTGAACATATCAATAAATAATAAAGCTAGGTAAGTAGGTACTTACTTAAATGAATCACACTAAACTATAGATACAGTAAATAATTATCAAACATCTCAAGAGCACATATCAAAATGTAGAATATACAGTTAACAAAATGTCAGACATCAACCCAAAAAAAGGAAATGTTAAAAATAAATCATAATGTACTTACTTACCTACATAAAAAACATAGTATGCATCATAAAATCAAACAAAATTAAGTTAACAAGTCAAAATTGTTCTAATGTCAGTTATTTACCTAAAAAACACATTACAATATCAAATATGTCAAAAATAAAAATAAAACAAACATCAAAAGTACAGTTTTAACACTAATATAAAGTCAGAAAACAGAATTACAAAAGTAAAAATAATCACTGCATTAGGTACTTATAATATTCCTCTATTGAATAAAAACACTTTTAGTATAAATGCTTTAAGGTCCGTTTTGAATTGCAATATTATGTTACTTTGACATAGAACAGTAAACTAGGTACCTAAGTACCTACTTACTTATTTCTGGTATTTATTTTGCAGGGAGACATGACAAAGTTTCTTAGAAAAATGCTAAACCATTAGAAGATAGCCCTTTAGCCCGTTAAAAGTGTTTAAAAGGGGTGAAAATGTCAAGAAAACAAACCATATATTTAGTGTCCATCCAACACTGTGTTTAAACTATTTACACAACAATACACGGTGTGAAGAAATCCAACATACCTAAATAGTCTAAATAATGTTTTATAAAATCTTTCTATCTCTTTGATAATAACGCCACCAATCGACTGTATGTCGTAAACGGCAGTACAGCGCCATCTAGTGGCAAATAGTAGAACTGGGTGAAAGTGAACGTTGTTGCCGACTACGGCACGGCTCTAAGCTGCTCCTACACTTCATAGTGTAGCCGCTGTACCATAGATGGCGCTAAAAATAATTTTAGAAACAAAATTGTTATTACGTGCATCTAATATATCAAAATATCACCTAATATAAATAATAATAGCGTTATAATAACTTAATTCATGTTTTCAAATATCTTTTGTAATACCACATTTAGATGTAAGTAATTACTTTGCTTAGCTTCAATGTAATTTGGCTGACTCATATCGCCATATCAAAACTTAGTTTTTTTGTTTCCGTGTATGGCATAGTGCGGCAGGTCTGTTACGGGAAATCAAAACCTAGCATCTGCTTCAGACCTGACAGGAGAGCGTAAAAACGTGAATACTATATATATCCCTTAACATGGAAGAGGAGAGCATGCCAGGAACCCACCTAGCGGGCGCCTACGCCGTAGTCACTTTCCGCTACATATGAGGAAAACCACGGGATCAGCTACGAGCGTAGCGCGTAGCGATTCTTGGCAGTGAACGTGTTAAGAGTCCTTTCGGTACTCGCGTGGTGCTGGATGGTATTCCTGGCGCTCCGTCCATCGGTGTGGTCATAGACTTTTGAATATGTATAGACTATACATATCTATGTATATATGCCCCAGTAACCTATAAAAGCTACTAATACATAAATTATATGGGACAATCTTAAATCGGACTAGTCCCATAGTAAGCTCAATAATAGTGTTATGGGTATTAGACGATAATATATTTATTAAGTGTAAATACTTAACCTCCTGGATCCCCCGGTCCTCACTTGAGGACATAACATTTAAAAAAATCTGCAGTCCAACGTCGATCCGTTTTAATAAGTTTACACGCATAGAACGTTTCCAAACGAAACTGTCAACCTGAAAAATAAACACCGAGTCACAAAAGGCCAATCAGCGATCAGTTTTGCGAGGGGAAAATTCCGTGATCTTCTTTACTAATTTTTCGACATCAAGAGATGTCCTTATCAGTTTTGGCACAATCGATATCTCCAGGATCCAGGAGGCTATACACATATAAAACATCCAACATTCATGACAAATATTTTCCCTTACCGGGATTCGAACCCATTGCAGGACCTACAACGTCGTAGGCAGTGTCACTAGCCACTAGGCTAACCGGTGGTCAATAACAAATAGGTAATATCTGTGAAATTTAAGTTTATAAGTTTGAGACTGTGTGATTGTAGAGGGTAATCTCCGAAACTAAAAAACCGATTAAAAAAAAACGGCAATATATTGGGGTTGATGTTCATAAAATGTAAACGTGTGTCTGTCTGTTACTTCTTCACGCTTAAGCTGCTGAACCAATTTAGTTGAAATTTAGTATCGGAATAGTTTGAGTACCGGGAAACGACAAAGGGTAGCTTTAACCCGTAAATCATCCCCTAAGTGATGAAATGGGGGGTGAAAGTTTGTATGGAGATACTATAGAAACAAATTCCACGTGGACAAAGTCGCGGGCAGAAGCTAGTAGGCTGTTTATTGTCTTGTGGCTCACCCTGATCTGTGTATTAATCACAGAATAATTAATAGTTCTACAGAAGGTTCTAGACTGTTAAAAAGATCCCTGTTTAGGTATGCCGAACTAGCCTAAGCGTACATGGCTATCGCTTCCTATCGCGTACAACGCGCTGCGATAAAACTCGTGCGTGCCGAAGCAGCGCTATTATACCGGCTGGAACCGGTAGGCATGTACTAGTAGCGGCGCGACGAAATCGCGGAGTGAACCACCCCTGGTAATACGCAAAGTCCAGATTGTAACTGAGTATATCGACGCTTATCTAAAACAAGTCGGTATCGCGAAATAATCCGTTTTGCTACTAAGTATAAGACTAGACGCAGAACACGTTAAAGTTTATCGTGACTAAGACTCCCGTGTTCTAATTCAAAAAATTGCCACCGTGGCAGCATTGTGCCGTTATGCCATTGGTGGGTTGTCGACGTCATTTTATCTGGAAGACCGTCCGTAGGCCAGATGAGCCATAGCGATCGACGCCGTCACCACGTTTTTTTGTTTACTACCGGCACATCCCCAAATAATTCGTTAAAACACATCAATTTGTTTGTACAACAGCGGCATTACGCGAAATAGCTCAGTGGAACACTAGCGAATTTTTGTGCAATATAGGATTATTCATGGATGGGACACTTTCCGTTAAACAGTAAGTACCGATGTTTTGACCTAACAACAAATAAACGAGTATTCACGAAAATAATGAAAGTTGGCTTGTTCATGTAAGCAAAATAAGCCCCTATACTACATAAGACTTACTTCATTATTGGTATACTATACGAATTTGGACTATGTTCATCATAAATATGCATTTAGTTTCTTGATTCAAAACGAGAAAAGCCACTATAAATAGATAAGCAGCACAATGATAAACTTATTTAGATGTTATATGTATTGCAAAAAAGGTATCTATGTATTCATATCAATTAAAATAATAATATACAACACAAAGCCTTATTGAACTTAACTATGGGCCTAGTTCGATTTGTGTAAGATATTATTAATCTCGAATATTTGTTTATTTTGTAATATCAAATAAGATAAGTATAAGATACATACCTACTACATGCTCCATGTACATGGGGACTTCAATTACTCGTGTGCGTCTCTTTTTTGTATAAAAAGTGGTATAACAACAATAATTATTATATTTTTATTATGGACACTATTTTTGTCAAAGAATCAGTAACTCTTTCAGTTGACTATATTATACTTTGGTTATAGAAATGAACACGCGAACTGGAAAAAATATCCGAAATCTGCTTTGGTTTTGCTGCGGGTAGCCTCATTTTTGATGCGATCGCGCAGAGAAACTCCCAGCATAGCCCTCTCAATTGCCCTTTGGGTGACCCCGAGAGCTTTCAGCTGGAACTCCAAAACCGTTTCCATTGCCTAGGTTTTGTGGAACCTGTTCGTGCCACTGGGTCTATGTTCTTCGAGGCCTAGCGGGCCAACAGAACTAAAAGGCTCTCTAGCTCCACTCAGAAGCTCATGAAGGAAAGGAGTCAAATGATTCTGCAGTCTTCAAACGATGCGACTTTATACCGGCAGCTAAATAAACAGAATCTCCAAGTCCCTTACCCGCGATCTGCGCCAATTCACTACGAACCGTATTGAAGAGGCCATCGAGAGAAATAAGGGCTCTAATGTGTTCGCACGAGATCTCGATCGAGTCTATTGGGCAGAGCCAGCTCGCAAGGTAAAAAACTGAGGACTGGAGAGTCGTTTTTTCCAAACCTGAGCTTTTGAGTGAGTGCGTTTCTACACGTCATACATATCGTATACACGTCAACTCGCAGACCCGAAGTTGGTCTGGCAAAAGACCATAGCTAGACCAACCCGACACTTTACCGACGACATCCCGGACATCAGCCTGTCCGAGATTAGAATGGTTCTGAAACAGCTTAAGAACAGTAAGGCACAAGGTGAAGACGGAATTACAGCCAAACTCATGACGGCGGGTAGAAAACCGATCCTTACGACCCCTCAGAAGTTGTTCGACACCGTCCTACTGGAAGGGAGAACGCCAAAGGCGTGGAACAGAGGTTAGGGGTGCTGTTGTTCAAAAAGGGGAACAAAACCCTGCTGAAGAATTACCGACCCATCTCACTTCTGAGCCATGTTTACAAGCTGTTTTTGTCATTACAAATCGCATCGCATGCAGGCTTAGTGACTTCCAGCTTCCCGAAAAAGCCGGTTTTCGAAGAGGTTTTAGTACCGTAGACCACATTCATACGCTCCGCCAGGTTATACAGAAGACTGGAAAGTAAAACTTGCCTCTCTGCTTAGCGTTCGTGGAGAAAGCTTTCGATTCGATCGAAACCTGGGCTGTACTACAGTCTCTCCAGCGGTGAAAAGAAGACTGCCGCTATATCGAAGTACTGAAGTGTACTGGAGAACGTCACTATGTCAGTCCCACTCCAGGATCGGAGCTTGAAAAGTATTCCGCTACAGCGGCGTGTTAGGCAAGTGAATGTTATTTCCCCAAAACTGTACACCGCTGCAATGGAGGACGTTTTCAAGACTCTAGACTGGAGAAGGCTAGGCATCAACATCAACGGCGAGTACATCAATCACCTTTGGTTTGCTGATGATATAGTAGTCTTGGCTGAGACCATGGAGGACTTGAGTCCTATGCACGATGACCTCAGTAAAGCCTCCGAGCGAGTTGGTCTAAGGATAAACATGGATAAGACAAAAATCATGTCAATCGGACACTTTCAAGACTTCTTCAGACTTTCAAGTTAGATAGGTCCAACTTTGAGTAAGAGTCCGATTCGGCTGGGCAGCATTCGGGAACCTACGGCACATCTTTTCGTCCAATACTTCGCAATGTCTCAAGACGAGAGTCTTTGACCAGTGTGTGTTGCCACTACGTCACTGTGTGATGACGTATGACACGGAAACGTAGACGGTTACCTCATAAGAAGGCCCAAAGTCACCCAAAGAGCAATGGAGAGGGCTATGCTGGGAGTTTCTCTGCGCAATCGCATCAGAAATGAGGCTACCGCAGCAAAACCAAGGTAACCGATATAGCCCTCCAAATCGCTAAACTTAAGTGGCAATGGGCTGGGCACATTGCACGTAGAACCGATGGCCGCCGGATGGCGCATCGTAGCCAGGACCCCCACGAGGTTCAAAGATTTCAAAGATTCAAAGATTTTTATTTTGCTCGGAATGCAGTTACATAGTTCTTCAAAATACAACATAATCGTCCAGTGCATTCAGCCTGCGTGCAGGCGTGCAAAACATTTTTATGGAGCCTTAAAGTCCATAATAATATATTATCTTTGAATCTTTAAAAAAGACTTACTAATTTACATCTATACCAAGTGTTGTAAACTAAACTATACCGTTATTGTCTATATAGTTTAAGTATAATTGTGATGTATGTCGTTTAAGGCCATTATTGTCCATTATAAAAAATAATATTTGATAAACAAAGCAAAATAAGTCAGTATTCTTTTAATATTTTACATATACGTTTGTCTTAAAGACAAATAATACACTATCGTTCATAAGAAAAAAATATTTTTTTGAATTATTTTCTATTGAGACGTTAGTACACATAAAAACTTATCCAAAGTATATAAATATCGTGTCACAACTCTAAACTGTAGTACATTTTTGAGTTTTTTTTGTGTAGTTTTTTGTTGTTTTCTTTTTATTTTCTTGGGTTTAAATAACTGGATGACAGAGGAAACTGTGACTAAAAGAAGATTTTAAATTGGTTATCTTAATAAAAAAATATAACAATATCTTTTTTGTGTTTTTTTTAAACCTCTGCCCTGAAAAAACACAGTTTTTGAGATACAGAGTTGTTTTAGATAAGCATCGATATCTCCGACTCTATCGCACTTATGGTATATGGTACTCAAGCGACAGATTCAAGAGATATACAAACATCGAGATTCAATGTTCGTGGTAGCGCCGCAGGCCAGATTAAAGCTGCAGTAGATACACCACGACACGCAAGCGTAATAAGTCCGTAAGCCACTCCCAATACACCTACGTCTCATACGCAGAAACTGTGAGCGGATAACTACAGTGTGTAAGGTGCGTCAAAACAAAATTAATAAGCACGGAGCTATACACAATGTTGTTAACTGCATCATAGTGCCACCGAACAAGTCGCGCAGGCGCACATCCTTAAGGTGGTAACGTATTGCCGTACTATTAGAATGCACATTACACTGAATAAATTTTCCCGCGATGTCAAGCGCTTGAAAATAATCTTCAGTGTGATTTGCACTCTAACAGTACAGCAGTACGGTTCAATTTAGCGTGCAAATAAAAGATCAATTCAATCCGCGCTCATCCGGTGGAAAACCACCTTTACAGTTTTCTGACGGAGTGCGCGCCACGGCTGCGCGCCGCCACTCACCACTGTGCGACATGCTCAACTCATTCAACGGGCTTCTGCGCACTTATCCAGAGGTCGATATTTGACTTGTTCGTATAATTATATGTAAGTTGTCCGTCAAATCTTGCAAGTTAAATTTGACCCACTTCTCGGTGACCGATTGAGCTGAAATTTTGGGTATATGTATAGTTTGGATGACAATTCAATATTATGGTACCATCGACCTGATCTGATGATGGAGACAGAAGGTGGCCATAGGAACTCCGTAATAAAACTACATAACCCCATCGAGTTTGGGCTCGTTAGAATCGTCTCAATCAGCAGTTGATGATGGTATACAGAAAAGTACAGTCGGCAATAAAAGCTTGTACCAAAAATGATTTTTTTGACAGAAACTTATTTCTCTTGATTGCTCGCCACAGTTAATGTCTCGATGCCTTTACCTATTGTGAGATGTGTGAGAATTGATGGATGACAGTAACGAATAAATATAATAATGTATACTAATGATTCCTGTAATATATAATTCGTAAGACTTTAATTTAACAAGTGTATATGGTGTAAACCGTTCTTGTTTTTTAATAATAAATAACAAATAAATAAATGACAACACGATAAATGCATGGCAGCAGGTAAAGTTGTGCTGAGCAAGAGTCAAAATTTGAAAATCCTTCACTTCGTCAAAATATTAAAGGGTAGGTATATGTACGTCATCTCACAACTGGGCTGTTATTCGCTACGCGCTAATGCGGCTCACCCAGCCGGTCACTTGCGCTGTAGGTTTTTACGCCGTGCGCCGTGCGTGCCGTGGACATGTAGCCGGGCGCTTAAGGGGCTGCCATCTGCCATTGACCTTCGATCTGAATCCCTTAGTTTTTTAATGTTTTTTGTAGTTTATTATATTAACAACAACGGCTTTAAGTAATATAGTATCCCATATTTACTTCAAAGTTCATTGTTTTCGAGATATTTGGCATGAAAGTTGAACAATTTTAGGCCAAAAAACTGGTTTTCTGGTCATAACTTTTGTGTTAATTGGTAATTTTAGTAAGTAAGAAAACAAAGTTCTTGTTCATTATTTTATGAGAAATATTATAACATTTCATCTTCTTCTGTTAAAAGATGGAGCAGTAAAGTGGTTACAAGTGAAAAAATAGGGGTGACTTTTGATTTTTTTTTCTCTACTTATTTTTGTTAAAATGAATTTCTACGAATATTATGTTCCTTTTTATATCTTGCAGATTATTATATATTTTTTCCGACGTGTAAATTGTTACGTTATAATGTATAAAATGGTTACTAAACAACTCATTTTCACGAAAATTTCAAAGCTCGAGCCTTAAGGATTTGCTGTGTTGACAACTACTAGGACAAATGCAAATCACTTTCATCACAGAACATCTTCGGGAGGTTGACTTGCTCAGTGACCATTTTCACTACCACGAAGGCCCAAGGCATATATTTATTTATTTTGAAAGGCCTATCGATTAATGTGCCACACGCTACCAATGAAAAAAAAATTTTTGACTAAGTTTTATGTATGGAGTGCATCCCTAAAAAAATTTTATTTTAGGAATTTAATTGCAAAACTATGTAGCGGCTAACAAAATACACCTATTCTCGAAATTTTATTAAAATACACCTTATAGTTTTCGAGTAAAATGCCTGTGACATACGGACGGACAGACAGACAGACAGACAGACATGACGAATCCATAAGGGTTCCGTTTTTTGCCATTTGGCACGGAACCCTAAATAGCAATCCGGTACAGAAAAAACTTAATATACCATTTTCTGCCAATAGTTTTGGTTTAAATTTCATTTTATTTTATAAGTCATGTATATAATGAGCTTTCATTTGAGACATAAAAAATTGAAATTTGTGTATTCGTTTAGCTTGTACAATTTTCTTAAGTATTTTTCGAAGAAGTGGCGCCATCTCTGTTTCTAAGGGTTGAAACTTCCGCGGGTGCAGGTGCAATCTCTTCTCTTAGTCCCTACTATCACTGTGCAAAGCGGCTTGCTTTCATCACAAAAAAGTAGCATTCGACGAAAAAATCGCCATAACAAGTATGAGTATACTAATCCATACTTCCATACTAATATTATAAATGCGAGTGTGTCTGTCTGTCTGTCTGTTACCTCTTCACGCTTAAACCGCTGAACCGATTTGGATGAAATTTGGTATATAGATATTTTGAGTTCTGGGGAAGGACATAGGATAGTTTTTATCCCGGAAATCGTCCCCCAAGGGGATGAAGTGGGGGGGTGAAAGTTTGTATGGAGCTACGATATAAACGAGTTCCACGCGGACGGAGTCGCGGGCAGAAGCTAGTAATATTATAAATGCGAAAGTGTGTCTGTCTGTCTGTCTGTCTGTTACCTCTTCACGCTTAAACCGCTGAACCGATTTGGATGAAATTTGGTATAGAGATAGTTTGAGTCCTGGGGTAGGACATAGGATAGTTTTTATCCCGGAAATCATCCCCCAAGGGTATGAAGTGGGGACAGACAGACAGCCACACAGCCACACTTTCGTATTTATAATATTAATATGGATATGGACAGTATGGATGTTCAAGTTATGGATTACGCTTCTGATATTTCACCAACATTTAGTTATTAAATTAAAAAGTACTTAAATACAACATCCACATACAAATATAATGAGTTAAATAAGCTTTTAAAAGCAAATTCAACGATGGAGAAACTAGAATCGGGAAAAAAGATCTTCTAGGAAATACTAATTGTTCTGCATGGATTCAATAGATTAACAATGATAGATGATTCTCACTCATAAATCCATACCATCCAATCTCTTCCAAACAGGACATAGATCACCTAGAACTAGACCTAAATAGCTATTGGATCATCAACTGGCCCGGTAGGTCGAATATAGGATATCTGACCATTACAGGACTAAGAATATAAGGCGAAGTACCATTTGCCAAATTAATTAACTATCAAAAAAGCTCGTTGACACAACTGGCGACCAAAGAGCTGGCAGCTTCCTCGCTCAACGCATTAGTATTGCGATTCAGCGAGGTAATGCTGTACGTCTACCACAACTTGCTGACAAGTCGCTTCGCGCGCGACTGAGCGCCTCCTGTCTCACTCCCTCCGTGCAAATTAGAAAGAGGACCGTAGATCTTTCTTGACTCGCGTCGCGGCGCGCTGGAAGTTGTGCTAGCCCCCCCTGCAAGCATTTTTGGCACGATGCCGCGGGGGCCTTACGAGTATCTAGATGTTTTTTCGTTTCTTAGTTTAGTAAAGGTATTGTAAATATTCATTTAAGTAAATTTTTTTATTTTTTTTTTGTTTAATATATAGATAAATAAATTAAATAGAATATAGGAATTATAAAAAAAACATAGATCTCGTGCCTTTCACGACCTTCTGGTACATTGAAAATGAATTTAATGAATTAAACCAAACAAAATTTACTCATTGTCGATTGCGTTATGAAGCAAATATTTTTATTTTTTACTGTGACACGTGCGATAGCCTCTGTGCCACCCTTTTCATAGACCATTATTTGTAATATTGTTCGTAAGCGATAAATTCCCATCTTTTTCATGGTCTTAACATATTTTGATTATATACTTACTATAGATTTATGACCTTTGAGCCCTTAACAATTATCATGCAAAGTATGAGTCTCTACCGCTTCCTGATTTATTCAGAGAGAAACAATTGTCTTTTTGCCTCTGTCATTGTTTTTAAGATTAGTTTGGTTTGGGTTGTTTTTGTACAAATTTTTAATTTATAGTCACATTTAGCTTGAGTCAATCATTAGCCATTTAGATACCATATTCAAACTCTTTATCCTAATACTATTTTCCTTTAGCATCATTTGAATGTTTACCTTTATCATCCAGCGACTTACAAAACATTCAAATTGCCGAATAAAAACTTACTTTAGGTCTTTTATTAAAATACGCATGTGCCACAATCGCCCAATCACAAATAATCAGTCTGTTTTCAATTACTTAAAACACGTAAATTCATTGGTCAAACTTGCCTAGAGTTGCTTTCATTGACCAGCTATTGACGCAAGTTGTCACTTCTAATGTCATTAAATACGTCAACAAACTGCAAGCAGGGAGGTGCAAACTTAACTTGGTCGGGCCGCGAAAGCATGTTTTTGGAGTCATTTTGAGCTCGAGGTATATTTCCATGTTATTGTCATTCGCTGTTCTCATCATTTTGAATTGTAGGTAATTAAGATGAAATGTCTCGCCTCGTTTCACAATGACTCGTGACCTAGGATTATCGCGGGGATGAAATGTGATATCCAATATTTGATTAACTGACTATGCATTGTATATTGCACTTGCTATTAGAGTAGATTTGCTAGGCGAGATGTAGTCTCAAGAGTCGCGAACCAGTGTTACAACTGATCACCACAAGCTCCCAAAATAGACTGCCTTTTCGAGCATCTTTACATTCTTACTAAACATCACAAACTTTACTTAATTTATTACCAGCCCGCAACTTCAAGAACACATCCAGCACAACACATACACAATAGTATATCCGTCGCCATAAACAACCACTTGACACAAACTTGCCCAAAACACCACACCTATGATGGTCTCTAACATTCCTTTAGTTTTTTGCCAAAGTATAATAAAGCAAAGCCCAAATTTCATAATGTAAGCCAACTCAATACCCCGAAGGCTTTATTTCATTTTTTCAATATCGCTTTTCGTTTTCAAGAAATTGCCGATTTAGTACGAAATGACCCCAAAAAAATGCGACAGTTTTAGACAATTTTTTAATAAGTTATTCATTTTTGCGATTTTTTTAAACATTTTGTAGCCCTTGACGAGGGGCATTTTTTGACATGTCCAGGTAGCCCTAAAACTCACGAGACCAGGGTGATGTCTCACTCTCGCTGAAATTGGTGGCCTTACTTCAAAAAATATTTTCAATGTTAAAACGTAAAAATGACGTTCTCAAATAGGACATTGATCACCTAGGTCTAAATGGGTCATTAACTGGTCCGGTAAGTGGCACGGACCGTTGCGGCGCGCGCGCCGCCAGTCGTCGTATGCGATCGTGCGCGTGCGCGTGTGTTCAGACGTTTCTTTAACGGTAAGTTGTTTATTATTCTTTACATTTAAAACCTGTTTAAAAACTACATATCGGAATAATGATGGTCTTGTTGTAATAAAACTGTAGAAAAAAAACATACAATTTGTCGACGTTTCCCAAAATGTACTGGTAGACAATGCTTATGGCGTAAAGTCCGCCTGTTATACTGAGAATTTTTCTTTCATGGAACGAAAATTAAATAAAAGAAAACTTAACTTATTGTTTCTAAATTCGGTAAAAATAAATAATTAATCGTGGTTTATCGTCACTTCGTGTTTTTAATTATTTTGTAAATATTGCTGAAGTCATAAAAGCGGAAGGTTTTTTTAGAATAGACTAGAATATGTTTATTTGCAAGAATACTTATTTCTAGTTACAGGATGTTCTTGTGAATAGTGGTACAGTATTCTATCGTAATTAAACGACATGCAAATATTATAATAATCGTAACGCGCATGCAATTACTCAATTAAAATTTAATCTAAATATGCTCTCAATCTTTAAAAATGTCCTTGCTGTTTATTTTTTTCGGTAAATTCCTTAACGCTATAAAAACAATTAGCTGATAATAACAAATACGTGTGACATTATAAATACAAAAACCCAGTTTATTGAATGGACAAAATGTTAAAGGATTAAAAGTCGGCAAGTAATTAAAACAAGGTCCTCTTTCTAATTGACAAGAAATAAAAATATATATAACTTATACCTACCTATTAAAATATACAAACATTAAATCCGGGAAAACTATATGATCATTATAAATACCTTACTTAAAAAAATAACGAATTCGCGCATTTTCAATCACGAAACCAAAATGTATCTACAACGGATACGATTAATAATTGACTTTCAACCATTCGTTAAAATGATACAGCTCTTAAACTGTCCATAACTTCAAGGATACTGTTGGGTTTCTAAGGCCATATCATCATCATCGTCATCATATCAGCCGGAAGACGTCCACTGCTGGACATAGGCCATATAGTTTTCTTCAATTAGCATCTACTTCGTGAAAAATCTAAAAAAAGTCACTGAAGAGAGTAGAAAGTAAGAAGAGGAACTTGAAGAGGCGCCTATCAGGATATCAAAAACCCTTTTTACCGACCGGATACTGAATAAATGCCACCGGCGTGTTTTAGCAGGCGCGTTTAAAAAATCACTTAACTACTATTGTTTAAGAATGAACACTTTTCAGTCAGTATTTCTATTTAAAACAAAAATCGCTGTTGTAATGGGCTGAATTACTTACATACGTTGACGTGGTAATAGAAGTAGTTTTTACTGACGAGGACGGTGCACGCACGTTATGTTTGTCCGACTAGCTTCCGCCAGCGACTTTGTCTTCGTGGACCCGGGATTAAATTAAACCTATCTTATATTTTAATTCTTTATAGCCAGAATCTTCATCCAAATCGGTTGAGCCGATTAAGTGTGATTGAGTAACAAACATTCAAACATCCAAACTTTCGCATTTATAGTAGGATTTGTAATATAAGTAGGGTTCTATTTACGAGACGTCAGCACCCATTTAACGTTAATTAGATTCATATTCTAGTTGATACAGATTTCACACCAAAAGCCAGTAGTTGACAGCAGTAAAAATATATTTTCTTACATTCCTTATCAACGAAAGTCTCGAAAATACTCTGAAAACATCACGCTTTTACGTGCCCTTATCACGAAACAAATTATTTAATTAAATATTCCTATCCTGTCGAGGGCTACAGACGAAGATGGTTTATTTTTCCATTATATTCTTTCTCTGTATCATATCGTTTACGCTTTTACGTATTTTAGATACTATGAACATTTTTAAAGACAAAGATAAATTACCGCTGATTGCCATAGTTCGTTCCTATTTCCACACAAACTTCACACAAACAGATATTTAAAAATAAATGCAGATTTTACCATCAGTCAAAACACCCCTATTATGTTCAATAAATGTAATTATATGTATGCACAATAAACTTACGTACCGAAATATGATTACCACTGCGTTACGTTACCTAATTTACTTTTCTTCTTTTGATTGGTGTTATCTTTTATCATTACTGAACATTCACATTAACTAACCAGAATTGACAGCCAAGCTTTGGTTCCTTGTCTACACCCTTTATTTATTTTTATGAACTTGGATTAATTTATTGTACGATGTGAGGTTTTCAAAGATACAGAAGGTTTCCATTTTGAAGTCTTTTTATATTTCGCATGCGAACGCAGATCTGCGAACGAGATCTTTTTAGAACGAATTGTCCTTACATACGGTAGATTAAACATACTTCTTTTAATGTCTCATTTGTATCAGTTTCAAAGTACAGTGCGAGGTGCAAGATTGTTGCTGACTTGAGTAGCAGTAATAACGATTTACAGTTCATCACCTCTCACCGTTCTATTCAAGTTGACTAGGGCTTAAATTATTTTTTAACTGTAATCATTTGTTTAAGACTACATATTGCTATCTGATAGCAAGACGGTGACTATACCTACTACATCATAGATCTTGCTGGTTTTCATCCTAACCTGATCGGTTCACCTCATCGGAGTTCTACTCCATTGTTTCACTAAATTGTTATTATTGAAATGAATGTTAATTAACCGACTCGGATGTAGGAGGTTCTCAATTCTTTTTTTTAATGTCTACGTCATTTAAGAACCAATTTTTCATTTTTTTATTTATTTGAAAGTATATGCTAAAATTCAAGTTTCAAAATATAAGGCACGCGTGTAGTAATTTCGGTATTTTCTATTAAAATTTAAAACTCCTCTATTTACTTTTATTTTTAGAAGTTGAATTGATGATGAAGATTACTAATAGAACTCCTCAAAACTTGAAAACTATAAAAGTACGTACAATACAATACAAGACAAATACTCTTTATTGCACACCTCAAAACATAAATCAAATAAACATAACAACTTAAAAATAGAGGTTAACAACAGGCGGTCTTATCGCTAACTTCTCTTCCAGGAAACTTTTAGGTAGCGGAGAAATGGCAACAAAAAATACAAATAGGTAGGTGGAAAAATTGGAAGTAAACTTACTTACAACATACACAATTACATCAATAATAAACATGCACACATACAGCATACAAATAAACATACATAAATTCCTACATAAATACTTATAAATACAGTGTTAACCATAAAGTACGACACAGCTTCTGATATGGTTCCGTGGAAATAGCAACTAATGGAGTGCTAAAGGTGATCCTGAGATCCTTGAGGAGTCGACCGAATTCCTCAAATATGATTAGCCCACCTACAGTGATTTGGATTTTTTCTTTAATAGTCAACGCATTTGTTCTCGAAAAGCAGCTATGTGGCAAAGTAGAAATGTATGTAGCTTAGCGGAGTACCTACTGAATTGAAGTCGGTTTAAACTTTGTTTCCATTAATGTAACTAATCATTTGACTATGTATTTTTAGTAAAGAAAGTTAACTTTCCGTATATTATTTTGCTCAGGAATAATAATTGATATCGTCCAATTAAATGTCCCTAACCGGTTGCAATCCTAATGTTAACTATCCATAACTATATCGTAAACAAATGAAAGTGGCCCTCGAATGCCCTAGAGAGAGCAACCTTAATTTTCTAGAACAGAGTGGAAACACAACACCACAGAGCTAACAACTTGACAGAATGCACTTGGTACTTTCACCCTATCTGCATACTGTTACACTGTGTTGGCGCAGGTGTTACTGGTTCTTAAGTTAGTATATTTAGCCTGTACAGTAACTGGTAATATATTAGCATTTAAATTTATTAATGTACTAGTGACCCGCCCCGGCTTCGCACGGGGACTATATTATACATGTAAACCTTCCTTCTTGAATCACTCTATCTATTAAAAAAAAACCGCATCGAAATCCGTGGCGTAGTTTTAAAGATCTAAGCATACATTAGGGACAGACAGCGGGAAGGGACTTTGTTTTATACTATGTAGTGATGTGTTACTGGTACCATCATAAATCCTCCTAGCGTTATTCCCGGTTGGACCCTAAAGGACCCCGGGGTCCGCTTCGACACCTAATCCCAGGATTTGGCATAGGCACTAGTTTTACGAAAGCGACTGCCATCAGACCTTCCAAACTTCCAACCTGAAGAAACCAGCATGCGCCTGTGAAGAAACTCAATGGTGTATGTGAAGTCCGCATCCCGCACTATACTCCCAATAATTACTACTAATGTTTTTTTTTTATTTGTATGTAAGTTAGGCTTTAAGGTATTTGTTGCTTTGGGCCTTAGATGCCTAAAAAACAAATTTCATATAACAATGTAATAGCTTACGCTGACAAATTGTAAACGAAAGTCTCTACCATGTTAAACGTCCATCAACTACTCGGAAAGTACTAAATCACTGATACGTGTTACAGTGTATGTAGTACAAAGTTTATATCAAATTAAATTATATACCTACGCTTTTTTTGGGCCTTTGAACCCCTAAAACTTAAAAACTATGATTTTGGGGTTCAGATTCACTAAACATGCGTGTTTGTGACAATGTTGAACCCATTTTATGGTAGGATATCTCATATGCAATATGCATGCTAAAAATCCATATATAAATATATTTTTCCAAGGAAATCTGTGACTATTGTTTCCTGATTTATCAAAGCAGAATAACAAGAAGGATAAGATTGCTTATCAGTGATGCAAACAAATTCATGATAGTTAATGAAAGTGCCTAATCCATGTTAACGAGCTCGTGACCCTAAGTGTTGCACCAAAAGTGATGGTACATTATGTAAACTCACTATTTGTTTCGTCATTCGTGACCGCAAAACTCCCAATCATGTCGATATGTTCCGTATTGGCAAGGTCTAATTGAATTTTAGAGGATGTGCTATTTCATTATTTGGGATTACTGTCAATTTGGTTGTTCAGTGCATGACTGATTTTATTGATAGATGATATGATTATAGGTATCAAATTAAATAAATAGCTGCCCGTATGAAATAAAGTAAGCAACTACCAATCGGTGCCTCATCTCTATAATACCTCTTTAATATCGGATATCTGGGGCCGTTGACAAGGTTACAATCGACAAGCGCTAACGCTAACGCTAAAGAATAAAATGTATGGGAATGACAGATGCCGACGAAACATTTCGTTAACATCTGTCATTGCCATACATTGTATTCGTTAGCGTTAGCGCTTGTCGATTGTTACCTTGTCTAGGCCCCCTGATGTACATAATGTCCTTATAAAGATCACTGTATTTGATTAAAACCTCGTAATTAGATCGAGTACTAGCTTACATATTTATTAAATCATTCCTGAAATTATAAATAAAATTAGCATACCATTAGGTGAGCCGCAGGGCCTACTTGTCATCATGTAGGCTAGTTTGTCTTCTCTATGCTATAGTATCGTGAAAACATTTATAGAGACCTAAAATACAAAACAGGAATGAAAGCATGATTGTCAAAAGGATGAAGACAAAACAACCGTCCTTTCAGCCTTCAGATGGTAATGGAACAAAAGTACCCATTTGTTTAAGGCAAAGTATGCCAAATACCGATCAGTGCGTACTAACGGAACTCTTACTTGAGACAATGACGTGACACCGTTCTAATAAACGATCACGTTTGACATAATTCTATTAATGGATTGTGTTGGTATTGACGTTGAGAAAGGAACAAAGAAAACTAAAACAAACACTGGTCGATGAAAAGATAAGAAAATAAGGAACACTTTGTCTTAAATTGATATAGAAGAATTGAGAATAGTTTGTTTCAGCAGGAGAATTTAATCAGTTTACGATTTACGGCCTTGATCCAAATAAGATTTGGATTTACTTTAATACAATGTACATAAGCCCCTTACCCTTGTTTCAACGCACAATTTTTCCCAAAATTAACTATAATAGGAAAATTATTCCTTCACGATGCACAAATTGAGTGGCGATTCAAATATCGCAGAGCACGCAACTTAAATCGGAGATATTATGAACTTTAATCTTAATTTTGTATTAAGCAGTTACGCTGCTAACGAAATTATATTTTTTTTTTAAATAAAGGAAAAAAAATGAAAATTTAATGCTCCGAGCCGGATTCGAATCGGTGACCATAGGCATTCATGACCCGTCGCTACTAACCAACTGAGCTATCGGAACAATCCGGTTCGGGCACCAAATTCTTCAATCAGTTCCCTCCTACCCCTAGTAGCATTTTAAGTTGGCATTTCGTAGGGCCATTGATCACCGAATGGTTGGTCAACCGTTGCGAGTGAAACACCTGTTTTCGGTAAAGCCAACGGTGTCTCCCAACATTGGGCCTACTATGATGACTATGTTGGGCCAACCACCGTTTCCGGCTGTAGGGCCAATTTACATTTACAACGTAGGGCCTACAGCAATATTACTACGACAACTACGTTGGGCCAACCACCGTTTCCGGTTGTAGGGCCAATTTACATTTGCAAAGTAGGGCCTCCAGCAACATTACTACGAGAACTATGTTGGGCCAACCACAGTTTCCGACTGTTGGACCTAAAGCAACATTGCGTAAGAAGGGCCTACAAAATAAAAGCACTCTGTACCAACTGTAGAATAGCCGTTGGCAGTTAGTAGGGTTAGGTACAGTTGTTTATCTCACGAAGGCGGGTTGGTCTTACTTATGCACGATCTTCACTGACCGGGTGACGCCGGGGCGCACATTGTGAGTGCCAAAGGAAATTGAAACTTCTCTGCTGTAGTTAAATTCCATATTTGCACGGAATTTACGCAGCTTGCCACCTGCGCGCGCGAGTAGTGGAATTTAACTGAAGCAGAGAAGCATCAATTTCCTTTGGCACTTACAATATGCGCCCCGGTGTCGCTCGTGGTCGGTAGGGATCGTACATTTGTTGTGGGGTGGTACCTATTTAGTGCACATGTCCATGGTTTCTAGGTGCGTAATCTCGAGAGAGATTCTATGTTGGCCGAGCACACAACAATGTGCATGTGCATAATACTCACAAACCACCTTCGTGAGAATAAACATCTGTAACATACAAAGTAAACGTCTTTAAATAACCGAATTTACAAACGTAACTGCACATTAACTGTTAACGGAGATTTAAATGCCTTCTGAGACTTTTCACATTTACTTGCGTTACCATCATTTTGTACAGCTAGACCGTAAAATAAAACTTCACATAATACGTTTATAATTTTATTGTAAGGAAAAAAAGACAACCTCGATTTATAATCGATATGTTTCTATTATAATTAATTGTATTTGAATGCTGGCCCTGTAGCACGATGCTTTTTGACCGGCCTTAAAGCATTCATCACTTTCTAGTAAGTATGTAAGTGAGAAAGGGACACATTCTTTATGGCGGGCCATAAAAGGCATCATACTAGCCCAAATTTGTCAACGTCATGACTGGACTAACATATTTTGACCTCCGATTCCGAGCAGTTGCACTCCGTCATTTCAGTGGGTTCAGGTGTCAAAAATCCAATGGTCCGCTCATCGCGCAAGGTCCAAATAAGTTAATTAGACGCTGGATTATTCAGCAACTTTAATGTGGCGTCCTCACTGGCCAGTTTCGTCAGCCAATTGACAAGGACGCAGCCATCTGTTAGAAGAGAGATGAACACACATTTAAATGACACAGACAAAGAGGACTGTGATGAAATAGCTAAAACTAACCTTTTCATAAAAACGACAAATAGCTAAAACTATTTATTATTACCTATGTACTTATAGAGAAATGGCAGCTCGAAACTTTTGCCAGCATCAGTTTTAAACAGATATTAAATCAAAATGAACACACGACGTTACAAAACTAAATTGACCTTGTGATTTAAAAATTAAATTAATTAATATTAACTCACCCGTCTCGTACAATATGCGTTTAATGGGATACACATGTCAATTCTCGTCCGGTAATATTTTAGTTGTGAGGCATAGGTACTGCACTGACGATTTTATGAGGAGGCCAAAGGCACTCCTTCTTGCGAGGCGTGATCCACTCTTCTGTTACATAAGTATGCAACCCTTTCAAAAACAAGTAATACTTTATACCATGCACGCACGCACTCAAAAGAAAATATAACCACTACGTATATACTTATACGTTTACACGCACTATTCACGATGGAGATCGATAACAAAATGGCCGATCGAATTCGCGCGCCGCGCGTGCTCATGTCCACCGCCCCCCGCACCGCACTTTGTTTCCGAATTCCCCTCTCCTCCCGCTGCCATTGGATTCATATGTGGCCCACTGTTGGCCCTATGCTGTTTTCAATATGCAATAGTACTAATGCTATGTGCTCTCTGGTGATGAATAGCGTAAAAAGTACTTGTTTAGCCTATGTCCAGCCCCGTGACAGATGAGCAATGCCTCTACTCGACACGAAATAGCGCTAAATTCCAATTTTTTGGTAGGAAAGCCAACTAAGTCGGCGGTAGGGCCTATGTTGGCTGCTCGTATGGGATTTTCTGTTGGAAATCCGACTAAAACCGCGGTAGGTTGTATGTTACATGATCGTATGGATTTTTTGTTCGGAACGCCGTACAAAACCTCAGTAGGGCCTATTTTGGCTGCTAGTAGGGATTTTTTGGTAGGAAAGCCAACTCAGTCGGCGGTAGGGCCTATGTTGTATGGTCGTATGGTTTTTTTGTTGGGAACGCTGCGCAAAACTGCAGTAGGGCCTATGTTGGCTGCTCGTATGGGATTTTCAGTTGGAAAGCCAACTCAGTCGGCGGTAGGGCCTACGTTGTATGGTCGTATGGTTTTTTTGTTGGGAACGCTGCGCAAAACTGCAGTAGGGCCTATGTTGGCTGCTCGTATGGGATTTTCTGTTGGAAATCCGACCAAAACCACAGTAGGGCCTATGTTGGCTGTTCGTATGGATTTTTTGTAGGAAATCTAACCAAAAACGGTAGTAGGGCCTACGTCGTTTGTTCGTATGGATTATTTGTTGGTAACCCAACTGATAACTGTGGTAGGGCCTATGTTAGATGTTTGTATGGTTTTGCAGTTGGAAAATGAACCATAAATAGCATTAGGGCCATTGTTGGCAATTCGTTAGATTGCTACTAACGATTTCCCAACTTTTTCCCAACCGTTAGCTACGGATGGCCAACGCAAAATGCTACTAGGGACAACGCCTTACGGAGGCGTGTAGCGACATCTACCAGAAGACTTAGGCTTCTTAACGGCACCAACGTCTCAAATTATATTGAGAAATCGTCAGTAACGATGCGCCACCCCATACTAAATTAATTTTGTATTAAGCAGTTACGCTGCTAACGAAATTATACATTATTTAAATAAAGGAAAAATTGAAAAATTTAATGCTCCGAGCCGGATTCCGGAACTTTAATCTTGTCTGACTGAAGTCGATATATATTATTTTAACATCGTTTAACTTGACTTAAAGATAGAGAGATATAAGTGATTGTCTGGATTAAGGCTATCTGATAAGTTAGTGCAGCCTTTCTTCTATACCTAGATCTTAACATATTACTTTGTCGACAACCGCCCGTCAAGAAAAAAATCATGTATTTTTTGATTGATTTGCAAGAGTGATTAAAGCATTTACCTAACTTACAAACTAAGAAAGTAAAAAATATTAAATCTTTACCCGAACTGCAGTACAGTAGGTTGCAACACTTTAGATAGCTGTAAGCAAAATATGTATTTTGAATGATTTCTGTTAATACATTTAAGAGCAAAAGTTTCGGTACAAACTGTACCCGAAACTTTTGCTCTTGACTATATTCCGAGGATGCGTTGTGTTGAGAGCGAGGTAATTTGTTCCTTCAGCTGTCAACACGGCGAATCCTCAAACATATCAACGGTCGGCAACGCCCATGTTACTCCTTTGGAGTTGCATGCGTCTATAGGCTGCGGTGTCCGCTTACCATCAGGCGGGCCGTAGGATTGTTTGCCACCGTCGTTGTATTAAACAAAAATGTGTTGGCGTCACATCTTTCAAACAATGTAGTCATGAATAACGTCTTATGTTATGATAGTGAAGATAGTTTTGAAGAAACGTAAATTATATTAACACATTATGTGACCGATATTGAAAAAAAAAACCGTGCATCTATATTGTGCGAAAAGTTGTCACTTTTTGTCTCATTTTACCGATATGGAAAAACTTTTGGCGTCATATTTGACGGTTACTTTTCATTATCGCAATCACGCTTACACATATGACTTGCTATTTCTTGTTTGTTATCATCGGTTCATATTAATTCTTCCAACAAAAGGACCGGTGTTCCATCAGCCATATTTGACAGATCGCCTCTTTCATTTTCTCTTCCCTTCTAACACAATTTATTATGTCCCCTTCTGTCAAGTATCATGGAAAATATACTTTCGAGGGATTTTTTTGGATGTAACCCTTCGAAATTTTTGCTCAAAATGCATATTTTGGAATACTTGGTTCCCATTTATATTTTTTGTATTGTGATTTTAAAATGGGTCTAATTGGGTTATCGCTAACGCTAATATTAATAAGCAATAAGAATATAATTACTGTAAATATCAATATATCGAATAACTCAGTGGTGACTCAATTTGTATGAAGAAATGGTATTTATCACTACATAGCCATACCAGCCGCAATATTAATTGAATCTCTCAATATATTTTCCTTTAACTAGTTTCATATGTATTATATTATTTTGTAACAATAGAAAAATGGTTATCCAAAAGTAAAATGCCACCCTATTATTTAAATGCGATAGCGAAATGACTTCAAATGATGTGTTGTCATAAACCAAATTTATGAAATGTCAAAATGGTTATGTGACGTCGTCAAATTGCAATATACCGAAAGCAATTATTTCAAAATTGATTAATAACATAGCAAAATCATAACAGGAAACGAAAAAGGCAATCCATGCGTTCCAAAACTATATTTACTTGACTTCATCGAGTGTCATAAAAACAATTCGCAATATCGACTTTAATGGATCGTAATAGAAGTGACAAAAGTAAAGCATGAAGGTGACATGAAGCGTAAAGTGACATAAAGTGGAAAGTGTTTCCGTCTGCGATGAACCAAGTGTTGCACGTAAATTGTCATCTATTGCATCGTGATGCCTATTAAGTGTATGGTGTTTGACGGATTGGCGTTGCTGTAATGTTTTACGGTTATTTGCCTTGGATGCGTTTGCTTTTATTGTATAGTTTATTAATAAACATAATTGAGTTTAAAGGGAGAATTTTGTATAACTTGGTTTACTGCGTTCTTTTCCTTGAAAAAATAAATAAACCGCCCGCCGTCGGCCTGTCTGCCGAGATATATAAACAAAGGAGTATTAGTAATTTTATTGGAGGTAGGAAATATACGTGTTTTTTTATAGATATAATATTGAAATCATTGTTAAAGTCTTTTATCTTCTTTTGGTAAACACATAAAACTTTTATATTCGCTTTTTGTTTGGTTTGCTCCAATCCCTAATTAAAACACAAACAGTAATAATTTTGATCGTTATATTTTGTTGAGTAGCTCTAGCTTGCTTTGCTGAGATATCCTGTTAGAAATCTGCTGGGATTATTGACTATCGTCCTTATTCATAAAGCTTTCTTAAGTGATTTATGTTTTGTCGTATTTTCACAGACATAAGATTATTTTAACATTTTTTTTACTAAAATATGCGTAATGGGATGAGTGACTAAGGTCAAAATTACTCATTAAACCCCAATAACTATGAATGTTTGTCATTAAATAACTCTTTTTCACGTAACTTTAGACTGATGATACTCTCCATACAATTTTTCATAATTAAATTCCATCAAATCTACCACTGTGTTGCGATAGAAATAAAACATTCCATCAATAATAAATTAACTTTTCTCACATAAATGCACTTAATAATTTTATTTATTGCTCTTATGATACAATTTAAAAAAAATGTTTGAATAATCATACTTTGTTCATACAAGTTTTAACATTTTATTTTTAATTAAAGCTGATTTGTAGTAGAATTGTTCACATTGCAATGACAATACCTCGGGTCTAGCCACATTTGGTGTCATTTATGATACAAAAATATTACCGTCTGAAAAAATGTGTTATGATATTCTTTGGTATAAAAAAAACTACATCTAGATTGGGTATGGTAAAATAGTGGCGGCCTTGATATTTTTACTCCTCACTTCATTTTCGGTATCTTACGTCCGTCTGGAGCGGTCGAATGTTTTCTTTATAATTCTTTAGTTAATGTATTTATTCAAAATGTGATAAATAAATGATATATCTATGTATAGCCGACATGCCTTACACCGATTCAGACGATTATATTACGTATTATGATAATAAGGTTGGCTACACCTGGAACGTCATACTGACAATGGTAGGTTTCACTGTGACAGAACCATGAACCTAAAAATGCATGTGACAAATAACATGTGATGTATTTTTCTTACAAACACCAATTAAAATCAGAATGACGAAAGTTTTGAATTTCACGACGTTTAAGCTAAATTGTTTTATAAACCTTCATGGATACGGCCATAAGTTTATTTCCTTCCTACTTATCAAAACCATTCCAACAATCGTTTGAGAAATAGAAACAGATAGCATGGAAGTGCCAACGAGAACGCATTCCACCGCGCACGCGCTGCAGTTACACTATTAACATAATGATCGAGCGAATGTCTGCGAGGGACAGGCGTTAGCGGTGCCATCCACAAGACTTTATATTTATAGATGAGTTAGAGTTAGATCATCGGTTTCCAGCCTGGGAGTAACCAGAACCACCCCAGCGTGGGAAAAATGGCAATTCTTGGCGGGTAACCAAAGTAGGTGTCTTAAATGTATAAAAAAGGGGTTATTGGTTAAACAGAACTGGTGATAACATCTGTTTCCCTAATAGATCACGAGGGTTGTTATAATGAAAAGGTTAGGAAAAAAAATCTAAATGCATTCCAACGTTGAAAATAAATGTTTTTATCACGGAAATAATCCACTAAAGGGCTGAAATGGGGGGCGGAAGATTGTATGGAGGTAAGATATTTATAAAAGAGTTCCACGCGCATGGAGTCGCGAGCAGAAGCTAGTATATAATATATCAATTAAATATGTATGAAATCTAACACCAACCAATGATACAAATGCACAAATAAGTACTTACAATATCATTAACGATGTAAGAAATCTCTAAACCGTTTAAAATCAAAAGGAAATAAAAAATAAAACGTATTTACACTATTGATATCAATAACAACAAAGGGTACCAAGTAATATTCTCATGATAAAACATGCAGCAGAATAAGAATCGTTCCATTAAGTTTATACTTGTGATAATTATACAATTCTTATTCATTATTGGCAACTGAACCTTCAATACTAGTTCGATGTCTTACATACTAAAATTATTGCTGTAGCAAATATTGAATAAATACATTGATTGTATGAAAATTATTCATATAATTACTTTAAACGTAACGTGGTCAAGTAAACATTTACCCTACCTTACTATTTAATGCTATATCTAGTACCATAGTCCTGAAAGTACTACGTGCATACTGCAATTAAGTTCATGAATGTTACGGGCATATACAACCGTTAGGAGGAAAATGTAATGCTTTAAACATCATACTTAAGGGTGTAGAGGAAACCAATGATTACACTTACTTAACACTTGAATAGTTACTTAGTTAATACTCTTCTATTGAGGAAATTGGTATTCAAGCCATTTGCCACTGCAGATGGACACGCAGTAATTGCAACGATAACTATGTAGCTGTAGATAATGGAATTGCCAATGACACATACGAGAAAGTTCGTTTTAGTGTTAAGTTGTAAGAAGCAAGCAAGCTGTTGTAAAATAATGAGTCATACGAAGCTTCATCAAGGTCATTGAAAAATATACAATGTTTATATTATTAGTCATTGGGAAATTAAGTCTTTGTTGTTGACCACAAATATTCTTAAGTAATTGATACTCAATAGCAACCACGCGACGAATTTAGTGTCATTTTGAGTGTGAAGATATAATATACAATCGCCAAATTGCCTTAACGGCTGTCACGCTAACGGACCGAAAAACCCAAAAAGCCTGTTTCAGTTATCGAGGTCAGTAATGCCATACACAAACAACCACGCACGAACCAGTTGACGGTCAGGGCCGCACGGTCGTTCAACTTCCTTCTTATCCACTGAAGACAGACCCCTCATCCCTATTATAATAAACCACGCTAACGTTCCAGTTTAATTGGACACTGTATTGCATCGTATGGAAACATCGGTTACTCGAAATCCATTGAATTCTTCCCCAGGAAAACCGTCTTTGACGTGAAGCGAAGACGGTAATGTAAAGCTATGCCATGAATGCTATTGTTTGCGATGCAGCAGGCGAGAGTACGCTGTATCCGAGTTGTTACTTTTTCTATGGTGAGATTAGAACAACTATGACGAGTAAGTCAGTAAATAAATAATTTTGAGGAAAACGTATGAGTTACAAATCTGAATCACTAATGCACATTTTGAATTGTAATTCACGCGCCACAATCTTAAACCATAAATTCGTACATTCAACAGAACTGTTATAAAACGACACTATTTTTATGCTAGCTGCAAAAATATGTAGAGAAACAAAAAAAAGCTGCAAAGAAAAGAAATAGCAAAACAAAAATTACTTTTCTTGTCACGTACAGTAACGAGTAGCAAAACAATGATTCACAGGGATATTTTTTAACCGCCCAATAGCCCGCAAAACGTTTGCATGGTGTCCCGGAACTTTCTTCTTAACATTATATATTGTGTTTACATTGTATTTTTCATCTTTATTTTTATTTTATTTTAATATTCGTAATGAACTAAATATATGACATGTAAATTGTATGTACGAGTACATTGATTATTATTATGATTATTATAAACCGCTACTAAAAACGTCTAGTGTTAAATTAAATGTGTTGGAGAATCTTTGAACTACATACTTATTTAATTGAATGTTTAAGTGTTTGAGTTTGAGTTTTAAATTAATTGTTTCCATGATAGTGTCAAAACGTGAACGGACTTAATCATAGTCTGTTTATTTAACAATTCACGGAATTCCGAAAGTAGGCTGAATTTTAAATAAATTTATATGAATGATCGAAGCTTCTTATGCATCATTACGTATTTACGTCAAAGCGGGATCCCACGCCTATAACGGTATACTCGTACCCGTACACAGCTAACGATAGGCTAACGGAACAGTTTTTCTCGCTTCCTTTATTCTGTAACTTGTTCTCCTTAATTTATTTTATTTTGATCTTTGTGCTTTATAAATTTGTTTTTGATGGTCTCTAATTTAACGGTGACTATGGGTCATAAGGTAATTGTCGACTATATATGAAATGATTGATGGATGAATTTAAAAATATATATAATGGACTTGATATTTTGTTCATACGATTGAATAACGAATAGTACTTTAAATATTTGAATTAATAGTAATTTTGTGACAATAGCATTGAATAAGTTATGGGACAAATCGAATCCATAACTATAGCATTTTTATTAATAAAATACTGATGTGTATTAGGTATTCATGAATAATTGGATTTTATACTTTATCATGTATTACTTACAGAACCAATGTTGGATCTCATAGCATTGATTAGATTAGATTCGTTTTGTAAAGAGCATAATTTATTATTCAGACGAAATAAGGTGGATATATTAAAATTTACTCAGAATCAGTTTAAAGCATATTTACACGAACTCAAATCTAGTTCGTAGTTCTAATTTTATTTTTATTTTGATAGATATTTTTTTAAGATTCTTGTGTTTAGGTATGTTCGTTTACTTCGTTTACAAATCAATCAAGTCATGTCATTTATTTCATAGAGATTTTGTCACGTAGACTGAAATGAATTTTACAAGCCGCCGACAATTTGTTACTTTTTATTTTACCTTGTTTTTCTAAATGAAGCATGAGCTTGTACTAAGTCAATATGTATATGATGTAAGCATTAGCTTTTATGTGCGTGCCGTATTTGCCTGTAATTGGATGAATACTCAAACAATTTAATCTTAGATTCTGTTTTTAAATAAGTACTGTTACACCTGTTGGTAAACCTAAATAAATACATAAATGTAAAGTCATGATCCTTAATTAAATCTTTGTATGTAGCGAGGGGTCACACATTCTCTGCAACGAACATACAGTCATTATGTGTGTTGCTCTACTGGTAGATATGTTTAAAAATCCAATTTTAATTTTTGTTTCTTTCTTTACAGGTAATCTTCTATTCGAGCAAAATGACGCGACGGAAAATTGTGTGTTCAAAGTGGACTTTAGTTTTATTAATAGTTATTTTATGTCAGTTTGTTGACTCAAGACCTCAAGAGACAACATCGTCGTCACCGGTTAGCAATGCAACAACAAATCATGTACAAACCACAGAAAACACCACAAGGTATAGATATAGATGTAAGCAACGTAGTTTAAGTTCATTAAAGTTACCTATAGTCATTACCTTTTTAAACAATTCAAATACAATTAGAAACAGTCCTAATGTAAGAGATGAAAGTAATTTTAAAATTAAAGCTTCGGTACCAGTCCAAGACTCATATTCTGATGTATTTTTCATGGATCCTCATCTAAAACAAATGAATAGCAGTTCCTTTAGGCAAAGTCGTTTACCTAAGAACAAAGTTAATGTGAAAAGAAGAAACTCCTTAGAGCAGAACGATAACACGAAAAACAGAGTTATAGTAGTAAATCACAAAAACAGCTTGAAAGTCTCAAAACCTGCACCCGAGCATAAACTGATGATTTCGCAGAAAAATACACCGCCAATACGTAAAATAGTAACTAAATGGACGGACAACGCGAAATATGAAGACTTAGACTTTAATTTGGAAGCATCTATGACCAGTGAAAATAATGTTAATAGTGACGTTACGAGTACAGAGTTAAATAATGATATATCTACTGAAGCTGCCGAAAAAGTGAGTAACTACCAAAACTTAAATAAACTTTACAATAAACTTGTAAATAATAGATATAAACCTCAACCGGAATATTCAGAAGAAACTCAAGTGTACTCAAGTAACGTTCACATAATAGATAGATACCCGTTCCCAAGCGCTAGGCCCACTTATGTTTTTACTACACCCATGCCTACACCTATAATTACAAATGTAGGTAATCCCCAGCCCTGGTCGCAACCTAGCTTTCAAAATAATTATAGAAAAACAACAAAAAGACCTATGCAAACAATGAAACCAATCAACAATCAGCATAACTATCATAATTCTGTTTATAATAATTATCCACAACAAAATTTTGAGGTCACGACTTTCCAACCGTCGACCGCGTATACAGATAGGATCGTCATACGACCGGAAGAGTACAGTGCGTCACCTGACGACTGTCCCACTATATTCCTTACTCTAAACAACACTTTTCAAGGACAAGGTAAAGAAGCGTGCCCTGATTTAAACATAGCTGTCAACACAAACGTCATTAACAAAAATGTTGTAATAGAATCTGAGGAGGAAGACGCAGAATTCTTTCCGGGGTCTTTTGACGTACCTGTCGGTGATGACTCTGAAACTGAAAGTGCCCAAGAAAATGATTACTTCGAATCAGAAGAAAACGAGGAACCGGAAGACGCGTCTGTAGAGGGGCAGGGGTTGACAAACTATAATGCTGCTAATGAAGATATATTAGCAGATTCCCCGGAAGCAGGCGGCTTTGGTTCACCTAGTACAAATCTAGCGTCACTACAAAAACCTGGTCGACCAGATGGTGATCTTGATGACCTTTTCAGTTTTTCTGGATTCGTAGATTTTTTTCGACCTTCTTTGAATGCTTTGAGTTGGTTAGTCTCATTAAGTCCATTTAATTTTGGATTGCTATCATTCTTTTTTTCTCCCATAGCAATGTTGTTTGCCGCTGCGTATGGTATAGCATCATTTTTCAGTAGGTTGCCTTTTGCAAGAGAAGCACCTAAAGTTGTGCATGTATTTCAACCACAGTGGCAGTGGGATGATAACATTAAAACATGGCATCTCAACTCCTTTCCAGGAGATAGGAATTGGAAGAATAGGATACCCAAAAACAGCAAAGAAGTTAAAAGTTCTATAAAACCCACGTGGTTTTTCAAATTAAAGGAATGGATAAAGACCGCCACTAAAGAACTAGAGGAAAAAAATGAAATGAAAAACATTCGTAGGTACAAACGCAGAAAGAGAGAGGCATGGGCAAGAAGAGTAAAATAGTTTATGCCCCATTTTGAAATGTTTGGAAATTGACAACATATTTGTTAAACGGGTCGATCAGATTTTAATACCGTGGTTAAAAAGCTAATGACTATGCTGATGCTATGACGTTGATGATTATTTTCCGTGCCAATACATCAGTATTTATATAAAGTATTATTTTGTATATTTATGTCTGTTTTAGTTATGTATTAGAACCTAAAAAGTATTTATTAAGATTTTGTTATAGTAATTAAATAATAACAATGACGACATATTATAGAATGTAAATTATAATAGACGTTAGAGTTTTCAATGTTATATTCCATATATCGGAATAGAATTTGTTCTGTCCTTTGGGACAGGTGGCTACATACAACTAGCACGCAAATTTTTACGACAAAATGGTACCACTTTCGTTATAGAAAACGATAAGTTCAGTAAGATTTTCGATCTTTTTTAGAACAAACAAAGCAAGTTCTAAAATCATATCGTCATGAAAACTGTTTGCTTTTGTTTAAATATAGTTTTATGCCTGACAAAGTAGTGACTTCAATTTAGTCATGATCATGATTAAATTTTACATCTAAACTGCAAAAAATAACAGAAAAAAATAACGTTACCAGATTTAAATCGAATAAAAAACAACGCGAACGGAGCGAGGTATCGCAAAAATGTCGTTTTGGATATTGATATTTTATGATAGGATCCCTGAAATTGCTAATACAATTGGGTATTATAAAGAATAGTATATTATGTTAATAAAACTAGTGTTAAATATTTAAAAAAGCTATTTTGTTTCTTAATTTAGGGTGACCCGAAATGTTTGACCGCGAGAGTATAAAAAATACTCATGTCTTAAAACTTTTAAGTAAACTTTGAATCTAAACCAACCATTTAAATATGCATAAGCAAGCTTATGCTGTTAACAAATATATAAAGTGTACATAAGGGATTTATAACTTAATAATTTAATAGTTTTATTCAAATTTTGACATTGCAATTCAGCCCTAAATCTGCCAATATGAAAGTGGAGGTAATGTTTTAAGTATCGGTATCTTCAAATAAATTAACGATGATAAGTACCACTTTGCAATTAGCCACTAAAAAGGCATTTAAATAGTGCAACAACTCGTATGCGATTTTCATTACGCTGCGGGGCTGCGGGCTACCGAAATACGACGAATTCAAACAAATCCTGCAATGTTAAAAACAAATGTAAATCTGTAAAACTCGCACGCGGGTTGTTGCACCATGTAAATTGCCCTTAATGGAACAACAATGAGTATACTATATAAATTATTGCATGGTACGTGCTGTCCATCACCCCTTGGTTTGTATTTTAATTTTGAGAAATTTATCAAATTGATGGTATTGATATGGGCGCATTAACGTCCTCTCTCTGTTATATTTATATTTGGCCGAGGAAAAAATCTGTTCCTATTCTGTACCCTAATTAAACATGTGTTTTAATATGGAATATACATGTTCTTATAATATTGCGGACATTTTTACTATTATATACCAAGCTTAAAAAATGCAAACGTTTATAAATTTTATATTATTTGTGCTATCTGTAATTCTGTAAATAATAACTTTTTGTTTGGGCTATTTTTCATTAAAATACAATTAAATTTTCTTCATCAGTACTTATTCCCAGTTGTACAATTTGATACTTTATATGATTTTAAGAAAAAAATATTTTACTCTGGGGTGGTCTATTCAAAGTGTGTTTTATTTTCACACCATTTATTTATTGTAAATAAAGTTTTGTTACAATTCTCACGTGTTTTTATTGACTAACTTTTATTCTTCCCATGTGATTTAGTAAATTTAAACCGTATGACTGATTGTGGTTGAAGCATAAATACAATTGGTACAGTCAAGTGTAAACATATGGGTGCATAAATATATATATTTGCAAAACATGTAATTTAGTAAAGTACTTCATCTGAAATAAATAGTTTTTTATACAAGTTATTCACGAAAGTCCTAAATATGTCCCACAGCTATTATGTCAGCGGATTTAGGTTACAGTACATATTTATGAGAGGATTAATTCGATACATATATTTGCACTTGGCTGTAGGTACAGGTAACGTTTAAAATTGAATCTTATGTCCTTGTCATAAATAATGACGGGGAAAAGCTTTTATTACTTTATTCATAATCCCTATGACGTCGAGCAATTATACAAAGATAGTCCTGGTTTATTAAAAATGTGTTTTATAATGTTTTTACAATAGCAGTGTTTACCATCATAATATAATTAAGGTAAAATGTAGTCACTATTTTGTAATTATTCTTATTTTGGTATCGCCTCGTCCAAACAGAGAGCAGGTAGGTATATTGTATTAAGTTACAAATTTATAACAGAATGAAAGAGCCAAAAATAACTTGCTTATCGTGAAAATGGCAACTTTCATAATTACTTTAAAAAAATCTGCTCTATTACAACTCTTATGTTACTTTATTTTGTGTTATTATTAGGCTTATGTCCAGTATGTCGCTGATATGATGATTTATTATTGCATTTTTTTACGTATTATAAAATATTAACAATGCTTACAAAATTCGGGACAATCTTTCATAAATCGATCTGGTCCTAATCTAAGTTAAGCTTTTTTAACGGGTACTAGATGACTTTTATCGTATTGTCGTAGATAAATTAATTCTTAAGTTTCTTTGGTTTAGATTGAGTGACTCATGTTTATTTTTATCTCAATTTCAGGATTCCCAGCCAAAAAACATCGGAAAATGGTACGAAAGAAGAAGTTACTACCAACAGCTCTTCCAGAGATGTCAAGACTAAAGGCGCAGGGATTGGTGACTCAATTAAGATGGTCGCCAGTCAGTTGCTAGAAAACCCCTCAAATTCGTCTGGACCAACCCCAATCGTAGCTGACACCAGGATACCTCCAAAGCTTAAAAATCAACTTGCACAAAAACATAAAATAAAAACCAGACATGAAAATGGCGAAGTGCCCGTAGAAAATGCCCACGCTGGTGTTGCTGTGCCTGTGACAATGGAAGAGTTAGAATCTGAAAATAAAGTAAGTGAAGTTTCAAGTGAATCATCCACATCGAATGAAGGTATTTCAACATGGATTTTATTAAGTAACCCAACGAATAAGGAAAACATAACATCTTCCACTGAGCCCACTAAAGTAGATGAAAGTATAAAGAAACAGAAACCGCTATCTTCTAAAAATAAAACAAAGCGCCCTCAAGTCAACAAAGTACCAGTTGTAAAACGTCCCATTATTGGTAGCATGAATAAATCTGATTTAGTGGCCGGAGGGTCAGCAATAAACGAAAACGTCTACAATAAGATTAAGGATACGGTTTTGTCTAATGTTCAGAAAAATAAAAGCACATCAACTCAACGTACTACCACCCCTACAACCACCACACTTGCTACAACAACCGAACTTCCTACGACTAAGAAGGAAGTTGTTACTAAGCCCCCTGCAACTCTCCCTGTAGTCAAAGTAACCTCAAAGCCCACAAAAAAGAAGAACAAAAATAAGCACAAACTCACTACTACAGAAGCACCAGTGATTAATGAGTCTGCTTTATTACCCATGGAGCCAAAAGAACAAGAAATCGAACTGGAAATTAGCACCCCAGCATCTACTACAAAGAAACCTAAGCGCAGCTCTAGCAAGAAAAAGAAGACAAAGAAACGCAAGACTTCCAAACCTAAACCTGAAAGTGATACTGCCGTCGGTGAAATCAAAACTAGCAATAAAACGAAATCCAATAAGCCTTCGAAGAAACCAACTGATATTACCGGTCCAATTACCACCCAGATCTATAACTACTTCTCTAGAGAAGTAATGCCTTCCGTGGGAGTAGGAGTCATAGGTTTGGCAAGTCTGGTCGGTATAGCTAGCTACTTCTTGTATCCATTTGCTACACCAGTGAGAAGAACTTTCGAGGTTGATAAGAAAGATGATTTATATAAACATAACGCAGAAGAATATGCTAGTGATGGCAACGGGCAGGCCGAGGAAGAAATGCTTGGAACAGTACTTGCTGGGATGCCGGCTCATGCCAAACACAAGTTGAATCCCTATGCTGGCCAAACCACACACACTAACAGGAATCCGTACCCTGTGAAAAAAGAACAGGATATAAGATATCGTCACGTTTCTACAAGCAACTACGAGCCAAATTACAACGTGCGCTATCCACAACAAAAAACTGGTATCGCACATGGTGCCGTATATTCTGAGCCAATCAACTATAACCCACAACAACCACAATATGAGACACGACACGTATTTACCACAGAAAGTAAGTACACATACGATAAAGGACCAACTGCGTACACTCCATCTTACCCAGCAGTAGAACCCATTTATGCCGCTCCTCAAACAGGCCCGTCAGGAATATCATCATATGGCAGTGACGCATCTAATGCTGTTGTCTACGGAGTGAAACCTTCAGCGGACTCCGATTTCAAACCAGTGTATCCTTTTGAAGGCCAATACTATGGCGAACAGCAACAACAACATACTACAAGCACTCCTATGACATACCCACCAACTTCAATGTATTTAGGCTCCAATAATGATCCGGAACAGCCTGATGAAACCAAATATGATGAAAATACAGGCGACGACGAGGCTAGCGCAGATAATAAATTTGTAGTTGGAAATGTTCCAAAAGAGCTCTCAGATTCGGCCACCCCTGCCGTGGTTCCAGAGCACGGTCCAAGAAATTTGAATAGGAAAAAAAGGAGTCCAGTTTTTCAGAAGCGCAGTATTACTGGTTCCATTGAAGAAATTCTAAAAGCAGCCAAGGAAAACAACAAGGATGTATTTCTTAGTAACGAACTCGATGAAGCTCTGGGACTAACTGTTAAAGATGTACCAGTGCCAACCAATCCTTCGAAACTGGAAACTGAAAATAAAACAGCTGAAATCAAAGAAGAAATAGTTTCAATTTACGCAGTATCTGTTGATCCCACAGAAGAATCAAAGACCACCACAAATGTTCCAGTTGCAACTGAAAAGAACGAGTTTATAGTTGAAAGTGTATCTACCCTTCCGATTAACGGCAATAAGCAAGAGCCAACTACAGAAACAGATATGTCAAATGATTTAGACGTTACAACTAAAGCGTTTAAAGTGTACGAAGTATTTACTTCAAACAGTCCAGCAGATGCAACCGAACAAACCAATACAAACGAAGCGAAAACTGAAACGACTACGGCAAAAAGTTCAATGACTGAAACTACGACTGAATTTAAGTCAGAAACTACTTATACTATGCCGTCTACTTCACCTATTTCAGAAACAAAAGCCCCAGTCACAAGTACTTCAACACCAAAACCTACTATTTACCCAGAAGTTATAACATACCCACCTTTAAATCAAGAAGGGAGTATTTTCACGTTTTTAAAACGTTTAATAGAATTTAAATATAGACTTGGACTAAGTATTATTCAGAATACGTCAGAATCTTTAAGTAGGTACTTAAGAAGCATGGAAGATGCGGCACAGAAAGTAGCAAATGCTTCAAAGCCCTAAGTTAGTTTAGACTCAAAATATGTGCGCGGCCTTTCAGTCCCATTATTAATTAATGATCAGAGAGAAGAAAGCGAAAGGATTTAGAAGAACCACGAAATGACAATACTGACTCATGCTGCATGAATCGGTTTTGTCATTTCGTGCTTCTTCTTGCATGTCATGTGAGAAAACTATTTTTCCATATCAAATTATTTTTGATAGCTTATCACATAATATTGATTTCGCCCGGCTCAAGGAGATTGTTTTCTCACCTGTAGTGGCTAAAGGCATTTCATGTTCAAAGTGGTTGTTAATCTTTTAGTTGTAATAAAGAGACGGTTAACGTTCTATATTATTTTGGGACGATGAGGCGTGTTTATTATTGTTCTTAGATACTCATTGATGCATTTCACGTTTCTTAAAACGACTTAAGTACTACATATCACATACTATATCTCATGTACGGACATAAGAACAACTTATAAGCCTACTAATAAGGGTTGTATTAAAACAGGGAAATTTACTTAAGCTATTATAATTATTTCAATAAGTTTATTGAGGCGAAAAAGTAAAGATTATTATAAATTCGGGGACTGTCTTTTGTTTCTTGGAATATTGTTTAAGAAACCAACTGAATTTGTAATTTTAAGTACTCGCAGTTTATTACGGAATTTGTAATATCCATTTCCGACAATGCTTAATATAACTTGACATAACTTTTCAGCTAGCGTAGTCGCCTGAAAGCGTATCGGCAGTTATTTTTTAAGATATATTTTTATTTCAAAAATGGAACCCATAAAATTACCTACATTAAAAAGTATTTCCTAAAAACTCGTGAATAAGAATGTAAGACTCACTCATTTTTATTATTGGATAGTTTTAAGACATAATTTAATTTTTTATAGGTACTTTGTAAATACCGAGGATAATAAATATAAATACTTTTTATATACAGTACACTTTTATTTTATACATACCCATTTTAGTTAAAAAGCAATAAATAGGTAATATAATTACTAGATAAGAAGTTGAAGAGTTGGTGAAACTGGACTGGTAAGAATATATTAGCTAAACACTAACATAAGTCCAAACAAACAAACGTTGAAATGAAATGAAATCTGATTTATTATAAAAGCTCACAAATGAGATATCAAGATGTGAAGTTGTCCAACATGCAGCAACATGCATGTTGTGCAGCTTATTCCAGCATGCAAAAATTACGGCGTCACAAAATTATTACATTCAATTTAAACCTACAATCTACAATAGGTACATTTAGATATCAATTAATGTCAACATGTCAAATTATTATACCAAGTCTATTAAATGCTTGTAAAAACCATGCAGTGTGAGATCCTACTAATATTATTTATAAATGTGAAAGTTTGGATGTTTAGATGTTTGTTACTCAATCACGCTTAAACGGCTCTACCACGGCTCAACCGATTTGGATGAAGATTTCCACGAAAATAGTTTATAGCCTGGATTAAAATAAAGGATAGTTCTTGTCCCGGGTCCACACAGACGAAGTCGCGGGCGGAAGCTAGTTTACAATAAATATTTATGAAATATTTTTAATAGAAAACATCTATAACATCATATTATACATATTTACAGAATACAAATAAAAGACTTAAAACCATTACACTCCTTTTCGTTGGGTAGTCGTGTAAAAATGGGCTAGGCTCACCATAATGTATAAAAGGGCCAATCAACTTTTTCCTAACCCTAATTTTTTTCTTCATTATCAGTTACCACAACACAACATATTGTCTATTTGATAATATATGTGTCGAAGGAGGGTCCGGCATTGTTGAAATAAACTTGGAGATACTTTATAGAAATTCACTTTTATTGACTCAGTAAATCTATTTCGCAATAATAATTTTACAAGATTAATGATACTGCGTTGCACCAGCGATTGGCCGACGCCACAGTCAGTAGAAGAATGCCTCACCCAAGCCGGCTACCAGTCTTTATACCGGAGCGTAAACAAGTCTAGTGGTGGGGCGGAGGGGATGGCGTGGCGTGGCGTGATCGTCGGCCCATCGCAGGTGTTACAAAATCGTACGATGACGTTGCGCCGTCACGGCCATGCTGACGCGCGTACGTCCTCGTACGTGCACTTTCACACATTGGTTTCTGGGAAAGAGAACTTTGCGTTAACGCTCGCTTATCCTGACATAGTATTTCTTAAGTATTGAAACTTGCTAAGGATTAGGTGCCTGACATTGGTCCGGCCCACTCGGCCCTTCAATTAACTATGCTAGCCTGGTCCAGTCTGTTGACCCTTCAGGCTAACATTACTGGTCCGATCATCAGTGATCCTTCAGAATCCCTTCAGTTTTCAAACTGGCCCGGATCATGCTAGTCCGGGCTAAATTAGCCCCTATAGCTCCGTACACTCACTTTTTTTTTTACTTTTCATCGGAATGAACTACAGCATTTGTAATCACATGAATAGGCTGGGATTCAAGAGAGTCCGATGAGGAACTACGTGAACTACGATATTGTACAACGATAGCACTACCGTCTGACAATATAGTATCACTATTACCGTTAGCAGTATGGTGATTTTGCGGAGTTTCATGAACAGGCCTATCGTTATTATTATTTGTCGCCGTCACGCCATCATTGCTAAGGTTTCCTGCGACTTCTATCAAGCCAGGTACACCACGAGGCACTTCTCGAAGTTTTTCGTGGGAATATTTAAACACCCTATTTGTTCTATTAATATGTGTCATCTCATACCTGTCACTATCCAAGACAGCAGTTATTTTAAACGGTCCTTTATATTTGCGGTCCAATTTGGTTTGATGCCTTTCTTCACATCCCACTTCTGATGTCGAAGTAGGGTCCGGCATTGTTGAAATAAACTTGGAGATACTTTATAGAAATTCACTTTTATTGACTCAGTAAATCTATTTCGCAATAATAATTTTACAAGATTAATGATACTGCGTTGCACCAGCGATTGGCCGACGCCACAGTCAGTAGAAGAATGCCTCACCCAAGCCGGCTACCAGTCTTTATACCGGAGCGTAAACAAGTCTAGTGGTGGGGCGGAGGGGATGGCGTGGCGTGGCGTGATCGTCGGCCCATCGCAGGTGTTACAAAATCGTACGATGACGTTGCGCCGTCATATGTATAATGCACCACGGAAAAAAACGTATTCTAGCATAACATATGGTTGTCCAGGGGAAAAACCACTATTTTCATACATATCGTGGGACATTTTACGTCCGCTGGGCAACCGGTGTAATTGAAGGCAAATTAATATTGTTAATAAAGTTGGTCATGTCGTTTCACGCTATAAATAATTGAGTAAGGAATGCAGCAACAATTAACTATAGCAGACATCGTATTTTCTTTTAATCTTTTTTTAAATTTAATACTAAACATTTTATTCACCCAAAAACGTATTCACAGCCGTAAGAATGCAAAACTAAAGCGCCATCTATCCAGTACTAGTAATACCTACTACAAATGTACAGGCTTTCTATAATATTCCAGCTTGCTGAGGTCCACTATAACGGTTGCGTAGTTACTCTATTCGCCACAAGATGGCGCTGTAATAAATATTGTGCATTAACAACAAAGCCTGGAATGATTAATGGCGTAAACACACAGGACATTCATATCAGTGAACTACAGATTACTAAATTAATTATGGAAAATTCAGGTGTGTTCCGTTGCGATGTCATAAGGACCCTAAAAGCTAAATCATGATCGTTTAATACTGAACTATGTATTACATATTCGTATAAGTACGTCGCTGCTTGCACGGCCGTTGCATTGGACAGTGTCAGTTCATTAACTACACTGAATATTGCCCTATTGTATGTTTACGCGTGTGACGCTTTTTATTCCTAGTAGCCTACGCAGGCGGCGGTTACCGTTTTATTTTGCGGGATAGCTTGCAAGTGTAGGAAACTCAAATGCGCGTTGCCGACCCTTTAAAAATCTGTACATATATTTCTTGAAAATCTCCTTTGTGTAGATACTGGGGTAAACCGTGTCGATGCTGGGCCTACTTAGGGGAAGTACCATCAGCATTCTGGTTGTCATTGCAGACCGGTATGTATATTATTTATACTAAACGGGACTTAATCGCGTATAATTAACTTATTTTATTTACCTCACTGAGGTCTCCCGACGTTTCGGATGTGTTGCAACGTCCATGGTCACGGGACAACTGGCTTGAGCGGGTATCAACGTCTTCTTGCTTAAGTCCCGTTTAGTTTAAATAATGTGCGAGAATCGTGAAAGTTTAAATCAATAGACCGGTATGTATGACTGCAATCTTGTCGCACTGGGTAAGCAGATTAAGTGTGTTGCACTATTGGTGGGCAAATAGAGTACCTAGTTATAATTTGATTGTATAACTAAAATATAATATAACATAGCTAGGTAGTAAAATACTAATACTATTAGTTACATCGACGTGCGGTTGCGTTGGCCGAATTTGTACGAAAATTGGCCTTTCCAAGTACACATTAAGTTGGTCGAATATTACTCGGTAACTACTTATGCCTACTTGTGCGTGGTAGTTTTCCTTTAAAATTAATTATATGTCTACCACAAATTTCTTTACATCCCCAGTAGTAGGCATTTAGCCGGGAAGGGCCATATGACTTGAACAAAAATTAGGGCTTCAAAACCCAATATCTCGCAAACGAATCTCTGATTTGAAAAATGTTTTTAAGAAACTCATTATATTGAACGAGCTAATATCCAACGATACCCCATAACGAGAAAAAAAATACATCCCCGCTTTAGGTGTGGGGCAGGTACTTTAATTTTTTTTATATATTTTAATGTACTGTTTTCTCGGCGTGATTGATTTATATACCCATGCCGAATCATAGCTATCTAGTAGTAATGGTTACTGAGCTAAGCCGAAGACGGTCGGACAGATGGACAGACGGACAGACGGACATGGCGAAACTATAAGGGTTCCTTGTTGACTACAGAACCCTAAAAAATTGCATCGCTCTACGCTCCGCCTGTTTATAAGCAAGGCCTAGGAGCAGTAACAGTCCGAGAGCCGGATTACATTTGAACGGATTGAACCCTTGAATTTCCATTGGTCGATAGCGCCTAGGTACTTACCAGCGAAGATTTCGCAAGCGCAAATATTCATTGACAAAGATAATTTACAACAACGTAGGAAAATCAATAACATATAAACAAAAGACGCGCGCTGGTAGCGGCGGCCGGCCGGCTGGCTAGCCTGCCAGCGCGCGTCCACCGAGGAGGTCGGTGAGCACGCCGTGTTCATTTATTCCCCATCCTGAGCTTAGCACGTGCTTAGCACTCAACCACATAATGAAATACTGGTTCCTTACAACTCAAGTCAAGACTCACAGGTATCGCTCGCGACGTGCGTGACGTTGAACGCCATGGTCCTCAAATAGTTTAAGTATGCTAGTTATGTTAAAATTGATAACGTAGCTAAATGGATAGTAAATTATCAAATAATTGTATTAAAGTATTATTATTCAAAATATTATTCAAATAAAAGAAAGATATGAACCTTCAAAGTAAAATAAATAGGGTTTTTTTTATTGTCCAAGAGTTAAAGCTACCAATAGAATCCTTACGCTTTTATATAATCAGAATTGTACTACAATTTTGGACCTAGACGCAGTATTTAGCGACCGAAACATCAATTTACTTGATTTTCCATGCAACGATTAGTACGAATAGCAAACTGTGATGTCATACTTTTAAGGGTCTGACAAGACCTAATTTAGTTGAAATTGATGTTTTTAAGCAGTTTTTTAAGAAAAACGACTTGTTCTAGCACATCAAAAAAAAAAATGTTAATATTCACCATATTTTAAAGAGCGTGGACGGGCTCGATACATAATTGGACGAAATCGGCTCGATAGAAAATAATTGCAAAGATTGGTCTTAAAATCATCTTAAACGGTTCTATGTCTTTATTTTTTTGACGTATGGGTCTGCAATTAAAAATATGAAGTCAACATATTCATACCTAAACCACTAACGAGTCACATTTCTCAAATAATCCACACTTTTTTTTATTTCAATATTTATGCACTATTATCTTCAAAAACCGGGCCGCCCAGTGACACTCGCTCTGGTTTACTCCGATACAAATAGACAGTGTGCGCGCTATCCCAAATCCTCAAGGCCATTTTGGTGTTGACAGCGCCAATTTTCTTAAGTCAATTCGTATGAAGCGTTCTGGCATTAGCGAGGTCTGTTTTTGTCTATTTTTTTGAGTATATATATAATATGTTCTTTAAATGTTATTGCTCCCATACAAACATTTGTTCCTCTTCAATAACTGGTTCGAATGGCATCGTAAAAAAATCTAAGGTCACAAGCTTATCACCACCTGACCATGGGCCCTCGAGCGTCCAGAACTGGAACTAATTGCTGCACCTGCGCAGAGGACTTGCGGCAGTTCTCTTAAAATTGAATGTATCAAGGGCTTCGGGTCTGTTTAAATTATTTGGAATCCCCCCCCGGGGTAGGTAGCTACATTAATGTTTGCCGCAGTACCTATGCATAATATCCTAAGATTAGATTAGATTCATTTATTGCTAATTGAAAATTGACATTATAATATTTTAGAAATTTTCTTTGTAGGTATAAATAAAATTATTTCACAGAAAGAATAGTTACAATAATGTGTAACAATTATTAACAAGGAATTGTGTGGTGTCGGGTTAGAATTTCACCACCCTCTTTCTTCCTGAGAGTGTTGTAAAGTCGACTAATGGAGCAGGGTTGAAGTGAGTTGTGGGCAATGGGCTAGCAACATATCGATCGTCTTTATCCCGCATATATGCCAAAAGCACTGGAACATAATATGTAGTTTCATGTGTTCTGTTTACCCCTTTTGGGAATAAAGGCGTGAATCAATGTAAGTATGTATGTATGCCTGTTTACCCCGCCAAGGCAGTCGGAATACTGAAAATGTAGATAAGTTAAAACTAGTCCGCCACTAACCCGTAGCAATGAGTCGCTGATCCCGTCCTCTAATCGGTGTGGGTATTCCATTAATTCTAATGACTCTTCAATGTTCCGCACTCGAGTTGGAAACGCCGCGGTTTTCGGGCGGTTTTAAAAACGCTGTTACCAATAAATTTAACAAATGTATTGAAAGAAAGAAAAGAATGAAAGTAATTAAGTTTATTTCGCAAATACAAAATTACACAATCATACCATCAACATATTTTGGCACTTCGTGAAATTCGAAAACTGAGTCCACTCAGCACAATGTCCAGCCACATGACAGGGGATGACACAGGGGATGACTCTACTCACTCGACTCGACGCTGATATTATGTGGATCCTTGAGTTGCACGTCACAGGACTGCACTAGTCATGGAGGTTTGTTTTCGATAGCAAGACCTTAAAATCCCATCTCACCCCCCTTTGATCCCTTATCTCCCCATTCATAACCCAACTCTCCTCGCGATCCCTACTCACCCCATTTTACGGTACCTCTCGACCAGGGGCGATTCCCACCGCTGACCCAGCGTACTTAAGATGTTGTGTGTGTGTATAGCACTTACATATTTCGATAGGTTTAGTTAGATCCCCAGTGTTCACTTTGTTTTTTATATGCGTAAAAGCATAAAAAAGAACTTCCTAGGAAAAAAGCAGTTGCAAAATGCAAATGCGTATATTTACACTTTATCGTCAAAAACGGTCCTAAACAATGAAGCCACATCGGGGTTTTATGAACCCTTCGTGGTCGGCCATATCATTGTATAGTTCTTGTAGCCAACTTGCAAGCCCAACACTCTTATTCCCATATTAATAAAGTCGAGTTTCGTGTAATTATTTTAGGATATCGGATTTTGGGTACGAGTATGGGAAAACTGGAGATAAATGTAGATTTGACGGGTGGAAATGCTTTCATCTTTAATAAAGGTTGACTTTAATAATAAATGAAGGAATTGTGGGATTTAAGGTGAAATTCTAACGCTTTAGCATAAAGCTTTTCTCTAAGCATAAGGTCACGCTTATGGATAAACCAGTATTTGCCCGCGACTTCGTCGACGAGGAGCTGGTTTATATCGTAGTTCCATACATATTCTCACCCTACATTTCACCCCCTCAGGGAACTATGTAAGAACTATCCAATGTCCTTTCCCGGAACTCACACTATCTCTATACCATCATCTAAATTGGTTTAGTGGTTTCAGCGTGAAGAGGTAACAGACAGACAGACAGACAGACACATATTCGCGTGTCTAATCACCCAAACAAAAACATTATAGATCACGGAGTTGCTTCGGTGTGTTAATGTTTAAGGCGTGATCGTTTCGAAAATACGTACTAAAATCAAGCATTTTTTTTTTTTTTTTTTTTATATTTTAAAATATAAAAGCCCTAAAAGGCAAATTTCACTATAGAACACTGCGGCATCACTAGACAGTATTTCCCTACAAACTTCATACCTACCACCAAGTGTTTTTCAACGTGTCATAAAATGTTGGTGGATTAAGTACCAGTGAAATAGCGTTTTATTTTTTCAAACACACGAATCAAATCGATTAGCGTATCATTTCAATACGTTAAAAACTCATTTTTAATTGGGACGTAGGGCAAATACGTCGGTTATCGGGGTCGCAGTTTTCCTGGCGGGGGCCGGGGGGCACTCGCCTAAAAATCCCAGGAAAGGCGACAATAGTTATTTACGATACAAGTGCCGAAAATAGGAAATTGGCAACGAGTGGTGATAAATTAAAACACGACCGTAGGGAGTGTTTTAAATCGACACGAGTTGCGAATTACCTATTCGCACGTGTATCTTGCAACGCACGTTTTACTGTACATATGGCTCTTTAAAGTTTCGACATATGCACGAAAAGTGCTCTTTTCCGCACTAGTGCGGGAAAGTAGCACCATATGTACTGTAAACATCTTTTCCACCCTTGGACGAGCCAAATGTGGCGAGGCGCGAGGGGGGCTCCAGTGCGCTCAGAATGAGATCCTGGAATCCTCCGGGAGAGCGTAGATTCCACATTGATGGATAGAAATACCACATAACCCAGTCATCCCCCGATGATTGGGTACCTGGTTGGCAGGTGTTCTCCACGAAAAAAAAAAAAATATATTTTTATGAGCAACTGTCCATGTCCAATGTGGTTGGCCGGGTGAAGGTGCAGAAGGCGCCAGCATAGGATGAACCTGTCAGTCCTACCAAAACTGTCAAATACTTGTTTTTTTTCGGAATTTCCTTGTTTAGAATCAAGCCGTTTAAGCCAAATCCCATAGAAAAAGGCTAGTGACAGGTAAGATCTATGATGGCGCCATCTAGTCAAACATTTGACAGTTGCCAACCCCATTGCTATAATTTGAAAAGCATTATTAGTTTTTCAATATCAGCAGCTCCCGAAAAGCAATGTAGGATTTCGCATCGATAAACATAAGCAACAGGCAACCTCAAGTACCAATAATCGGTTTAAGCGGTCAGCCTGACATTCAAATCGCTTACCGGTGACTCGCCTCAGCAAACCAGTATAATTCTGACCCCCGTTGCAATCCGTTTGTTACGGATTGAGGGGTCAAATTAGGCTGGAAAAGCCCATTGGGATTAATTCAGATCCAATTGAATATCTATTTGCGGATGTGTTAATCGTCGCTACAATGCCACTGATCTGAAACCAATATTAAACGTATTGGCTAATTGGCTATTTAACACGCTGTAAGGTTAAACAGCGATTGAAGCGCTCAGTCTCGTTGAATTGACCTGTATTTTGAATCCCAGACGCAAAAGAGTAAGTTTGACGTGTCTGTGTGTCTATCTGTGGCATCGTAGGTAGCTCTTACACAAATGGACCGATTAAGATGGAAGTATAGCTATCAACTCGCGACTGAAAATAGGTAGGTCCCTACTTTTTATATGAAATTTCCATTTCGGGAGAAAACGTTTTCCACCAACTACATATTTAAAAAAAACTTTGAAATTAGCTTAAAAAAAAAATTAGGTGCCTATAAGAAAGCCTGTAAACCTAGTCTTTCATTGTGTCAATAATGTACTAAAAAATGATTGAGATTAGAAGTGGAAAAACGTTTTCTCTTTTTGCATGGACGAGTATAAGGTATTCCAAAGGTGTACATCCCTCTTAAAAGTGTCCGAAAGCTGACGCGATCGAGATGGTTCACGGCCACGTTTCAACAAAATGCTGCTGGTTTTGGGATATTGAAGTTTGGTATGAAAATGTCGGTTGTTTTTCAACTTTTCCAAATTGTTAATTATTATACCATGAGGTCCATGAGGTAGCAAACAAACGTATCCTATTGACGCTTGTGAGTCCAGAAGTGACGAGCGCATTGCCAACTGATTATTGGCTTGATAACTCGGTGTGTTGACAACTAGAGACAATGCAGATGCTCATGGCCTCCTTCTGCAAGTCCGTAATGGCGCAGAAGGATGCCGCGGAAAGAGCGCGGGAGGAAAACTCTTACCCGTCTCATATCCACAGACGTAGAGCAGCGCGCGCATGCCAGCGTTATGCGCCTTTGCTCTGTGCACCTGCTGCTATGCGGACCTCCCTTGGGACCTGGCAGCGCAGGTGCTAGCTAGGGTCCACCAATACAAGGCTGGGAAAAGAGTAGCTTGTGGGAGCCTCAGCGGACCACTTTACAGGCGGTAATAGGGGCTATCCTCTCACTTAACGCCATGCTCAACAGCGAGGTGGCGTGGAGAGCGATGGCCTGGTTCTGTGACGACGTAATGTCCATTCCGCTTCGCCGACGACGGGCTGGAGGCAGAGCCAGGAGCTATTCGCATCTGTTGCCTCCGCCGTAGTGGAACCATACAGGGAGTCGGGGCAAGCCCTGTAAACAAAGGTTCCAGAGGACTGGAGCCACTCGCCTAGCTGACGCCTCGAAAATAATAATAAATAAATAATAAAACATTTATTTCAGGCAACTAAGGCCCATAGTTACAAATACCTTACAGACTAACATACATCCTTATCCTTATCCTTACTAATATAATAAATGCGAAAGTGTGTGTGTTTGTATATTTGTCCTTCTTTCACGTCGCAACGGAGCGTCGTATTGATGTGATTTTTATAGATAGTTTAGTTCTAATTCCCACGGGAAAATTCGATATGTTACATTTTCCTATAACCACGCGGGCGAAGCCGCGGGCATCAGCTTGTACCATATAATATTAAAACACTTATTATTATTTAGGCGATGAAACAGTGTGGCTCCGTTGCGTCGTCAAGTCTGGTGTAGAGTTCGGTAGGTTGCCCCGGAAGCGCCGAAACACGACACCTTTCGGCCAGAAGTCAGCACACGCGATGGTCTCCTGCAGCGGCCGCGGTACGCGCACTACAAACGAGCTCAAATGCACGTAGTGGCGCAAATGCAGCTGGAAAACCCTCAGCGAGTATCCCGTCTTCTGGTGAATATACTCCACCACGTCATCAGCCGTGGCGGAGTAATGCAGGCGCTTCACGTACAGCGCTTTACTCGGTGTGGCAACCCGCAGGCCCGAACCAACTGGCTCTGCTGTACCACACTGGCTCTTTCGCGGCTTGCGCTTACTAGACACCAATGTGAAACCCTCCTTATCCACATCGGTGCGAGGGCGCTTCTCTTTTGGAGGAACCCCGGCTTCACGCACTCTTGAAGGTGCGTTTCTCCGGTTGGCTGCGACAGGCTGACCGGCAACGACGTCAGCATAGCGATGACGTGACTTCGAGGAGGAAAGTCTGCGGCCTGCTACTGTGGGCCACCCGCCGCCGGGACATACGCAGTTGAATGCCAAGAGCGATCCTGTGATGCCCCCCTTTACAAGGCGGAGCCGGATGTCGTTGGTGGTTTTAGACGGTAGTCCAGTTCGGTTAGTCCGTCATACCCCCCCCCCCCCCCCCCAACCCCCGTCCTGCCTCCCCAGATAGGATGGGATGCGTAAACGCATTTCCCCAACGTGAAAAAAAAGGCCTGGGTCTTGGGTCTTCCGACCGGTCCCCCTCCGACCATATAACATATTTATAAACTTGTTATTTGCGTAAAATGCAAGCTCTTTAAAGGATATTTTAATAGTGAAACCTGTTGAAATTGTTAACTGATTAGGATCATAAACTATTCGCCTGTGTCACGACCTTGTCAATAAACAAACAAATTAACCGGTAACAAACTATAATACAATTTGGAAGCCTGCTTTTAAGTGGTGTACCAACAAAACATTCCAGCTCTATTTTATTCGTTACCTCGAAGTGTTTCTGCATTTCAATACGATTCGCGGGCTCGCTTCTACGCGCTCCGAGCTGAAGTGTCAGAAAAAGCGCGAGAACATATTGAAATGCGACACAGATGCGAAAGAGATGAACCGAATAGAGATACTAAAGCACTAATTAGTTTGAATTACCGCGTGGACAGCACGCGCGGATGCATTTGATGGTAGTTGGATCGCTATAGTTTGAGTTCGTATTTTCGTGTAGGGACAAAGAATTAACGGATTTTAAAATATAATTGATTTGTTTATTTCTGGTTGGTCACTGTGTTGAGGCAATCCGGATTCCTCATTCAACACAGCGCATCTTTGTTAGCTCTGGGGACCTTACCCACTAGTTACAGATCATGAATATAATACTACCAGAATATTCAAACAGGCTTGCCTTAAATTAATTTATAGGCAAGCCTGCAATACCTAAACTCTTTCATAACTTATTTAGTTCCAGGTTGTTCATCGAATATGTTCACGCGCCGCCACTGATACCTACACTCAACAACTTTAAGTGTTATCGTGGCCGCGGTCATTTGCTAGGAGGTTCCATAATTCCATCCAAATATGAGAGAGATGAGATTCCGCTGTGTGCCTCTTTGGATCCCTTGATTTCCAATCAAAGCATCCAAAAGAGACATTGTCACGCCAACATTATTGATACAAGAGTGCAAATAGAAACCTTATGGGTTGCTTTGACAGCGGACGCCATAACAGGTTCTTGGCGTTCAAATGGCTAAAATTTCATTTGTTTAGTCTGCCAGAATGGGCGAGTTCCAGTGCTTCGGAGACAAAACCGTATTCGTTAATAAAAGCAGTCTCAGCATTAATTCATGGCGCAAAAAGGCGGCTGATTTACAAGTATAAATTTATCATGAATCTACATCCATCAAGGCTTATCTCTCTGCTTTTATTTAAATCGCTCGATTGCGAACAATGGTCCTTAATTTATGCGAAGCAATTTTGTACGAATTTCGAGCTGTAGTGCGAATTGTGGTGCTGATTGTACAAGTTTTCTGTTCAGTTAACAGAGAGCATTACTTACGAGGGATATGCGTGCTGAATATGTATTTTGGACGAGTGCGACGAAGAACGAATGAGAAGGTTTTTGACAGCATATTTTAAAATATAGATTGGCGCCCAACGTGGGGCCTATTTTTTATTGATTTACCTTGTATGTCTGTTGCTGTTGAGGACAATCTTTATCAAGTATTCGTTAGTATGAACCGCTACCACTGCTACTACGAGGTCAAAGTTACTATCATGTATTTATTTTCCAGTAACTGTAGTCGAAATTCTTAACATTTCCTGATCAGGATCACGAATGAAATGATACAGACAAAACGACAAAAGAGAAACACAAAAACAAAAGCCACAAGCAACAGTTGACCTACTCGACATTGTGCGCTAAGTGTATAGTTCATTAAATCAACAAATTACGTGTCAAAATCTCACCCAAAAGGGCATGAAAGCGCGCCCGCTGGATCGGAAACGTGGGGTTGGGAGTTTAATAAAATAAAATGAGAATATTATCGAATGGAGTCCCACGAGTAATGTTGCGTGCGAGGGGTGAAGAACTGCGAAAGGGTTGGAGCCATTTTTAAGTATTCCGTTAAGTAGGTAAAAAATACTGTAATGTAAGTTTTATTTTAACTACTTTAGATCACTAAGTGCATTTTTATGCTGTACATGTTAGAAAATCTTGTGCGTTAATAGTTTTAGAGTGCAGCCACGAGAATAAGAGTAACCAGGCTATATTATCAAACCAGCTCAATGAAACCATTTAGGGATATTACATGCACCTCTAAAGGTCGATAAACTGCAACCGATTCATAAAGAAAACCTCTGCCACAATAAGTAGCGTAAAAACTCGGTGAGATATTACGCCTTGGCCACGACTTTGGTCTTAAGCGACCTGCGGTGCGTCCGGCGGTGCGGAATTTAGAGCGGAGCGGCGAGCAAGCCATGTACTCCGCAGTAGCCGCGGCGACTTCGAGCGGATGGGAAGTACTCGGGTGACTCAAAATGTCTTTGTCGAAAGTGGCCCTTCAGTGCCTCGAAAGCAGCTCCTATTTCATGGGAGACATTTTAAATATGAGAGCTGTGCACGTGACAAATAAACGACGTTATACGTTGGGCGAATTCCGGAAATTGTATGAAGAATACCTTTTTACTACATGCCGCAACTTATCTTGAGGATGCTTCGGCATCCATATTGCAGGCCTGTTTAATATTTCTGGAATAAACTTTTCTGTGTCTATGGACATCGCGCGAGGATAATACAATAAACTTTACTTTACAACGCTAAGACTGGTCGCACCGCTCTGAGTCGTGGGCGCGCGTTTGCGCGCCTTGTCTTTGTTCGTTCCGCCCGCCAGACCGCTGCCCGCAGTCGCCGGTCGCTCGAGTAAATCCGCGCACTTGGTCGCCGGTGCGGAAGTTCGTGGCATCTCTCCTTTTCCGCGCTGTTTTTGTATTATGAGCGATCCGCTAGTCGCCGCCGCCGAAGCAGGTCGCGCAAAATCGTGGCCAGGCGGTTATTTCAGTATCTCCGTACTATTAAATTACATTGGTACAGTAGTAGAAAGCCTATTTATTTATTTATTTTTGCGATTGATTATTCGTGCAGGGTGGTATCACTGCCAAACCCTAACCATGATGTAATAGTTTATCTTACGAGTATAATAAGCTTTTGAAATAGCTTTTTGATTCACGACAGATTTGAATTTAGAGTCAGTCATTTCGGTAATGTATTCGGAATTTAATTGTATTTTTTTTAACTGTCATCAATGTTCTATAGCAACGAAACCAGAACAATATTATTTTGCTTTTCCAATAAATAACCTGCATGTCTGTTAGGATTGCTGGAATGTACATCTTGCATACTGTTGATGTTCATACCGCCGCCGCCGCACGACAAAACCGCAAACAACAAACTACCACGAAAACAATGGTTTTGTATGTATTTAATAAACACTCTGCCCGCGACTCCGTCCGCGTAGAAATCGTTTATATCGTAGCTCCATACAAACTTTCACGCCCAATTCACCCTTTAGAGGATGATTTCCGGAATAAAAACTATCCCATGTCCTTTCCCAGTATTCAACGTATCACTATACCTTTCATCTTAATCGGTTCAGAGGTTTAAGCGTGAAGAGGTAACAGACAGACGGACAGACAAAGACACTTCCGCAATTATAATATTACTAGCTTCTACCCGCGACTCCGTCCGCGTGGAACTCGTTTATATCGTAGCTCCATCCAAACTTTAACCCCCCACTTCATTCCCTTGGGGGATGATTTCTGGGATAAAAACTATCCTAATTTCATCCGAATCGGTTCAGCGGTTTAAGCGTGAAGAGGTAACAGACAGACAGACGACAGACACACTTTTGCATTTATAATATTAATATGGATATGGATTTGCAATTAAAAGGCTAATTGAACCGTGGAAGTAGCTCGAATTAGATTTGCAAGACTTGGTCTAATCATACGCATTACATGTTAAGTTTAAGTTACTCGAAAATCAACAGCAGGGGTTATATTTTTTAAATGTTTATTAAACAACTCTATCCATCCCCTGTTCCACGAAAAATCCTAATGCTGCGTCAATAAATCTGTCTTCACTGTCAATACTCCAGAAATCCATTGAATCACATTGTCACTTCGGTCACATCGCCGCACCACGTGGGCGCTTGGCCACAATGAATTTTATCGAGCGCACTTCATGTATCTTCGACAGCGGAGCAACAGAGCATATGTGCAATGGCACTTTGTAGTAACATACGATGTTTTGAATTACTTAGTACATTGCGGTATTCAAAACAGTGATTGTGCGTAAGCTAGCTTATTCACATACGTGTTTTTGTAAAAAAAGTGACTCGTTCGGAATTTATTGCGCTTGTTGATTTATTTTTGTTTTTTTTTAGTGGTGACCGTATTTTACGTCATTATTATTGGACGCGTGAGCTGAATTGAAAGCGATTTATTACTCGTTTGTGTTCCGTTGGTTTTGTTTATTTTAATTTTGAATTTAATTTGGACAATCCTTTACTGTAATTATATTACAATGGATCGCTGTAATACACGGTGAATATAAATTATACTTAAACCGCCACTAACTTCACAAAATGAAAACACAATTAAATTTATTGTAAAACGTTTTATTAAGTTTTTCATCAAACTTTAAAAATAGATATAAAATAAATGTATTTTTGAAATAAAGTCAGATTTAGGTAGCTAGTGAACGGACGCGGGCATTTAATCGCGGATAATATTATTATAGACCCACGATAAGATGGCCTGATGACCTGGTAAAGGTCACGGGAGTCCGGTGAATGCGGGTGGCACAGGCCCGGTCACTTTGGCACTCTTTGGGGGAGGCCTGTCACTTTGGCACTCTTTGGGGAAGTCCTATTTCCAGCAATGGACGTCTTTCAGCTGTTAGCATGATGATGAGTTGGATCGAACAGACACCGTAACATACATGGAACGGGCATTGATTAGAGCGCAGAGGTAAAGCTTGAAAGCATTGGGGCACCAATTTAGGTAATTCAGATACTGTAGTACTATGAGAACTCATTAGAAACTTATGATTGGTTCAAAGGGAGCGCAGTCCGATGTATAAAGTGAGTCTGCCCGGGTATTCATAATACATAGTGTGTACCAAATAATAAATAATAGAAAAAAAAACAATTATTTATTTTCCAAACGGCCAACAACGGCACCTTATTTACGTTAAAATTATGTTACACAATAATCATTTCAACATTCCAAATTATCGACCTGCAAACTGTTAATACTTAAACGAAATGCCACCAAATGGAAACAAAACAATATATTATCCATTACATTCGATATGAGGTCTGTATCAGAATTTAGAAGAATTATACGATATTAAATAATTTAGTATTTAGCACCCCATAATGTACACGGTCTCTGAGCGTCCAAATACAAATAACAATGCTTCTAATGTTCTTAGAGAAACATACGGTCTCTAAGCATCAAAACACATTGTCAGTGATGTAAAGGGTCAATAACAATACGTCTAACAAACCGATGTTTGATAGATAGAAAACTCAAATCATGGCATCCCGCTCCACCGTATAGCACGGTACTCTTTTGTCTAGTTAGGGTCTCCAAGTTTGCGCGACCTTTTCGTGGTACAACGCCGGCTGCGGCACGATGAGTGTCATTGCCAAGAGTATCCAGAATTACACCTCGGGGGTGCAGGAAAGCGAGCTTAGCCGAATCGACACACAGACCCCGTATCATGGTCGGCTTTATCACGCGATAAGTGACAAGATAGGAGCGTCGTCTCGTTCTATCGAACGGTGTCAGCCAGTGACGGACGCTCTATCCTGTCACTTATCGTGTGATAAGGCCGACCATGATACGGGGCCTGTATGAGCAAGCAGCAAATCGGACAGACTTTACGTTATGCATCGAGTTGTGCAGCATTTTGTCTGTTATGTACCAATCTAGACCCAGCATAATACTTTTAATAATAGGGAAAATGCATGACTAAATAAATCATGTTACACGCAATAGACTTTGAATCCACTAAAAAAGGTTTGAAATCAAAATCAAATGTTAATTGATATTGTACAACATCTTGTAATGAGCAACAACCTTATAAACCTGGACACACACGCACCGGAAGACGTATAGTTTCCAATGTCAGATTAATAAAAATAAATAGGTAGAGAGATGAAAAGAGTCTCTAATGTGTATGAATTAACTCCTTTTCCGAATATTTTATTGGAAATAATAAAAATATGATTTAATATTTAAAAAACGCTAATAATCTTAAGAATAAGTATTCGCTTTCCTATTATAATGGGCAAGTGAAATTAAATATCGTTTTCTCAAACATGCAATGAAACATTGACGTTGTGTTCTTCATAATGGGCTTCAAAGTGTCACGTTTCGGGCGCAGCGAGAAGAGAGACCCGTAATGGCATTTCATACAAAATTGGACGCCTAGGCCTGCAAGATGGTATTTTTTAATTTCCATTCATCAATTTGTGGCACAGCATCACGGCGTTCAGCCATGAAAATTAAAGTTTGATTTCTTGGAGTTTTTTTTTAATTTATTTCATTCTATATTTGAGAAAAGCACTATACATACCTCGGCGTGAAAAGGGGTTGCCAGCCTCATAACTATCCGGCCTCGCTACGCTCGGCCGTCTATATGTACTCGGCCGGCAACCCCTTACTTCCCGGCCTGTGTAGTAATCTACTATTGTAACATGCATTCCTTTTACATGGCTCCGTGTACCTACACACGCGCTTCAATGCCTTCAATACAGCGATATTAGGTTGTGACGTCATATCTTGTTGTCAATTTGCACGAGGCAAGGCGTGTTCTTCGTATATACGCATGCCTGACTTTGCCCGACTTTGCCTGACTGTTGCCGTGTTCCTATTTTAGCCCCCCGACCATTTTTGTTTCGTCCTTAAACAATATTCATCATCCTCCTAGCATTTTTCCAAGGAGTGCTCGAAGGAGCCTGGAAAACTAACCTAACCTAATCCCAAGATTTGGCGGAGGCACTAATGACTGCCATTATCTGATCTTCCAACCCAGAGGGAAAACTAGACCTTATTGGGATTACACCGGTTTCCTAACGATGTTTTCTATCATCGAAGTAATAAGGTCAGTTCGGGTATGTGCGCCACCAGGGAAAGTGCGCCCCCGGGGTAAGTGCTGATATTAATTTAAATGACTGAATGATGAACGAGGCGCACTTTCCCCGGTGGCGCACATACCCGAACTGACCTTAAATTAAAATTAAATATAATAAAAAACCATGTGTTTGCATATTTTATAATCCATATTCCATACTAATATTATAAATGCGAAAGTATGTCTGTTTGTCTGTTACCTCTTCACGCTGAAACCGCTGAACCGATTTAGATGAAGTTGCTATATAGATAGTTTGAGTCCCGGGGAGGGACATAGGATGGTTTTTGTCACGAAAATCATCCCCTGAGGGAGTGAAATGGGGGGTGAAAGTTTGTATGGAGCTATGATAATTTATAAACGACCTCCACGCTGAAGGAGGCACGGGCAAAAGCTTATTCAATATATATGTGCCCTCAATGATGTAATATAAAACGAGGTATATAGGTTGTGTACCTATACGAAATTACGTGTTTAAAAATGGCCATCAAATCTGACAGCTGAGACACGTTTATAAGTTTCCATTGACGACGCGAAACTGAGGCAAGTTCGTGCAATTGGCTCAGTTTTAGTGTGCCACGTTTGGAGCGCTTATAACCTACTAGCTTCCACCCTCGACTTCGTCTGCGTGGATGCGGGATAAAAACTATTCCATATTTTAATTCAGGCTATAAACTATCTTCGTGCAAAATTTCATCCAAATCGGTGTAGCCGTTAAAGCGTGATTGAGTAACAAACATCCAAACATCTAAACATCCAAACATCTAAACATCCAATTTTTCACATTTATAATATTAGTGGGAAGTAGGATCTACCTCTTTTTACAAGCTTTTACTTTCACCTGTGCCGTTGTCTGTCTGTCTGTCTGTAATCAAATAATGCAAGTTAAATTTGACCCACTTCCTGGCGACCGATTGAGCTGAAATTTTGGGTATAGGTATAGTTTGGATGACGATTCAATATTATTACCATACCACCACCAACTTTGGTACCATCGAGCCGATCTGATTGTGGAAACAGAAGGTGGCCATGGGAATTAAGTACTTAACCGACGTAACCCCGTTGAGTTTGGGCTCCTTTGAATCGTCTCAATATAAATATAAAATAAATATAAATATTTGGGGACAATCTTACACAAATCGACCTAGTCCCATAGTAAGCTCATTAAGGCTTGTGTTATGGGTACTAGACGACGATATATATAATAGATATAAATACTTAAATACATAGAAAACTTCCATGACTCAGAAACAAATATTCATGCTCATTACACAAATATTTTCCCTTACCGGGTTTCGAACCCAGGACCTTCAGCTTCGTAGGCAGCGTCACTACCCACTAGGCTAACCGGTCGTCAAATGAGTAGTTGATGAGGGTATACAGAAAAGTACAGTTGGCAATAAAAGCTTGTACCAAAAATGAAATTTTTGACAGAAAGTTAATTATATTACATCATTGCGTGCCCTGGTTAAATGAATGTACAGGTCGACACACGTAAAAAGAGCTCAGCGCGCCGTATGAAATGTATGGCTGCCAGAGCTCTTTTTACGAGTAAAAGAACTGCGCAACACCTCGCCGCCGGGAAACACACTGGGAAAACGATTTTTAGCTGTCAATCAAACACGGCCTTGCTTTGGGCTACGCTACGCCTCTCTTCCATCAAACGTTTGGCTGGTCGACAATCCAATCAAAAAGGTAAATTAAAAAAAAAAATGGTGGAAAATTGCAAGTGAGGCTACAATTTCTTTATTTATGCCAGAATTGAATGAAAAAAATCAAAATTATTTCTCGTATGTGCGGATATCCGGCTGTTCACCTGTATAGGTAAATGTATACGGGGAATTTGTATAATCCAAATACCCTATAATATTTAAATTCCAAAAAAAAAATGTTATTTCAAGACGTAGGCCAGAAAGCATCCCTTACCAATAAACAAATATGTGTTCATATTATAATAAACGAAATACTTAGTTCTGTACAAATACATATTTTGAATAATAAATGTCCGCTTTGCCTTAAGGTTTGACTGGTAGAGAATGCCATATTGCATTAAGTCCGCCTTTTGTACGATAAGTTTTCTTTTGTGCAATAAAGTTTAAATAAATAAATAAATAAATAAATGTCCGGGAAAAGTATGTTTTAAAGTGCATAAGCTTGTATATAGGCGCTTATCTACGAAACTACTCATCAGATATTATTTTCCTCAGAATCAGGGCAGCAGATTAAAAATAGCCCCAAATAGTATAGCCCCTCGGCCTTAAAATAGGCTACCCCTGACGTTAGCCAATTTTAAGGCCTCTTCATAACAACGTCCTACTTATATTTGTCATAATTTTTGCATAAGCTGCAAGATTGACATACAGAATAATAACTAAGTTAAATCTAAAAAAGGCCCTCGAGACATTGTACCGAGGATGCTGGCGGCATACCCTAGCTGAATTGCAATACTGATGCGTTGCGCGAGAAAGCCGCCAGCACTTCGGTCACCAGTTACATTAACCAGACGTTTCGCGATTTCCGTTAATAACTTGTGCGCACTGGGACCGATGACTTCGACGCCAAAGGGTACAAAGTTACTCTCTGCCGAGGCCTCTATATTTATTACAATCCTGATTTTCGGTATTTTCCGTCGCTGCTTTAGAAGTCCGTTGGAGGTGGGACGGTGCACTTATATTACAAGCGGTCCCTTTCTGGTCAAAGGAGCTGAAGGAGTCGTGCTCTTCTAACAGAAGTTACAAGCTGTTATGAAATGGATTCTCATCAACACGATACATCATCGTCATACGATCGAATATCGACTTCCGATCGAGAACCCGCAGTTAAATCAATCTGTCTGGACCAAACCCTTATCTTAGTTGACATGTCCCTAAGTATCCGCTCAAATTGCCCTTTTGGGCTGACCGATCACCTCGGGTACGGGAGATGTGTTTAAAACTACCCGGAATATCTTTTAAAGGGATTCTGGTCTACCAAGATTAGGGATGGTTGTTTCAAAAGTACATACGTTTATATACAGGCCTAGCCCAGTGCTCCTGGTAACGCTGTTTAATTTTAAAGTCATGCACCAAATGTGTCTTCTTATGTATAAGTAAGTTTTTATGTTTTGTGTGCAATAAAGATTTTTTATCATTGTTAGTACCAAAAGTAATGTCGAATGTTATTTATTCATATTAGCTTTATATTAGTCATTTGCAACATTTGCATTATAATTTTCACTATACCTGTCAACTTATATTGGTGTCCGAGACATTTTGCTACAATCAACATTGACAGTTTTTATGCCGTAGCTGTCACAATGACTACTTCATCATCTTCATTATCGTCATCATATGATCTGTCAAAAGACGTTACTGCATAATCAACTAGTAAAGTGTCCAGTCGATATCACAGTCAACACGACTAAGGCCTACATCACACTTGCGCGGCCTGCGGTGGCGGTCAATAGTAGTGACCAGTTTACTATTGTCCGCCGCGGCCAGGCCGCGCCAGTGTGATGCAGGCTTAAATCACTGTTGAATCTCTCAAAATGTCTTCCAAGAAGACACGTTATAATTTGATTTTATAAAAAAAAGTTTTGTAATTTTCTCTAAGTGTACTAAGGGTAAGGGTCACGTTTTTACTATACCAAGCTCAAAAATACCCCTAGCCACGTGCAATAATTATCAAATAATAGATTATTACGCAACATACAGCCCAGTACACAATTGAGTGCAAAATGCGAGGCTTTACGCCCGGCGGAGCACAATAAATATTGCCAAATTTTAATTTGACGCTCGAACAAAATGCGACCGATGAGGAAGCAATATCAGTGAAATACTGGCTGGTATTTTAAATGGCTTTTAAGTTCTTAATGAAAACTGAATCTACAGCTACTGAATAGGTTGTATATTAACTTCTACAGTGCTGGCTGTACAGTGTGTGACTTTCATAAGAATATATATTTGTCATCACACACGCTCGAAAAGGGCTTCATAATGCGCAGACATATAGAGCTGTAATAGCCTGTATTACGCCCACGGGCGTAATAGTTTTAAATTGTATCTGTCACTCATGCGGCAGTTACAAAGCAAAGAGGTTTTATATCAAATACGATGTCTGAAAACGTATATAGTTTAAACTTAAAAAACTACTTAAACATGTTTAACTGAATCATGTACAGATTTAATATGTAGTTATTAAGTGTCTATGTAAAATGTTTTTAAGTGTTTTCAAATAGTGGCTGTATGCCGAAGGGTCTTTGCCATATGCGCCTCACGTCAAATTCAACAAAATGGACGACTGACATGTTGCAGTTTTTAATAGGATTTGTATTCATTTCATCTAAAATGTATTTGTTTCCTCGCAAATGTGATGAAAAACATTGTGTATAACACGGGCGTAAGAATATTGCCAACTCGAGTAATAAAGATAGACTCTGATGAGAGAGATCATGAGAGAGATTCTGATAGACTCTTGTTCGCAATATTCCACTACTACTACTATTAAGGGCTGAAAGTATAAGCCGTAATGAACGTAATTAAGTATCTCCAGTTTAAAAAAACTTGAGAGATAATTTAATTTATTATAACTCTCCATTAGAAAAAGTAATTGTTATATTTTTTTCGATAAAACGGTTCACATAATAGCTCTGTAATAGCAGTAATTGTGTGTTATGTAGTTATTAATGAGTTTATATTGATATGTATGTTGTTCTTTAAGATATTTGTAATATGGGCCTTGTTGCCTGATTTAAGTTAATTCTCATTTGAAATCAAACTGTCTGGAAGCTTATAAATACAAGACGATTTAAAGAGGTCGAGCAGTCTCCCTCGAGGCTTTGTCCTATAAGCCTCACAACTTACTATAGTATGCAATGTCATGTTATTCAAGAAAATAACGCAAATATAAATATTTTGAGGTGTCTTCGTCACTCTAACCCTGAGGCACCCTCAATCACACTACCAATCATGTCGATAGCAGAGAAGCTGAAAATATGCAGTGTGTGTTTGAGGTCATATTTATAGCATAAGGAGGAGCTACGTTTCTGAGCTTCTTTCCATTTCCTACGTCGCCGTTATCTATTATATTCAACTTGGAAAAGAATATAATGTTCGGTGATGGCGCTTCGCCGGACGCTACCGCGTCACGCTCGCTTCGCTCGCTCGGCACGCGCGCTGTAGGGTTAATTACCGATATTATTATTGTTACCTAAAACTCTATACAGAGTGTATAAAAATGTAATTAGTTTGTATTGGTTAGTAAAGTTCTTATCAGAACACGATACCTGTTTTGCCCTTGATCGCTTTACACCCCATTTTTGTTAGACCCTGTATAAGCTTGTTTTCTCACTTGACTTTGTAAGCAATCAAAACTGAACTAGTTATTACTTTGCCCATAGAAGTATCTGTACTAACAAGTACTACAACTACAATTAGTAATCTGAATAACTTTATAATTGAACGAGCTCTTTCAAAAACTAGTAGTGCTTACCGTGGCTATCAATTCAATAGGGGTGTAGACACTTAAGAGACTGACAAGACCTAATTTGGTGAAATTGATGTTATTTAAGCAGTTTTTTAGGAAAAAAGAATTGTTCTAGCACATCAAAAAAAAATATATGTTAATATTCACCATATTTCAAAGACCGTGGACGGGCTCGATACATAATTGGACGAAATCGGCTCGATAGAAAATAATTGCAAAGATTGGTCTTAAAATCATCTGAAACGGTTCTATGTCTATATTTTTTCGACGTATGGGTCTGCAATTAAAAACATGAAGTCAACATATTCATACCTAAACCGCTAACGAGTCACAGTTCACAAATAATCCACACTTTTTTCTATTTCAATATTTATGTACTTATTATCTTCGAAAACTGGGCCGCCCAGTGACACTCGCTCTCGTTTACCCCGATACAGATAGACAGTGTGCGCGCTATCCCAAATCCTCAAGGGCATTTTGGTGCTGACAGCGTCTTAATAAAATAACCAATAATGATGTTTTTTCTTGAAAACGGATTATGAATGTAGCCAAATGGAGAAAAAAGCAACGCAAGAGGTTAAATAATCACAAAGTTATAAGTCTCCAAAGTTTTAAGAGTATGTTGTCCCTTATCCGCAAAACGCACCTTCATATGAAACGATTGTCATTTACTATGATGCTCGAGGATCGTGAAGTCGCGATCTGATAGCGTTTTCTCTATCTAATAAGCAACATTGAAACGGTTGTAGTTTCGTAATTTTTTGTGATATTTGAATGGGATTTTCGTCATTAGGCATATTTTGTTGCCTTCTTTATTTTGAAGTAATAATACATTTTGAGTCTGTACCCCTATTTGATATGTATTACCAAATACGAGCCTCGTAACGATGGCGGCCAAAAACGAATAATATTTTTTTTTTATTCCTGAAAAAAAATAATTTAACAGGTACGACTCCTAACAGTCCTAACTCGGGGCACTTTCAAAGGATTTGATATCGATAAATACGATATCGATACAAACTAATAAATGAGCTTTTTAAAAATACTACTGTAAGGAATGTTGTATAAAATAGGGTAAGTCGCCAATAACTGTCCACCTCATACTAAAAATTAACTCTAAGCACCTATAATAGAATTATTTTTTAGTATACGGTGTTAATTACTGGCCATCCTTCAATAACTGGCACAGTTATACTAAATTGAATTCTGTTTGTAGACGAACTGAAAGCCAGTTATTGGCGATTTACCCTAAATAGTCTTATAAAATGTGAAGAAATCACAAAATCCCGCATGACTTTTTTTAAAACTTGAGTCATTTTTTAATATTTGAAGAATTAAGCTTTCACCACTGCGGAGGTTGAGAGAACGTTTAAAAATTACAAATGGATGTTTTCATCTAAACGGCAATGTTACCGACAAATGGAAAAAAATATTACTTAATTGTTTACTATGGAAACCATTTCAAAATAAAATACAAATAGTACAGGCACAGCCTAGTTTGGGGCCTGATGGATATGCTTTGTATTGCTAATCTGTTTCCGCTAAATAAATTATTTGTATTTTGTATTGTATTCATTTTTAAATTAAAGATTATAATATCGATTGCTTCGCTAACATAGAAAAAAAAAATAAAAAAAAATCATAGTTTTGAGTTGATTTCATCATCGAAGACACTACACGCATAGCTTGTATCAATAAGCCAGGCAGTTTCACTTACACGTATTAGTCCATATCTTTAAAATTACTGAACCGATTCTGATGAAATTTGCACTGTTCCCTAGGTTGAAGTAAACGTGAGCCGATAAAGAAACATTGGCTACATCACGATTAGGGTAAGGCCGCGAATTCAGACCAACGTGACTCACCTACAGGATTAACAAATAATTAAAAACTTAGAAAAGTTGAAAAATCCCCGACACTTTCATTTCAAAGTTATCAATATCTTTAAACCGGCTGAACCGATTTTGTTGAAACGTAGCTAAGGACCATCTCGAGAACGTCAGCTTTAAGACATTTTTTTTAAATTAAAATCTGTCTTTTCGTTTAGTAGCTACGATGCCACAGACATACACACAGACACACACTCCTCTTTTTGCGTCAACGGTTAAAAAAATAATGGTTAGTGCAATTTCATTAACATGAAGTCCATAAAGGATGTTTTACAAATTGTGTACACAATTTAACAAAATTAACTCTCCCGGCAACGTTACCGGGAAGCTACACTATTAAAATTTATTAAAAATGAACCAACATACTCTGACGACCCGTCCGTTAAAATGAGAAGATATTTTCACGTCGCTTTCATACACTGAATTGGGTACACAGTAATACTGGATAAGTGTATTACCCAAACATTAAATTTATCGGAGCACTGTTATGAATTATTTAGTCGAAACCATGATATTGAGTATATTGTACTACAAGCTTCTGCAAGCGACTCCGTCCGCGTGGAACTCGATTATTTATATTAGGGGATGATTTCCGGGATAAAAACTATCCTATGTCTTTCCCCGGACCTCAAACTATCTCTATACCATCATCTAAATTGGGTCAGTGGTTTAAGCGTGAAGGGGTAACAGACAGACAGACAGCCAGACAGACTGACACACTTTCAATTTATAATATTACTAGCGACCCGCCCCGGCTTCGCACGGGTACTATATTATACATATAAACCTTCCTCTTGAATCACTCTATCTATTAACCGCATCAAAATCCGTTGCGTAGTTTTAAAGATCTAAGCATACATAGGGACAGACAGCGGGAAGCGACTTTGTTTTATACTATGTAGTGAGTATGGATTGAGCCGTTTAAGCCTTCATATAAATATCGTTCACTTGTTAAGTTCTCAATATAACACATTCACTGCCAACGAATTCATAGCGATACGCTCATAGGCGATGCCTTAGTTTTTCCGCTAAGTGGAGGAAAGTGGCAGTGGGCGGGAGTACATTGTAAGTAGAACTGATGGCCGTTGGGCCGGAAAGGTTCTTTAGTGGCGACCACCTATCGGAAGGCGCAGCCTGGGTAGACACCCGACAAGGTGGACTAATGACCTGGTAAAGGGCGCGGGAGTCCGCTGGAGGCGGGTGGCGCAGGACCGGTCATTGTGGCACTCTTTTGGGGAGGCCTGTGACCAGCAGTGGAAGTCTTTCGGCTGAAATAATAAGAAGAAAGTGACGACAAATAGAGCGCCTTCTAGCTCCCTGTTTCCTCGCAGTGAATGTGTTAACCGTATTTTTATATACGATTTGATACGGTTAACAAATAAACCATCATCGTCTTAAGGCGCCGTAGGTTCATGGTCTTCTCTCCCTCTCACTGAGCATAAGCGTGAGCGAGATGGAAGTGCGTGCTCGGAAGCGCGGATATCATGTTATTTTAATTTTTTGACCGTTTAAATAAATAAAAAAGTTATCACTGAATTCTCTCAAACATGATATTGCCGATTTTTAGAAGTACTAAACTTAACTTTAATATTTTTACCTTTTGTCCATAAATATAAGCTTGTGTTGTTGGTACTAGACGACGATTTATCCAAGATTCCGAAACAAATGTCCATACACATCACACCATATTATTATAAACAGACGCATTGTATTGTTTCAAAAACTCTGTTCGCTTAACTTCGCTGAACCTACGGCGCCTTAAGCCCAAGACAGGAACAGGGACTTTGTCAATATTTTTTTTTCAGTACAGACTTCTAAAGGCAACACAACAAGTACAACGATTTTAAATATCGTGTTTAGTTTAGTTTAGTTTTTTAAATCTCATTAAGTACATTTTCACATAAGTACAGTTTTCTTTTATTACTTTTCATATAGCGATCGTTTACAAAATTACGCAATTTACTATTTGATTATGATTATACACAATGGAAAACATGTCAATTTTAAGAGTAAATAAATAATAATGATAAATAACAATACGATTATACCTAGATACAGGTACTATTCATTACAATAACCTTAATAAATAAAAATATAAAATAAAACATGTCGTAAAAAATAATAATGAATTATACAATTAGTAATTGCAGTACCAGTGGTACCTATCAATAACCTTAAAAAATAATGTCAACTTTTAATACCTACTAACACCAAATAAATAAATAATGAAAACTAATATGTCAAATAATAAAAATAGCAAATTCAGAATTAAATTACAGTCTATTTCTTAAATTCTATGATTTTTTTTACGGAGTAGAATGATTTCTTCAACAAGTGGTTTTTAAGTTTGCGTTTAAATGTTTCGTCGCAGCACTTTGGGATGTTTGGGAAAATAAGTGTAATATATTTTAAAACCGAGGCACCTGTGTTTTTACATTTGTAGATATTCAATATTGTAATAAGGTGCAAAAGTGTAAACATATTTATGACCTCGACTGTACATATAGCAGTCGATATTGTCTAACCTCGAATCCCTGGGAGTTTGATGAAATATCGTACGAATATTCGTTGGACGTACTGTTTTCGTCTCCCAAAAGTCCCCGGGTTAGAACGGCCGCTATCTTGGAAAATGGAACTCCATTCGTAAGAAATTCAGGTTATGTTCGAAAACTACGTACCTACTCTATGAAACCATGGTCTAGAGCAACATTGAAGCTGAATAAATTCTGCACAAGCCTGCACAACCTTGACTGACTGAATCATGACTATTACAGAAGGGTTTTATTTTCGGTTACATACCAATAAAATATTGAAGGAAAGTCAAAATTTGTAGGCATTGTACTTAAAAAATCATCAGGGGGTGTCCATTTTTAGGGTTCCGGAGCCAGAATGGCCAAAACGGAACCCTTATAGTTTCGCTATGTCCGTCCGTCCGTCCGCAGCTTAGCTCAGAGGCTCTTGGTACTAGAAAGCTGTAACTTGGCATGAATATACATATTAGTCATGCTGACAAAGTGGTAAAATAAAATCTTGAAAAACATTTTTTTTAGGGTACCTCCCCTGCATGTAAAGTGGGGATGATTTTTTTTATTGTCGTCTACCCCATAGTGTGGGGTGTCGTTGGATAGGCCTTTTAAAAATATTGGGGGTTTGTGAAAACACTTTTTCGATTAAACGATCCGTTTGTGAAATATTAAGCCTTAAAGTGCTAATTTTTGTTAGACTCCAGTGTCCCCACCCCCTGCTAGCTAAATGGTTGTTTTGGGATATATGAAAAAATTCATGGTAGTAGTACATATAACGAAGTTAAAAGGAAAACTATCACAGCTAAGTAGGCTTTACACGTTTACGAGTAATAGTCGACCAACTTATAAAATGTACTTCAAGAAGTAATAGTTTCGTACAAATTCTATTGTAACTTATTATTATATATAATGGTACGGAACCCTTCGTGCGCGAGTCCGACTCGCACTTGGCCGGTTTTTTTTCCCCTTTATTTTGTTTAAAACATGACTCGGACTCTTATTTTTATTTGTTTGAAGTAGACTTCTGGGACCGTACGAATGTAAAGCCTAAAGTAATTTTACATATAATTTGCATTCTTGAATAAATCACATAAAATAAACTTGGGACATCATGTGCAATGTTACGTTAAGTCAAGTCAAGAAACATTGTATCAAGCGCCTAGCACGCTTCAAGCTAACAATGTCACATTACTTGACCAACTCTTAATAAATTTCCAACCCTCAGGATCCCGTATGTCAGGAATAAAAGCTTCGTTGGTAGCCCCGCATAATTTGGTGTATTCTTTGTGGGTAAATTTACCGACGGGTATTTGCAAGTCTGATCAACACCCAATGGGATGGTGGCGTTAACACTAGTGGTGTACTCAACATCCATGTTTCAGGATTTAATCCGGCATCCGGTGTTGCTTCCTCCATTAATTCGGCAATTTTGAGCCGATTTGGCTTACACTGGCCACTGTTACCGTATTGTTAATATCAATTTGGAATAACTGTAATGGAAATGATTGATTTTAACCTTTATTTGGCCCGGTAGGGGCAAATATGGTGTGATGTGCATGGATATTTGTTTCTGAATCTTGGATGTTTTGTATGTATTTAAATATTAATATTTATTGAATAAATCGTCGTCTAGTACCAACAACACAAGCTTTATTTGACTTTGTTATGCCCTAGTTTGATTTGTGTAAGATTGTTCCTTAACATTTATTATACAGTTGTTTAACTAACAGAGTCGTCTTTGGTTCAAATCATGTTTGCGTGTAGCTGTATCTATGTGTGCGAGCTTTCGTAACTATTCTGGTAAACGTTCTGTACTACTTAATACAGCTTTGATTGGTTGGTAGTGATGCAACGACCCAAAGTGGATCTTGGCGTCTGATACTAAAGACCGCCAGGCTGTCCTGCCCTGTCCACTGCCGTTTTTGTCCAGTCGACGCCCCGAAGTTCGTTCAGAGGAGAACAAGTAGTACTTAAATACCCTTATCACGAAACAAATTATTTAATTAAATATTTTTGTTACAGACGAAGATGGTTTATTTTTCCATTATATTCTTTCTCTGTATCATATCGTTTAAGTAGGTACTTTTCTCATGTAAAATTGTATAATATAGTGTTGCTTTATTAATTAAACCATCAAATTATTACAATAAAGTGTAAATTACAAAAAATAATGATTAAAATCGTACAGAGATAATATATGACTTGAGTTTTTAAAATAATTGTGTTTTTTTTTGTTTTTTTTGCCCTGTTTGGCCAGCTATGCGGCCATTAACAGATTTGCTTTGGGAAAGGTCCTCTCCGGGGGCCTTAAGTGCTATAAATATGGATTAGTTTATCCGGTCAAGAGCAAATTAATGATACACTTCAATAAATAAATAGTTGTATGACAATCATGTGATTTGATATAAAACGGTTAGTACGAAGAAAGTACGGTAACGTCATAACACTATGTCAGTTTGTATGAGCCGTTCCGGCTGTCGCTAGCGAGGGTCCACCTTTGATCCTCTTCTTAGTGTTCCGTACCCAAAGGGTAAAAACGGGACCCTATTACTAAGGCCGCGCTGTCTGTCCGTCTGTCACCAAGCTGTATCTCATGAATCGTGATAGTTAAACGGTAGAAATTTTCACAGATGATGTATTTCGGTTGCCGCTATAACGAAAAATACTAAAAACCGGCCAAGTGCGAGTCAGAGTGGGGCTCCCATACAAAATAAATTATTTTTTTGCCGTTTTTACAGATAATGGTACGGAACCCTTCATGCGCGAGTCTGACTCGCACTTCGCCGGTTTTTTGCTCTAATAGTAGCTATACCCATAAAATCATTTGAACCACTCAGAAAACTGGATTGATTGGCGCCGTGTTTTTTTTGCCAAGTAGCCATTTTTTATTTTTCTAAAACGGCATCCAAATCTACGAGTAGTTCGGTATCTTCACAGCCCTGTTTTCCGCCGCAAATTGGGGGCCATTCTGATTCGTTACACTTTATGTCCAACTGACCACCTCACTAGATAGGTCTAATAGACGACGGCTCGAATTCGGTGCTCGGAAAACATTTGGGTAAACTATTTTCATTGCGTGCGTGTTATGGAAAACAAGGAAGACGTCTGCATTATATTTCCATATGCGGCGTGGTTTTGAAAACTGAATTGTATTTCTAGATAACAAGATAGTCTCTCGTCACCACGCTCTAAGCGACATTTTCCGTAGGGCGTTAGTCTCGGCCAATATTTCATGTGCGCCTAAGTCAATCGGTTGGTAAAAAGCCGGATGGTTTGACTCTGGTGCCATGGCAGACGTGTAAATGCTTGCTGTGGGACGCACGCACTTGTGTGAACACTTTCCCTGCCTCGCACATTGGTCGCACCATCGGGGCAGCAGGAGCTGCTGACGAGGCGGGTGCGGTCAGAAAGCGGGACAAATACATTGCCGGATTATTAATTTGTCCTTCTTACGGTGGAGACGATGGCTTAATGGTGCTCAGAGGCCAGAAGCGCTCATAGCCTAGCGGCGTCTGCGAGTCGGAATCGATTACGCAGGTTTAGCAAAGATGGCAGCGGTCAGTCTTTGGATGAGTGACCGCCTGATGTTTGAGTGGTTAATATAAATGAGCGCTTCCGTGCTTTGATGGCACGCTAAGCAGTTGATCCCGGCTGATGTCTATGACAGTCATTAAGCCGAATCAGAGGCCTTCGGGCGGCTTATGAACTTCTAACAGTCGAGTTGCCCACTCACTTGACAAATGGGGGACAACTGTTACTCGCGTCCGCAGGAGCTACCCACCACAACCCTGCACGTGTCCCCTGGGTGGTACTAAAGAGCGACAAACTTCAAAGGTCAAAATAATGTATGCCATACGATTAAATAGAGGTCAGAACAATCTTGGCGGAGGTGGGGCGCCGTTTGCAACTGAGAGGGCATGACTCCCGTTCCGGGTCATTCCTGTAGCAGAGGTTGTCGATCGCAATTCAAGGCGGCAATGCGGCGAGTGTGATGGGTACCTTTGCGTCCGGAATGACACGGGGCGGGTTATTTGACTAAGTGTATTTTTATTGACATGTAAACTTGTATAAAGTATAAATATGTATAAAGTACAAATGTTTATGCGTATGTTATATTTAGACTATAGTCTGCGTTTAGAAAATACCAGTCAGTCATGCGTTTTCTCTCTCTATCAAGCAATATTAAAACGGTTGTAGCTTTGCATTCTTTGAGATATCTCAATGGGATTTTCGTCACTAGGAATATTTTTCTGCGTGCTTTATTTTGGAGTTATAATTAATTTCTAGTCTACACTCCTATTATGATAGAATAGGGCTTTATTTTTTTAATTATACCGTACCGTATTATTATTAGGTTAACTGGAAGAGATCCCTTACAGGAATAAGTTCGCCTTTGTACCGATTTAACTTTTTTTTTGTCTGTATTTTTACCTGTGTCTTGTGAACAATAAAGTATTTACATACATACATACATTATTTTATAATTTGTTATTTTCACTTCCTGTAATCTTTTTTGCTGTGAATGACTGGTAGAGAGTGCCGAAAGGCATTAAGTCTACCTTTTGTACGATACGTTTTTCTTTTGTGGGATTTAGATTAAATTAATAAATTAATTAATGTGCGAACACGCTCCTACAGACCAAAAGGCCAGTCAAACCAAGGCGAATATTAGTTACTCCTATCATTACAGATACCTACTTACATTACTATCTTTTAAAAATAGTTTTTGCTATAACTAGGTAATGTCACACTGTACTGTAGAATCCACGTACTGGGAAATCATTATTCACACAAAATGCCCTATTTAGTCAAAAATGTCCAATTAGAGTACAGTGAAACCTAGATAATCGGAACAAATTACGGTCTTTTGGGACGGGTACCGTACAAAATTAAGGAGCTATTCATTCTATTTAAAAATGTGCTACATTATCTTCAATAAGCTACTTAATTAACACACGGACTTCAGCATTTAAAGTATAACTTTTCCGTTACTTCGCAGGAAAATGCGCCAATTTATTGGATGAGTGCTTGCTGTTCAAAAGTTACTCGTAACTTTTATTTGATCATTTGTAATGAAAAATAACTGATAACTTTGACTTTTATAACTTACTGTCCTTGATAACATCATATTCAAAGTCAAAGTAATTTATATTTACAGATAGACCTACAAAAATGTGATACTTTTTTTTTTCTTCTATTAAATTTAAATTCTCAGATCCAAATGATGTTGATCCAAAACGTTTGAAGACTCTCAATTAATCGGAGTCCCTTATTTTACCGGCGCACGTTTCACCGATTGCATTGTTTCGTCAATCTTTGATTTTACCGATTTTTTTCTTTCAGATACCGTTAACCGTAATTGTGTAGAATCCATTAGGATAGGTTAGGTTTGTTTTATAACAATACTAAAATCAAATTAGGAAAAAAAAAAAAATCGATGAAACATTTTGTTGGTAAAACAGGGGTAAATCAATATTACATCCTAAAATTGTCAATTCCTGGTTTTTTACATTAAAACAGAGGTGGATTATCCATATATCTTTCTTTCACTTTCAAGGTGCTTCTCGTGACCGTCAATTTCGCTCTTCTAGCAATCTTTCTCTATTTATCCCTCTTCACCGTACTGGCTTTATGTCCAATTCTTTCACTGTGCAGGTGGTTCGTATTTGGAACGGCCTTCCCCCCGCGATCAGGAAAGCCCGGAGCAAATTCGTCTTTAAGAAATCTGTGCGTAATATCTTTGCTGGCAAATCCGAGTAGACTTAAGGTTACAGGTTTGAAAAATTCGCTTGTAAGTATGCATGATGTAGTATATATTTATGTATATATTTATTTGTGCATGTAAGTATTTATTTCGTTTATAAATATATAGGAATACCGTACTGTTATTTTTTTAAGTAGTTATTTGCACTGCCCACAATCTTTTCCGCTTTGCCTTAAGGTTTGACTTGTAGAGAATGCCATATGGCATTAAGTCCGCCTTTAGTACGATACGCTTTCTTTTGTGCAATGAAGTTTAAATAAATAAATAAATAGATAGGCACTAGGTGCGCTGGTGGGTGGCGCGGGGTCCCGAAGGGGCGCGCGAAATATTTTTCGTTATAGCTTTTACTCTATGGCCTCTGAGGGGCGCCGATGAGGTGCTCTCGACATTTGATCCGCATCTGCATTAAAATGAAATAGGTAATATTTTCGTCTCAAACTACAACGGTAATCCTACTAATAGCTCGACACTGGCTTATTACTTGACATCTTCAATCTTATTGCTTAGGGATTAGACTGACAACAGGGTGTCAATTATTGGAACAAAGATGTCAAACAATGGGACGTTTAGATTTATTATTTAAAATTATCACTTTATATAGAAAACTCTCGTGAGTCTCCGACATATTTAAATACAAAACGGGTCACTCACGTCTTTCAGGTCGAATATCGCTCGACATGTTTCGAACCCATCTTGGTATTTATTCGTGAGCACTCGCCACGCACATGGCGAGTGATATTCGACCTCAAGACGTGAATGAACGGTTTAATTTCATTTTTTATATGGCTGAACATTCATCACATGCACCATTATTAACGGCCGCTTTGGCCTAGTTGGTAGTGACCCTGCCTACGAAGCCGAATGAGGTCTTGGGTTCGAGTCCTGGTAAGGGCATTTGTTTATGTGATGGGTGCTAATATTTGTTCCTTGTACCCCTAGTACTAGCTTTGCTTAGTTTGGGACTATGTCGATATGTGTAAGATTGTCCCTAAAATTCATCGTATCGTACAAGTTTTTAAACCCTTTTCACATATATTATATGTATAGACATATAGCTAACACGGCATGTCATACCGTGCCCTCGTCGGAAGGCAATAGTTTGCCACGAAAGCACCCGTTTGTCTTCGGTTCTTATCGCCTAGAGACGTGACTGCAAGCATACCCTTAACAAACTTACACATCAACCTATATTCACCGTTATTCCTTAACAAATAATGACTGAACTCCCACGCACCAACTGCAATAGTTTCGACTTGGGCCGCCACGTTGTTTATACGGGTGTTATAGCCTGTACGTACATCTGACTAAGGTTGGTTTTAGGTTGTTGGGGTGTGTCAAGGGTTTGGTAAACAGAAGTGGCCAAGTGGCGGGTGACAGATGACGTCGCTGCGAAGCTCTTTCTTGCCTTGTTTTCTAGACCCTTAACTTGATTTCGCAAATACAGATAAAAACGAATAGTTGCATTTTATATCGTGGTCATTTTAAGCAATTGCTTATAAACATTTTTTTAACTAACATTAACTAAATTAAATGAATACATTAATAATTGCTTATTAGTTAACAACAATAGAAATTTACTGTACAATTCTCGTATATCGAAAAGTCGGTTTTACGTTGATAACTACGTTAGTTAAGTTAACACGTTGACTGCGGCACTGGTCAGATTTGACCTGTAGGGCTTTCGGCTGGTGCGGCGTAAGAAAATAGGTTACTTCACCCTGGTGCGGAGGTGATTTTGCTATCTTTTTTTATTAGTATGAAGGAGCCAAGTATATGTTTATATTTTGCGTTTTGAATCATACCCGACAATATAAAATAATTGTACAGGTCAGATTTGACCTGTGTCGCACTAGATCAAAAAAGTTGTTCTTCAGTGCGGTACAGGTCACATATGACCTGTTACCTACCGCCTTGTATAGCACTGCGGGAAAGGGCATTATCAGTTAGTGCTGTCATCATACCCACGTTATTTTTGTTATCTACAAAATGAACGCGTCCAGATCAATAATATCCCGGAAAATAAGAAAATGCACACTCGAAAAAATACAAAAAAAAGCTTGCACAAAATGTTACAAGACACTGCGTCAAACTATGACAAGTCGAGAAGTAGATAAAAAAGTTAAAAAAACGTTTACTTCGTGTGTTGATTGTGAGAAGAGCATCTGTTTGGACTGCTTTAATAAAACACATTCATGCATGTAATTTTTGGGACAACATGTAATAAATACACTTTATATCGATATATTTGCTTTTTTATTTCCCACTTCACTAAAATATTATCGACAGTTTTATGTATGTCCTTTTTACTGGTGCGATACAGGTCAAATTTGACATGTCAATCAAATTCTCTATAAATCTTCAACAAACATAATCAACGTCATATAATATATACATTACATAAGGTTATTTTAGGTAAAATGTAAACAACCACTTACAGGTCACCTTAGTCTTGTACCGCACCAGAAAAAAAATAGTTACCGGTAATTTATGGTAAGTGACGCACAGAGAGTGAGTTTGACAAATTGGCTCTCGCAGTCAACGTGTTAAGCGTCAAGCAGCTGCCTCGTGGGAATCCTAAGATATAGATATACATAGATCACGTAAATGTATGTACTTCGCGTGTCAGAATTCGGGCTCCGAGTTGGCACTCCGACTTACATTCCGCGCGCGTCTGTTGTGGTAGCCGGTTGCCCGTGAATATTAAGAAAATATCTTATTGCAGAATCGATTTTCCGCGGACAACGGGGAATTCAGATCACTAATTCGCCCGTGTGACGTCAAAGTAGGTAGAAAAAAGTGACACGGTCGGTTTTCATACAGATTGAGGTGTTTAAGTTATCAAGTGTATATCTATAGCTAGCTAGTGTGTAGCTGTCATAAATGTCATGGCGCTAGGTGTTCGGTTGGCGCGGTTATGTTGCGTTCGGAAATGTTATTGCGGTATTATTTTTGTTTTATTAATATAAAACAAAAATAATACCGCAATAACATTTCCGAACGCAACATAATTATCGACATAATTATAACGCAACATAACTATTAATATCTCTTTATTTATATTTCATCTTAAGCTAGGTTTTTCCAATAATTATATAAAAAGTAAAATATAAAACTATACATATAAAACATAAAATCATTATAAAAACCTAACCTAGGGTACCGCCGGCAGCGAGGCGGGGCCTAAGCTGCCGGTGGTCAGGGCGACAGAGACAGGAACCTCCTGACTATCCGCGCAGTATCCAGGAGTACCGCCTTCTGTATCTGACCCTTGATCCAGCCATCTAGCGAGAGTCTCTTGAGGTGGTGGTCGAGACTCTTCGCTATTAAACCGTTCGCCGAAACGACTATCGGGACGATGATCGTCGAATCAACATCCCACATGGCGGTTACCTCGTGAGCCAGGTCTAGGTACTTGCTGGCTTTGTCCTTCTCGGCCTTCAAGAGGTTCTCGTTTTTAAATATTGTCGTATTCACTAAAACTCAAGTATTAACTTTGGAATATGGTTTAATCCTTAAACCTTATATATAACCATGTGCCATCTTCGCACTACGCCAAAACCCACAAAAGCGCGCTTAACATAAACTGTCACTTTGACATCACACCTATTCAAGTCCTATGAATACACGTCATTCGTCCCCTTTTTAAAAGGCTTGTGACTATCCTAATAAACATAAAAAAAAAAACTAAATCTAAGAATGTCTAACCTATGGAGATTTATTATAAATCTAATCGTTGAGGAGCTCTCCTGATTCTTGTTGACCGTCTAGGTTCTACTCTCGTCACCGGAGATGTCGGTGTATAATCAGGAATCTCAGGAGCCTCCTCTAATATTGGTGGTGGTCTATCCTCAGTGCCCTCACCGTTCTCTACACTTCCCTCATTAAAGTCTACTTCTATTGGTTGGGGCTGTGTGACAACGACAGGGGCAGGAGGTGTGATCACTTCCGGCGGACCGGGCTTATTTATAGCTGGGATCTGAGATAGATCTATACATGGTCTCAGATCAGAAACATGATAATATTTTTGAATCCCATTAGTCTGAATTAAATATCTAAGTGGACTCAAACATTTTACAACAGTGGCTTTGGACCATCCTTTACCAATTTTTAAATTTTTACACCACACTGGGTCTCTTTCTTTAAAGATCATAATGTTATTTTCTACTCTATTATCTTTTAGTACTTTCTTAGACAAGGCATTGGACGGCTTTAATAGTTCAAAACGAGTTCTCGGTTTGCATTTAAACAGCATTTCATTTGGAGACATGCCAGTAGAGTTTGGACTGTTTCTATATGTAAATAAGAAGTTCTGTAATAAAAGTTCTTTAGAATACTTAGGGTCATGATCAATAAGCAATCTGCTTAGTGCTTGTTTGACAGTCTGTACACTCCTTTCGGCCATTCCGTTTGACTCAGGATGATATGGAGGACTCTTTAAAGGCACACATCCATTCTTTTTTAAAAACTGTATGAAATTTTCAGAGGAAAAAGGTGGTCCATTATCACTCACTAAATATACAGGAATACCAATAACTGCAAATGTTTTACACAATTTTTCTATCACCTGTGAGGCTGAAGTACCACCTTGCATTATGTGTATATCAAGCCACTTGGATGTCGAATCAACTATTAACAAATAAGTCACTGAGTCTTTCATAAAAAAATCTACATGAACTCTCTCAAAAACATTCACACAATGTTTCCAATTTACTGGCTGGCTTGTTTTAGTAAAATTTCTAGATGACTGACATATATCACAACTACTAACTACTCTCTCAATATCTTCATTCATGTTGGGCCACCAGCAATATCCTCGCATTAACATTTTTGATTGTACAATTCCCTGGTGAGACTCATGAAATAAGCTTAACACTTTAACTCGTAACAAGCTAGGGATAATAACCCTGTTACCCCACAATACACATTTTTGCTCAGTACCCAGTTCAGCTCTTATTAAAATATGGTTTTATATTTTCATCATTAATTGAGTTTGGCCAACCTGACAAAACATACTCGTACACTTTACTCAATATTATATCTTTTTGTGTGTATCTAGCCACTTCCTCAAAATCAATGGGCACATCATCTTTAAGATTAAAATAATTTATGCAACCAGCCACCTCCACTTTTTCCGGTAATGGTAATCGTGACAGAGCATCAGCATTTCCCAATAATGTCCCTTTTCTATAAATTATTTTGTATGTGTAACCTGACAGTGTCAAAGCCCATCTCTGTAACCTTGAATTGGCTGTCACTGGAATTTTTTTTAATGGATCCAATATAAACTTTAGGGGCTGATGGTCTGTCACAATAACAAATTTTCTACCATACAAAAATTTATGAAACTTTTGAACAGCGAAAATAATAGCTAGTGCCTCTTTTTCCACTTGAGAATAGTTTTTTTGAGCATCGTTTAAGGTGGCTGATGCAAAACAAATTGGTTCACTATCTATTTGATGGCTCAAAACCGCCCCAAGGCCATAATTGCTTGCATCAGTAGTGACAAATATGTCCTTACTACAATCATAATGTACTAGTAGCCCATATTCAGTAACTAATTTCTTACTTGTAATAAAGGCCTCATTACACTCTTTACTCCAGTCAAAACACACATCTTTTCTTAATAAGTTATGCAGTGGTGCCAATGTCTCTGAAAGCCTAGGTAGAAATTTTCCATAATAATTTAAAAGCCCTAAATATGCCTGTAGCTGTGTGACTGAAGACGGCGCTGGGGCATTTGCTATTGCGTCTACTTTGTCTGGCAGTGGCTTTATTCCTTTTTCGCACACTAAATGCCCTAAAAATTTAATTTCACTGTGAAAAAACTGGCATTTGTCCAAATTAACTTTAACTTTATACTGTGATAGTTTTTCTAATACATTTTCTAAATTTTTATAGCAATCTTCTAAATTGGAGCCTGTTATGATCAAGTCGTCTATGTATGTCTTTACATTATTCACCCCCTGTAATATCCGATCCATAACACTTTGAAACACAGACGGACCTGATGACACACCAAATTGTAAACGAGTTGGTCTAAATAATCCCAAATGAGTATTTATAGTCATGTATTCTTGAGACTTTTCATCTAATAATAGCTGTTGGTATGCACCACTGAGATCTAGAACACAAAATGTTTTAGCCCCAGCCAACTCTGCGAATATATCTTCCGGCAATGGTAAAGGATAATGTTCTGTATCTAACATTTTATTTAATGTAACTTTATAGTCTACGCATAACCTAATTTTTTTATCCTTTTTGTGCACCACAACTATAGGGCTAGCCCAATCACTATGTGTCACTCTTTTAATAATACCGGCCTTCTCTAAGTTTAGTAATTCCTTTTCAACTTCCACCTTTTTTGCATAAGGAATGGAATATGCCTTATGAAAAATAGGTGTTGCTCCATCCTTGAGCTGCAAGGTAGCCTGCATGTTTACAATATGGGAAGACCTATCTTTACAAAACACTTCTTTATAATTATTTTTTACACATTCAATCAACTTACTTTTTTCAAGTGATATCCCTTGCCCTTGCATATAACATACCTTATCATTATCAATCTTAAACTTTTTTTGCCACCTTGGAAATAACAAGTTTAACCAATTTCTACCAATTAAGGGATTAAAATGGTGGTCACTTTCAATAACTATAAGATACAAGTCCTTTTTAATATTCTTTGGCTGTACCTGTATGGCTCCTATCACCGATAACACTTCTCCTGAAACAGATTTTAATTTGACATAGCATTTTCTTAATTCATATTTCGAAAAATAAGTTTCATAGTCTCTTTTGTGAATCACTGACTTACAGGCTCCGGTATCAATCTGCATATGAATTACTCTATTTCCCACAATGGAATTTCCGCATTATCTGATTCTGACACATTCCGAATGCTGCCAAGTAATATGTCCTCTTCCGACAGGTAATTTTTCTCCTCCTGTTGGTGTTTAGCTCCCATCATACTCTGCTCCATATTTTTGATATTTCTAAATCGACATTTGTGTGCCAAATGTCCTTGTTTCTTGCAAATGAAGCAGACACAATCTTACTTGAAACACCTGTCTGTGAGATGCGACCCACCACAGCACCTGCATTCCAATCTTCCTGCATTGTTGTTATATAATCTTCCTGCATTGTTGTTATATCCTTGTTTCATTGTAGCCTGATTTCTATTCTGTCCTCTTCCTTTCTGATTTACCACTTGTATGTTGGTCTCCGGCTCTGGTTGTATATTTTTTGTGTCTTTTGCTGCACTCTCCAAAGATGTGGCTAATCTGATGGCTTTTTTAAACGGTAACTTGTCCTCCGTTAAAAGTCTGCTAATGATACTTTGTTCTTTTAGGCCACACACTAGTTTGTCTCTCAATGCCTGGTTTAGAAATGACTGAAAATCGCACAGAGCAGCTTTTCTTTTGATTTCGACTACGAATTCATTTATCGTTTGGTCAGATTTTTGCTGACATTTGTAGAATTCATATCTCGCCGCAATTATGGATTGTTTTTCTACATAATGATTACTAAGCGTTTTCACGAGCTCCACGTACTTTTTGTCTTTTGGTATTTCTGGAGACAATATATTCTTCAGTACTCCATAGCATTCTGGTCCTATTAGGGTGATAAATAATGCCACTTGTTTGGTATCGTCCTTTATATCGTTAACGATGAAAAATTGTTCCATGCGTTCTATGTACGCCATAAAATCTTGACCCGGACGGTAATTCTCAATCGCCCCAATCATTGTTTATAACTAGTTTGTTTACCTCGTCGCCACTTTTAAATATTGTCGTATTCACTAAAACTCAAGTATTAACTTTGGAATATGGTTTAATCCTTAAACCTTATATATAACCATGTGCCATCTTCGCACTACGCCAAAACCCACAAAAGCGCGCTTAACATAAACTGTCACTTTGACATCACACCTATTCAAGTCCTATGAATACACGTCACTCGTCATGGGGGATGGTGATGTCGACGAGCACTGCCTGGCGTTTCGATCGATCTGTCAGCACGATATCAGGCCTATTGGCAAGAATAGTCCTGTCCGTGATGACAGATCGATCCCAATAGAGCGTGGCACGACCATTTTCGAGAACTGGCGCAGGTGTGTACTTATAGTAAGGCACTTCGGAGACCACAAGACCGTATAGGAGAGCAAGTTGCTGGTGAATAATTCTGGCTACAAGGTTATGTCTGTGCAAGTACTCGCCGTTAGCAAGATGACCACAACCGGAGATAATATGCCTGAGTGACTCCCCGGGACGGCGGCATGCCCGACAAATGTCGACCGTACCGTCCTTCAGGATATACCTCCGGTAATTGTTCGTCATGATAACTTCGTCCGCAATTGCACAGACAAAACCTTCGGTTTCCCCGAAGAGATCCCCGAAACGTAGCCAGTTCACCGACGCGAGCAGATCTACATCGGGCCCTGTGAGGGCCTTGTAGAACCGCCCGTGTAGCTCCTTGCTCCTCCATACCGCCCTGCGGTCCTCGGCGCTCATTACTTTAAGTCTGCGCCAGTTCTCGTTTGCCAAGGAGATTGGGGTGAAGTTTCCGTCTACTGCTACTACGTCGCGATGCATCCCACACTCATTGTTTAGGAAATAATCCCTAAGACTGCACACCTCGCGGTTGTGGAGGTCTTTGGCATTTAAAAAGCCGCGCCCTCCACACTTCCGCAAGATGTACAGTCTCATAACAGATGAGCGTGGGTGTAACATGCGATGCGCAGTAAGCAGTACTCGGACTCTTCGGTCCAGGGCATCCAGCTCAGTCTGCGTCCACCTTAGTACGCCAAAGGAGTAAGTAAGCAAGGGCATCACCCAAGCGTTGAAGGCGCGCACCTTGTTGCCGCCCGACAAAAGACTATTAAGTACTTTGGTCAGGCGACAAAAGAAGCGCTCCTTCACCGCCCGCTTTACGCCCTCACCCTCAATACCCAATGACTGTGACATACCAAGATACTTATAGGTTTCTGCTTCGGAGATAGATTTGAGGGACATTGTCTCTGAAAGTTGCAAGTTTGTTGAATTTACAACTTTCCCTCGCTGTACATGCATGACCGCACACTTATCGACACCAAATTCCATTTTGATGGCGCTACTGAAGACTTCTGTTGTTTTCAGTAGTTCCAACAGGTCATGTCCATTCGGTGCAAATAGCTTAAGGTCATCCATATAGAGCAAATGAGAAATGACCTCACCCTCTCTCCGAAGCCGGCAACCTAGTCCTGAATCCTTCAGCAGGGTGCTAAGCGGATTCAGCGCTAGGCAGAACCACAAAGGACTCAGACTGTCGCCCTGGAAGATCCCACGTTCAATCCTTATAGAGTCCTGCGGACCAGAAGGGCAATCTCCTCCCCCCGGTTGACGAAGGACTGTGGTCCACTGCCCCATGCAAGCGCCTAAGAAGGATCTTAGAACTGCATCAATTTTATACAACTCTAAGATCCTCATCAGCCATGAATAAGACACCGAATCATAGGCCTTCTTGTAGTCAATCCAGGCGGCCGAGAAGGCCCCTTTATTCCGCCGGACTCGTTGGCAAATGGTCATGTCTATGAGGAGGAGCTCTTTAGTACCACGAGACCCAACCCTACATCCATTTTGAGCAGGGGCCAAAACGTTGTTTGCAACGATGTGTGCATTAATTTTTGCTCTCAAAATGGATGTAAGGAGCTTGTACAGCGTAGGCAAGCACGTGATGGGTCTGTAGTTTTTCGCTTCCGCGGTACTACCGGACTTATAGAGCAGGGAGGTGATACCAGTTGTCAAGAAAGATGGCAGGGAACCGAGCTCAAGGGCTTGCTGGAACTGTGTTGCCAAACGCAGGTGTGAGCATCGAAACCATTTCAACCAGAAGTTGTGTAATCCATCCGGTCCAGGACTTTTCCAGTTCGGGGCCAAACGGATGGCACAACTAACGTCCTCGGGGCTGATGGTAACAGCCCCCATGGGTTCAATGAACTCACACTCACGTTCGACAACACTCATCCACTCGCCTTCGGTGTGTTCGACTGGCACTGACCAGATACTACGCCAAAAGTCAACCATGGCAGTAGCATCTGGCTGCTGCCCGTCGGACACACGAAGGTCGGTTCCCTCCCATTTTCGGTATACCTTCCTTTGATCGCTCTGGAAAAGGCAATTCTGCTGGTATCGATCCACTCGCTCTCTATAGCGGCGAATACGGCCTGCCCATGCATAGACTTTCTGCTTCAGAAAGTCAATGCGCTCCGTGACACAGGCCATGTAGTCGCGGGGCCTGATACCAGTTCCCGCGAAGGCCTGGTTCACAAAGCGCATGACTCGGGGGCGGCTGTTGCCCCCCCTGAAGCAGATCAGCTTGGCAATGAGAGTCCTAAACGTATCGATACGACGCTCAATCCGTACTTGCCATGCATGGACACCCCCGGCGGTCCTAGGTGCACGGTCAGCATCCGGAAACTTGACACGAGCAACACGGCACGCCGCGATGGCCCCGCAGTACATGATTGAGTGTGTATCAAGTAAGTCTTCACTAGCCTGTATATACGGGTCTAGCAGACCGTTTAGAGCTCCCATTAACGCTATATTGCGTCTATTTACGGGCAGGCGTGGTAGTCGTGGCCTAGAGTTGTTTGTAGAACGATACCCCGTAATCGCATCTTCCAAAGCCCTCCTCAGTTGCTCATTGGCCTGGGTACTCACGCTCTGATTCGCACAGTCCTCCACGTCGGCACTGGGATCAACCCGCGGTGCCCCCGGTGCCAGGTCGGGAGCAGGCATCGGAGCCGGCAACAAGGCGGGCGGATCCCTCGCCGAGGTAGAGGCTGCACGAGTAGAGAGTGCTTCCAGGCGTAGCCGATCAAGCGTAGCGTCATCCAACCGCTTGTGCCGCTGGATGACGCGCACCTGATCCGATAGACGCTGCGCAGACACGGTGATGGCCGGTTCAAGCGCCTGGAACAGAGGCAGCATCCGGACACGGTACGCGGACAGATTAGTTCCTCCCTCTGTCGCCCCATAGTAGGCGCGCATGCAGTTTTCGTTAATGGATTGCGTCCACTGCATGCGGCGCACTATACCACCGGCAGCGGGAGCCGTGGGCGGAGCAGGATGCCCCGCAGGCCCCAAGCGTGCCGGCAGCGGTGGTCGTCCTCGTCGCGCAGGTGGTCGCGGCGGCGGGGACGGCGGCCCGCGCTCGTCGCTCGACTCGCTGGTGTCGGGCGCTGTGGCGAATTCATCGCCCGACGATGATAGCGAGGAGCTGGACGGCGCGGGCGAAGGTGGTGGGCGTGCGCGTTGTGTCTCCGCTCGAAGACGTGATCTCGTGATCATCTAAATTTGATATTTTTGACAGCTGGTTGTCATTCCAGTATACAATTTTTGCTGCGTTGCAAATTCATCGCCGTTGGTGTTTTATAAACATTGCATTTGGTGTTCTGCATAATTATGTACACGAAAATAAATCTAAAAAGGCAATGTAGGCGTAAAGACTATAAAAAGCTAATTTTCAAATTAGAGATAGCGATTGACACGTCCGTCATTGTCAGCGGTTTTTTTATTAATATTATTATTATTATTTTGTGCGAGTGTAAGATGTGTGTTACGCCGTGGAATCACCGGATGGTTCCATCGGAAGACCAGCGCTGGCCAGCAGGCCAGCACAACGCTGAGATGGAACCGTTTCGTGGCAATGTTGTTTTCTATTTTGTATTTTGTGCATGTATGTGTCGCTGTCATGAATAAATGTTATTCTATTCTATATCTGTGTGGGAATAATTCCTATCAAGCTGGTCTTATTAGACATACATTCATATGGACTCCATGTGTAATAATTCCAAGGTTAAGGCCTCTCACAGACCGTAGCGGCCTGCGGTGGCCGTGAACTTGTCATCTACCATCACTATTGACCGCCACCGCAAACCGCGCCAGTGTGTTTCAGGCTTAATACATACAGGCGTATTGTTCACAACACGAACGCGTGAGCTGTCGGGCGACTATAGCGTTTCCCGACTCCACCTCCGCCGACCAACCGGCGGTTGGCAACCGCCGACCATAATTGCTGACAGCTCACGCGTCAATTTTACCTGTGGTGCACGAAAATCGAAATGTGCGATATCGAGTAGTGTAATTGCGCAACTTTTTGAACGAGCGTTAGAGCGCATATCAGCTGTCCTTTTCGTCTTCAAGAACACACGCGCGGGTGCCGATCATGTAATTTAAAAAAAGGTAGATAAGTTGTCTATACGAAATACCGTGTTTAAAAATGGCTACCAAATATGACAGAAAGTTGGTGCAATTGAGTCAGTTTTAGTGTCCACTTTTGGAGCGCTTGTAACCTATCTACCTCTTTTTTATATTAAATCATTATGGGTTGCAATAAATATGCGACAAAGATCATGTCAAACCTCCATGTAGTACCAACTCCCATTTCAATCGGACACTTTACGCTTAAAGTTGTGGATTTCTCTGCGTGATCGCATCAGAAATGAGCCTATCCGCAGCAGAACCAAGGTTACCGATATAGCCCACCGAATCGTTAAACTTAAGTGGCAGTGGGCGGGACATATTTCACGAAGAACCGATGGCCGTTGGGGCGGAAAGGTTCTCGAGTGGCGACCACGTACCGGAAGGCGCAGCGTGGGTAGGCCCCCCACAAGGTGGACTGATGACCTGGTAAAGGTCGCGGGGGTCCGCTGGATGCGGGTGGCGCGGGACCGGTCATTGTGGCACTCTTGGAGGAGGCCTATGTCCAGCAGTGGACGGCTTTCGGCTGATAGGCTGATGATGATGATGATGATGGGTTGCAATATATTTGTTAAAGACCTCTGTCGTATAGTGCGAGGCAGATAGAGAATATAGACATTGCTTACGAAGTTCTATGCTTCACCTTGGGCCGAAAATCGTTTGTCTGTCGGCGTCCGCAGTGTCCGGCGTCCAGTGTCTGGCGTCCAGTGTCTGGCGTCCAGTGTCCGGCGTCCAGTGTCCGGCGTCCAGTGTCCGGCGTCCAGTGTCGCCGTCCAGTGTCCGGCGTCCAGTGTCCGGTGTCTGGTGTCTGTCCCGCTGATCTCCTCTACAGGTCGAATTTCTCCACCGATTCTCTTGAAATATTGTAAACAGGTTTTTTAATTATATAGTTTTCTTTTTTCGAGTCACTTTTACGAAAATAATAATAGTAAAAAAAGCGGCCAAGAGCGTGTCGGGCCACGCTCAGTGTAGGGTTCCGTAGTTTTTCGTCCAGAAATTATTTTGTATTTTTTTTCAAAAACTATTCAATCTATCAAGTTCATAATAATTTTCCTAGAAAGTTTTTATAAAGTTCTACTTTTGAGATTTTTTTCATATCCAACAATATATCACACATTAGGGTTGAAATGAAAAAAAAATACACTTCCTACGTTACGTATAGGGGAGGTATTATTTTATTTATTTTATTTTTTATTTATTGACAAATACATTTACATGACATTTCAGTAAAAACCAATGCGTCACGAAACTAAAAACAACAAATAATACTATTTAGGCGACGAAACGGCGTGGCCCCGTTGCATCGTCATCTCCGGTGTAGGATTCGGCAGGTTGCCCCGGAACCGTCGAAACACGACACCCTTCGGCCAGAAGTCGGCTCAGCACATGCGATGGTCTCCTGCAGCGGCCGCGGCACGCGGTAATCTTCTTCTATTTTGCATTCTACGACAAAAAATATATTGAACTGCGAATAATTGTCATACGTTTGGATATATGTGTGTAAGGTAAACGTCCGAGTGCTCGACGCTGTACTAGTACGAGTATATGGCATGTGCACTCTATGTCAAAGTGACATGGCTTAAATTCGAATGAAGAAAAATCCTCTTAGTTCGAATTTAACCCATATTGCTTTGATATAGAGTGACCATGCCATATACTAGTACGGCTCCGAGCACTCGGACGGTTACCTTATTAGAATTGATAACAAAACGAACTCTTAAATTTCAGGATCACTGAGATGTTTACTTTTGGAATCTCTGGCGTTAATGTTCTGTGCTTGCTAAATAGGCTGTGACTCAAGCACTGGGGCGAGAGAGATTCGTACAAACAAATAGTTCGTGTAGTCACATTAACGACTACGGAGCTGATAACGCCACGCAACTAGGGAAGTAGGGATGGCAGTTGACGACAGTATACTTAAATTATTGTTTCATTACTAAAAATGCTAGTATTTATTTTTACTTCAAAAGAAAGAAGGAAAAAAAATATGCCTAATGACGAATATCCCATTCACACAAATTACAAAGATTTTAATATTGCTTGTCAGGGAGAGACATCGATCAGGGTTCCTGACTTCACGATCCTCGAGCGTCATAGTAAATGACAAACGTTTCATATGAAGGTGCGTTTTGCGGGAAAGAGACAGAACATAACCTCTTAACACTTTGGACAATTATAACTTTGTGGTTATTTAATGCTTGCGTTGTTTTTTTCTCCATTTGACTGCATTTTTAATCCTTTTTCGAGAAAATACAACCTTTTCGATTATTTAATTTAGTGTCTACACCCTTATTAATAAAACTCATGAAAATACTCAGAACAGCTGTCTTTAACTTATATTATCGAATCTCCGGTATCTTTCGAGAGAATAGTAAGTTATCACGCGCTAATTTGCAATGCAAGTGAAATAGTTTACTACAGTCGATACGGTATTTCTCGATATCGTCTGTCTAATTTGTGACGCATGGTACCGATGCCGTAGTACGAGACCAACGTTAAATTACGCACCGAAAACTAAACGCTAGTACTAACGTTTTGTAGTTGTTGCCGGAGAACATCGGTACCATGAGATAAAGACGGCTCGAATTTATGACAATCGAAATCTATTCGAACCGCGTTTATTCGCTGTCGAGAATAGTATCGTAATGGGTGTTTTTGATAGCCACTCGTGTTCAAAATAGGAATGTCCTTATAAACTTCATGCTAACCGACAGTTTTAACGCTTTTTCCAAAACAAACATTGTTAAGAACTTTCATTGGTGTAATTTAATTCATACTAGCACGTCGCGAACATTCCTTAGAACGTTATTAATCTCATTTTTTTTGGAAAACGCTCTTTTGATGTTTCTATAAAAGTTGTTGTTTTGACCATAATTCAACTTATTTAGCAATTAAAAACAACACTCTGATGAGGGTTTTCTAGAATGGTTTTTCACCAGTTGGAAGTACAGTGGCCACCATCCACAAATCACGATTAATGTGAGAGAGGTAGGGCTAGGGCACAGCCAAATGTCATCTCGCTCTGATAATTAGCAGCGTGACTGGGAAGGTGCAGAAGACCGCAGCAATAGCAAAACAATTAAGGTACATACATATGCTGTTTAGTAGCATGCTTGTTTGATCATGCTTAATTATTAAATATGCAAATAGCATGCTACTTAATCGATATGATACAGAGAAAGAATATAATGGAAAAATAAACCATCTTCGTCTGTAGCCCCCGACAGGATTCGAACCTGCGACCTTTCTATTAACGCTAGACTGCTCTACCAACTGAGCTACGAGGACAGTGACTCACGCTGTGTATTCTTGCATTACATTCCCGCTAAGACTAGCGCGCCCTCTGTATCGTGTTATAGACTTGTTTCACAGCCTTGGCACACCTCTAATGGGCGAGCTATACGCTCACTCCATTCTCATCGAACCACATCAGGTAGTTTCGAGATGGCGCTGGTGTACATTTAAATACCCTTATCACGAAACAAATTATTTTTAATTGAATATTTTGTTTTCGTGTTATTTTTAACGAGGAAGTTACCCCGATCTTACTTCCTCGTTAAAAATAACACGAAAACAAAATATTTAATTAAAAATAATTTGTTTCGTGATAAGGGTATTTAGCATGCTACTTACTAGCAACTTTTCATTTACACATGGTATTTGCTTGAAACTAGCATGCTTTCGTGCTACTAAAGAGCATGTGTAACAGTACCTTTACATGGTAGGCGGCGTGTAGTATTGTGGTCCTGAGGGGTGATCACGAAATCGAACGCCCGTTAGGCCAACTCAAGTGTTATTTATTCAAAAAGTGAAATTCAGATTTACCTGACGCCCTTACAATGCGTAGAGTATAGTTGTATAATAGTATAATTTGTTTTAGTTAAAATGACGACAATGCTCTTAACGCGGGATTTTACAACGATGACAAAGTGACGACATAAAACTGCTCCCCCTAACTACTTACTTGTTTAAAGCTCATCCTCAAATATATCTTGAAGCCGCGATTCAGCAACTAACCGTAAAGTGGCCGTCAATGGACTTTGCTAAGCTTTGCTTGCTTTGCTTTGAAAGAATTTCAATATGGCGGTTTGTTTACATAGTTAGCAAAGTTCATTGACGGCCACTTTAGGTAGATGTCTAGTTTCGTAAAGCGTGACGGGTGGGGTAAGGCGCATGAATGCGTAAAGGATAACAGCGTAGATCGAAGTTTGGCACGTGTACTGGAGTAGCTACTGTTTGATAGGGGGATCGACATAGCGAATGTGTATAATATTATGATTGAGAAGCTTCTGCCCGGAGTCGCGGAGTCCGCGTGGAACTCGTTTATATCGTAGCTCCATACAAACTTTCACCACCCACTTCATCCCCTCAGGGGATGATTTCCGGGATAAAAATCCTCAGGCAGGACTCAAACTGTCTCTATACCAAATTTCATCCAAATCGGTTCAGCGGTTTAAGCGTGAAGAGGTAACAGACAAACAGACAGGCAGACAGACAGACAGACACACTTTCGCATTTACTATATTAGTATAGATATTATTATGGAAGTATGGATTAAATAGTTACCCAGCGACAGAATCCGACAAAATTTCAGACATCAAAAAAATGATAAATTAACTAGCTTCTGAAAAGTCAGAAAAAATATTAATAAATCGATGGCAAAAAGCGAGAACGTAGTAACCGCCAAAATGCAAACTTTACAACAGAGCCAAAAAACTTTTCGATTTCGAGAAAAAAAATTATAACTCTTTCATTTATGAACGAAAATGCTTGATATTTGGATCTAATTCATAACTTATGGTTTTTTTTCAACTGGCATATTTAATATTTAACAAAAAAGACTGGTTTACGACTTAGTGGCGGTTACGACAATTGAACTCTTTTTTTCGTTACGCGAAAACGCTGTAAACGCCAGAAGTAAATGTACTAAAATGGTGAAACGAGTATTATTTCCATAAAGCATAAATGCTGTAACCAGATGCATATTTATTTTAAGATTCAATAATTTTGACGTAAATGTCATTACGTTCTTTATAGGACTAACTGAAATGTGGTAAGTGTCCACCGGCAAAAAGAAACTGTGAAAATAAAACGACTTAAGTATCAATCAACTTTTATCAACATACTTTTTTAAAATGTTTCCAAATTTTAAATGCAGGTTTCTTACAAATTAAAAGCTCAGAAGCAACAATTACCGTCTTAACATATCAAATACTATCTAGTCTCAATTTCTCTGTATAAAAACATTACGAAAGTTACTTAAAACCTCCGTTGCTTATAACATTTCAAAAGGCTAATAAAATCTCTCATATTATAAAATCACAACCTTGTACTTATCGTGCTAAAAACAAACAAATATTCTTAGGGTTAATCAGACTATAATATTGTTATCCGCTAAAACTAAATATTATAGGTAATGAGGTTTAATATTCCCGTGAAAACTTTAAAACTTTACCACTTTTTTACTTTTAACATTTTATCTTCAGTTTTGGCATTAAATTGTCTTTTAAGTAACTTTTATCGATATAAAACTCACTACCTATTAAACCCACTAACTATAAAAGATGTTTTGAATGTAAGTATTACTTATTATATAAGTTTTCAACATAATTCTTAAACAATTGTTTGAACACAACTATCACTTCAATTATAAAAATGTTTCTTTGAACTAATCTCACTGAACCATTAATATTTAACTTAAATAACTAGACGTTATATTACTATGGTACCCGTACAAATTAAAATTGTTATTTCACGGACACACAAGAGTACACAGACTACGCACACCGACTCGCTCCGGCGATCGCCGATAGACTAAATAACAGGTCGTATTCACGAGCCACATCTCCGCGAGCGCACATTTTTATTGCTGTATCTTCAAGCACTACCCACTTCACGTTGTGTTTCAAATGTCGTTACTGTAGCTTGCTGTTAATTCATTTTCGAATGAAATGTAGTAAGCGTCAATCATAGATAATTTATTTTAGGATAATTGCAGTAAGCTTGGTTCGTATTTTTTCACTACATGCATAAATGCTGTAACCGCCACGGAACAAAATTTCGGCAACGCTGTAACCGGCACACCCTTTGATTTATGAAAAAACAAAATTAGCGTAAATGTACTCGTTTAGAAAATTGCTACTATTTGGGTGTTTACAGCAATTAGATGTGGGCATCGTCAAAAAAATACATTCGTTTTGCAACGTAGTCCAGTTTTTTCTAAGCGTCGTAGAGCCATGGGACCCAGACCAGTCGACGCAGAAAAATTCGCTGATTCCGAATATGCAAAAAAAACTTTTTTGACCAAGTGGCGGTTACTACGTTCTCGCTTTTTGCCATCGAAATGTTTTTGTGTTTATTTTGGTTCATGTCCATTTGCTCTATAATATTTAAGATAAATCATACAAAATACAATGCATGCTTCATTTAAATCTAACTACATAAATACTTCCGGGTGGAAAGTTTGTCGGATTCTTGAATAAAGCATCCTAGATAATATTTTAAAATGAAATAAACACAAAAAACGCTATTATAAATTTGTTTTTCAAAACCGTATTTTTCCTGGAGTACAACCTAATGAAATGAAATTGCATACCAAACCAAATAGATTGACATCCAGTTCAGAGGCGTGATTCTAACCTAACCTAACTTTTAATTTTGACTGATTAAAAAATAATAAGGTGGCGTGGGGTAAATAAGGGCCAGCGTTATACAAATCTGAAGATTTAATTCATAAATGCGACCAGTGTCATGGGCACCTTTGCACCTGGAGTGACGCGGGGCGGGTTATGTAACTATTTGACTTTTTTGGTAGGTTATGGTATTGTTGAATTCTTCTGGTTATGGTGTTTTTACTTATATTGAGTTACAGTAACAAATAAAAAATAATTGAAAACTTATAAAGTGTATTTTATATAATAACTCCTTAAGTTAAGACCGATATAACTCGCTATATAAAACAGCAACTGGTCCTATAAAAGCGGCCCATTAATGATTATACGATCAGTCAATCTCCACTAAAAGTGCTTAATTAAATAAAGTTAGGGCACAGGGACAAAAACGCGCGTCGACGGCGTGCTTAAAAAGCCGATCTGCACAGGCCCATCCTCTGTAATTCTACAATTTCGTACCAAAATGGTCCTTTAGTGCACATCTCGATAAAAACGGTCCTCCGAGCCGGATTTCAGTTCCAATGCTCCTTAAATCGCGCGCAAAGCTTCATAGACCTATTTATCAGATAAGAGCCCCACACATAGCTCACCAAACGCCGTTTTGCGTGAACATTCTCGAAAACGGGACGTTAAACAAAGAATAAAGTCCCATTTACACTGAGACGCGTTTATAACTCCGCAACGGTATATAACCTTGTTTTCGTCATGTTTATCGGAAAGTGAACGAAATAAATCCCCTTTTATTTTTTCGTTTAACAGTAGTTCGCAAGTGGCGAGGCTGAAATAGTAATAATTGATGCTGAAACCTTTGTTTTTCGCATTTGTTTTTCCCTCTTTTGTTTTTGGTACAATACAATAGCGACTGGCAGAGCTGTGATCAAACATTGAATGTCCGCGGGCGGTGACTGCTTTATTGCGAGAATATAGATCGTTTAATTTAAACGGTTTCAAATAGTCATTGTATCTATATAACACAGCTATTTCTCCAATCAAAGGTTGTTGAGTGGCGACCACGTAACGTAAGGCGCGGCGTCTGTAGGTCCCCCACTAGGTGGACTGATGACCTGGTAAAGGTCGCGGGAGTCATTCAGCGGACGGGTGGCGCAGGACCGGTCACTATGGCAGTCTTTGGGGAGGCCTATGTCCAGCAGTGGACTTCTTGCTGCTGATTTGATGATGATGATGATTTCACTAATTTGACTTTAGTCTGACAATGACAATTTACCGTACATTGCTGGGTCTTAAAGTTATAATCACTGGTATCGTACTAGTTGGTATAATATAGGGTCTAAGATGCAGAATGTAACAGAGAAGAATCATGCGGGCCATCGGAACGGGGAGGCTATGCTGCTAAATTGAGAAGTCATTTAAAAATGACTGATGGCTGACATAAACAACCTACTTAAGGTAATTGTTTATTAGCCCCACAAGCCATATAAAATCGTGTGCGACACACAAAAAAAGTCTTAGTCAATTATTGAAATCTGTATACGGGTAGTGGCATTATCGTTACTAATAATTACTGTGATGAGTCTGGCAATATTTTATTTCCTAATTTGTCGGTGCAGAGGCGGTACGATACGAGTAATTTGTCTGCTGTACAGTACTGACTCACGCCTACTGAATGGCGCGGAATGCACGGATGCGAGACCATTCGAATGCAGTACTGACAGCGTACCGCCCCGCTTCTCCAGATTAGGTATTATTATTATTGCGAAAATGTAATACTAACAGCATACCAACAAATGAGGAAATCTGTGCGATATGAGTAAGGAGACATGAAAGTACAAAATACCGCATATCGATCCCACCTCGTTTACGGCCCGGCCCGGTCACGACATCGAGTGGCAGCGGAAGCGGTTATTCTAATTCAATGCGTGTGTTCCCAACTAACCACAGTGCGTTGCGCGTCTCGACCCCGCAATGAATAGATAAAACGCTTGCCGCGTCGCATTTCGCGTAATGTCGTGGCTAAATATAAGCATAAAAAGTTTACAACGCTGTATCCCCACTACAAAATCTAACTGAAAAATAAGTATTTATCATACAAAACTTAACCTGTAATTAAAATTAAATTATTTAAAGGTCGTGAGAGTCCGCTGGATGCGGGTGGCGCAGGACCGGTCACTTTGGCACTCTTTGGGGGAGGCCTATGTCCAGCAGTGGACGTCTGTCGGCTGATATTATGATGATGATGAATTATTATTTTCCAAATACAAGTAACATGATGAATTCTAAATAAACTACAACTGTATGAAGTTTCATAACTTATTCATCGGTTCAGACCCCGTATCATGGTCGGCCTTATCACGCGATAAGTGATAAGATAGCAGCGTCGTCTCGTTCTATCGAACGGTGTCAGCCAGTGACGGACGCTCTATCCTGTCACTTATCGTGTGATAAGACCGACCATGATACGGGGTCAGTATCTTAAACGCTAAGGTGGACATAGGCTGCTAAAATCACATCCCTTCCTTCCTTTGCCCTTTATAGTCGGGCAAAAAGGTACACCGCTCCATGTCTCAACTTGAGCAGTGTCAGCAATAGGTTTCATTTTCGTAATAACTTTTTAGTGTCCAGCCAGTACGCTTTACCTACTGGCACCCTATAATGGATCACTGTTTGCAATCAGTGCTGCCCTTCGCTTGGTTACTTTTTGTTATTAGGTTAAAACCTTAGGTGACAAGTGATGTCGTTTGGGATGTTTATAGGCGGTATTAGTGCTCGTAAAATGAATTGATGTGAAGTATAGATTGATGGATATTAATAAATATGTTATGGTCACTAAGAGTGATTCAGTAATTTGTGCTCAGAAACCACGGTATTTTTTCCATACAAATGTTCTCGATGGTTTCCTTCGCGGTTTTTGACCCTAGGTTAAGGTTTTTTGAATTAATATCAATATTTTATTATTTTTATTTATTCGGGTCGCTTCAAAAAATGCCCTAAACGGCCTATTTTAAAAGGCCGCAAAAACAGGCCTATTATACAAATCCTCGTGTAGTCACGCCCCTGAGTCATGATCCTGCGGCTTATTATTAAAATACTAATTGCTTATCGAAATTCGGTTTTAATGGGCATGTCAGTATTTTTTGGGGCACAGTCAGTTTTTTTTTGGTAAGCGGCTTTTTCCCATATTTAATTACTTCTGCTTTAAATACGAACATCGCTGCTTTGTTGTCAATTGTTGAGTCACATTTTAAAACTATTGAACATATTCATAATCATAATTTTCAGCCCGTAATCGCCGACTGCTAAGCATAGGCCTCTCTTAGAATACGCGACCCGTCTTTATCCTAAGCTAATCTTTTCTGACCCGCGATCTTCCTAATATCATCCACACTCCACCCATGGAGCTGGTGGACGGCCGACGCTCCTTTTACCTAGAAGCTAGAAGTGGCCACCAATCTGACACCTTTTGTGTCCTACCATCATTCTGCCTGTCTACTTAAAATAACACAACACATGTCTACAAATAAGCTAAATAAGAAAATGTTTGCATAGGTCACCACTTTGCTTATTGTACAGAAAAGTATATTTTCAACGGTCATACATACTTGCAAAGCTATATATTAAATTCTCATACAATGTACACCTCATATTCCGAGTAGAACGTCATAAACGGATCATATTCAGATATAAATTTGACGGCAAATCAGGTTTACTGTATTTGATACGGGAAATGAAGTTACGTTTTACGTTTCGGATTTTACTGGGAGTTTGTGGAAATGTTTTGAAAGGGATTGACGCGGAGTTATAATATTAGCTATCCTACTTTTATTAAATATACATTGTTAAAAACATCCAATGCCATTGACGCGGAGTGATGTAAATTCTTATAAACAATTTAGGAATAAACACATTCATACATACGGTTATTCACGCCTTCACTCCCAAAAGGGGTAGGCAGAGCACATGCAACTTATAATCCAGTAACACTTTTAGGATAAGTGTGGGTATAAAAGATCGACAAAATATGATATCGCGGTGATAGGTTGCTAGCCCATTGCCCATAACACACTTCAACCCTGCTCCCTAAGTTGAATTCTACGACACCCACAGGAGCAAGCGGGTGGTGAAATTCTAACCCCACGAGTATTTAGGAATAAACTCAAAGAGAATAAATTCATTTACTCGTTAAATATGTCAGAAGTTACAGACCCCGTTATCTTGTCGCACTTGACATTGCTTTTCCGTAGAGCGTGTATGTTTTTTATCGTCCGTCTCGTATAATGCAACAATGCGATTGAATTTTCTCCTTTTAAATCTTTGATCAATCTCAATGAAAACTTCTTGATTAAAATAAGTAGATAACCTCATTGGTCCTATGTGAAGCGATAACCTTACTCAGATAAATGATTTACCTATTTGCAAGTGCATGTCACTTTGACAGCCGCAATCCCTTGCAGTTCTTTGTAAAAGTGTTTGGTTAATATTGACGTGGAGTTTATTTAATTGCTAAGTACATATGTATTACTATGTCACAATGGAAAGTTTAAAAACAAATTGCATTCACGATTTTGATTGTTTGACTAACGTTGAAAACGAATTGTTTTGTACATAGTGCAATTTACGAATAGTTCCAAAAAGAGGCTCCATACAAAAACATCTAGATTAAAAAGAACATAACAATTTAGTAGGCGAAAAAGCAAACCAAGTATAGTTTAATAATTATGGTTGTGACAAAATGTATGATTTCCTCCAATATAAGGGACAGGTGCTAAATTGAATGCGAAATGCAAAGTATGTAAGATTGACCTTGTGTGAGCTTGTGAATATACACGGGTCGAAATCAATACTGCTCATTAGATTTCGCTGACGCGACCTAGATGGACCCTCCCTATCGTTCGTAAATGAGGAAATATGAGGAAGATTTGAATGGAGCTGATTATGAAAACGTTCGCTATAATATTATCGAAGGATTTTATCCCTATCACGTAATATAATACAAAGAGGTAAAAATTGTGAGTTTGCTTTGTAAGGGTGTAGCTTAGATATTTTCTATGTAGAGGCAGGGGCGGTTCACTCTGTGATTTCGTCGCGCCGCTACAAGTTCATCGGCCCGCCGTCTTTAGACGGTCTATCATTGTTTGATGCGCGCTGCTATGGAGTCATTGTCAATAAATGAAGAGCCATAATTGCTTTAAATTGCATAGAGAATTACTCGCACAGAATAAGTTGAAGTATCTACTAGCCACGCCACGCGTATAATTTAATAGATCGAGATGGCGGCAAAGCAACCCTGGCTCTAAGGCTCCCCGCTTCCGACAGAGCGCGTTGCATGCGATAGAAAGAGATGGCTACATTTAGGCACGTTAGGCGTACATAAACAGGGAATTTGTTAACAGAGAACCTTCTGTACGTAGTAGCCTTATTCAATTAAAATTTATTTACAAGTTTAGTTTATTAAATGGATCTTCAGCACCTGAGCTATTTTAGTTATAAAAATTGGACACGCCTTAAAACGAAAGAAGCTCAGTCCTAGAACAGAACCCGGATACTGCAGGTCGATCACGTAACGTCACTTTTTGAATGGGAAAATGACAGTTGACTTGTCGTAACGTACGTTTGAAAAGTTACGTGATCATCCCTCTGTTCTAAGAGCTCTGGTCTGTCATGGTTGGTACGCTGGTTTGAAATTGGGTGGTTCAATCTATACCATTCTCGGCACGTTAACAATCAAACTAAGATTTTCAATAACGTGCGTTTGCAAATGAGACTTCTTGTCTGAAGCATAGTTCTCATTAAGAATAATTAACTCTAATAAATAATAATTCTGATGTGATGGTATCCAATTAATCGTTACGTGCTATATGTAACTCATATTTAAAGGTGGAAATATATCGAAATATACCTCAAGTCTTTCGCAACCCGTAATATGGAATGTATTAAATAATATTTTTCTTAAAATGTTTGCTGAAATACTTGGAATAAACCCCGCTCGTGTCATGTAAAGTCGAACTAAGCAAACAGGATGATCCTGCTTATATCTTCGTGCATTGATTTAGGTTGTATTTGCGGACTGCGGGACAACTGGCACGTACCACAATTTCGAATGGGACCGACCTTTCTTTGGATGCATACTTATATACAGAACATCTTTAGGACGTGATGTAAATTTAAACCGCTTGTTCTTGCCAGTTTTTGTGCCATACAAGGCTTGAATGTGTTGAATACCTACTAATACTCAATTAAAGTAAAAAAACTGCAAAATAGACGAGTCGATGTTCACGCGGGTTCTTACTTACATCAAAGATTTTCGATCGCCATCCAACGTGATAACACGGCAAGTGTAATTGGACACCTTTGCACCGGATACAATACGCGGAGGCTTCGACTAGGCTTAAGCTATATTAATAAACTGTCTTTATTATTCGATTTAGACTCTTTTCAGTGTATTAATTTTATCTAGCGCTGCCTCCTTGATCTACTTATGGAGTATAAGTAGATAAAGGAGGCGGGAACAACAAATTAAGGAAAAGTCCTTGATTTGTTTCATGTTATAGATTGGGTATATAATCTCGAAACAGTTTTGGCGAAATATGGAGAAATCATTTTTTAATGCTACACGGAAGAAAAAAACACGAATGAAGAAGTGCTGAGAAAAGGAAACTTAATAATAATATAAAGTAAGGGAGGGAAAATTATCGGTCACCTCGTATGACATGACGCTTGAAAGAGAGGAATGAAGACTGGGAACATGAGAAAGGAATAGGCAGCGGACAAGAATTAGAACTAACACCTCAAGATAAAATGAATAAGGTTGAAGAAATCCACATGAATAAAAATAGTCGAACCGATGTACTCGATTGATGATGATGCTAAAGGTAAAATTATAGGATAGTTTAAGTAGCTACTGTAAGAGTTATATAATATTACCACAGAGGCCGGGAAGGTAGCGAGGTCGGTTAGTTATGCGGCTGGCAACCACTTTTCACGCCGAGGTATGTACAGTGCTTTTCTCAAACATGCAATCAAATAAATCAAAAAAAACTCCAAGAAATCAAACTTTAATTGTCATGGCTGAACGCCGTGATCCTGTGCCACAAATTGTGGAAGGGAAATTAAAAAAGACCATCTTGCAGAAATGCCATTACGGGTCTCGGATATAAAAACCTAAAAAGGGAGCAATAAAAAACCAAGGAAAGGAAAACCACCGTACAAATAATTTAATTTTCAGTCGTTCACTGAAAACAACAATACAGAGTGAGAGCACTTGGTTTGAACTTTTGTTTGACTCTAAATTTCAAAGACCTTTCTTGGAAAATTGAAACGATTGAAGTGAATGGTGGAACGCAACTGGGTAGACAAGATATATTCGGGGCCAGTCTGCACGATGTGGCGTGAAATACGAATAATATTAATATTATTGGCTCTGTGAGCTGTAAACGACGCGTCTTTTTCGAATTCTGATTAGGCAAAAGAAAACCTTATAATTGACGAACTTTCTCACAAAAATTCACGAGAATCGGTTGAAATGCGATCTGTAGACGAGAACAGCGGGACAGCTGGACATCCGGACATTCGAAATAATTTTGGCCCAAGGTAAACCGGAGAACTTTGTTCGCTTCGCCCCCTCGTTCAATTAAGTGTGTGTGAGTGTGCGTGACTCAAAAAAAAAACACCATTTATGCACTTTGCAAACAAAACCTTCAGGTGACAACGCTGTGTTACCGTGTGATGTCAATCTGAAACGAACATTCACTATTCTAATTTGATTTCAATGCTTCGTCAAAACAAGCGCGCAAAGCACATTGAAATCAATTGATATTATTCAGAAGCTGTCATTAGAATAAAATCGAATGACGCTCGCTCCTGATCGTTTATTACAACATTTCGATCATAATATTGATTCAATGACGATGAACGCGGTTGGGGAACAATTATGCCACTTCGTCAGCATGAACGGGTCTTTAGAAATCAATATGAACTCATCTCCGCGACCTAGTTCTTGTGCAGACGTCTTTAGCAGGCCGATTAAACTGTCCTAGGATTAAATACTGCGCTTAGAGTAAAATACGCTATTCATTCATCCGGATTTTATGTCCAAGAACATCGGTGATAGTATGGAATGGGTTAAAAATAAAAGGAAATGACCAATAAGATACAAATTTTGAGATTTTGAGAAATGACAAATTATAACTCCGTTGCAACAGCAGGAATTTTGCAAAACATCTTCAATTACTTGACATTTTTATTGCTTAATGAATGCCTTATGATCGCGATATCTTCCATAATACGATTTTTTTTACCCCTGATCGTTGAACTTAGATTCAATTAGAATATTAACTGTATCATGGCCTAAGTTCAGCAGTGGACGTCTTTCGGCTGATATGTTGACGATGATGATGATGTTCAATGCAGATTGCAGTAGGCACCATTATATGGCATTCGTCAGCATACACGCGTTTTTAGAAATCAATATGAACTAATCCACGGCCTAGTTCTTGTGCAGACGTCCTTAGCAGAGCGATTAAACGATCCTAGGATTAACTACTGCACGATATTCAATTATTCATCCGTGTATTGCTAAGGAATTAAAAAAAGAAGCGGGTTGTGTCGGAGATACAACCGTTAATTGTGATTAACAACTAATGGCAAATAAAGAAGGATTAAAACATGTAACAAACACTACTACCCTATTTACACGTCATTATACATCGCATATAGATATATGAATATTATTATATTTACACTCTTCATGTACATGTCTATATACATTTAATACAGGCACCTATTTCAATATTTACACAATTTACACTCAATATTTACAAGTCAATATATAATAGGTTTGTATAACCTTGAAACCTGATCGTGTTCAAAGTCCATTACGTGATCTTTCTCACAAGTGCAAACACTGATACGATATTCCATCATTGAATGCCAGTGCCGATCTTCCGGCTTCATCATCAGACCTTGAAACCTAATCGTGGTCAAAGTTCATTACAAGACTTTTCTAACAAATCCAAACAGCTATGATACGATGTTCCATCATGAAGTTCCAGTTCATATCTTTCGGCTCCATCATCAGATCAGTTCGACAGTACCATATTATTGTATTGTCGTCAGAACTACATACAGCTGCCAATTTTCATGACGCTACGATCCTTGAAAGATGGTTAAATTAGTTACCTTAGATTCCATTACATAGTTAGTTACATACAGGTCGACCTAATAAAAGCGTGTAAATTAAAAAAGACCGGGTTGCACTCCGGGAGTGCCTGCAGAAGTGAAAACTCAATGACATTGGAACAGTTTTCCGATCAGGTCACATGTCCGTCTTATGAATTTTCAATCTGTCGAATAATACTGTCACGTGACATCTTACGGTCACGTGCCCTGTTGCGAGTTTAACATTTTTTCCCATCAAAAAAAGTGCACAGCGCCGCTAAAGAAGTTTTTTCACTTCAAAAAACCTGTCACTCCTGGCTAACCGGGATAAAATAACAAGAAGAAGTTTTGAGCTTTTATAAACATGATGTTACTTAGCATTATATTTGTGGAAGCTTGTAATTTGGTTTTAGTTACTGAGTTAGTTAATTAATGCATACCTACTACAATAAAATAATATATAATAAAGAAATTAAAGTTGATTAACCCAATGTAACGAAAACGATGAACACGCATTATGTCGTTGTTTTTAGGGTTCCGTACCCAAACGGTAAAAACGGGACCCTATTACTAAGACTTCGCTGTCTGTCCGTCCGTCTGTCCGTCCGTCTGTCTGTCACCAGGCTGTACCTCAAGAACCGCGATACCTAGACAGTTGAAATTTTCACAGATGATGTATTTCTGTTGCCACTATAACAGCAAATACTAGAAACAAAATAAAATAAATATTTAAGGCGGGCTCCCATACAACAAACATTATTTTTTTTGCCGTTTTTATAGATAACTAGCTGATGCCCGCGGCTTCACCCGCGTGGTTATAGGAAAATTTAACATATTGAATTTCCCCGTGGGAATTAGATGTTTTCCCGTTGGAAAAAGTAGCCTATGTCACTCTCCAGCTTCTAAACTATCTCCATACAAAAAAACAGATCAATACGACGCTCCATTGCGACGTGAAAGAAGGACAAACATGCAAACACACACACTTTCGCATTTATAATATTAGTAAGGATAAGGATAAGGATGGTACGGAACCTTCCGTGCGCGAGTCCGACTCGCACATGTCCAGTTTTTCCCTTTTGTTTCTTCCACGGGCCCATCAATGATAGTAAAACTACCATTCAAGTTGTTAATGGAACCTTGACCATGACTTAACATTTTTGTACCATAAACAATTGAACTTAAGGAATTGTACTTACTTACTTTTTTGTAAGTTAATGTAATGTCGTATCAGGAGCTCAAAACAGAGGCAGAGATAAGAACAGAGTGGCGATTACTGCACCGACAAGAGCCCGGCTCTTTAGTTTATGATGATGATGATGAAATAATTGAACGAGTGGTTTGTGAGCTGTAGAAGACGCGTACCTGCTTATTTTCAGAAACTTTTTATCTTTTATTTGGTTAAACTGAATCGACAACAAAATCTATACAGTGTACCAAAAATGTGGTGTGAACCGATCAAGGATTAACAGGTATCGTGTTCTGATAAGAAAAAACAAAAATATTTTTTTTTTGACGCGATTTTTTATTTATTTGTATGGAGCATGACGCCCCGGTCGGCCGACCCTCTATACATTAAAAAAAAATTGCGTAAAGATTCTCTTACCGCACACAAAATTTCACGAGAATCGCTTAAAACATGCGTCCTGTAGTGGAAAATATCCGGACATAAAAAAGAATCTTCGCTTGATCGTTCAATTAATGTGAGCTATTACGTATTTTCTGTTAAAATACTTCAAGAACAATTAAATTTGACCCTTTATAACCAATTCATAACAATTGCCTAATAAAATTGAAATATATAGCGAAGGTTAATGAAATCAGACTCGGGCCCAGCTGAAACAACATTGAAAATTTCATTAAAACTATATTATTATATTATACTGAACTATAGCTAACATAATACATGGACCCTGTGGAAAAGAGTGTTATGCAACAGCAAAATATTCAAAATTATTTTAATAAAAATTACTCTGCATTTTAGCAACTAATAAACCGTAAATATTTTTTTTACTGTTCAGTTCTACTGGCAGATATAATAAATATATAAGTGAAAATTTTATTATTTTATTTTTATGATTTCTAAGGAAGTGTGAACACTAGTAATAATCGGGTTTTTTTCATTGAGATCTACGTTTAAAATATAAGTTTGGCAGACTTTTGTTATCATTAGAGTGCTATGGAATTGTTATGCCACAGATTTCTTAAAAAAATGTAATTGCTGGATTTTCTTCGTAGAAATTTATTTTTGATTCGTTCCTGTCTTTTAACGATTGTAAAGCTGGTTCCTCACCGTATTGCTAGTGTGATTGTTATTGTGTACACGCACAAACTTTTATTTGGGCATAAGACATATTTATTGTCATTTTTCTAATGAATAGGGGTGTCCATGTAGTCGCATAATGACTATTGTCATCATTTCGATTGTCATACAACTTTACGCATAAAGTTGTTGCTCATAAAAGTCTTTTGTCATGAATGATTCTGCGCATAATACTTTCATTTTAATAATTGTAGTATGAATGCATATTTCTTTTAAACCATAATGTTGAATATCATACAAGTTTCAGTCATTATATTGTAGATCATAATTTTTTTATTCATAAGAATTGCTATGCATAACTTATGACAATAGACTGTTATTATAATTGATTCGCAAAAAAAACAAGCTATTGAATTTGTTGACCAGCGTTTAATAAGGTTAGAGCTGCTAGATAAGAGGGGCTCGGAGGGCAAGGCCCCCCGCAGTAAATAATTAAAAAATCGTAACAATTGTACTTTTGGTAGGTAAGGTTATGCTGGTTATCTTGTGTCCCTTAGAGCGGAAATAGACACCCCGCTTCGCGTCGACACGCTGGCGGTTTGGTTAGGTTTTGGTTAGGTTAATATAATTGCCGTGCGTTTGTTAAAAAAAAAGTTGTGTTAGTTTTAGGTTACAAAGAGATAATTTACTTTTACCTTTAATTTTACTATTTTTTTTTAAAACATTCTCCCGAAGAGTTCGAAACATGTCACCCGTAGTGACGTGAGTTGAACCTTGTAATTATTAGCATTAACATAAGTTAATTCCAAACTTCAGCTAGATAAGGAAGAAAAACTATGTTTCTTACCATTCATATTTTTAATATTTTAGCTTTGAGTTAAAATTGTAGAATATACAGCCAAAGAGCATTAACCATAGTGTAAGACAGAACTAGGTACCAACCAGCCTTCGACTTTACTAGAAAGACCTCTGAAATTTATTATTCAAAATCCATCTCGAAATCCATTCATCTCACCCATAAATCACACTCCGACAGTATTGCATAAACAGTTCACACACAGTCTACAAGTGCGGGCAACTTCAGCCGCAGTAATGTTTATCAGAAGCGACTTCGATGAATTTACATGCAAATTGGTTTTCAGAACGGATTCTGACGTCGCTAGTTTACAAAATTCGTCATGCGTCACGCGTAATATAATAACACATCTATCGGGCTGGCAACAAGATTTAATTTTAAAGTAATCCAGTTTCGGGAACGGCAAAGTTAAATTTGTTTTTGAATTAGTAGGGATTGGAACGCGAATGTTTGTTAGAAGTTTGTAAAATCAATTGGTATCTGTGTTGTTTTTAATTTTTTGTTTGAGTTTGGGTTCGGCTAAAGAGATTTCGTCTGTCGTTGAAGTGGTTTCGAGTCTACATATAGCGCTGAATAATACTAAATTACTAACCAGGTCAAGTGAGTTATTATTTACAAGACACCCAAACTATTTACTGTTAGTTGGATTTTATTGAGGAGACAAATTATATTATTCAATATTTTTGTTTCGTGTCAATTGGGAGTTATCACGATCTTAACGATATGATTATATTTGTTATCTGTATCATACCTTTTATAAAAACAAAAATGCTGCGTTAAGCGAGCGTTTTTTTTTCTTGTACTTGTTACATTACAAGCAATTTAACTCGTCTATAGGAAATGGTTAAGCCTAACAGGCGAGTAGAAAAAGTCAACTCTATTGTATGATTTGCCTTAACAAATCTTGCCAAATAAATATGGTAAAATATAAACTAATAAAAATAGACTGCAAGGTAATTGCGGTCGCACAATTTATATTGTCCTAACATCAATTGTTAGTTTTGAAGCTGAACCTTACCCTAAGAGCCTTATCACACTTGCGATTTCCAAGCGTATTTTGTATTAAGGCGATCACGCAGCGTGTTCGCCGCGACTGATAATTTTATAGAAAACACGCTCGCAAATCGCAAGTGTGATAAGGCTCTAAAGATTGCTAAAGTTTTACGTAATTACTTTGGTATGCTCAAATACGTTAAGCACAAGTATCAAGAGTATTCGCCATAGGAAACAAAATATTCGAGACCAGATAAGATAAGTATTTAACTATAATACTTTTTATGAGTTTTTGTTCCAGAGAAAATATTGCCTCCTCGACTTTATCACAAACGAAGCAAATATTTTGTTTGCGCCCGTTTTTCTACGTGACGGTCCTTATGTTTCTTGACACGAAAATATTGACAGCATTAAAACACTCTGGAGTCTATCTGACTAAGCGTATTTGATTTAAATGCAGTTTATATTAGTTGCGTGTTGTGTTTTGTCGCTGGAAGCCAGAACATGCTCGCCAAATTGGTTAAAATGCGGTAATGCAACCGTAAACCAAATTAAGGTCAATTGCAAATTCGATCGCAATCCAATAGGTTAAGTTAAATATTCCTCTGTCAACTAAGCACCAATATTGTTTCAAATCCCAGAGTTAAACTCCATTTATTTACTTAGGACCTGAAACGAATCCTACCACTAAAACATCCGATTTTGATTGCCCCCGTCTTCACAGCATTGTCTTACAATTTGAAGAATAGGTGTAATTACACCTATTCTTCAAATCATGCCAATTCTTACCTTACTAACAACTCATACAATTCATTTTCCCCTAATTACCTTTTAACAGTAACAAGATGAGTTTTGTTAGCAAGTATAAGCTTTTGATGTTCATATTATATTGCTCTCTGCTCTCGTAATGGCAGTGCAAAGTTAAGTTTTCCGTTGCGAAAGCCAACGTTATCCTTTTTTTCTTACTTCGTTCTTTGAAGGTCACGCTAGTTCTGATTTCTCCATCGCTATTACTAACTTTGTGGCAATATAATGATTTCGTCATAATTATCTCAATAAGGACGAGGATTGTTAGTAGCGTGGAATAGGCGTTTTTGTATGACAAGTTACATAAAAACTTGGGAGATTTACGACTGGTATGAGGATTATAGATCTGTAATAATTATTGTGTAATAAACGATATGAAAGTAATTGTTACGACTTACGACCAAAACAATCTCGGATATTAATGGATAATTCAAACAGTTGGTCATTAATACTTGATGCCACATGTGTACAAAATATATAATGTATCTACTACTAGCTTTTCCCGCGCCTTTGCCCGCTTTTCAACCTTTTTAGGGTCCTGTACCTCAAAAAAACTGGAATCCTTATAGGATCACTACCTGTCTGTCTGTCAAGCCCCTTATTCTCAAGAACGGATAGAGGTATCGAGTTGAAATTAAAGCCATATACCCATGTCTACAATCTCTAGAAGCTGTGCAAAAAACAAATTTCTAAGTTAAAGTTAAAAAAAGATACGGCCGTTTATGCCCCAAAAAACGTATATTTCGACATTCTCAAGGGAATCAGAATTCGGGTTCCCTTTATCTGGCATAATATCGATTGTCCGAAATACACTCTGCATAACAGTTATCTCAGAAACATTTTTAGCCGAATGATACTTTAGCATAATCATATACTTAGCATAACTATCATGTCGCATTTGGCAGAATTTTGAATTACAGAATAGTAATATGGCCGAATTTACTTTCGCAGAATTTTACGTAGCAGAACGTATATTCCGCCGAATTTCTTGAAGCATACAACTAATATCACCGACTTTATTTTTGCATAATTTTATGTGCCAGAATATACGTTTCGCCGAAGCCGTACAAATATTGAAACGTGCTGCTCTAGGTGACAACTAGCGCGGAAAGCGTTCTAAGGCAGGTCGGTGTAGATACGACCAGCGAAGTGACGACCCTAAAACGCGCGAGCCAAGCGAGAAATTGTACAATACCTATTACTACGGAATTTCACGAATCACGTAGGCAGTAGGGAACAGGGACTTAGTGGAAGTGGTGGCAAAACCGACTCGGATCGCGGATAGGTTAGAAGACGAAAACGGGAGCTTTGCTCCCGCTTCCGTCTTCGAGGTTATTTTTTTTATAAAAGAGCAGCTAGGAAACTTGTTTAAATATCAACAAACATATTAAAACACTACACATAAACATATTAAAAAACTATTATTCTTAAAAAAATTATGCCATTGTACGATTCTGCCAAAGAACGTTGTGCCAAATGACATTATGCCAGCTAAATATTATGCGATACAAATTTCGGTGACACGATTATTCGATCATAGGACTGTTATTACATCGTCATTATGCCAATGTACTATTCTGCCAAAGGAAGTTATGCGAAATTACTGTATGCAATGAAATTTATGCGAAAAGTAATTCTGCGAAATGATGCTTCTGCCAAGGGCTGTTATGCAAAATAAAATTATGACAATCAATTTTATGCAACACATTAGTCACCCTCATATTCATAGCGTAATTATTATTATTATTATTAAATCTTTATTTCGGATATAAGTATAGTTACATCCATAGATTGTTAGTACGACCTAAAAACTTATATTAGTATAACACAATAATTATTTATATCTAAAAGGAGCAAATGCCCTAATTTGACCAACCCAGTGTATTAAAATTGGGCAGTCATAACGTTCAGCAATTACACCCAGAATGCTGTTGGTGCTACCCCTGAGCCTGTTCAGCATCGAGGCGATTTTTTTCCGCATTATTGCTTGGAAGCCATCCGTGCGGGCTTCAGCGAACATACGGGATGCGCTACACCAACGTGGCAGCCCCAACAACATTCTAAATGCATTATTATACTGTATGCGCAGGGCGTTGTAGGCTCTTTTTGTGTACCTTACCCACAGGCTGCTCGAGTAAAATGACTGACTATAGGCTTTGAACAGTGTGATTTTTACCTCGGTAGAACATCTTGCAAACCTGCGGGCAAGCATGCAATATCCGTTGACCAAGAACTATGAAATTTGGCAAGTAATATCGTTTTATAATTATTAATTAAGTACGGAGCCCTCCGTGGGTGAGTCCGACTCGCACTTACCTGGTTTTTTCTACGAGGGCCGCAAAGACATTTTGATCTAAGCATCCCCGGGCCAAAAGGTAATGGTTTTTATACTAGGATTGCATGGTGGATGGCGGGCCATTCGAAAAGTTCGGCCGCGCCGCACGCAGGTTGAGCTGGGCTAAAGCGATGAAAACAACTGGTACTTATCTGAGGCTGGATTTTTATTTGTTCAGATAATTATCAATACGGCTCGAAATTATGCTCGCTGATCCGCTCTGGGGCCCGATAGTACAAGAGCCGTCACTTCAGGCCATAGGATAAATGTCTGTCTGTCTGTCTGTCCGTCAGTCCGTCTGTCCATCCGTCCGTCCGTCCATCCGCCCGTCCGTCCGTCCGCCCGTCAGTCTGTCTGTCTGTCTCTGTCTGTCTGTCTGTCTGTCTGTCTGTCTGCAACACTACGTTATCAATTTAATTAAACATGAGGAGACTAAGATTCACAGGTTCGACTAGTTCGTTTTCAACAAAATAATGGCGATTAGGACTTAAATTTTCTGTTGATTGAAAGTTACGATCTTTTTGTTATCATATTATGTTTATTATTATTATGCACAACAGTTTCATTGCTATTTATATCCTTCCGCTATAGGTCAATAAATAGTAATACCGTAACAGTGCGTTTTTTCCTGTTAATAAGGATATCGGTGAAGGAAAGCCGTATAAAATCGGTAGGATATTTTCTCGTATGATAATAATGCGTAGGAAGCAATGTAAGTTAAGGTCCCACGGTCGTCCAATAGCCTATTATTAATGTTAAGGGGAAACTGAGATACGATTATTATTATCATACATATATTCAGGGTTCCGTAATCAACAAGGAACCCTCATAGTTTCGCTATGTCCGTCTGTCCGTCCGTCCGTCAGTCTGCGGCGTAGCTCAGTGACCCTTATTACTAGAAAGCTGTTAATCGGCATGGGTATATAATTTCATGGGTTCTCTATTGGATCACATAAAATCATTTGGAATAATATAATAACGCATAATTTTTTATAGCCGAATTAGCGTTAAGCCTAATCATGTTATGGCATAAATTTTTAGGCATAAAATTAAAAAGAATAAACGAAAATAGCATAATCATCACAAAGACTAACATCAGATAGCATAAATACAAAAAGACATAATAATTACTTGGCATCATTACAAAACGCATAAAAATTGTGTCCTAAAAAATTAAATCATGCATTACACAAAGCAATGAAAGCATAATGCACGGCCCAATAATGTACAGCCTGATAATCCATGTACATTGGGACGGTCATCTGTGCGGACTAATAATCTCCAGCGAGTCGACGCCACCCCGCTGCGCAGGGTGTCTATTTCTGGTCTGAGGAACACAAGTGAACCCTAACCTAACCGACCTAAGACAGAGTTCGCTTATGACAAGCCATTTTTATCCGCCCTGATAATGCACGACCCAATAATCCGCGTCCACGAAAAGTGTAAATGCATGCTAACAACGAAACTGTGTTTTATTTATTTAGAAAACAGAAATTATGCTTCAAAACAGATATGATAAATAATTATTAGCCCATACAATAGTATGCATAATGAGTATTAGTCGAATACAAATTAGTCCAAGTAAAATTATTCTAAAACCATAGTATGCCAAACAAAGTAGTAGGTCAAAGTATTATTATGCGACAGTATTATTATGCCAATAGAAATTATGCTAAATCAATTATGCGAAACTATATTAGTCTAAAAAAAATTATGCCAATGAAGGGGATCCCAATTTCATGGCAGTTGTACATAATCGCACTTCTCCGGTTTTTAAGAATAACTCCAGATGATGAACACCTCTCTTTTCCACTGATTTAAATTGTATATACAAATATGTATGTAACCACTTGACAGTCTTAATTTTTTTTTGCTTCCTACTTATGCTCTTAAGTTGGGTCCCGAAGGGGCACTCAACTAATTGCCTATGACAAAGCACGGCCCAAAGCCAGTGCATGCGCGGCAAAAGGCCAACTAAACTACCTAAAAACCTAACAAAGCCTAAGCTAAGTAACATTATTTAATAAAAATAAAATATAAAAGGCACAATCATTACAGTGCTAGAGTTACTTTATTACACCTAGCGTGGCGACCCGAAGGTACCCCACTCCCCGCCGCAGGGGGCGTGGCCTCACGGTGCAATTTACACTGCTCCCACCAGCCGTCCATGTCCGGCTGCAGTGGCGATTCCGGCGAGATGCACGTAGATCCTATCGCACGCTGTACGCGCAGGTAGCAGGGCCACGCAGTGAAGTTCCCCATCTCTTGCGCGCAGTCCCGACGAACACGATCCCAAGATTCCCAGACTGCCAACACCGTGACTGGCAGCGCAAGGTACTCAATACTGAGCCGCGGAGATACAGGCGATACAGCCAAGCGACGAATACTCGTAGCGTTGAAACTGCGCCCGATTGATGAGGGCCAGTTTATTTTGTCCAGTCCGAGTAGAAGGAGGATCATCCGCCAATATGGACATAGAGTCGGCGGAACCGAAGTCCAGCCACACAACCACAGCCCAGTACTTTCTATGGGTTTCCCAGACTGCCGAAAATAAACGACAGTGCAAGGTCCCCCGCCACTAATACCGAGCAGCGAGAACATATCCAAACGACAGTCCCATTAGGCCCAGAGTCCAACCGCACCCCCACAACCCGGCACTTTCTTTGGGTTTCCCAGACTGCGAAACATTAACCGACAGCGCAAGGTCCCCTCTACTAATACCGAGCCGCGAGAAATAACAGTTAAACCACAGACCCACGTGACCTTATTCCAAAATGGCGGGAACGTCTGCTTTTTATGTATTTAGTTGTAAGCAAGTCCGTGAATAAACGTTTATTTATTTATTTATTTATTTTTTTTTTTTTAAAATAACGCTATCCATGATGGGCGCATGTCAACGTGACAGACTAATATGGTTGCGGCACAGGTGATCGGCCGGACCGCGTCCGCGCGGCGACAGGCTTAATCATATAAATAATAAATAAATATTAGGGGATAATCTTACACACCATACATATCTCATATTTATCTTATACATGCCATACAAGATCAAAGTACAAATGCGGACTTATCCCTATAAGGGATCTTTATTCATGATTGAACCGTATTAAGTGATGGGATAAAATTTCACTCAAATTTACGCTAACTGGGTAGTAACATACTTGGACATCCAGGCGAGACCTCATAGAAAAGATAAGATAATCATTCTGATGGTAGACAGTTTGTGACGAATTTAATAATAAGGCAAGTAAGTGTTGGAAAGATCTCACAAGCTGGTTTTTAAATAATGGACTAAGAATCAATTGTGACAAGAGTTTCTACATGACTTTTCGTCGTGGTACAAAGAGCATCGATTTTCACTGTCAGTTGCCAATAACGAAATCTAACTGTGTGAGGTTCTTAGGGGTAGACTTAGACCCATACCTGAGATGGAATCATCAAATTAATAAAGTTAATAGGCAACTGGCTAGTGCATGCTACACTCTAAGAACTGTCTCCAAAACAAGTGACAAGAAAACCCTACTAATCATCTATTTCTCTTATTTTGAGAGTATAATTCGCTACTGTGTTGAAGTCTGGGGTAACTCATGTAATATTCAATCAGTTTTACTTATGCAAAAAAAAGCTATTCGTATTATTGAGAGGTGTAAACATGTGCCAGTTACTCACAGGAAAATGTTTGTACAAAATAGGATCCTTACTGTTGTCTCCATTTATCTTTATCGTATCTGTTTGTATGTCCATAAAAATATTGAATGTTTCCCAAAAGCTAGACAGCACACTACTCGCAACCTGAGAAAAACAAATGATCTAGCTCTATCCAGGCCACAATTTAGACATTTTAATAATAGTATTAATAATAATGCAATTAAAGTTTATAATCATCTAAATAATGATATTAAAGATTGTAATGACATCAAAATATTTGACAGAAAACTAAAACAATTTTTCATAACCAGACCATTCTATACCATTAAGGAATATTTTACAAACGCACTAGATTAAGACAAAACATGTATCTGTAAAAATAATTATAATGATTACCAATAATTTGTTAATTTAATATGTATTTGCATGTATTACTATATACTTATTGCAAATAAAATAATTTTGATTTGATTTGATTTTGATAAGATTTCCAGTATTCATTGAGATGAGTTCATCATCATCTTAATCATTTTCAGCTGGTAATCGTCCACTGCTGAGCATAACCCTCTCTTCGACTACACCACCCGTCCCTATCTTGAGATAGTCTTATCCAGAAGTGAGATGAGATAATACCGATAAATTATAGAAACCTACAATACTCGATCCTTACTGCACCTTAACCAAATCCTTTGTAAGGGATCTTCGAAAGATATTATGCTAACGTAATAAATGAACCCATTATTGACAGGTGATATTGGCCAGGAAAGGATATTTTCCAATAAGACATTCCTTAAGACGAAAGGACGTATTTGACTTATAATATTGCGTCAGTTACTACATTATGTGCCAGAGCAGAGAATAATATCATAATATTTACTATATTACACGTGTTATTATGTTATTGAAAAGACGGAGAGGTATGTAAACTAACTGTTGTAAATAAAGTATGAGCGTGAGCCTGTTAGTAAATACATATTAACTGACTAAATATTAGGGGACAATTTGAAATAAATGGATCTCAAGTAAACTTCATCAGATGGAACCGCCAGGGCGGTGCACAGGCTCAACCCGAAATTAGAGGAGAGTGGAAAAGAAAAAATGGTGCCAGGTATCCTATTACTGCATTTGTTGAAGCATGTATTAATGTGAAATAAATTGTATTAATTTCACTTACTGCCAACATCAGCTGGCTAATGTTCATTCAGTTTCATATAAATAAACCGTACGCGGTTTTCGCTCGCTGTTCGGATCCACATGTAAATAGTATTTAAGTATTTTGGATAATACAAAAAATATATATCGCTGCGTTTTGGAACGAACGGTGTCACATAGAAGATGTTGTCTAATCTGTGGTTCTTTTCATGGGATTTTGGCTCTCGGAGCATTGTACTCGGTGCATTCAATTAAGGGAAATCGTGTTATTTCGATTTAATTACTATTATAAAGTGTGTATTAACAAAGTTGGTGAACTAATTATATTGTGTGCTAGAATCAAGGATTTTCGTTCATATTAGATTGATAGATAGATATGTATCATATTCGTCATCATCATAACCTCAATCCCACGCGACGGTCGCCGGCGCAGGCGCAGCCCGTTCCAGTGTGAGTATTCATCTGTGATGTCATCCCAAGCCGTCTTGGGATGACATCACGTAGTCTGGAGCAGTAAGTACATCTTAGTGAGAAAACCGACGCAGGTGTTAGGATATAGTGATTTCTACATACAATGCATGACCCAGCATGACCCATGGATTTGATTGATGTAATGTTTCATTCTACTCGTACCTACAAATTCCGACAGTAAACAAATAATCCAATTCAACATTCAATAGCCGTACTATTTTATGTTAATGATTTATAATAGTCTATGAAGGTCATGGATAAATAAATAATAAAAACTTTGATATTTTCATACATAATTGCCATGCCAATTAGGGGAAACCTGTACGAGTTGATCCCTTTAAGCGGGATTTGCCGTAATATCTATATTTTTCTAAGCAGATTAAAAGTGTAGACATTTAATACTTGCAAATTTATGTAAGTTTCTATTTTAATACCAAAAATATTCAATTTATTAAGGATTCATAATAATATTTGGGGTTTTTTTAAACCCTATGAAGTGATCATCTCGTATACCCGGGTGGACAAGATGATCCTTGCTATAGGGGTAAGACGATCCCGGTGATCATCTCACCCCATTTTGAGTAACTTTTCATATTTTTAGGGTTATTAGGTATATTATTTATATTAGAGAATAAAAAATTGATTAAATCAAGTATTTTTTTTATTTGGCATTGTCTTAGCATACAGCATAACTTAAACTGAGATACATAAACTCAATAAAATCAACAGTGAATTAGATTTCACAAACAAAAACAAAAAACAGTTTTCTAAGTAGTAGTTTCAATGTACCACTTACAATAATACTTATATATAATAAACTGAGATCAATTATAACATTGTACTTTTTTCTTAATCATTGTTGATATGTTGAACTAGCTGAGCTTCCTGTTCCGCAGTGAAAACAGTTGTTTTCCCTCCTAGGTATTTTACTGTGTCAAGAGCTATTTTATTTTTTTCTTTAACTCTTCGTTTCAACGACATGAGAGGAACTGCAAATTCTCTGCTGGCTTTTTTAAAAGCCATGCCATCCTTCACGGCATCAATAGCTGCTTTCATTGATGTGGGATCCCAGTTACCTCGAGTCGATTTTCTTACATAATTACGCGGCATTTTCCTTTAGCTAAAAAAAATAATTTAATTAAATCAGTGAACAAATTTAACCCAGTATAAAATTATACAGACAAAAGACACCTTCTATATGAACTTTAAATGTTTTTAACAAACAAAATTTAAATATATTAAATTACGTTTGGGTAGATAGATGTATGAAAAAAATATACAGTTGAGGTACGAGATGATCCCCGGGGATCATCTCGTACACACAGCAGGGAATCATCTTGCCCCAAGTTGTTTTTTTTCATTCAACGATCCTAACATAACCTACAAGGACGCCGGTAGCATTTCGACGCCAGAATATCAAAAACAAACGTATTAGAAAGCTACAAACATAACACACGTTGCAAATAACTGTCTATTATAAATGTAACATAAGCTCAAAGTCAACCTTACCTTATATCAGCCGGTAACAATTTATATTTTTTTACGTAAAATCCGACGCAGCGCTCACGCCGCCATGACACTTCGACTGAGGTGCGGGGGTATGTACAGCCACGTAATGGCGTATAATCCGTCTAGATGGCGCTACTTGTCAGCTCACAATTGAAAGGGATCAACTCACCTTTTGGGATCAACTCGTACAGGTTTCCCCTATATTTAATTTAATGTCTTCTAATGTTGGACTAGTAGGCACAGTGATCTTTATTGTTAACACATTTACCTAAAGTTTATATTTAAGTTATCGGTAAGTTATTCCAATGCAAATAATAATTATTTATTATATTTTACAATAATAATAATCCATTTGCAATTTAGTTTTAAGGAATATAATTTTAAAAAGAAAGTGTACTGGTGCTGTCATGCCTGTTCTTTGTTCTGTTGTCACCCCAGCAGTGTTGTGGAGCCCAGTTGTCAGACACATTCAGTTGGAGACTAGCAACGTGCTAACAGCAGGTATGACGGCACTTAAATTACTCTATTGTACGGTCGAGGAAATTGAATGTTTGGCACATGTCAACTCTATTAGAATGACGTTAAGGTCCAAAAGTGCTAAACATTCAATTTCCTCGACTGTACTTATACCAGAATATTTTATTTCAAAATAATTTTATCATGTTGGTTTAAATATGGAATAATATTTAATAATAAAATGATAGTATTCTTATTTGCTTTAGTGTTGACGGATATTTAATGGCTTGCTTCGCTTGTTGTTTTAATAAGTATATACCTGGTTTACTTGATTACTTCCTACCATGTTTAAGTGTTAAATTGAATATGTTTGATTGGGTACAATATCATGGTTACTCCTTATTGGTATTTTATCATTACTGTTAGAAACCAGGTATGTACAATACCAATACTAAATTATAGCGTGTACCTTTTACAATTCAAGTATCCTGATTAAATAAAATAATGGATTTCTAGTTGGTTTTCTTCATTTCGTAAAAAGTGACCCTAAAAAGGATTATCGAGTTTATTTAGTACCCTTTTGTTTATAAAACCCTTAACCTTCATACATTAGTTCATTATCTGACAGTAGTAGCTGTGATCTTTCTTTAAGTATTTACTTTTTATGATCTTAGATAGGATTTTAAAGTTAATTAATTATATTAGCCAACTAGTAATTGACTGTTCCTTATTTACATAATAACTTTCAATCTAAGGATTTCCGAGTACATTCTATGTGGTGTTTAAGTTGGTTTGACAACAATATAATAGCTTGCCGTTGTGCTACCTTCTTTCATACCAGAAAGGTTAAGGTACCGGAACATTACTTGTTCATGCTTTGACAATAGCCCTTCTTAAGTGTTATCTCAATTTATACACTTATATAGTAATTTATCACAGGCACTGTTTTCATCCTAAACTTAGTGCTCGTATGAGGGGATCTGCACATAAGTAACTACTGAAAGACCAGGCTATGGTTCATGGTACAGACTTAACTCCACGAAGAACAGAAACAGACTACTACAAGACTGCGACAAGACCAGACTAATAATGGCAGGTTCTAAAACAGAATACAAAATTAAAGATTTTTTTATAAAAAGGTAAAAATGCTTCCAAAGAGGTGCATCGTGCACAGTGAATAAAATTTTAACCAATACGTTTAGCCAGATAGCTACCTGAACATTTTTATAACATGACGCATCAAAAACCCGGTAAAAATGAATTCAGTGCTCGCATCGTTAAAACTTCCGATCCATGGAGCAAATCGCTCTCAAACTTTTAATAGCACTTTAGGACATTCCCCGTACTAAGCAAGCCATATTGTGACACAGCAAATTGCCATTTTTAGCCTTGAGCATTCAGTGTACGTGATCTCGCAAGGCAGTGCTGGCGCCAAGTTGGTACAAGTTAAACTAGTGTACTCGTATGGTAATTGAGTGAGTCAGGCTAAAGTTTGCGGGGCTCAAATATCAAGTAGACTGTTGGATGCTCTTCTTGGTGTATTGAATATGTGTAGGTACATTACATAGTTCTCATTATTTGAATCAATATAAGGTCCATATATACAAACACTTGCAGCTACAAAACTTCCTGTTTCATTGGAAGACTTTATAATTGACAGACGAAACTTTGTATCAAATAGTTGTTACTTAGGAGATTTTTAGAACAGCACGTCGTATTTGACACCCAGTAGATAAACTGGTACAGTTTAACCTTTAACCTTATTATAAGATGGGATAAAGGTAGGTATAAGTATTACACTTATATCTTATGACTAGTAAAGCTGATGTAGGTAAAATTGATTTCCGAACTTGATTACTTGTGACCGAAGGCGGCTTTCTCGCGAAACGCATCAGCATTGCTGTTCAGCGAGGAAATGCCGCCAGCATCCTCGGTACAATGCCTCGAGGGCCTTTTTTAGATTTAACTTAGTTTTCATTTAATTTAGCTAATGTTAATTAGCATCTTGTATATACATTATAAAATAAATGCTTTCATAACTTAATTACAGTATTTTTGTAACAAGTAATGCTAAGTCGGTGTAAATATAATGAATGTTACATGGTTATATCAGTCCAATACACTTTTTAGGTACTACATTACGTATCTATAAGTTATATTTCAGTTAAATACACGTCTCGTTCGTCGTATCATTGTACCAAATCATATATTAGTATTCAACGGATCATTCATTCATCATCATCATCCTAATTTTATAATTAAAATGAACTATAAGTGGTTACATTAAAAACTTCAGCAAATGAACTTGGCCCGTTTTATAAAGAATAACTAACAAGAAGTATTTGTAAGTCACGTCAAGGTAGGGGAAGTTGTGAATATGGCTTTAGAAGTCTTACTTAAACGAAAGTTAAATAGATCGCCCTCTCCGTCCCTCGAGCAGCGAGAAAACTTTAATTGTCTTTTTTACTGTGTCGTGTTTTTTCAGTGGAGTGAACTCACCAGTTTCAATTCTACGATTGCTTAGAGATACAGTTTGACGACCTCTGTAGCCTAGTTGGTAGTGACTGCCTACAAAGCAGGAGGCCCCGGGTTCGAATCTCGGTAAGGGCATTTATTTGTGTGCTTAGCACGAATATTTGTTCCTGAGTCATGGATGTTTTCTATGTATTTAAGTATTTATTTATCTATATAAGTGTGTAAATGTATAATATATCGTCGGCTAATAACCATAGTACAGTATAATTATTTGGGGTTTACCACTGACAGATAGTTTGCCTTCATTTAATTTTCAACTTTAACCTCATACCAATTAAGTAGTTATTTCTAAATCGGTAGACGTGGGTAACAGTATTCTGAAATTTGCTTTATTTGTATGATATTAAAGTTGAAAATTAAATGAAGGCAAACTATCTGTCAGTGGTTAACTAACAGTAATCGTACTGTACAAGCGTTGCTTAGTTTGGGACTAGGTTGTTTTGTTTAAAGAAAAGTACAACTTTGATCCTTAATTTGAGGGCAACTATGGCTATTTTCGGTATAGCAGATGTGAAAACTCAATGGTGTGTCGATGTCACTTCAGAAAAAAGGTCAGTTATCCACACACAAATTACTGAAATGGTCTAACGAATCTTGCAAAAAATCTAGTATTCGGTATAGGGTCTAAAACTATCTTCATATCAATATCTAAATCGGTTCAGCGGTTTAAGCGTAAAAATAGCGGACAGACACAGGCAGAGTTCATTTTGCTTTCGCATTTATATATATTTTATATTAGGCACTGGGACTGGGAGCTCGTAGGGTCATTTCACCGGTTAGCGACCACCTAATTTCATGTGCCGGTTGGCGACCACTTAGCATTTAGTTTTTAAGTTATTCATAATACTAACAAAATATGTGTCTATGGTTACATGAAATAAAAGATTTTTTTTTTAATTTTTTTTTTTAGTGAGTTGGTGAACTGAAAGGTTATTTTCTCGGCTTTTTAGTAGATTTCTATTCTAAATCAACAAAAAAATGCATGTACAAAAAATTGTCTTAATAGGGTCTGTAGAATTGATGTTATCTTCAATAGAAAAAACCTTCTCCTTCAGGTGGTCGCTAACCGAAGGTGGTCGCGTAACCAGCGTAATGTCTAAGTTATTTGCGGAAATCGCGAATCGTCTGGTTGTTAAAACTGGTGACCGACGAACTGACGGCCTTTTTTCGCAACGCATCAGCATTGCAATTCAGCGAGGAAATGGGCCGCACCATTCCGAACCCGCAGTATCTTAGAAGCCCTCTCGACAATCCTGTCCCCAAAATCCATACATTGCTCAAAGTCCCGCTCCACCTGCTCGGTCTCCGGGGTCGTCCGGCCGGGCTCCGCTAGGTAGAGTTCAACCTGGAACTCCACAGCCTTAAGACGGTCTGACACCTCCTCGTACCGGGTCAACAAAGCCTCCTCCCGGTCATTTCTGTCAACCAAAGCTGCTGCAGATGAAAACCAACGCAGTGCAGACTGGATCTTAGCCTTAGGTGTAGATCCCATTTTAAATTAATTTCCAACAATACCAGAGAAAATTAAAATTAATTTAATTAATGTGGAAATTCCAATCTCTTGGTCACCAGCATGCCGGGTACAATGTCTCTGGAAAACAAATATTGTCTACTGAAAAACTCACACATCGTATTAATAATAACACCCTTCTCACACAAACTCTGGGCCGTATTTTTCCGTCAACTCACGTCGCGTTAAGCATTCTTCGACAAAAATTTAATAGAGCCTCCCCTAGATTTATTGTAGTACGGGAAGGGTCTATTTGCCCTGTGGCGTGACACTTGTCAGTTTGTCTGTTTGGTTAGGACGGTGCTGAGTCTCACAGTTCGATAAATTGGGTTTTGTGTTTTATGTGTAGTTAGAGGTTCCGATTCAGGCATGACGGGTTGCGTTCCACGAGGTGGTTTTGGTTTCGGCTTTATAAAGACGCATTAGACCAATGTTAGGACAAATATTAGAAGCCCCCCATATGAATGGCCCGTAAAAATATTTACTTAATAAATAAATACATAAATAAATAAATATTAGGGGACAATCTTACACAAATCGACCTAGTCCCATAGTAAGCTCAATAAGGCTTGTGTTATGGGTACTAGACGACGATATATTTAATAGATAGAAATACTTAAATACATAGAAAACATCCATGACTCAGAAACAAATATTCATGCTCTTGCCGGGATACGAACCCAGGACCTTCAGCTTCTTAGTCAGCGTCACTACCCACTAGACTAAACGGTCGTCATAGTTATATTTATTTCCTTTTTTTTCGTGTTTAGTGGCGCTTTGCGACTTAGGCCCTTTGCCAATGTCATTTTTTTACTTGCTACTTAAGATTTGCCATCAGGTTTACTAGAACTTACATACAAACACGGTTGATTGCTTGAGTATACACCAATTTTAAGGCAAAAACGACATGCATTTAAAGTTAACGCTTAAAAGTTATTCTAAAGTTTTAACATGTATGGTTTTATAGGTACAATTAAATTACACTAAAATAATCCGAGGTAGTACAGGTTCACAAGAAGTGGATGTAAACATGACTGTATAAACAAAATATTCAAGAAGGATAATCTGGGGGCACGGCAGTGCTTCCGCCAAGTCGAGCAAAACAAAGAGGCAGGGCCGTACCATCCTTTTCTCGAAGCCATTCAGGCCATTTTCAACATCGTGTAATTTTGTGCTGGCTAAAGCTAGGAGCCTGAATTTTCATAACATATAGGGCATAATATGGCTAAGATGTAATCGTATTCTTAATATCATTCAATTTAAAGTAGTTTATTGTCCGTCAAAGTACCTTAGTCACTGAAACACTCACTGATTTACCCACCTACTGACTCGTCAACCTAATTCTAAAGGTATACTTCTGGCGGACCCGCACGCTCCAAATTTAAACGTTAACTCACTAAAAACTAAAATTACAAACATCGTGTTTAGGCTTCTATTGAAGAATAAAATAAAGTCAAGATAGTTTTCTATTTCAAACAGTATCCCTTTAACTGAAAAGGTTGCCAAAGTTTGTGTTATTAAGTTTTCCCCCAAAAAAAACCTGTTACACGAAACCCTACTAAATAAAAAATATTTAAAAGCGCTTCATACGGTATTAACACGGTCCTAAAATACTTAGTAGATGGCTCGATCTATCTTGGGATAAGTTTTTTTACAAGATTGATAGGTGTATTGATTACATATACCCATGATGTTTTAAATACATTTCCAAACTGCGGCCACTTACTCATTTGACTGCGCGGTGTCAATGCGATATCTGTAAGTTGTCAGCGTCAACTGTCAGTCAGTCAGCTCAGATTGTTTACTGCGCGTCTACAATACAATAAAAAACTAAATGTTATGTTAGTTTTTTCACAAGATTTACCTTAAAGCTAAGTATTATCAGAGGAGGCCTGTGTCCCGTGCACGTATATAAGTAGGCTGATGATGTTTCTAAGGTATTATTTTATGGTTAAAGAACTTTATTTTCTCAAAAGAAAACATTTCACTTAATGAGAATAAGGCATGCATTAAAATTAAATTATGTTTATTTCGCCCGTGAGCGACACTAATGAACACTAGGTAATAACATTATATTCATTTGAATTTAATAAGTTACTAATGTTTATGAAGACTGAAAATAAAATAAGCACATAAAATGTGACATGGGGGTAGAAATAATTACAAAAACATATAAGCGCACTGCTTAGCTACACAACTACGCTTATTTTGCACTCCCCATTGTAACATCCATCCAATATTTAGCGAGTGGATAGTCCAGCCGCTTAGGATACTGTTACTGCTACTTCGCACTCTCCTAATAATAATGATGCTATTATTTTTACCGCCTTCACTGCAATATAATACTACTGAAAAAGTGTAATACTAGCGGTATACCGACAAGTAAGGGGATCTGTAATCTGTAAAACATCAGCATACCGATTCAGCCCCGCCAAGTGGTCTTACACTTACCATCAACTTACATAAACACAGTTTTTTTATACAACGACGCGACGGTGGCAAACAAGCGTACGGCCCGCCTAATGGTAAGCGTTGCCGACCCTTGATATGTTTGAGGATTCGCCGTGTTGACAGCTGAAGGAACAAATTCCCTCGCTCTCAACACAATGCAACCTCGGGAGCTCTGGCATTGTTGCTCACCTCCAGGAACAGCAAGTAGTAGTGTTATTATGGCTGTGGTCTTCACACAGTCTTCAGGTGTGACAGTTGAAATAAACGACCATTGTATACGGCGTCAAAAATAATGCTTCTACTTATTGCTCTGTAATAAGGCACATTTTTGATGTCACACCTTACTTAAGTATCAAAACAACCTACTGAAAATTAGACGTCCTAGTTTTGCCTCGTCAGGTTTAGCACGAGGTGCTTATTCAGTAGTTTGCGGGCCACGTCCATTCTGCAACTAAAATTTCAATTAAAGTTTCATACCACCAATGTGCCAATATCAGTGTGTCACCTTCACACACTCTTGGCTGTACAGTTACGCAAGAGAGAGCACCAGAAGCAATAAGATTCATGTATTATTTCGATACGCCAAAACACGTTCCTGTATTCGGCCTCGCTTGGTGTTAACGATGCTGTCTCGTTGACGTCTTCCTGTGCTGAATTTCGGTTTGAAACTAAGGTTACAATCCTAAATTCCGTATTCTGACATACTGTACTAAAGGCTATACGAGTACAAGGTGTCAGGTTTGAAGTAGATCTAAATCGAAATATACGACCTTTAAGGAAGTGTTTTTACAAACGTTGGCAAAAATCAATGCATTCAGATTCAGATTGAAATGAAATGAAATGATGTTTATTGCAGAAAATGGGTACATACAGGTGGTATATAAATTATTAACAGGGCGCCAAATTCGGCTTGGGTAAGCATGCAACAATTAACTACTTAAGTCTAAAAATTAAATTATTCACAGAGTAAATTTTTCGTGTTTAGAAAGTCTTTAATAGAGTATACACACAGTTTGCACAGCCAGGCATAAAGCTTCTTTTTAAACATTTTAGTGGGAAGTTCCTTAATGTCACTGGGAAGTTTGTTGTATATCTTAATACACATAAGGTAGGGGCTGCGAGTTGTGTGCGTAAGTCGAGCTTTAGGTACAAATAATAAATCCTTCTGTCTAGACATGCGGCTCCCGTACGCTATCACGTCACAATTTTTTTTTAAATCCTTTTTTTTTCCATGCACAAAAACTGCTGTTTCGTAGATATATAAGGATGGTAGTGACATAAGCTTGTGACGTTTAAAGACGGGTTTACACGATTCACGCGGCCCCAATGCAAAAATGGCCCTTATGCATCTTTTCTGCATTACGAAAGCTTTTGGCATAGCTGTGGAGGTCCCCTATATAACGAGACCGTAACGGAGGGCGGACATTACATGGCCGTGGTATGCTGTGAGGGCAGCTTCCAGTGTTACCGTTTCGCGTAGTTTTCGCAATGGGTAAACAAATCTATTTATTTTTGAGCATACATTTTCCACTTGTGTTTTAAAATCACAGAATTCATCTATATATATGCCTAGGAATTTTGAACGAATATCTTTACCTACAGGATCGCCTTTGTACGTGATGTCTAGGTTTCTGTGCTTGCCTCTATGAGTACGGAATTGTACAAGTATAGTTTTACTTATATTTATTGAAAGGTTGTTCCTTTCTAGCCACTGAACTGTATTTCGTAGAGCATTGTTTATTTCTATTTCGTAAGTTTCGTCATTTGTGCATGGGATCACAATTGATGTATCGTCTGCAAACAATACAGAGGAGTAATCTGTTACTTTTGGAAGGTCGTTTATACACAGGGAAAACAGTAAAGGCGACAATACACTTCCCTGAGGAACGCCGAATTTATTCGTTTTATAATTCGGATTTGTGACTAACTATAGCGGTCCCTTCTTCTCTTATAATTTCCGTACATTGAGATCTCTGATTTAAAAACGAATGTATCCAGCTATGCACATTTCCCCTCACACCGTATAGTTCAAGTTTATCTAGAAGCCTTTTGTGACAAACTAAATCGAAGGCTTTGGACATGTCTAGAAAGAGAACGCTTACTGACTGCCCTATATCTACGTGGTGGAAAATATCTTTAAGCAGTGTAAATGCGGCAGTTGTTGTAGATTTATTCTTTATGAAACCATGTTGATTTTCATTTAAGAGAGAGTATTTATTGGCAAAATTAGTTAGTCTTTGAAATACTACTTTTTCGAAAACTTTGGAGATAACAGGGATTAGAGCTATTGGTCGGTAATTACCTACATCATTTCTCTTCCCCTTTTTATACAAGGGAAGGGGCAAAGGATTCAGATTCATTTACTCACAATATAAGATTACATTATAAATTACATTCCATGTCAATTTAAAAGAATCCCTATTGTGATCGCCAACAACATACGATAACATTCAATAAAAGTAATTGGAAGAATAATAATAATATATTAGTAATTCAGAGCTGTATCTCTCGATTTGTCGTCAATTAGCATATTTTTTGTTGCTTGGATCATTAAGAAGCAGACGACATGCTTCTCAAAATGTATCAACCATTTTGAAAAGTATTTGTTCCTAGATTTAATAAAATGTGAGAAAGCGTATCAAATTTGCTTAATCTCGGCATTTAATGCCATAGTTAAAAAATAAAAACAACAAAAACAGGAATTAAGAGACGTAGATTCTGATAAAAGTATGTTAATATTGTGTGAATGCGTAAGAAATGGACTTAAGTGGAGAATAATAAAAAAAATCATTACCTTTTAAACGAAAATAATCCAAGAAAAAAAGGCCGTTTTGTGTAGGTAATTTTTGTTTTCAATTCATATTGACCGATCTTAAATAATCATGTAACCATTAGCTAGTTTCACGATCCATTATCCGAAATATCGAAAGTACGAAAATTGAGGAATAGGTTGGCTTATATCCCTCTTTACCTGCCAAACAACAAGCAAAGGTATCCATTCCTTACTGTGAGTGGTTTGAGTCAGTTATAACAGCGGAGACGGCGTCTTTAAACTTGGCTTAAATTTCTCATCCCGCAAGATGCTACGTATGTTCGGGTGTCGAAAGGAAATTATTTTTTCGCATCGTTTCACATGTGTGTATAGAGTAGGAAACAATCTAGAGCATCTGATGAAAATAGACAATCGAAGGGCATTTTCACCCGCTCGTAGGCTGCAGCACCATTGCCTTAGTCATACCAGGGGCGCTGGAACCTTGGGGCCGTGGCTGATGATATGTCGATGTCGAAAGCCAGGACAATGAGTTACACATCAAATTATGTCCAGCAAATATGTGCCTATGTCCAGCACTGGACGTCTTTCGGCTGATGTGATAATGAGATGAGCATCATCCTAGAATGTTACTTTGGCTACATATAATTTTTAGGGCTCCGTACCCAAACGGTAAAAACGGGACCCTATTACTAAGGCTCCGCTGACCGTCCGTCCGTCTGTCACCAGGCTATATCTCATGAACCGTGATAGTTAGATAGTTGAAATTTTCACAGATGATGTATTTCTGTTGCCCCTATAAGAACAGATACTAAAAAATAAAATAAAATAAATATTTAAGGGGGCTCCTATACCACAAACGTGATTTCTTTGCCGTTTTTTAGATAATGGTACGGAATCCTTAGTGCGCGAGTCTGAATCGCACTTGGCCGGTTTTTGTTATATTGTATACTGTCTATTGGTGATTCTAAATAATTAATTACATTTAGCACTGCACACTTTTAGTGTTCGTATATTTTATGCTCACGTAACGACTACGTTTATGTTGCAATGCGCAGTGCGCTGTGGCAATTTGAAAACGATAACGATATTAGAGGTGAATTGGATTCAATCGCATTTGATTCAATTCAAAATTCCAGTTTTATTTTATTCTACATTTGAACTAGTTTACCTGTACAATTTAATATTTAAAGGAGGTAATAGTTAGTTGTGCTTTGAATCTTTTTAAGTTACGGAATTTTTGGAAATTGTCAATTGTGGCCCTGCAGAAAAAAATATGGCCATTCACGTCACGACCACTGCAATAATCCGAACGGAGTCAGCGCCGGCCCAAAAATTGGTACATGAACGTCAGGACTGTAACGTTTAAAGGTAGTTAATGTCCGTCCGATGGATATCCAAACGGAGCGTAACGCGTCATCCAAATGGAAAGATCGTGAATGTCATTCAACGTTGGAACATCAACGTCAAAGAACCGGTACCAAATATAAACCCAACATTCACACGCACACTAATCAATAAGAGAAGGTCATGGCCTAATCCACGTGGATGCGCTCATGGACGAGGCGATTCCCTATTTGTATGGGACCGGCTCGTGGCTAATACTAGGAGTAAGTGCCTGCTAAGCCGTCGCCAACAAACCTCCAACGGAGTGAACTTCGTCGGTGTTACGTCATGAGTTTTCTGGCTAAACGGTCGGCCGACCACGCTACACTCCTCGCGGTCGCTAGCGCATGTTCGACGTCCAACGGCATCTGAAGGTCTAACGAAATTTACCTGGAAACTGTCTACACGTTCCAGTCGCACCAAGGTCGCTTTGTCGGGGAGGTTTGTTGGCGACCGTGTAGCAAACGCTTTATACAGCAAGTGTGAAGTCTCTGTGTCGTTCGGTAATCTACACGACAACGCCTGCGAGGTACGTCTGGCAGCGATCGCGCTTCACGGGACGTCGCATCGCAAACGATATTAGAGGTGGATCTGATTGTCATTCTGATACACTAACATTCAATACTCTAGTTCGATGTTATTCTAAATTTAAACTTGGAAATTTTATTTCTACTTGCATTTGCTACGAATTTTTAAAAGTTTTCATTTGACTCTCCTTATATTTATAAGGTAAGTTATCTAGCTATACTACTTTTATCATTAATTTGTCGTATTTGTATGTTGCATTTATTTAACTGTGGTCTTGATCATTAAATTTTTATGTTTTCTTTAAATTAAATAATATTTCTACTTCGATGTCGGCAGGATATGTGAAACTAAGATGTGTAAAACATACCAACAAATGTATCATATTCGGAGTAATAAGCTTATTATATTCCATTCTAATATAATATAGAAGAAAAAACTAAACATACTACAATGGAGGCAAAAAGGCATACCAGCCTGCCTGATGGTAGGTAGAAACCGATAAGACCTGTTGTCACCATTATGAATTTTGTCTACTCTTGTAATAATCTCCGTGAATTGTTGTGTAATAAAGAATATGATTATTATTAAAATTAATGCTTGCATATCCAGAAGAAACACAAACGTGTTACCGACCCTTTATTGATTTGAAAATTCCTAACGACGATAGCTAGAAACGAAAATGGGTCCCTCACTCTCAACACAAGAAATCTTCGGAAGTTCCGGCAAACTTAGCACAAGGAACACAATACCACATATCAAAGCAAATGGCGTTATGGGAGAAGCGATCTCCTCTAAGGGTACTTTCTCAGTTTGGCTGCTCCAAATATGGGCGAGATGTACGGATGAATAGGGGGTAACCTCCGAATCTCCTCATCCAATTTCTATCTAGCAACGATTTAGTTTTTTGGCGTACACACACAAACCGGCCTAGTGCGTGTCGGATCACGCACAACGGAGGGTTCCGTGCCTATTAAAAAGGATGTATCGAGACACAATTTTTGTGACTTTCGAGGCGATTATCTCTGACTATGGTCACTTAATCAAAAAAATTACAAAGAAACTGTGTATTTATTTTAAAAGGGCCACCAACGATCCGGGGCGGTCCTTTTTCTTAGTTTAGGTTATATAACGTGTTATTGACGAAGCCTGTTGCGGATTCTATCATTGTACCGAGGGGGATGTTTGTTTGTACGCAATTGACGAAGCCTGCGTTGCGGATATTTTTATGTACCTAATCATTCTTGTTTATTAAATAAAAACAAAAAATTCTTTTTTTTAAAAGGTCTATCGATATATGTGCAACATGTGCACTAACATTGTTTTTTTCTTTTTTACTTAGGACTATGTAAAGGCCTTAAAAAAATATAATTTCATTACAGAACTATATAGCGGCTAACAAAATTCAACTATTCTCCAAATTTTTTTGAAATACACCTTATAGTTTTCGAGTAAAATACCTGTGACATACGTACCATGTCCGTCTGACATGACAAACTATAAGGGTTCCGTTTTTGCCATTATGGCTACGGAACCCTAAAAATCAGAAATCACTACAGGACGGTACAGGAAACAAGATTAATGAGACCACTATCGAACATTCCGTACAGAAGGTGCCAAGTATCTGCTAACAATCTAATCCCAAACTTGGCACCTATTCAGATACCAATGTATTAGATGCCAATTAGAACATGACTTGTTTTTTCCAGGCATACATAACGACTCAATTTCATCTTTGCCCGACTACGGCAGAGCCGAAAGGAAGCCATCTTAGTAGTCTGTTTGTCACCGTCGCGTCGCTTTTAAGACACTGAACCAAGTTTGATGAATGAGGTATCAATCGTTTCGAAATTATGCTCCGGGTGACAAGCTACTTAAAGACTACCTTTTTGTGAAAAAAATGTTTTTTTTCAGTCAGTTCTATAGAGTGTACCAAAAATGGGGTGTGTTCTGATAAGAAAAAACTAAAGAATTTTTATTTAACGCGATTTTTCTTTTACATTTGTATGGAGCAGGTCGCTCCAGACGGCCAACGCTCCATACAAATGTAAAAAAGAAAATCGCGAAAAAAAATATTTGTCCAGGTTTTTTCTTATCAGAACACGATACCTGTTATTCCCCTAGATCGGTTCACACCCCATTTTTGGTACACTCTGTATATCAGGATATAGTTATTTGGACTTTTTATGCTTGAATTTAACCTGCACTGGTTGTATTGTTAGTCTGTGTCTGAAAATATGTTAGTAGGTACTATGTAAGGATTGTAAGGTGGCCTTTAAAATTTGCAACCTATTATTGATCCACTTGCTGGTACCCGATTGAGCTGAAATTTCGCATAATATATGTTATTTACTAGTAATTACTGAAACTAAAAAGATTTGTCAAGATATTAGCAAGTGTAAATCCTTGAACTCTGCCTACCCCTCCGGGAAATAGGCGTGATCATATGTATTTATCTATGAATGTATTTACAGTAAGTAACATTTTGTAAGTTCGGTGAAGAGCGAATGATTATCACATCCCATATCAAAGGTCACCAGTCCACCTTGTGGGGGGGGCTACGAGAACCTTTCCTCCCCAACGGCCTTAGGTTCTAAGTGGTATGTGCCCCGTCCACTGCTACTTAAGTTCAGCCATTTGGAGGGCTATATCGTGCCACATTGCTAAATAAATTGTTTGAGTGTAATTTAATAATAATAACCTCCTTCCCTTAGACATAAAACCGCTTCTTGGTTGAATAAGTGTTCATGTTTCCTACGTTTATTTTACAGTATCAAATAGTGATTACACTGAACAATAAATGACGATCGCTTTGTTTACCACTTAACAATGAAAGACAATCGCATTGTTTACCACGCACATAGATAAGTGAATAGATATTATTTACCTGTAATTGCAAATAAAACATGTTGAGTCTGAGTTTGAAACGAAGCGGTAAACTCAGACTTGCATATTCGGCACCCAACGTCTTTGCAGAATCTATTCAGGGCGGTGCTAAAATAGATTCAGTGTGGTCAGCTTAAATATTTGCCAGCGTTGTAACGGGTGACTCCAACTTGGTTCGAGCCAAACATAGCCCTACAAAGGTTTTATAGCCTTTGCATAGGAAACCTAGTGTTACGGCTGCTTTGGCACATTATTATTATTATTACACATTATCAATACAACGGGGTATTTAAATTATATATTCTCGACATTATATACGTAAATTTTTAACCATTATATACTTGTTTTTGCTTAAGAAGCCTTTTTTTCTAAGAAAAGGGTTAGGCTTTACAGCTGATGTTTTTTTTTAATTGAGTTTGTGCTAATTAGTAGAAAAAAAATGTACCAATTAAATTACTGAAATAAAACGCGCGTAAAGAAACGGAAAAAAGTGGATGCGAAATATGTAAATAAACAAACTTTCATAATATGTTAAGGTGAAAAATAACATAAAATGTTCACATTATATGACATGTGTCATGTTTGGACAAGTAAGCGAGATAAGTGATAAAATTGACAACCATGCTACGACCGCAGAGCTCCATATTTATCATAATTTAAATTTTATCGGTTTCGTTGTTAAATACTACACCATGCAATACGAGTACGTATGCCGTAAGGCGTGATAGTAAGTATAAAAAATCCCCACTATATTCCTTAAGAGTCTTGTTGTTCGATAAACTGGCCTTTACCTCGAAAGAACCCTTCCTGGCTGTACCTGGATGTGTAGCCCGCTGCCTTGGCGGTCACGACGCCCGTGGGTCGCCGTGGTGTAGGAGTCGACGAAAATACAACTTCCAAACTTCGTTACTGTTTGTATTCTGTCAGCAACTAACAACACATACTACATAATAGGTAGCAACAAGGATTACCAATATCTTCCTTAATTTAATCAAGAACCGTGAGTAGTTCCAATCTAACACGAGTCCCTCAGACTAGACAGCACCCTCGATGTGTCATCGTTCGTTCCAAAACGCAACGATATATTAAAAGAACCAACATTAGCTCGCTAATGTTGGCAGTAAGCGAAATTAATACTATTTAATTCACATTACAGTATATATGTTGATTTTGCTTCAACACACCCGCTTGGTTTCATCATTCTGGGTTAAAGCACCCGTTTTTATTGCCGAGAATCGTATGGGGATTACAAATATATATTTGATCTTATGTTTCACTGTGTGTTATATTGTGTTGCTGCTCCTACGTAAATCAGTCTTTCTTTAAGATGAAACAATATAAATTGACAGACGACAGATGGAATATGTTCAAGGCTCAAAAAAGAGCAAATACAAACGAGCCGTCGTCGACAGAAGTTTGAGTGTAGCTCAGCTCAATTAAACTTGCTTTAGAGTTGTGATGATGACTGATGACTATGCCATACTGATCTCCATAAAATGCCAACTCCATCTTCGCATTCGAATGGTCTGATTTGTCTTGATCCTCTGATCCTTATGGAGACAGATCTTAAAACTGAAATAAGTTATTCTACTTTATTCTACCAATAAATTATATCTGAATATACTTTTCCCTATTTTTCATTCATGCTGGTTCTACACATTATTAGAAATCATAAAGTTAAACAATCATCCAAATGAAGGATTATTAAAAAAATACCGTAACAAACATTGCACAAGTACGGGGGCTTAACCCTTGGATATAGCAAAATAACGAATATTCGGAATGGAACGTATATACAAAAAATATATGACAACAGAGTACGGTAGTGATTTTAAAACGATAAACGTTAGAATGGGAGATACGGGACTATGGAACGCTTTTAAACTCTTGAACGGAATAAATAGAGAACTTACGTATATATGGTTCTCTATCTGACGAAATGTCTGTTTGACAGCTGGAAAACTCATCCCACTCTACCGCCGGTCGATTATATAACGCATTATACGTGCGTCAGGTAGGTCAGGTGTCACATTTTGTATGGGAAAATGACAGTTGAATCGTCCTAACGTGCGTTCGAAAAGTTTCCCATACGAAATATGACATTTAGCATGTCAATCACGTAACGCATTATACAACAATACAATACAATACAAATACTCTTTATTGCACACCTCACACAAACAAAGCAGTTAAAAAAAGAGAAACAATACAATAACATGTAGGTAGAGGTAGACAACAGGCGGTCTTATCGCTGAAGAGCGATTATACGTACGTTAAGTAGATCTAAATGTCAATTTTTATATTGAAAAATGACAGTTGAACTGTCCTAACGCGCGTTAGAAACGTTACGTGACTACCCCTTAGATCTACTTGACGCGCGTTCAATACGTTACGTGATCACCCCTCAGAGGGGTGATCAAGTAACGTTTCGATCGTACGTTAGGACAACTCAGCTGTCATTTTTCCATACTAAAAGTGACAGTTACATCTACCTAACGCGCGTAAAATGCGTTACGTGATCGACCTGCAGGTCTCCGTGAATCACATGGGAACATTTGTATAAATTGTTCATTTCTATCCATACCAGTTTTGATGTCAAATTTTCACTCTTTATTATTTCAGAGATAACACATTTTTTTATCTAAATCCGTTTCGCTGATTTTCTGTGATCAAAAACCTGGCATCCAAATCAACCTGGTGGTAGGTAGTTACCTTCTAGATAGGTAATTTTAAACACTTTTTGCGACAGGGTAAAAATACCACCAAGTTTAAAGATCTTAGCAAGATATTATGTGCTTCTTATGCTTATTTGTCGTGGCAATAGATATAAATCTATTACGTAAAATATTAAAAAAAAATGCTACGTGGTAGTTGAGTGACGCACACCAACGAGTTTATATAACAAATGCATAGAATAGGTTTAACCTGAGATTTATGTTTTTTTGCATTACAGTTTTATTTCGATGTTTTTGTGCCCTTGTTCTGCTCAACGCGCCTATATTAAAATGAAATTGAAATTGCGAATGTCAGATAGCTGTCAAGCGTCATCTTAAATTTATTTCGCTATACCACTGCGGTTCCGTTCGCAACCCAGCGCCGTATCGCCGCACGCATCGCCTCCGGGCGACGAGCAAACTCTTTCGTGTGCCATCGGGCGGAAAAATGAATTATTCTTTCAATTTATCGAATAGCTCGTAGGCTCGAATGAGGGGGGCTATTTAGTTATCGCTCGCTCTTTGATCAAATTGTTTTTGCGTGATTTAAGGTGAACTGGCCACTGGATCGTGTTTTGTTTTGGATCGACAAAGTAAGCAGAGTAAAAAGTTAGCCTATTCTATTATATTACTGACCGTTATAATACGAATGCTTCGATTTCTGTTAAGAATATACTTCAATAAAGTAGCCAGAATTCACTATTAAGTTAAATAACAGTATTCTTATTAGGCAACATAGATGGTTGTTATTTCTGCTGCTCAATATCTGATGAGATTTTTACACTCTTGTTACATTAAATATTAACTGTACAATTAAAATTAAATCTACGAGTGAATAATATACATATTTAAATAGAATAGAATATAATAATGTTTATTTGCAAGAATACTTATTTCTAGTTACAGGGTGTTCTTGTGATAGTACAGTATTCTATCATAATTAAACGACATGCAAATATTATAATAATCGTAACACGCGCATGCAATTACTCAATTAAAATACCTTTAATACATCCAAGACTTAGAAACAAAATAAATATTTATGCTCATCACACAAATATTTGTCCTTCTCCTTACCGAGATTGGAACCCGGACCGCTGGCTTCGCAGGCACTTTAACTACTAACCTAAACCGGTTATTATATTATATATTATCATGTTGTTACGACATTATCCTTAAAATATCGGTGTCACCCCGTGTTCCTCGGGTGTCAAAATAATCCCGAGCAGGTGAAACCACGGCGAACAGCGTGTTCAGAATATTTATCAACTCAATTTTCGCGCACCGTCTTACCCTCCTGATAAATTGCCGAACAGCCGATTATAAATTCATCCATTCTCCGAATAATACCGCAGCCTTTGACTACATAGAATTCTTTGGCTGGCCTATTGAATTAATTTTGTACTGTTCTTGTTGATTGTAAATTGAAAACGTATCTGCATTGCAAATTTGGCAGCCGTATTCGACTTTCGAAAGTGAATTACCGTAGACATTTATACAGAGTTGATTATCGATTTTCGATAGTTAAAGAATGTTGTTAGTGGACGTTGATGGACGGAAAATAATTTGTATGTTTAATGATTTTTAAGCTTTATTTCGAATTTCTTTTTTTTTAACATGTTTTACTTACATGTGTTAAACAACAGGAAATACAATGAATATGAGTAAAAATCGACTTTACCCCGTCTAACCGAAAATAATCATTTGACAATCCTCTTTTGATCAATGTCAGACTGGCGCGCGCTAATGCAATAACAATTGGCTTATAATCTTTACGGTCTTACCCCATAATGATAAACGATTGAAATAAATGTGTTGATGTTGTGTGGGTGGCATCCATTTTGATGTATTTAAGTTTTATAAACACACTAGCTTCTACCCGCGACTCCGTCCGCGTGGAACTCGTTTATATCGTAGCTCCATACAAACTTTCACCCCCACTTCATCCCCTTGGGGGATGATTTTCGAGATAAAAACTATTCTATGTCCTTCCCCAGGACTCAAACTATCTCTATACCAAATTTCATCTAATTCGGTTCAGCGGTTTAAGCGTGAAGAGGTAACAGACAGACAGACAGACACACTTTCGCATTTATAATATTAGTATGGATAGTATGGATGTATAACGACTTGGTGCTTTTGTCCAGCGTGTCCACAGTATCACCTGAAACTGCCCTACTATTAGCCTCGCCTCTTCTGTGGACGAAAAGGTGGTTAGCTTTCCATACAAAACGGTACTTGACATTCGCAGGCTAACGGCGCGATACTTAAAAACGTATGTAGCAAACTTTTATAAATTGGCTTTCCAGTTGAGCGCAATTCGACCTTTCCTAGAATAAAATTGTATAAACTAGATTAATTTGAGAAAAATAATTTTGCCAAAGTGTCACGTCTCAAAACGTTTTGGATGGAAAGCGAACCTTAACTATTGAGCACGGGAAAAACGACTTCTGTTTTACTCGAGCTGAATGACCCTCTCGGGCTATGACAGCATTTTGCATCAATCACCAATGTTGAGAGCACATTGCGGAAGATAGGATTCCTCTAGTTTCAGTAGTTTGGTTGATTAGTCCGGGGCCGCACTACTGCTACACTTTTGTTCCCATTTCTAGGAAATGCTATTAAAATAATGATATCTAATGGAATGTGCCATCACAGATATGAATACTTGTCAGTTACCTATTTGTAAGTGGCCAATACAAGTATTTACATACCTACCTTCTTAGTCAGAAAAAGGTTTACTGTCTACAAAAAAATTAAGGATATATTTTCTTAGTTTCTAGTAGCATGTTTAATTAACACATGACAAAGTACTGGGTCGAAGTGGTTATCGGTGGGACCAAGTAGAACACCGGCTATTTGCTCCCACAATAACGAATTATCTATCTGCTGTTTTCATTTTCATTTTTCACTATTACTATTGTTACTAACATAGCGTTAAGGATATATTCACTATGTCATTTTGTCACTAACATAATATGGATCGCTGGTCTGAATTAAAACGGCGTACGGAACCTTTCGGATGCGAATCCGATTCGCACATTTTTTGTGAAATTTCCGTTTTGGGAGAAAACGGTTTCCACTAACTAAATCCTAACAAATCGCATTGATTTTGGTGTCGATCGCTTTAGCATAATATATGCTGGGATAAAAGGCATCGATTAAAAAAATATAAGAATTTTGGAAAATAGAAAACCTATAAACCTAGGCATTCATTGTGTCAATAACGAACTCAAAAATAATTGAGATCGGAAAATATTTAGAAGAGGAATAACATTTTTTTCTTTTTTGTATGGACGAGTAGGTACGTTGTTTCTTCCCTCTCAATAAATAAAGCCTCTTTAAATGAGTTAATTATGATGTAAATTGAGTTTTTCCTTATCAGAACACGATACCTGTTATGCCCACCATCGGTTCACACCCCAGTTTTGGTACACTCTGTATGATCATCATCACTATCATCATCATATCAGCCGAAAGACGTCCACTGCTGGACATAAGCCTCCCCAAGTTTTGATTGAAAGTTGTACCTGAGTGACATAGGTACCTAATGTATTACACTCGCCTAAAAACAACGCTAACACACTTCGATACTTCCCCAACCATTGATGGATGACGTTAATCAAAGACATCAGCAGAAATATAGTTAAGAAACTACATTTTCACTTAATTAATTAATTAAGTAGTTAACACGAGTTCCCATAAAGTTTCTCTTTTTCTTCCCCCTGCAGGGAGATGTTGTGCGATTTTGTTTTCCTACTAAAGTTACTTGGGAGATTCGCTAGAAGTTTTAATTTGGTAGTAGTTCATTTGAGTTAAAATATGAATAATAATTTAATACTTCTTTGCGTGTCAGTTAACTTGACTCAATGGAATTTCATTAATACTGGTGGTCCATTCGAACGGTCAAAAAGTTCCGCGATTGAAATAACTGCTCCAAATTCTGCACTAATTAATTCAGTTTAAATCACACACCGTCTTGTATGAAGAAATACATATGAGCTATATCTTAACTTCAAAAATTACTTTTAGCTCTATCTCACGCTCATTTGAGTAGTAACGCAACTAAGGAAGAAATAAAGAAAGAAATATATTTCTTTAATATCTCGTATATCATTAATATCACAAATATCACAAACTTAGTGTCTAAATATACATATTGGGGTCAAGGAATTCAACCAGATATTTTTTAGAATCGAGTTCCCAAAGGATTCCGCTGTCCATTGGGCTGTCTATATCAGCAATAGCTAGACTGTTCAAATTTTCACAGAAGTTGTTATTCTATTGCTGCTTTAAATAAAAATATATTAAATATTAACGAGTGCTCTCATACATGAAACGTAATTTTATGGCGTTTTTTTGCCCGCCAGTACCAATCGGTATATCTCTACAACCGTAATATGTGGACACTTCCAATTTCCGCAGATTATTTATTTATTTATTAAAACTTTATTGCACAAATATAAAAATAGAAGTACAATTGGCGGACTTCATGCCTTAAGGCATTCTGTACCAGACAACCATTGGGATAAACATAAACTTTAGTGGTGCAGGATCCTAAGTACAGAGACTCGAATGGAAACACAAATCAATTAATTTAATTAATATACATACATATATAATGCATACAATATAAACTTACTTATACTTACATAACACATTACAGATTATGTATTACTATATAGCATTTATAATAACAAGTAATAAAAATATAATAACGTTAATAATTGCTTTTTTAACGTAACTTAAACCAACTCTAAGAACGAAGATGTTGTACATGAATATGCAGTGTTATATAAGTATGCGGTTCAGCATATAATTATATACTTAGCATAATAAACAATATGTATATTTAGACAGCAAGTTTGTGATTTCAAGTGAATTAGGACTCGAGATATTAATGATTAATTATCATTCAAAATGGTCGCATGAAAAATAAATATGGCCGACGGAGGAGTTGGTTCCTATCAAAAAATGCTTTTGTCCAGCGTGTCCACATTTACGACAATTTGTTCGAGCACTCTGCCCCACTATAAATCTCTGTATGACTCTGATCTAAGATTTTGACATCATATGATAGTCCAGGAAAAATAAGATTTTGAGAAACATTAACATTAATTTATACTAGCGTTTTTTTATGTTTATTTCATTTTAAAACGTTCTCAATGATTTATTCAAGTATCCAACAAACTTTCACCCGAAAGTAATTAGGTTCATAGATTTAAATGAAGCATGCATTGTCTTTATTTGTATGATTTATCTTGAATAATATAAAGCAAATGTAAATGGACCAAAATAAAGATAAATTTGTTCTGACTTTTCAGAGGCTACCTATGTTATAATTTTTTTGTCAGAAATTTTGTAGATATGTCTATATAACTATTCAATTGATAACGGATGACGTCCGTATCCGTTAAATAGAAAAAATCTGCCATTATAAATTGACATTTTATCCATACAAGTTGTCAGTTTATGGTCACTGTCACATTTGGTGATAAGAAAGTATCAGGAAACTAGTTTTATCCAGAATAAGGACTCGCCAAGGCCAGGGATGAACCCGTGGATTTATTTAAGTGAAGGTTGCTTTGCTTTTTTAGTCTTAGCTTATTGTGTTTGTTTTTACTGCTTAAATTATACTAGAAATGTTTAGCTTGCAGAAAACAAAGCACTGAATTCTGAGCTTAAAGCTTTTGAATTAAGAAAAGATAAATAGTTGTTTACCCAACAGCCCAACGAAAAGTGTACCTAATGTTTGTATTTATTTGTTTTATCTTTATTGCGCAGCAAGTTATAAATACAAAAGTGGTACTTAATTCAAATACAAAAAAAATTAAATACCCCTACTTGTAATAAAACTTAATTAAAAAAAACACGTGTGTAATAGAATTAACTTTCTATATTTTATCCCGAGGTATTGCTTGAATTTTTTGCAATATTTCGCCGTAATTTAATTATTATAATTATAGAAAGCAAGCAATTCAACAAGCATATTATGACCGGTCTGATGGTAAGAAAATACCGTAGTCTAAGGACGCTCGTGACTACAGAGGAGTTACAAGCACGATACAATATAGGTATCACAGACAGCCCCATATGCAGAGCGTGCATGGAGGCGGAAGAAACGACTCAACATATTCTACTGGACTGCAAGCAGGTATAAGTATAAGGGAAAAAACTCCTAGAGTTTTCAGACAAGGGACCCAGTCAGCAATACCAAGGCTCTCACAAACTTTCTAGAGGAGCTGGGTAGAGTAGCGCTACCCCACCGTTTTCACGCAAAATAGGCACATTGGATGTCGATTTGCAGAAAATGCCCAGTATAACTAACTAAGTAAGGGATGCCCAATTGACCACGGTTAGGCTGAATAGGCACCTGCGGGGGATTTGTAAACAGAGAACCTTATGTACGTAGTACTATTATTTATTCTGTAATAGTATGTACATCCCTTTAGGGACCGTCCGGTGCCGTGTGGTTCGAATCCATCACTTATTTACAGAACCATCTAGATGTCTGATCGAAACCAGGCACCTGAAGACTATAAACTATGTATATTCCCAAACTACGATCTCAAGCAACTTACGCATAAAGAATTAGACCATATACGGATTGCAGTAAGTTTAAGTTCGTTTGTCAAAGATATAAGTAGAAGGAGGTTGCGATCGTTAGGTTTAGGTATATCGTAAAATTACTTACTCTGTTCTTTAGTTACTTGCTTATGGAGAATTAGACCTTATACGATTGGCGGAAAGCTCAAACTTAATTTTCAGGTAAATAAGAGAAAGGAGGTTGCAATAATTGAGTGCTGGAGTATGTCGTTAAATGAGTGTATTACAGGAACAGGTGGTAAGCATGTTGGGTCGTTTGTTAGTTTTACGATGCTTGTGACCACCGATAAAAAAAAAAAAATATGAATGTCTCAACTTTAGTATGTAGTTGATTTTTATGGCAGCAAATGCAGCAATATCGGTTCTATCTATAATCTGACATGTCAGTTTAGTACATTTTTTTCTCGATGTCATTTCAAAGCTATATTTTTTGTCTTAGTTCCTGATAAAATCCTTCGCTGTTAAAAATAGTCCGCATAATTTGATGTCCATATTTATATTTGAACACATTTATTCTAGAATATTACATTCACCTACATTCATAAATATGTTCCAAACTTTTATTTACAATATTACATCAAGTTCTACTCGAACGTTAAACCATAAACATGAACCTAAATTGATTAAGTACATTTAGATCAAGTATCTACCAAATATTACATAATAAGTAATAATTATGTTGTTGGTAAGCAAGTAATACCTATGTAGATGCTATCGTGAATAAGCAGGCTAAGATAGTTTTCATATTTTGGTGTGCTCTGTTCGTGATTAACATAAAATCAAAGAAATGTTAATCCAAATACAAATTCGTTTTTTTTAGTCTCGAAAGAGATCCAGAAGATAAATTCGCTCTAAAAGCGTCCTAAGGGCGCTTCCTATTGATTTAAAGTATGTGACTGCCTTAAATCCTCCATTCTGTCCTGTAAGCAAGTACACTTTAAAAAGATCGTATATCATGGAAGAATACTTTAGACTTACGACCTTTTGTGTTTAGAAGTGAATGTGAAAGCAAAGTACGTAGCATTTGTCGTAGACTGGTAGCGCTACGGCCCGCTACGGATTGTCTACGCCGTAGCAGATTGTTTCCGCGTGCAGCTGATTCTTGGAGATTATTCTTCAGTTGTTTACAATTTCGGTAGTTTTGTTTTGTTTTTACAAGCCTTGTTTTACCTCTTCAATGCTACGTGTGCTACGTTGTAGCGCTAGCATTCTTTTTTCGCTTTGTATTGGAAATCGCTTCTTATGAGTTAGCTTGACCTGTAACTAAGTTTGTATGCGTAAATGTAATCAAATCTTGCAAGTCAATTTACAATTACTTCTATTAGTCGCATAGATGACAATACACTTTGGTACCATTAGTTTGAACAATAAATCAGATGGTGGAAGAAGTTAAAATGAATACGATAAGAACTTATTGGAGTAAAAAATACATCCGCAAACATCAAACGTTCGGGTACGGGAGAATATAGTGAATGTTTTTTTCCTGGATATGATATAGAGTGATCATGTTTCCAAAAAATATACGAGGACGACTATGGCGCATATTTTTTTTTTTTTTCCTAAGAAGCATTGTCACGTAGTTTACCATAAAACAATGCATTTTACACCACACACAATCTTAATACGAACTGAAAAATACGTGTGTAAAACACATCTGTGAATTTAGTTATGAATAGGTGTATGTGTAATTTTGACATTTTGAACAGATTAAAAAAAACACGCAACATAAATAGTAGATTGTATGACAAAATGGTCTATAATAAGCCATATTACCACGAGATTATTTTCCCGAGCGTAGTCAAGGAAAAGTGTTCGAGTGGTAATATGTATTTAGACCAGAGCTATACATTCTACTTTTCACTTCGACTGCGAGAAAATAGTAAAAACAAAGGTAAAGCTGGATTAACATTAAAATATAAGATTTTTATCCCGGTCCTCGCAGACGAAGTCACGGGCGTAAGTTAGTTGTAAATACTTTTAGAAAGAATAGCTTGCTTCAATTTGACAACGACATTTTCACACATATAAACCCTAAAGGGTAATTTTTCATGTTCGCAATAAAGCGTTGACTGTGTCTACACGGCTTTATGACTTAGCGAAAATGTGTCATAAAACAAAAGTAACGAATAACAACGCAGTAAACTGGTGCTTAAATGTACCAAGTTAGTTTTGCCGTTGAAAAATGTGGAACAAAGTAGTTATCTTACTAATACTATCCTATAGTCACCCGTTCTAATTTCGGTATACGATTCCAAATTGGAACATAGCTGCATTTGTTTTATTTCGTTCGAATAAAACAAAACACATTCTACACTATTTAATTTTGTAGTTGGAGAGGATCCATAATTTTTTTTTTACAGTGTGGGCTGATACAAGTAAAAAATGAGCACGTTATCCACGTTAATCACCTGACCCCGATCACCCAGGGGAATTAGCGGCAATTATTTTATATTCAACCAGGAAAAAAATATAATGTTCGGTTATGGCGCTTCGCCGGACGCTACCGCGTCACGCTCGCTTCGCTCGCTCGGCTCGCGCGCTGTAGGGTCGCAGTTCACCTAATAACCTAACCGTTTTTTCCCCTGGGGGATCAGGCTAGGGGATTAACGTGGACAACAGCAAAATGAGTGGATGTTTTAATTTTTGTTCCTCAATAACGCAAAACCGGCCTAACAGATTTACATAGGAAAGAATAGACGGTAAAATAACGATATCTTTAACCTGTACTGAAAATTCTATAAAACACTATCGTATCCAACGCGATATGTGAATGAATAAAAAAAATGAGATGTAAGCCGTCTTGGTAAAAAACCGTTTTAGATATAGGTAATGCAAAAGGCCTCTAAACCTCAAACTAAGGTATTTAAATTACATTTTACCAGCGAGCGAAAAAAACATATATGAGTTGCTTTTGTCGCTGAGACAGTCGCGGTCTGTTGCGTCACTTAAAATTAATTTGAAGAAGTTTTGTGGCTTTCCATTGACTTGTGAATTGGTTGAATATAGTGTTTATTTATTTAATGTAATTTGCGATATAGGTGTACGCGGGTTGGGTTTCCGCAACTCGACGTCATAATAGCGCCTATTTTGCGTATGGACTCTATGGATATTTGCGATATATATTACATATTATTGTGTGTATTATATTTTATATATAATACACACAATAAGATGTCAGGTTTTATTTTTATTTTCTCTGTGTGTTTTTGTACACGGTATAAGTAAGCTTATCTCGTTCTACCTACCTTCCTCTTAGCTGGGGTAAGTGGGCTAAGGTTAGCTGGAAGAGATTCCTTATACGATTAAGTTCGCCTTTTTACTTTGATCTATTGTGTGACATGTATATTCATTTACCTGTTATTGTGAACAATAAAGTGCTTACATACATACATACCACAGAACGCGATCTCCTTACAAACTTCTACCCAAACACGCGCCTAAAACCCAATATGCACTTGTTCGAACTAAACGGCTGCCTGGCATCGTTTTGTCACTCCACCCACATCCCCGCATGATGGCAATGACATCCATTCTGTGGGGTCGTTTTGCAGCGCTACTTACTTAGACTTCTAAGATTTTTTCCATCGCTGCATTTGACACGCACGTTAGCAGGATACGCTGCTAGGCATCGTTTTGGTTCATCTTTTTTTACATCCTAATCACAATTTAATATGTTGCGCACGTTTCTTCTTACATGCCAAGCATGCTCTGAATAAAAACAAATGCTAAACGTGTAATGAAATAAAAATAAACAAATTGACACCCCTCGAGAAACGGGCAAGTTGAAAGAATCAACCAACCACTTCCCTACTTAACTGATTAAACACCGTCCCCATACTAATTGCCATGTTTTCTTTGCCGACGGCCATTTGCAATTCAAATATGGCGGACGGATGAAGCGTAGTCTTGTCCAAACTTGTCACGGAGACGAATTCATGAGGCTGCGTAATCGGAGACCCGTTTCTGATTGGAACCTTTATCCAAAGAACATACAATAATCACATTATTGTATGTCCTTTGGACAAAGGTTCCAATACATAATTATTCATATTATATTCACATATATAATAATGTATAGAAATTATGGCCTGTAGACGAAATTAATTAATTAATTCTATAAAACAAACGATGTGAAACTGTCAAATCATAATTAGTACTATAACAGGCGCTCCACAGGAATGAACACTGATAAGCTACGATAACATACGTAGGCAACTAGTCATGTTAAGATACATCATGTTAGTTATGTTAGTCATGTTAGGTGTTGGTTGTGTTGTTTACTTGTGAGTAAATAAGATTTTTTTCCAATTTGAATTCGTTGATGTATTGAAACTTGAGCGAAACTCTTGTTCCCGACGCTTATTAAACCACTAAGGTAACACAATAATGAATTTCGAAGTATTTATAAAGTGGACGCTAATATTGCATTCCAAAACCTACATAGAAAGTCTATCTGACTTGACAAATTGCTAGTCGTTCTGAATGCTTAGATAAAATGAAAATGTAACTTTGATATCAAACTAGTCGAGCAATATTGATTTCCTATCCAGTAACCAACTGAATTGAAAGGTTTTATTGTTATAAAAGAGTCAAGGAAAAAGTCACTTTAATGAACTAAAAACGGTTCTGTAGAAATCTTGTTTAAACTAGCAGAAAAAAACGTTTAAAGGACGCTGCTCTTTAATTAACTTTTATATAAATTGCCCGAAGCTTGTTAGGTATATGGTAATTTTCTAGCAAAGTGTCTCATTCTAATCTTGATTATCAAAAATGCCATATCAGCGATCATCAAAAAAAAATCAACGATATTAGTAGAAAAACAGACAACGTGTAGGTTATCAACGATGTCATTAATAGAAGCAGAAACGATCCTTTTTGAAGTAACAATGCTGTCGTAATATTTCTTTGTCTAATATGTAATTTTTGATACAAGCTTTTATTGCCAACTGTACTTTTCTGTCAACTAATCATTCGGAAGATTCTAATGAGCCCAAACTCAACAAGGTTACGTCGGTTAGGTACCGAATTCTCATGACCACCTTCTGTCTCCATCATCAAATCAGCTCGATGGTACACCAGCTATTAAATTGTTATGCAAACTATACTTATACTCAAAATTTCTGCTCAATCGGTTAAGGTTCTAATTTAAAACTCAAATCCAAGTTTTGTCCAACACCAACGAACAGAGCAAGTAAAATGAAAGCTTGAATAAATAGATAATTATTCATAATATCAATTGAACGAATAAACAAAATACGAAGTATACTCCGTTGGCTATTTTATAAATAGGGGTTGGGAAATGTTTTTTTATCAAATACCAATATTAAGTATTCAATCAACACTACATGTACCTATACAGTGAAATCAGATCAATTTGTGTAAAAATTCGAGTATAAAAATGTTCTCGTTTTCATTGTTATTGGTTACATTGCTAAGATAGGCAGGAATATTGATTTCACAAAAGGAATTGCCTCAAGTTTGGTCGGTTTATACAAAAGTCAACCATTTAATAAAGTTTCGAGCCAACGATTACCAGGATCTCCTCTATTAAATTTAGAAACTTAAATTGAAGGTGAATTAGACTGACGTCTACCGTGCCTGAGAACTTGGAAAAGGCAGTTTTTTTGTTAAAGTTTATTGTTTTTTTTGTGTTAATTTACATGACTAGTAAAACGGTATTAAATAATTAAATAACCTTGTAGATGTGGACCAAATGTTTTTGAGATCATCATCCTCTTAGCGTTATTCCCGGTTGTGTGCCCGGAGCCTAGGGTCCGCTTTGGCAACTTTTGTTGTGTTTGAGATACGGCGGATATTTTTTTTACAACCTACCTTAATGTAATCATATTCAGTTGGATTGTCTCTGTAGTATATATTTAGTTTTGACTATACAGTTTGAAGTAACATGTTATAACTTTGGCAGGGGTGATATTTTTACATAAGTACATACTTTAAAAAGTGTATAAAGTTACTTTTGTAAGTGTCAGTGTATATCAAGTCTAATTTTTGTGTGCTTTACATACTCAAATATACAGATACATAAGTGAGATCTAATTATTATGACGGATCAATTTTATATAAAATAACTACAATAGGGAATATTCATGACATTTTTTTATTTTTTTTATCTATTCTATAAGTAATTATATAACCGGAAAAAAATATAACACTTTCACAATATTATTAAATAAGCTAAAAAAAAATAATTAAAATTACTATCATTTTCGGACGATCAAAACGCCACCATTTTGGCGCGCTCATTTGTGACGTCACCGTGCAGCTTAGTGCACGGCGGTTCTTAAACAAATTAACAACAAAGTGTTTGATTCACACTTTTAATAAATGTGAGTGATTAAAGCTTATAAGATCAACTTATTGTAATGGAAGAGCACACAAAAGCTTATTATAAATATTGTATTGTCCCTATGTGTGAAAATCACATTAAAACTGCAAATATTTTCATATGCCCAAAGGTGCAAATATAAGGATAAAGTGGTGTAAGGCGATGAGGAGAGATAATGTATCGTGCTTGAGTAGTTTATATTGTTGTGAAGATCATTTCGACGTGAGTATTAAATATGTATGTACCTAAAATCTTTTTTATTACGACTCGCGAACAATATAGGTAAACAATAACCTAACCTCAAAATTGTATTATATACTTATTCATAAAACTATTCTGATTCCCAATTTTTTTAGTTATTAATGTTACAAATATTATGATTTTTGTTGATCAACAGCTGACTACGAGTGTTGATTTTGATCAAGAAACGTTTTAGCTAAGTTTCTTTGTTTGCACTGTTGATCGAAGAAAGTTAAAAGAATTTAATCCTTTTTACTGAGTGACCTACACAAATTTGTTTTATTTATAAGCCTTGACGAAAACAACCTAGTTTGTTAAAGTTCATAAAGATGTTCTCAACATTTAACATTCCTAATAGGTACAGTCAGCGTCATATAGTTAGTAGCAGCCAGAGTAGCCAAATATTTCGTAACACACCCTTATTCTTACAGCAATAAAGACGTGTACCGAAATATTTGGCTACCTTGGCTGCTACTAACTATATGACGCTGACTGTACCTACATATCTTTGATTATATAATACTAGCTTCTGCCCGCGACTCCGTCCGCGTGGAACTCGTTTATACTATCTCTATACCAAATTTCATCCAAATCGGTTCAGCAGTTTAAGCGTGAAGAGGTAACAAACAGACAGACAGACACACTTTCGCATTTATAATTTATTATTAAGTAAGTATATATAAAATATATAATATAACTAGCTTCTGCCCGCGACTCCGTCCGCGTGGAACTCGTTTATATCGTAGCTCCCCCCATATCCCCCAAAGGGATGAAGTGGGGGTGAAAGTTTGTATGGAGCTACGATATAAATGAGTTCCACGCGGACGGAGTCGCGGGCAGAAGTTAGTATATATAATATATAAAGTTATAGTATAGTAAAATAGTATATAGTATGGATAAATATCTACTAGTTTTTTATTCCACTTATTTAACAAAGACACCTATTTGAAGTAGTTTTAAAGTCTAGCTATTTGAATCGCCAAAATAGGTTATAATTATTTAATTGACCAATCTCACGAGTATAAAAACAAGGAATATGAATATTTATTGAATATCTGTAACTTATTTACCTTGCAGCTTTTACTCCTCTTAGTTCAGCGGACGTAAAGTCACAAATATTTGCGAAGTATGTATTAAATTTAGTCATCATGAACACATCAATTTTAGGCAGATTATCCGACTGTGCCTTGACAAAACCGCCTTCAGTCATTGTGGCGAGTCTTTTTTCACTTAATAATTACCAAAAAACACTGATTATTTATCATAAACAGCGGCCAAACAATGCGAATAACTTTCAATAATCATACTAACGACCTGCACGGTGACGTCACGTTTCGCTCCGCCAATAGCGTTGCGTTTTGGAAATTTGCGAGGGAATTTGAAAAATAGTACTTTTAAACAATTTATTTTATCAATAGAAACATGATAATTTGAAAAAATAATCATGTGTGTATATTTATTAAGCAATATAGATTACACGTGATTTTTTTTGTCCATTTCTAAATCACATGCATATTCCCTATTATTGTTGATCTACCAGTTTCATTAATACGAGTACTTCCCACGATTACTGTCAGCTTATTAGGTTTTTGGGTTTTAACTTTTTTATATTATTAGTACTTTATTAACTAGCTTCGCTTAGGGATTAGGCTTATCCATAATAAGGTTTAAGTCTATTTAATTTAGCAAGCACATATATTATGCGTAAATATTTGAGACGAATGTTGAATCATCAACAATGTTTGTTTTGTCCCTACAGCCTACACTTATGAAAATTGAGAAGGAGATATTAACATTATTTATGTAAACGTCCTAGTGCCCGTCAAATGTGACATGACACTTTCAATCTTATGTCAATACAATAGAGGTGAACAATACCTGTCAACTATTAGGCATTAACGTGTCGAGCATTGTGATGTTTACCTTATGCATGGGGATCCCACGCCTATGCCAGATAGATGGAGGGACAAAAGAAGACATTAATTTAATTTAAAAATCATTTATTATTTTTATCTTCCATCTACAATATTCAAGGTACTTTCTCTCCATGTGTCATAGGCGTGGGACGCCCTGTATACAGTTAAATCTACCAGTAAATACATGTGCTAATAAATCTGATAAATACTTTTGTTTCGACTTAAAACAAAAAGGAAATACGTCTTAAAAAACTTTAATGGCTATAGTTTGTCTTAATGGCTTGAAATTGTTTTCCGAAGTAGTTTAGTTGGCAAAGGGCAAGGTCTTTAAATGGGTATTGCCCTGCCTAAGGACACTTAAGGATATGAAGAGCCTGCCCTAAATACCCTTAATGTCGATTTGGTGACCGATACGGACAAAACCTTGATGAAAGCTTGTGGGATACTAACTTTAGCTCGTGACGAGCTTTTGAAGTAGAAATACTCCCGGCCCTTTTTAAAAAAAATAGTTTCAAATAAGTAGTTGAAAGCTGTTATAATGTATAGTGCTTCCTTTTTCGTAATTGATGTCAGTTACTTTTGTTTTTCTTTGTTTTTAAGATTGACATCGAGCGGAGACGTATTTAAAAATGACAGGACGTCATTAAGAATCTAAAGATAAAATTAATTGGAAGGAATCAAATTTTCTGCCTCTTGTCATTATTATTTTGTCAGAAAAATTAAAAATGTGATTCGATACAATTTGGTCACCCTACATAGCGCGACATCATGTCTTACTCTCTTACAGCAAGTATCAAATGTGACCATAATTTTAGTGTCATAAAATATTTTTAGTCTACCACTTGTTACATTTGCATTTGTATAAATAAGACAACAATATTTTACTCAAGATGTATAATCCTGTAAACAAGAAAGCCGACATACAACACACTTCAAGAACGTCTTTTTTGGACAAATATCGATAAATATGTTCATTTAAAATAATATAAATATCTTATTGAAGCCGCATCTAGGTAGTGTGTATGTATTATCTCACTTTGTATTTATGTTTATTTCTCTTTAGCCTGTCCCAATACTCCCAATAATGTAGGTAGTGTATTTATTACATTTGTATGACGTTTCCGTGAGTCACCGACGGTGCTGGCTGAAAATCAGCGCTGCAGGTGTCTGACACCTCAGCATAATGCTGAGCCAGTGTCCTATTTGGTTTGGTAAAGATCAGGCAATTGTCCCACCGCCGGCGAGGAAGCGAGTGTTACTACGTGCTACTCGCTCAAGCGAGTAAAAGCGAGTAAGAATTACTATGAGATTACTCGCTTCTCGCCGGCGGTGGGACAAGTTCCTCAGAAACTACATTTTAAGCAATCGCGTTGCCTTCTAACAAACAATACAATATATAGTCAATTATAATAATATACTTAGTACATGTCACTGTAAGATTGTGAACACCGTCAGTTTTTAACCTTACTCGCGGCAGTATACATTATCGAAAAGTTGTGGCTTACGGACGTTCCGCAGCATACCAATTTTGTCTCAGTTCAATTTGACTATTTGACATTGACAGACTTAAAACTAGTGCCTCTGTGAGCCGTTAAACTAGCAAGCAACTAGCTAGCACTTTTTTTTTAATTTATTAAATCTACATTGACACAAAATCTCTATGTAATTATCGAAACCGCTCACAAAATTTCACAAGAAGCCGGACATACGAAATAATTTTTGCCCAAGCTGAAGCGGAGAACTTCGTTCGCTACGCTCGCTTGTTTAACTCGTTCAACTACCGAAAAATAATGCGTTAAATTGTGAATTTATTGTTTTTGAACTAAAACACTTAATAATATCGCGAGTGAGATTATAAACTGACTGTTCATAATTCAGTTATATAATTCTAATATATTCGAAAAATAGTTCAATAATTTACTTCCTTGTTCGGGCAGTTTACTTTAGAAACTATCATAATTTCCCAATTGCCCTTAAGTTTAATTAGATAAAAGGGGGAACTCACGTCAAATTGTACAAACTCTTCAAACTCTGCTCAGCCAAACAAAATGTCGTTTACTCGATCCCCATTCACATCAATCAGCTTAATGCTCATTTTTGAACATATTTCGCATGAAACTTTCTAAGCTGACGGGGGTTATTTTTTTGCGAGTTGACATCGCTTGATGGGGTCCTATTAAAACTTGCTGGGTCTTCCTTATTGAGTCGCATGCGGAATAGAAGTATATTAGTCGGACGTCGTTTAATTTCGCTTTAAACTCGTGAGCGTGTTTTCATGTGTTTATTTTGGAGTGGCAGAAACTGACGTTGATTGCATACGACAGCAGAGAATATATTTATCTATTTTTGTTTGCAAGATTTTCAGATTCTAATTAATTTACTTAAGAAAGTGGGATGCAGTGGTAAGTTTATTAAATAATAATAATTATAAACTATACGAGTATATATAAAATAAGACTTCCTGACTGATTCATCACCGCCCAGCCGAAACTACTGGGACTAGAAACTTGAAATTTACACCAAAACTTTCTTTTATGACGTTAACAAGGGATACGACGGGATTTTTGGAAATTCCACCCCTAAAGGGGTTAAATGGGGGTGCAAAGTTTGTATGGGGGAAACATTATTTTTTTAACTAGAGACTTGAAACTTTGTAGAAATATTACCTATTAAGATACAAAGAAAGCTCTTTCAGCGTTTTAGAAAATTCTACCCCTAAGAGGGTTAAATAGAGGTGCAATATTTGTATGGGGTAACATTATTTTTTGAACTACACTTGAAACTTTGTAGAAAAATAACTTATTAGAATATAAAAAGTACTTTCTGCGTTTTAGATAAATCCACCCTTAAGCGAGTTAAATAGGGGTGCAGAGTTTGTATAGAGGAAACTTTATTTTTTGAGCTAGAAACAAGAAACTTTGTAGAAGGATAACTTATTAGAATACAAAAAACTACTGTCAGCGTTTTAGAGAATTCCACCCCTAAGGGATGATTAAATAGGGATACAAAATTTGTATGATGGAAACTTTTCCTTTTGAGCTAGAAACTTGAAACTTTATAGACAGATTACACTCATTTAAATACAAAAAAAAGATATTAAGCATTTTGGAAAAATCTACCCCTAAGTGGGTTAAAAAGGGGTGAAAAGTTTGTATGGGGAAAACTTTTTTTTTTACCCAGAGGCATATAATTTTGTAGAAAGAGAGTTTTGTGTTTTTGTACTAATTAAAATATAAACGAGTACTTTCAGTGTTTTAGAGACGTCTATCCAAAAGGAGGTTAAAAAGGGGTGCAAGGTTTGGATGAGAAACACTCTTTTTTGAGTTTGAGACTTAAAACGTCGTATAAAGATTTTTTATCAGAATAAAAAAAGGCTCTCAACATTTTGGAAAAGTTAAAGCGGTTAAAGCGGGATTCAAGGTTTATATATGGAGAGCAAGAAAATGTTATAGAGATTTGTAACTTCGGTCTCAGCTTGTATGTTAAAATACTACAAAACAGTTTTCATAGTTTTTTGAAATTCATCCCCTATAGGGGTTAAAGGGGGTTCAAAGTTTGTATGGAGAGCAAGACATTTTTAAAGTAAGAGATTTTTGTAACTTCTGTTTTAGACTGTTTGAAATTGATTCCATAACGGGTTATAAACGTACATCCCCTAAATGGGCTAAAAGGAGTTGGATGTTTGTACGGGGAACAAGGCATTTCAAAGTAAGGGATCTGTAACTTCGGTTAAAGACTAGCCTCTCTTTATCCATAAAACTTAAAATGCCTTTGCTAAATAAAATGTGATATGTCCCTTTCTTACGAACACAAATGTCAAAGTAAGGACAACCTAATTTTAACGCCATTTTCGTTAAAACAGGCTTATAGGACGTTTATAAATACGGCCGTAGGAAACGAAATACATTGTTACAGGTTAGAAAGAGTTGGAAGTATGTATGAGGAACAAGTAGTGAGGGAATCCTTCAAAATGTCATCCAAATCGGTTGAGCTGTGTATAAGCCTGATTGAGTAACAAACATCTAAACATGCACACTTTCGCGTTTATAATATTAGTAGGATGGTCAGCCATTTATTAGTCAAAATACATAGTCCGACTGCTATAGGTACTCGTAGGTAGGTTAGGTTAAGTATGAACTGCTATGCGCCTAGAACCGAAAAGAAGGTAATGTTTCATTTAACGTGCGGATTATTTTGTCTCACGGTTCTAAATACTGATTTGCCATACGATAAATATTTTTTGTTAATTCACAAAGTTCATTTTGAATAATCAAATAATTTATACGGCGGATGGAGATGGAAAGTAAAATTCTAGGTCTTTTAGCATTAGATAAGTTTGCTTTTAAAACTATACAGGTCGCCCGAACTAACGTGAGTAAAACTGCTGGACGGAGATGGGCAAAAACTTCCAGTAATGTAGTAATAAATTATGAAAAAATATACAATTTAAGCAGAAACGTCTGTGGAGATATTTATAATTGTAAAATCGGAGTTCTTAATTTAAAAGCAATTTAAACTAATGCACTCATCGCACTGTTGACTTTTACGCTTAATCCCTGAACGGATTTAGATGAAATTTTTAGTACAGATAATCTGAGACCCTGGGAAGGATATAGGATAGTTTTATTTCGGAAATATTCCCTTAAAATGGTAGAACTTTGTTTGGTTTGGCGATAATTAAGGTTCCGCCTACAGTCATTGAATAGCAATCATCTAAGACGGTAACAAGTTATACGCGAACGAAGTCGTGGGCAACAGCTAGTTCATTGATAAAACATAATGTACATCATCTATAGACTAGGAGCTTACTATTAGAGGCAAACGACACGTGCCTGAACTAGGATACCCTGTGTTTCAGGCAAAAAAGAACTAATAATTGAAAATGTTATTCATATGCAAAATATAAATAATACAATATCATACAAATAACTAGGCAGTTACAACCTAGGCGGTTCCCATAAAATATATAATAAAATTATTTTAAAACGATAAATAACTTCTCTGTATCGTCATAAGGACATATTTTGTAGAGCTTCTCGTAGCGTTGATTTACATTTCATGTAGTTTAGGGGATATAAACCTAGCCGCGCATTAAGTCTATTGTAAAGAAGTGGACCTAAGAACAGAAAAAAAATAGAATAGAAAGCGTGTCGTTTTTGCGTATATTTAGGACAAAACAAAATCTTTACGCCTTTTTCTGGCATGATCAGTCTTGTAAGGGGTTTCGGCGTGCTGTTTTAGAACTGTGTGCAATAAAAGTTTGTTTATAGATGCTAAATTCGTCACAGAAATAGAAAGTGAACGCTTGAGACTTTTAAATCTGGAATGCACTTCATGGTTCTCAAAAATATCTGAATATGCACAGTGTGCAGACAATTGTTAGCACGACGACTGTAAATAAATAAATTACTATTAGTAGAAAACTTACACTAAGCTCAATCAAGCTTGTGATTATGGGTACTAGGACAGACGACGATATATTTAATACTCGCTTCCGCCCGCGACTTCGTCTGCGTGAACCCGGGATAAAAATATCCTATATTTTAATTCAGGCGACAAAATCAAAGAGATCGAAGAGACGAAGATTCGTGCAAAATCTTATCCAAATCGGTCGTGATTGAGTAACAAACATCGAAACTTAAGTAGGATAATGTGTAAAATACATAAATACACTCGCGGTCAAAGAAACCGGGTCAGTACGAAAATTTGTAATATCTCCTAAAATAATAAAGCTAGGGACATGAATTAAACTGCATATTGTAGATAATTTTATACTGAATTAAATAACATCAAATGGTGGAATCGTAATTCTTTTGTTTAATAAAATTACATAGGAAACAAAAAATCAACCAATTTTACGTACAAAAATAAGCAGTAGGTACTTCACATACAACACAAAAAATAAAAATTAATACTTCGTATTGCCTCCTCGGGCTCTTCTTACAGCTTCTAGACGATTCGGCATGCTGTTTATTAAGTTCTTTATGCGTTCTTGCGGGATATTGTCCCATTCTTCCACTAACGCCTGTTTCAGGTCTCTAAGTGTAGCTGGGGCGGGGTTTCGAGCTCTTACACGCCTCCCAAGCTCGTCCCATACATGCTCAATCGGATTTAAGTCCGGACTCCTCGAGGGCCAGTTCATACAGTTGATACCAACCTCCAAAAAATAATCTCTGACAATTTGAGCTGTGTGTGGCCTGGCGTTGTCATGCATAAACATAGAATTTCCACCCATATTAATTAAGTATGGGCCGACATGCTCATTAAGAATCTCTTCTACATATCTTGCACTCGTTAATGATCCATTTTCTATTAAAACTAACTCCGAGCGACTCTCTGAAGAGATTCCAGCCCAAACCATGACTGACCCACCGCCGAACGCCACTTTTTCCTCAAAACATGCTGGAATAAAACGTTCACCAGGCCGTCTGTAAACTCTTTGCCGCCCGTCATTTGCATAGAGCATAAATCTGGATTCATCGGAAAACAAAATTCTTGCCCAATCTTCGTCACCCCAGTATCTGTGATCGCGGGCATAAAGTCGTCTTGCTGTTCGATGTATTCTTTCAAGTTTTGGGCCATTGGCCGGCCTATGTGGGGTCAAATTTGCTTCTTTGAGCCGCCGCCTGACAGTCCGCTCGCTGATGCCGTCCCTTCGGGTCTCTAAAAGCTGATTTTTCACTTCAACTGCTGTGAGGTGCCGATTTCGGAGCATGGTTGTAACAATAAATCGATCTTCTCTAGCTGTAGTACATCTTGTTTTGCCGGTTCCTGGTCTTCTAAGGTTCTGCCCAGTTTGTAGGTAACGTTGGAGGACTCGCTGCACTGTAGAAAGTGACACACCTGTTCTTCTCGCTGTATACCTCTGACTTCTTCCTTCTTCTAACATAGTGATGATACGAGTACATCAATCTCGTGTTAGCGGCATGATAGACATTCAAGAATGACCACAAAATAAAACAATGACAGCCTTTTATCATAGTTCTTTGACAGATTGAAAATTATTGCTTAAAAACAAGCAAAAGTAAAACGAACGCAATTTCAAATAAGTACCCAATTGGTCTTTTTTTTTCAATTAAACCTTTTTCCAGTTACTACGTAGAACATTGAAGGTTGGATTTAGAAGGATATTAAATTCTCTATAAAACAGAGTTAGTTTCATGCAGATACGACCAACGATTTACAAAATATTGAGGTTTTCGTCACTGACCCGGTTTCTTTGACCGCGAGTGTAGTTACATAGAAAACACTGCAGACTTGGTTGGGTAGACCAGGTCAAACTGTCTAATCGTAAGCGGCGTTCGTTAAAAAATCTGAAAGTGTTGACAAATTTCTAAGAAGTCATAGCTGTCGGCGCCATATTTAAACTTTGATCTGTCTGTAATCGTAAGTTGATGCAACCGGCCCTTAGAAACAAATATTCATGCTGCTCGACACACAAATATTAGCCATTACCTGGATTCAAACCCAAGACCTTCGTAGATAGTCAGTAACTTTATAATTATATTTAGGTAGCATACACTACATAATACATTATTTGCTTTTCGTTAATACGACTACTTATAATCAGAGGAGCTTCTAAGTCTTTCCAATAAGACGTAATAGTATTATACGATATTACAAGTTCTCTGACAGAGAGCTTACGGGCTTTGATTATTGCTGTCTGCGAGTTGCAAATGTATTACTTTTTCCTCAGACTTTTGCCAAGTAATAAGTGGTAGTTTATTTACAATACAATGGCAGTAACATACTTATTTTCTGTGGAGCCAAGGGTCTGCCAAATGAAGACATCTATTTTTATCCTCCGACGAAAACAAGCGGTGTTATAAGTCTACCATGGGGACATAGTGTACCTACACAGATGTGCGTTTGTGTGCCTGTATGTGGCTTCGTAGCTCCTAAACGGATCACCCGATTTCAGCACCTTTTTTTTAAACGATCTTATCTTCGAATTTAAACTTTCGTGAGACATGTTGAAATAATTCTAATAATTACACGGTTCAAGTAACGTATTAAATGTCACTACGGGGGACATATTTCAAACTCTTCAGGAGTTCTTCTTCAGGATGCAGGGATGCAAGCGACACCGCCGCGAAAACATTCATCTTGAAGAATAACTCCTGAAGAGTTCGAAACATGTCGTGTGTTGTCGTGTGTTTGTGTAAGATTGTCCCCTAATATCTATTTATTATTATTTATTTATTTATTTATTTAATACGTGAGTTGAATCGTGTAATTATTAGCATTATAGTCTTATCTGTCAAGATGTGTCTTAGCGTTCAATGTTTGTTGTTCCTTCCACAATCTAGAACGCTACGAAGATGATGTACCATTTTCTTTATCGTGGACAAAACCTGCGAACCTGGTACCTAATCATCGGGGGCTGACTGGGTTATGTGGTATTTCTATCCACTTAAGACTCAACGGCAGCCGGCATCTGCGCTCTCAAGCGGAGGACTCCAGGCCCCGTGTCATGGTCGGCCTTATCTCGCGGTAAGTGACAAGATAGAGCGTCCGTCACTGGCTGACACCGTTATAGAACGAAACTGACGCTCTATCTTGTCACTTATCGCGTGATAAGGCCGACCATGACACGGGGCCAGGATCTCATTCGGCGTTCAGAATTAGATTCAGTGGATTCACTGGAGCCCCCAAGATGATGAATTAACTTGTGATTGTACCGACCATCCTAGTTGTTGGTGTAATCAACCCTTCATAAAGAAACCCCTAGCCAAAATCGTTAAATAAAAAGTGACCTCCGTATAGAATTTCCTTTGATACTAATAAAAGGGTAGCAACTCAAAAAATATTTAAGAAGTTTCCAAATACCCTTATTTATTAGGATCGACCGAGGAATTAATTAATGGGGCATAGTGAGCATTTTCCTTAATTCTGAAGCCTTTAAGCTCATTTAAGGGCTTTTTTTACGTCACCACAAGAAATAGGCCGTAAAAAGCACCATTTTTCAATTATTTTGTTTGGTAAATGTAAATATCCGTACACGTAAGTCCAGTCATTTTATTTACAACTACCTACTTAGTATGAAAAAAAAAACAAATTTGGAAATTCGTACTATCCAAACTAATATTATTATTGTGAAAGTGTGTATATCTGTTTGTCTGTTACCTCTTCACGCTTAAATCGCTGAACCGATTGAGTTAAAATGTAGTACGGACATAGTGTAAATTCCGAGGAAGGACATAATAGTTCGGTTCATGACGCATTGGTGTAAACTGTAATGTTATGTAACCTGTTTTTCAATAAATAAATAAATAAATAAATAAATTTACGATACAAGTGCCGAAAATAGGAAATTCGCAACGAGTGGTGATAAATTAAAACACGACCGAAGGGAGTGTTTTAAATCGACACGAGTTGCAAATTACCTATTCGCACGTGTATCGTACAACGTTTTACTGTACATAATATGGCTCTTTAAAGTTTCGACATATGCACGAAAAGTGCTCTTTTCCGCACTAGTGCGGGAAAGTAGCACCATATGTACTGTAAAATAGTTTTTCCCCGGAAATCATCCCTGAGGGAGTAAATGGGGGATGACAATTTGTATGGAGCTACGATAAGATATAAACGAGTTCCACGCGGACGGAGTAATTTATAATAGCAGATTTTTTCTGGTTAACGGATATCATCATTGAAATAAAATTACCAAGGGACAAAATCCATCAAAAAATCAGACAACAAAAAAGTGATACCTCAGTTATTCCCTCCTGAAAAGTCGGAGACAGTATTATTAAATGTAATACCTATTTATTTAGATTAATTTATATTTGTCTATAATCGAGACAAATTATTCAAAAAAACCCAATGAATGCTTCATTTAAATCTACATAACTAGTATTATTAGTATTTCCGGATAGAAAGTTTGTAGGATTCTTGAATAAAGCATCTTAGAATAACGTTTTAAAACGAAATAGACAAAAAAGACGATATCCTACTAATATAATAAATAATAAAGTATGGATGTTTAGATGTTTGGATGTTTGGATGTTTAGATGTTTTTATGTTTGTTACTCAATGACGCGCACGGCATAACCGATACGTTGGATGTGCACGAAAATAGTTTATAGCCTGGTTTAAGATATAGCATAGTTTTTATCCCAGGTCCACGCAGACGAAGTCGCGGGCGGGAGCTAGTTATAAATAAATGTATTACCAACCGTATATTTCCTGGAGTAATAGCGTTATCCGCTCAAGACGCAGAGCCTGTATTGGACATTAAAAATTAAACGTATTCAATACGCAATTAATTAGTTTTACACGGCACCCTCACCCATTTCACTTGTTGAACATGCCCACCTCACGGCACAAATATTGTAGGTACTATCAATTTCCCGTCCATTACTCAAGAGTGACGTTCAGTTACCAAAATTCAACGTCGTGTTGCTTCTAAGGTCATAAATAATAAAATAAAGTAAATATTTGTATGCCAAAATACAGTTTAGCTATATGTCTAGAGGGGTAATCACGTAATGTTTCGAACGCGCGTTATGCTGGGACCACTATTTCCCTGCAGAATAGCCTCAAGATTACTATTCGTATTTTTCTGAAACCATATTATTATAAACAGACGCATTATATTGTTTCAAAAACTCTGTTCGCTTAACTTCGCTGAACCTACGGCGCCTTAATAATCGCGATAATGGACGTTAAAGGTACGGCCAGTCGGCCACACTACGATTATCGCGATAATTAATGGCATTTCTCGTTAGTGTGGCTCCAGCATTAGGACAATCCAACTGTGATCGCCGTACAACGTGTTACGTGATAGACCTGCTGCAGATCGATCACGTAACGCATTGTACCTACAGTCGAACTCATAAATAGCGGAACAGCTTGGTACCTTGTCGCTTTCAACCGTTTGACAACTTCGTATGACGGTTTAAGCACGACGTTAAAGCTACACGGTACATGGTGTTCAGCCCCATGATTAGATTAGATTAGATTATTTTATTTCATTTTGAAAATTTACATGTCATTTCATAAAATTAAAATAGCATGGATTTACAAAAAGATCGTCAGAGTGTATAAGAATAAGGAACAATAATAAATAATAGTCAATAAAAATCCAATATTAAACTAAAACAAACATGAGGAAAAAAAAAAAAAAAAAACAATGTGAGTTCGACGAGTACAGTTAGATCTAACTAACTGTTCTAACGCGTGTAAGTAACATTACGTGATTTGATTACCCCTTTCATGTAATGACAGCCTTTTAAAACAGGTCAAGTCCACTTTGTCAATGTCTTAAAGACTTTTATAGGGAAAACATTATCTCATCTTCTCTGCACGGAGTAGTTGTCAGTGGTACAATATCATATCGTAATTAAACTACTTACAAGTAAGTATAACAATAATTCTTACATTAACATGCTTTAACGTTGGTAAAATGTATTTATCACTTAACTTCTTCTTAGTCGGTGTGAAAAATAGTATGTGTCACTCGGTAGCAAAATTATATTCGTCTCGGGCGTTAACACTTGTATCCCTCACTACGCTCAGGATCCTACGTTAGAATTCAATACACTGCCCTTGCCGTAAATATACTATTTTGCTCCCTTGTGACACAAATAACTAACTATGCCTTGTTATGTTATTCGTTTATCCCTTTTACGAACCTACATTTATTTTAAATGTTCCGCAATTCTATCTATACAAATTCTTGATAAATAAATAAAATTAAAAAAATGTTTATTGCTCAAAGAAAAGTAACAGAAAATTCCCAGGGGTCCCCGTACTAGGCTTCGCCCGTATGGCATATTTACGGTGAGCGCGTAGATTGAATCCCGAACGAAGCGAAGGATTCTAACGTGGAATCCTGAGCGTAGTGAGGGATTCTAGTGTTCACGCCCAAGGTGGAAATGATTTTGCTTCCGTGTGACTCATATTGCTTTTCACATCACCTATGAGGATAAAAAATATGTCAGTAATAAAACACATGTATTTTAATCTATTATGATTATGAGTGTTAAGCTGTAAGCCGTTTTTAATTCTTTATTTATAGCCTCATATGTACAAACTTGCTGCTGCTACGTTTCGTAATATTTTATAAGACAAATAATATATGCAAGTAATCGATTATGTTTATATATATTATCATCATGTATTCTTCGGGATATTTTTTTTTATTCTGGCAACAATATGTCCTGGAACAGAAAAGTGCCACTTTGATCCCTCCTAGCAGGGAAGAAAAAGCCCTTATCCGATGTGAAAATATTTTTTTTTATAGTGGCAACCGAAAACATTCAATTGCAGTTCACGTCTATTAGATGTCCATTTTATTTAGAAAATACTTGCACATTTAAAGATGTCGCTAAGTAAACTGTGTTATTTATCATTAGGTACGAAAACCATGCACTATTAAGCATGTTGTACCACAACAATGAGAATTAGGACCATAATAACCTGAGTTTACGGTACCTAAGTTATTCATTACACAAGGCAAGGCACGTTTTGCTCAGTCAGTGGCAACGTCATTTCACGTCGTCAGCCCTGAATATTGAAACGCTGTTTTAGTATTCATCCGATCGCTTTCTACAAGATATATCAGTGCTTGTACCAGAATTTACTTTAAATAAGCCTACTCTTTGCCTTCTGAAGGGGCTAAGATGATACTAATGTAATCGCACTATTCCATAGTCTGTATATAATACTAATAGCTCTGTTTGCGGTAGAACTCGCGAGCCTCTCTTTAAAAAATATTAACTCTATCGACATAGAATAAACTTTTCTCAAACATGCAATGAAATATTGACGTTGTGTTCTTTATAATGGGCTTCGAAGTGTCACGTTTCGGGCGCAGCGAGACGAGAGACCAGTAATGGCATTTCATACAAAACTGGAGGCCTAGGCCTGCAAGATGGTCTTTTTAGGGTTCCGTAGCCAATTGGCAAAAAACGGAACCCTTATAGATTCGTCATGTCTGTCTGTCTGTCTGTCCGTCCGTATGTCACAGGCATTTTACTCGAAAACTTTAAGGTGTATTTGAATAAAATTTTCAGGATAGGTGTATTTTGTTAACCGCTACATAGTTTTGTAACTAAATTACTAAAAAAAATTTTTTTTAGGGTCGCACTCCGTACATAAAACTGAAAGTCAACATTTTTTTTTTCATTGCCAGCCCACGTGTGGCACCTCAATCGATAGGCCTTTCAAAATAAATATAACGTTTCTCAGCAATTTCTTGATTAAGTGAATAGAGTCGGAGATAATCTCCTCGAAAGTCACTAAAATTGTGTCCCCCCCCTCTAATTTTTGAACCGTGTATTTTAAAAATATTAAAAAAATCATGCTCATAGGGCTTATTAAATTCTCTCAGCAAAAATGGTTTTGAACAAGATCGGTTCAAAAGGTTTTTGAGATATTTCTAAAAAACTGCCTTCCTTAAAGAAAGGGACGTAAGTGCCATAAGATTTCAGTAACGATACGACCTTTTTAATAGGCACGGAACCATCGTTGTGGGTGGTGCGACACGCACTTGGCCGCTTTTTTTAATTTCCATTCCACAATTTGTGGCACAGATCAAGAGGAATGACGTTCAGCCATGAAAATTAAAGTTTGATTTCTCAGAGTTTTTTTCATTTATTTCATTGCATGTTTGAGAAAAGCACTATACATATCTTGGCGTGAAAAGGGATTGCCAGCCTCATAACTATCCGACCTCGCTACGCTCGGCCTGTGGCTCGGCCGTCTATATGTACTCGGCCGGCAACCTCTTACTTCCCGGCCTCTGTAGTAATGTATCAATAGCTCACAAGTAAAGCGCTTAATAACTGACACATTTCGTTCTCGACAAACGGCGAGCAATCCTACTAATATTAATAATGCGAAAGTTGGAATGTTTGGTTGTTTAGATGTTTGGATGTTTGTTACTCAATCACGCTTAAACAGCCTAACTGATTTGGATGAAATTTTGCACGAAGATAGTTTATAGCCTGAATTAAAATAAAGGATAGTTTTTATCCCGGGTCCACCGCAGACGAAGTCGCGGGCGGAAGCTTGTTGTGTAATGGATTAATATAGTAGCCAGGGTCTACCTGAAATCAGTGTTGCAGAGGCGTTACTGTAACATTATGCTGAGGCAAGCCCCTTTTTTAACATCACATAATCAAGGTGAACTTAAAAAAAAATACTTTAAGTATCATGTCATGCATTGTAATGTTTAATAAAGTATTTCTATGCTATTCTATTTTATAAAAAAAAATTAAACTGCTCACATTTTTTCTGGATAATTGGTTATGAAATGCAAGCTGTAGAGGAGAACAGACGCCAAACATACAATATAATATTTGCCCAACCTGAAACGAAAAATTCGTTCAAATCAACACGCCACATCTAGCTTACGTCTTAATGTTCTACGTAATATAACCACATATTATAAAAGAGCTATTTAAACTTCCAATAACAATTCAAGAACTCATCCCGATACAACACAACGCTGTTACTCCATTTAATACAGTTGAAATAGTTCCATTTTCAAAACGACAGTCAGTTTTCTGCAAAACTTCAACGATTTCGAACGGAAGCATGAACAATTCCATTTTCAAAAATGGCAACAAAAGTTTTATGCCACAGATGGCGTTGACACAGGAAGCGTCGATACGATACAGGCAGGATAGACGAATGTTCAGTCTCACAATAGCCGCGGTGGGGGACTGTCGCGCCCCGCGTTTCTTGCGTCACGATGTGTGGTTCAGTGAGTGGTGTTTGAGGTTATGGCTGTTCGCTGTTACGTATAAGGTAAGTTTTTAAAAGTTTTTTTTATTGAATTATCGTTGTTGGTTAGTTGACCTCATTTGTTTTAAGAATACACACCTGATTTTATGTGTTTACTTGAAAGCCTGTACGTGGACGTGCGATGAATATGTTAAATAAAAATAAATGCCTTGGACAATTAATAAAGAACTTTTGAATGAAATTAGTATGATGATTAGGAATAAAGAAATCACTTGGGATGTTATTTAGAAACATTACGAAGTGAATTTAATATTGGTAAGAGTACAAACGTTTATTACTTTTATGAAGTTTTTGTAACTTTGAATATATAACTAATATATTCAAAGTTATATATAATAATATACTGTATGTTACTTTGATTGTTTAACATCAAACTCATTGAATACGGTGTTTGATTGAAATCAAATCAGCTTCTTTTTATGAGACGTCAAAAACGCCCCGATGGTATGAATTAGCGATTACTTGCTTGTTACGTCATAATCAAACAGCGTCCTTATTATAAGTTTTTATGAAAATCTTAAAATAGCTAACGTAAGTGACAGATTTATACTTTCCGAGTATTTTCGTGATGTTTATCTGTTGCTCATGGAAAATCAATTTACTTTCACTGTTGACAAATACCCTAACATTCCAATTTAAACTAATATCTATACTGACTTTTTAACGTATTCCCTCCGTGTAGGGAAATTTTAAAAATCAACCTCATTATTAAATTGTAAGCCTGCAAATAATCATTACCGGTGCTGTTTTTTACAATCTCTATACTTAATTTTTATGTCTTTTTTCACATTATTAGACTGCGTTTACACAATTATATTATATTCGCGGCACACCCTGAATAAGGGCATTTAAAAACAATTGTGTATTCAATGAGTGTTAGTTAGTTTTTTTTTAAATTAACTCAGTGTCAGTTTTGTGACGAAAAATTAGCATACAAATCATGTGAAAATTAACTTGTATTGCATTTAAATAACGTGTACGGTGCTTATCATTTATAAATTGAAAAGAAAAAGTGATTTTTAACAACTTTCGCTAATTGGGTACACAATTTGAGTTTGAATAATACATTTTAATTTATTAAAGGCAGAGCCTGGGGATGATAAAATATTGCCTATGTATGTGCTAAAGGAATATCCTATACGCTTGTGTTTTTTTTTTTTATCAGACGAAGAGTTCTTAAGATTACCACCTACATGAAAACTTATAAAACTACAACCTCCCAGACGTATCCTCTTTAGTATATTAATGTTGATGTATATCACATCTATACTAATCCATACTAATATTATAAATGCGAAAGTGTATCTGTCTGTCTATCTGTTACTTCTTCAAGTTTAAACCGCTGAACCGATTTAGATGAATTTTGGTATAGCGTGCGTCCCGGGGAAGGACATAGAATTGTCTTTATCCCGGAAATCATCCCCTAAGGGGGTGAAATGGGGGGGGTAGTTTGTATGGAGCAGCGATATAAACGAGTTCCACGCGGACGGAGTCGCGGGCAGAAGCTAGTATTAAGTAAAATTAATGCCCTCCAACTTCAAAATTTAAAACAAGATACAGAAAACTAATTATCCTTGCGGAAATAAGTTTTGGGATCAAACATCATCAATCAAATCATGAAGTAAAATTTTGTGCTTTCAATTTGATACTTGATATCTAAATTTAATTTTGTTACATGGCCGAATTCTGGAATTCATTTAATTAGCCATATTGTATGAGAAGCGTATTTATTTTGTAATCACAAGGTACTTAATATCATTAATTCATAACGAACACTTGTAGGTTCGAATGCCGGCTCGTAAACCTACCAATGAGTTTTTCGGCACTAATGTACCTACGTAATATTTACCGTTAGCTTTTCGGTGAAAGAAAATATCGTGAGGAAACCGGCCTAATCCCAATAAGGTCTAGTTTTCCCTCTGAGTTGGAAGGTCAGATGGCAGTCGCATTCGTAGAACTAGTGCCTATGCCAAATGTTTTGGGGATAGGTGTCAAAGCGGACCCCGGGCTCCTTTGGGGCAGAACCGGAAATAACGCTAGGAGGATAATGTTTAATTAATAACGAACCTTACCTAACGATGAATATTTTGTTCCACAATAATGTTATTTGATGGCTTCAATAAATATTCTTTGAAATGTCGTGACAAATTAGAACTGAATTATTCAGAGCAATGACGCGTAATTCAATGTCGGAGAGGCAACCGGATGGCTCGCGGTATTTGAGCTCCTGAAGTGATGTGGAACCGCCATGTGCTACCCGAAATGAGCCAACTGTGGCTGGTTCGGAAATAGGAGGGGGGTGGTAAAAAAAAAAGTTATCGCGAGGCAACCGGATGACAAGCGGTAGCCTGAAAGTGTGTATGCTGTTTATATAATTAAATTTTAATGCCATCCCTCCTGGTGCGACCGGAGCCGAGTAAGCCAGCGAAGAAAAAAAAAAATTGGCCGGCACCCGCTTGCAAATTGGCATGCTTGTTCTTCATCACATACAGACAATTTCAAGCGGTTGCCTGCCAATTTTTTTTTTTTTTTTTGTTCGCTTGCTTACTCGGCTCCGGTCGCACTAAGAGGGATGGCATAAAATTTTCATTATATAAATAGCGTACACACTTTCAGGCTACCGCTGTTCATCCGGTTGCCTCGCGATATTTTTTTTTTTTAAACCCCCCCCTCATATTTCCGAGCCAGTCACAGTTGGCTTATTTCGGGTAGCACAGGGCGGTTCCACATCACTTCGGGAGCTCAAATACTGCGAGCCATCCGGTTGCCTTTCCAACATTGAATTACGCGTCATTGCTTTAACTAAATTGCGTTTATTGAAATAAACATTCTGGCTGCAAAACCAACTATTAATCGTTGGTTGAAGCCGACGGTAATAGCACATTACGTTCTCCAAAATATGATTGTATAGAAAGTATGACGGTTCGGGATGACATGGGGTCTGTCAAGCGTCACGTCCGTCAGCCTCATACGGATACGTCAAGGAAGAAAAAGAGATACGTGTACACATACATAGATTCACGCCTTTATTCCCAAAAGGGGTAGGCAGAGCACAAAATACTTATGTTCCAGTGCCAATTTTAGCATAAATGTGGATATAAACGATCGACAAAATGTGATATCGCGGTGATAGGTTGCTAGCCATCGCCCACAACTCACTTGAACCCTGTTCCCTTAGTCGACTTTTACGACACCCACGGGAAAGGGGGTGGTGAAATTCTAACCACCATGATACATTTAAATTTTAGATAAATTAACTCCTTTATAATGTGTGATGATAATAGTTATTTACTATACAAGTGCCGAAAATAGGAAATTCGCAACGAGTGGTGATATATTAAAACACGACCGAGGGGAGTGTTTTATTTCGACACGAGTTGCGAATTACCTATTCGCACGTGTATCGTACAACGTTTTACTGTACATATGGATCTTTAAAGTTTCGACATATGCACGAAAAATGCTCTTTTCCGCACTAGTCTACTAAGCGGATCCTGGGCTCCTTTAGGGCACAACCGGGAAAAACGCTAGGAGGATTGGATCAAGGAACGGAACTCACGAAACGCGATTGAGTCTTGCGCTTGACCGGAATTATTACACCTTGTAACTGTCACGTTTGGCCTCGAATCGGGCCCTTCTTCTGATAGAATGAGTGGTTGTGATGATATCAGTCGGTGGCACAGGCCAGAGCAGTTATCGTGGCTGTAAAACTGTCGGGAAGGCTTGCTGCATAACCTTTACATAAAAAAACGACCGGGTTGCTCTCCGGGAGTGCCGGCAGAAGTGAACACTAGCGAATTGCTTTAATTATCGGAATTAAAAAAAAAAAAAACGTTATAAGTCTTACAGTTGCGGCCTGTCTCGAATCTCACTATCGAAAATCTTACGGTCACACGTGACTTCCTACGCTCCTACACCTGTGGCGAGTTTAACAATTTTTCCCCATCCCAAAAAGAGCACAGCGCCGCTAAAGAAGTTTTCACTTCAAAAAACTTTCAGTTATTTGATCCTTTCACACGAGAAAAAATAAAGAACTGCGCACATTTAATTGTATTCTATAAATATTTTCTCTCGAAGAAAATCGATCAAGATGTACTCTTTTTAGAAAAAGGCACCGTAATTTTTTACTGTCCAATAACCTGAAGCTACGAATTGATTAAAGGGCTGGACGTGGGCTTATTTTGCAAGTGGATTAATCAGCCTTTGGGCGAACAGTGGTCTCTATGGCTTGTAATTAAATTAACCTGACTGACTATACCACCTAGTCTGGAGGTAAGAGAGCTTATAACGCCTTAACCAGGAACGTAAAACTAGATGATAGACCGAAGATCTGTGTACTTCTGGAACGATATAACTTGTTGGTGACAGTTCTATTACGTATGTCGCCGGGATCGCCGGTAAGGTTCCCAAAGGATGTCTAGTCAGCATCATATAGTTAGTAGCCACCCACACAGTAGCCAAATATTTTGGTACACTCGTTATTATTGGAAGAGTAAGTAAGTAAGTATATGTGTTACGATATATTCGGCTACTTTAGCCGCTACTAACTATACGATGCTGACTGTCCAAGAGCAGCCATGAAACCACGTCGCTCTCTGTATCGGATCTATTTGAAGACGAACTGGACAAAAACCCTATCCGGGCATTCGGCAATTATGAATAAATATAAATCTACCCTCGCATATCCAAACATACATGACATGGACGTTGACAAATAAATTACGAATTCATGTTTAGCTTGAGTATCAGAGTTATGTGAGGTCGCGAGGCGGTGACCAAGGAAAACTTGCAACCACAGGAAGCGATGCGCAACCGCGCCCTACAATGTTTTTGGTGGATTTTTACCTCGCTCGCCGCCTCGCAACCTCTGGATACTCGCCCTTACCAGTTGCCCTGTTTGTTATTTTTTATTTCCTCTTATTAACTAAACTGTTTTTAAGCTTGTGTGGCGTTCAGTTGATAAAATGATGAGGATTACTTTTGCTTATCCTGCGATTTCCAATCAACCAGCTCACCAGTATGGTCTCAATTTAGTAGCTTGTTTGTGTTGTTGCAACAGATATACACTAGATAACTTAAACACCTCAATCTGTATGAAAACCGACCGTGTCACTTTTTTCTACTTACTTTGCAGTCACAGGGGTGAATTAGTGATCTGAATTCCCCGTTGTCCGCGAAAAATCGATTCTGCAATAAGGTATTTTCTTAATATTCACGGACAACCGGCTACCACAACAGACGCGCGCGGAATGTAAGTCGGAGTATCAACTCGGAGTCGGAATTTTGACACGCGAAGTACATGCATTTGCGTGATCTATGCATATCTATATCTGTGGTTGTTGCATAAGTATTTTTTCGCTAAATGCGGGTGACGCAAGACCGATCATTCTGGCACTCTTTGGGGACACCACTGAACCGCCTTCCACCACTGGACATAGGCGGACGTCTTTTAGCTGATATGATGACGATGATGAGCATGTTAGTACCTTTGAATCCTCGATTTATTAAACCGCTTTCAAATTTTAGTTCTCGACTTCGGCTTTGTTTTCAAATTGGAATAGAATGGCGTGTGACATTCCGAAGCTCACAAATTCCTTCAATCCTTTGTCTGAAGTTTGCCAACTACGGTGCGCAAGATTACTTATGTTTGCTTAATATGGAAAGTTTGCTTTTATTGAAGAGCTATTATTTACAGACTTATCAGGTTTAGTACTTAAGAAGCTATAAAACATAAAGTTACTAAAGAGCTTAAAATGATTTGCAACAGCAATTTGTGTCCAATTTCAAAGTGTTTCATTTGGATGACGATTAATAACAACAGTAAAAGTTTCTGTCAAAAGTGTTTTTTTTTTGAGTAAGTTCCTTTGGTATGGTAGAAATAATTTTATGTGGCGAACTTTTTATGAAGCTGTCATTGGAATCGGAACCTATATCTATACGGTAGAGTTATTTTTGAATGGACTACTTTAATGTCATTTGGCCTAATCAAACCGTTCCTCTCGAATCGCGCACACTACTGTAGCAGGTCGATCACGTAACGCATTGTAAGCGCGTCAAGTAGTTCTAATGTCACTTTTTATATGGAAACATTACACTTAAATTGACCTGCCGCGTTCGGAACGTTACGCGATTGATTACCCTCAGGAACCGATTCACGCGTTAAATTAGAGTAGATACAAGTACTCATATTTGAAACTAAGTCTATGTGAATCAAACGATCTATACAAATTACAGTGCTTAATTGATTTTTAGATTATTAAACGCTAATTGAATAAAACTAAAATTTGATTCTCCAAATAAACTAACAGATTAAGAAAGAAAACTAATTAGTGATCCGTTTCGGGCTAAATAAACTAAGCTTTCCGAAGAGCGGGCAGCTGTGAGGCAGGTTAAACTAGATTGATTGACTTCTGATTATAAATTGATATTCTTTGGAATCGATTTTCAAATTTTTATAATCTTGAGAGACATGCTTGATAGATTAGCTGAGCATTTTTTCTTTTTAGGGTTCCGTTACTAAAAGTAACGAAGTGATTCTATGTCTGCCTGGCTGTGTCTGTATGTATCTTATGAGGAGACAATTGAAATTTTCAGTGTGTTTGACGTCGCTAAAAATGTACCTTCTCATTTCTTGTATGTTGGTACAAACTATGTGTTGTTTTTACTATTATTTTACGTTTATAAATAGTCGAACTCACACGTCCGGTTCATCAACTTTAATAAAATACACATAACGCTTTTTATCACCATTGTACTTATATTGGTAAATATTCAAGGTTTCTGTTGCAATCAAAAATAGCAACTTTTTTCTGTTAAGATGATTTCGCCAGTGTCAAGTTTGCTTCTATAAGTAAGTAAGCGTCGGTCTATACCGACGTTGTTCGGTAGTTTGATCAGTCGTCAGTCAGAAGCTGCGCTTAAGACGCTGTCAACACCAAAATGCCCTTGAGGATTTTGGATAGCGCGCAAACTGAGCGAGTGTAACGGGCGGCCCGGTTTTTGTAGATAATATTACATACATATTGAAATAAAAAAAGGGTGGATTATTTGTGAAATATGATTTGTTAGCGGTTTAGGTATGAAAATGTTGACTTCATGTTTTTAATTGCAGACCCATACGTCAAAAAAATAAAGACATTGAACCGTTTAATGTGATTTTAAATCCAATCTTTGCAATTATTTTCTATCGAGCCGATGTCGTCCAATTATGTATCGAGCCCGTCCACGGTCTTTGAAATATGGTGAATATTAACATATATTTTATTTGATGTGCTAGAACAAATAGTTTTGCTTAAAAAACTGCTTAAATAACATCAATATCACCAAATCTTGTCAGCCTCTTAAGAAGCAAGGCGTCCACCGCTCCTGACCGCATCCCCGACGAAAGACCCAAGGATATCTTATTTTGGTACAAATTAGAACAACACAGATGAGGTTAAATGTCACTCGACACGTTTGATGACGATATCATACGATTTTAAATACAGCTTGTAACGGACTCGTGCCAAAACCTATTTCATTTTTTGTAACACCTTTTTCCTATGTCATGTGGTCTTAGCAACCAAATAATAAACACGTCAAAATAATGATATATTTAATATGTTTCCTTTAAATAATAAATGTGAATATAGTGATCCCGTAGTGGCTTTATAAACGTCGGTAACACAGCTATTTAGATATTATTACACGTTTTCATCGATTGAAATGATATTCAGTTGAATACTGATACTTTGGTTACTATTTGATATGACTTATGCAGTGCCCAATGCAATTCGAAATTGTTCGCAAAATGTAATGAGGTGCTGTTGAACGATTCAGATATATGATAATTACGAGTATGTTCAGTGAAGCATAATTTAAATCATTATATCATGAACATTATTTGTGGGTCCATAACTATTTGATTTAATAACCGCCGTATTATTTTACCTTTGACTTTATAAAAGGAGTGGTAATGTGGGTACGCTATAGCATTCGGAAAGATTTATATATTTTATCATACCCAAAGCAATCTATTTACTTACGTAACAAGAAGTGATTTACTTATAAACACATTTTGTTTTGAACTGTCTTAATCGGAGTAAGTTACTGTTTTAACTACAGACAGCAATTAAACAGAAGCATTTCGCTATACGAGTAAATAAATAACTACAGACATTAAACATATACAACGAAATTTTCGATTTTTAAAAAAGCTCTTCTCTGTTTGGGAGCTACAACGTTACAGACAGATACATGTTTATGCATATTTATGGGTGTTTTCCTAATAGGATAAAGTCAAGAGAATAATCGTGATAATGATTCATCAGTATACACAACTGCCTGCACCAACACAAGTCAAAACAGCGTCAACGCAGTCACCCGCGAATTCCTGCAAATGAAGTCAATTAACAAACGAAACTGCATTTGTCAGACAAATTGGGAATTTCCCTTGGGGTTAAAAAAACGCCAAAAGTCTTTAGAAATACTGTAGTTAACTCACATAAGATGTCAACGGGCGCGTGCTAATCCCCTACGAAACGAATCCAGAGGGTCCCGTACCCTAAATCCCTTTTATTTTATTAACGAGCAAGGTGGAGAAATAGGGATATTCGCTTACTCGATAAACCTTTCCCTGATTTGAAGGGTGGCTGAGATCCGTATTCGGTTCATGTCTCTCGCATCCAAATCGCAGTTTAATATGATTCGGGCCCGTTCTGCATGTTAGCTGGAAGGTACGGTAAACATATTAGCTAAAGCGGTATCTCAACTCGTTGGAGAGAGAAGTGTTACGTGACGTTTCTTTTTTTGCGTCGCTGGCACACACTGAACGCGTTAGAGTCAATTGGCTAACTGGTGATACAGAAAATCTAGTTGAGTTGTCCTCTAATAGTATACATAATTACTCAAAGCCTCAACTAGCGTCGCTTCAGACCTTTCTTCACCTACGCTCGTTATAAAACCGCTACGAGGCGCACGGGCGGCACGCGGACTGTACCGCTGACTACCCCGACTTGCACTTAAGTTTACTGTGTCGACGTGTATCTGTGAGTGCGCATGGGACATGGTGCGGATTTATTTTACTGGATGTCGCCATATTTATTTTCTGTAAAAGTAGTGAACACGCTTCGGTTAGTCCATCATACCCGCCCTGCCCCTATAAAAAAAGTGAACAAGCTTAGGCACCTTCCTGACTCGGCGGGCGGGATCGGTATGCGGCATTTTGTGAGCTTATTTCTGATGACGCACAGATTTCCTCCTTTGTCAGTATAATAAATAAATAAATATAAATAAATATTATGGGACAATCTTACACAAATCGACCTAGCCCCATAATAAGCTCATTAAGGCTTGTGCTATGGGTACTAGACGACGATATATATAATAGATATAAATACTTAAATACATAGAAAACTTCCATGACTCAGAAACAAATATTCATGCTCATCACAGAAATATTTGCCCTTACCGGGATTCGAACCCAGGACCTTCAGCTTCGTAGGCAGCGTCACAACCCACTAGGCTAACCGGTCGTCGAAAGCCAGCATTACAATGCAGTACACATGCCAGTATTACATTTGCGCAGTAGTATTATGATGCGCGGAAACTGGGCGATGCTGTACTGCATTTGTATGGCTCCGCTGAAATGCATCGCGCGCCTCGGGAAGCACTCATTAGAAATACAGGCGCGTATAATTTGTTCCAGTTTAGAAGACAAAAAGTACTTTAAACCAACTTTATTTAGTATTATTATCGGCATCTATTGTTTAATTGTTGTCTTCAAGAAGGATTGTAAAACAATTCGCATAAACACCAGAATAAACAGTAGCTAATTACTCCAGTACACGTGGCACACTTCGCTCAGTTTTATGACGTGTCTTTGCTACCTTTTTAGCATTAAAAGAAGTTGTAAAATTAAATGAATTAATAATGAGTGTTTATTACTTTTCGTCATCTAAACTGGAACAAATTATATAAAATAATCGGTACTGACTTAGTCTACCGCACTACCGTCTCCGCACTGACGAATCAGGAAGCCGCTTAAGACGCTGTCAACACCAAAATGCCCTTGAGCATTTCGGATAGCGCGCACACTGTCTATTTGTATCGGAGTAAACGAGAGCGAGTGTTACTGGGCGGCCCGGTTTTTGAAGATAAATTGTACATAAATATTGAAATAAAAAAAAGAGTGGATTATTTGTGAAATATGACTCGCTAGCGGTTTAGGTATATTGACTTCATGTTTTTAATTGCAGACCCATACGTCAAACAAATAAAGACATGGAACCGTTTAAAGTGATTTTAAGACCAATCTTTGCAATTATTTTCTATCGAGCCGATTTCGTCCAATTATGTATCGAGCCCATCCACGGTCTTTGAAATATGATGAATATTAATATATATCTTATTTGATGTGCTAGAACAAATAGTTTTTCTTAAAAAACTGCTTAAATAACATCAATTTCAATTCATCTTCATCAAATTAGGTCTTGTCAGCCTCTTAAATAAATTGAAATGTGATTCGGATTGGATGCGACACAAACATAGACCCTTGATTATGTGAGAGTTGGAAATGTATTAAACTCAAGTCAGAACTTCTTGACATGCATGGGGGTTTATTGCTAATTGTAATAGTAGCTGTGTTGAGTTAAGTATTTGTTTTCATGTTATTACGTTATTAATAATTTTGAAGGGGTTGAGCTATTAGGGGGTTGAGTATAATGGGAATTAAGGAAGTCAACATTTAACCAACTATTATGATTTCATATTGGTTAATACATTGAACAAAAGTACAAAAAATGTGTCTTTATATATTTGGCAGCTATTGACCATTACAACTAATTTCTCAATTAGTCCAGACATTTTATTGACAGCTTGTACGGAAAAAAGCAGCCAAGTGGGTGTCGGACCACGCACAACGAGGGTTCCGTGCCTATTAAAAAGGTCGTATCGTTACTGAAATCTTATGGCACTTACATCCTTTTCTTTAAGGAAGGCAGTTTTTTAGAAATATCTCAAAAACCTTTGAACCGATCTTGTTCAAAACAATTTTCGCTGAGAGAATTTAATAAGCCCTATGAGCATGATTTTTTTCATATTTTAAAATACACGGTTCAAAAATTAGAGGGGGGGGACACAATTTTAGTAACTTTCGAGGTGATTATCTCCGACTCTATTCACTTAATCAAAAAAAAATGCTGACAAACCTTTAAATATTTATTTTGAAAGGCCTATCGATTGATATGCCACACGTGGGCTTGCAATGAAAAAAAAAATGTTGACTTTCAGTTTTATGTATGGAGTACATATATTTTTTAAATTTTTTTTTTAGTAATTTAGTTACAAAACTATGTAGCGATTAACAAAATACACCTATATTCAAATTTTTATTCAAATGCACCTTATAGTTTTCGAGTAAAATGCCTGTGACATACGGACGGACAGACAGACAGACAGACAGACAGACAGACAGATAGACATGACGAATCCATAAGGGTTCCATTTTTTGCCATTTGGCTACGGAACCCTAAAAATTACAACATACAAGAGCACATAAAATGTATGTTCCAGCGCCACTTTAGCATGAAATATCGACAAAATGACTGTGATATCGCAGTGATAAGTTGCTAGCCATCGCCAACAACAAACTTCAACCCTGCTCCCTTAGTCGACTTTTACGACACCCACGGGAAGAAAGGGGGTGGTGACATTCTGTCGGGGTAAAATACCTACCTACTACAAAGGGCTTTGCTCAAAATTGGTGCCTTTTTTTTATGGCACACTAACGCCACCTGGTTAGGTGTGTATAGAGAGTACGTCCATACAAACAATAGTTAGATGTGTGTGGAGAGTACTTCCATACAAACAATAGTTACTTTGGCAGCTCAGCTCTAAAGTATACAATCCGTCTTGAGTTATGCGTCCACCAAGTGGTTACCGTAGTCTATGAACGCTTGTAACTCCAGGGGTGATACATGCGCGTTGTCGACCCTTTAAGAACTTATACACTCCTTTTTTGAAGAACCCCATACTGTAGGTCCTCGGGAAAACCTCGGCAGTGAAGCTCATTTGGGCGCATCCCGCAACAGGAGCGTCCGGAGGAAATTTCTTAGACACCGTACGGTACGTGACCATTTAGGTTCCAGGGTGTGAGGATGAATGCCCTGCTGACGGCGAGCGGTGCGGTGGTAAAAAGCAGCCGCAGGCATCATGTCGAACAGTTCTTCGAGAAAGACAGAAGCGATAGAACACGCACAAGGAGGCGAAGCCTCTCCTTGGACTTACCGATTAGATACCGGTGTACCAGTGGTAAATGTTTTATTAAGCAGAAACGTCCGCTAACGAAATTTCAAATTTCCATCATAGTGATAACTTCGCGGTAGATGGCGCTACGAGCCTCCCTAAGGTGTAAATACAATAGTGGAAGGGATTGAAAGATTTGTCGCCATTAGCGGACCCACGGTAGCTCAATTGGCAGAGCGATGGACGGATTCCAGAGGTTGTGGGTTCAAATCCCGCTCGTGGCGAATAATTTTTCACTATGATCGAAATTAGTAGTATGGTCCTTAAAGGCGTTAACGAATACACAAAGCACGCAAAAGCTGGTAAGCTATATGTGATCTAATATTGTGATATCAAAAGGTTATTAGATAATCTTATTCAACATTGGGTTGACGTGGGATGATATTAAAGGGCGCTAAATATTGCGGAAACCTCTCTTCTTAGAATATACCCGTGTATCGGGATTTCATTACAATGAAATGGATGACACTTTGTACGTGTAGGTACAGTCAGCATCAGAAGTAGCTAAGCAAAATAACACGCTCAAATGACCTGCACACTACCTTATTCCCTTGACATTAGAGTTGGTGTGTAGATCGTTTTGAGCACTAGGACCGCTCAGCAACTTCTGCTGCTGACTGTACCTAACAATCGACAGTCTTCAGACTAATAATAATATAACTACAACTTAGAAAAGTTGAAAAACCCCCGACATTTTCATTTCAAAGTCCAATATCTCAAAAACGGCTTAACAGATTTTCATGAAACATGGCTAAGAACTCTCGGGATAAAATGATCTATGACACAATTTAAACTGCATTCAAATCGGTCTATCCATTTGGGATCTACAATACCACAGACAGATACACAGATACACAGACACGTTAAACTTATAACACCCCTCTCTTTGCGTCGGGGGTTAAAAATAAAAAATAATAGAGATAGAGAGATAGATTTATTATTAAAGCTATAAATAAAATCTCTACTATCGACCATACGTTCTTGTCAGAACGGTCGCGGTCGATATGAGTAGCGAGCAGATGTCACTCGCCTCACGATTTCTTGCCATACCGATCTATTCTCGGCCTTTCTAGTACAAGTTCAACACACCCACAGCAGATTTGATCTGATCTGTCCATCGCATGGGTGATCTTCCGCGCTTTCCAGATATCTGGCTATTCTCTTCTACAGATCGCATTGTAAACGAAAATTATTTTGAGCGGGTAATTACGATGGGAGATGGACAAAACGGGTTACTGAATGGTGGCCAAGGTCATCGAGACGGTTAGCGGGTAGACCACCAGCCCGATGGACCGAGATATCTGCCGAACAGGAGGCAAACAGTGGATCAGATTAGCACAGGACCGAGGAGTGGCGAGGCGAGAAGAGGCATATACTTAACCGATATAGAATACTAATGGTTACTATGCAATGTTTCGAACCCTTCGGGAGATGATCTTCAGGATGACTGGTGCACAAGCGAGTGGTGCGACGACGAAAATACACATCCTGAGGGGTTCGAAACCTAATCCGTAATCAATCAACTATTTCTTGTTATTATTCTGCCCCGTTAGCTAGGAGACGAAGTCACAGAGTTTCTTAGAAAAAATGTTACGGACTTCTAACGTGCCTAGAGTCGGTCCATACAAAAAGGAGAACTTGACAAGAAAACCTCACATTTGGTGATTTGAAACCTGCAATTCGCAGTTTTAAAAGTGACCCAGGAGTAAGCATGGCAACGAGTGAGAGAAAATAGTTGATCCATCTACCCAATTGTCATAAAAATTAGAATAACGCGTATGCCTTTGTACGGGTATAATTCCAAACTAGTGATGAATACTATTTACAAATGCACAAAGCCCGGGTGAAAATGTCTTAAATACAAAGTTTACTTTTGACACTTCCGTCATGTTTCACGTCAGGGCCTGACTATGGATAGTGGTTTTACCTGGGCACCACAGGTGTCTGAAGTTAGTCGCAAGGTCACCAATATGCTGAGATCGTTTTATAGGTTTAAGCACTTCCTTCCAGTCAGCACGAAAACTGCTAATTCAAGCGTTAGTATTACTTGTTATTGATTATGCTGATATGTGTTACTCCAACATCACCCAGAAGCTCTTAAGTAGACTGGACCAACTTCTAAATAACAGCATTCGTTTTGTTTTCGGCCTCCGGAAATATGACCATATCTCCGCATTCCGCCGTCAACTGAACTGGCTTCCTATTCGCGAGCGCAGAACTTTCAGGATTCTGTGCACACTTTATACCATCTTATTTGACCCAGCTGCAGCGGAATACTTAAATCTAAATTTCAATTTGTTACACCCCGTCCTGGTTGCGAGCTACGTACATCCAGGAGTCTTAAACTCTCTGTCCTATTTCACCGTACTGGTTTCCTCTCAAATTCCTTCGCTGTTCAGGCTATTCGCCTGTGGAATGATCTCCCTGTTACCGTCAGGCAAGCTCAGAGCAAGTTCTCCTTTAAACGCAAGTTGCGTAAGCATCTCTTATTAACTATTAAAGATTGATGATCCTCATGATATCTTTGTTCGGATACATATAATTGTATGTATTTATGTATGTATAAGTAAGTTTATATTGTATGCATTATATATGTATGTATATTAATGAAATTAATTGATTTGTGTTTCCATTCGAGTCTCTGTACTAGGATCCTGCACCACTAAAGTTTCTGTTTAGCCCAATGGTTGACTGATAGAGAATGCCTTAAGCATTAAGTCCGCCAATTGTACTTTTATTTTTATATTTGTGCAATTAAGTTTAAATAAATAACCGCCCCTGTCACTTTCTTCCTGGCGATGGTTATGGCAAATAATATATGAAAATGATTACGGTGATTCGGTAAACAGGATTAATTTGTGTGTTACTTGCGTGTATTGTTAACTGATGATTTTTGATCTGCTGCGGGGCCCCGGTAGGTAAGTACCTACTACCTAGGTATAATATATAGGTATATCTATCTACTTCCGTGAATGTGATGATTTAAGAAACAAGTTAAGAAATCGTCATATGAGTAGATTGGGGTAATGGCAGATTTTGGAATGCTGCATGGGTTAATAATTACCACCCTGTTGTGGTATACCTGATAACGAGTGGATGAGAGTGGACTGTATAAATGGATGTGTGAGATGATGGAAACAAGGTTAGCACTTTTAAACTGGTATTTATTAAAATATCAATACATAGAACCAGCTAATAACATTGACGTGGCAAAGGCAGATCGACCACTGAATTCAAAACTAACACGTCAAGCAAGACATATAAAAACAGAATACAAACAAAAAGGTTACATTTCTGTATAAAAAGGTGCCAGCACAGCCAGTCGCCAACAATACCTTTAAACGGAAGGGTTTTTTAAAACAATTGGGAGATTTATGAAAATTATATAGTTTAAAATATACATTCAACACAGAATACGGAATTCCTTAATTGAATGAACCACATTGAAGCTGATCAATGATCGTTATCCCCTTTAATGGACCGGACTAATTAGGACCTAGTTACGTCCATATCCAAACTCTAATTTTCAAGGTCAACGTGAAAAGCGCCTTTAAATGGATCGGCATTAAAACAGAAGATATTCGTATCGTATCATTTTTATTTATTAGATTACACATACTGTATTTAAATTAATTTTAATTTTGCTTCATAAAAAAAGCTTTTTTCGACAAGGCTTATTTTTCACAGCAACGCAATTGCACAGTTATTATTGAGGAGTTTTTAATAACAAAGAATAAGAATTTATTTATTTAGCACACAAAACACGGAAAAAAAAATACAATCAAAAAGGTAACCCTTATATTATGTGCTAAACGGGAGCCTCACTCAGCATTTAGTTACGGGTGCCGTAATCTACAATATCTGCCAAACAGAAACGTCGTAACATTGGCATTTAATTTTCATATTTTTTTCTTATTCCACATCCTTTAATTGTTATACGATTATCTTATTTGACTCTTCCTTCATATTTACACCCATATAATTTTCATCTATATTCACCCAATTTTTGGGGGACAATCTGTTGATCACGTCCGCAGGATTTACCTACCACTACCCTGCAGTCCACGAACTGCACGTGTCCCCTGGGTGGTGCGAAATGAGCGACAACATTTTCGGCGAATTAGGCGCTCTATTCTACAGATCGTCATACGAATAAAATACCCAATTACTGTTTTTTATTTTTTATTTATTGATTGCCAATAAACCACCTGTATTTAAGCTGTGCTTTAAAAATGTGATTAATGAGTTTTATTTTTTAATTTCCATGCTTCTCACTTTAAATCAATATTTTGGATTACCACACCAGAATTTTACGAAAATCGCCCCTAAAATTCGTAAATACTTCCTCCCATTTTACTGACGTCAGAATATTTGCTACCCCATCGTCTTTGTTTAACTATTAAAGAAAAACAAATGAATTTTTTTTTTACTTATTTAGTGTTTTCATGAATAGTGACACAGTATGATGTATGTAATCAGAAATTATATCATGACACGTTAATCTTGCCGATACTGTGAACATATTGAACGCCCTACGTAGTTTAAACTCCTGATCCTGCACTGGTAAAAAGTGCCTGTAGACATTAGGCCCATCCATTGCACTTTTTAGGGTTCCGTACCCTAAGACGTATTACTAAGACTTCGCTGTCTGTCCGTCCGTCTGTCTGTCACCAGGCTGTATCAAGAACCGCGATAGCTAGACAGTTGACATTTTCACAAATTATGTATTCCTGTTGCCGCTATAACAACAAATACTAAAAACAAAATAAAAAATAATATTTTAGGGGGCTCCCATAAAACAAACGTGATTTTTTTGCCGTTTTTATAGATAATGGTACGGAACCCGGCGTGCGCGAGTCCGACTCGCACTTGGCCGCTTTTTTTATTTTTTGCTATACTGTTGAAATAAATAAAGTACCTACTAGTGTAAATATTTTTTATATTTGAATTTATATTGAAGCTTAGCGAGAAAAAATAGAGCTGAACATTGGAAGGCCGTTTTTGACTAAATGTAATGTATATAATTACTTCCGAGTGGAAAGTTTGTAGGATTCTTGATGAAAAAACATTATAAATAAGCGTTTTTCGAAACAGTGGTTTTCCAGGAGTATAATGACCCGGCATCCATAATATCAACCTTCAAAAAATGAGAACCCACGCTCAAATCTTAATATTTAGAACGATGGCGTACCCAAAAGCCATTCCATTTAATGGCACGAACTGTCCCCGGAAAAATCTCCGCTCCACAAACCAAATGAGGAAATGTTCACAGCATTCCTCATCCGACCCAAAACGCTAAAGTAGACTACGTGTGATGTTTTTAGGGCACGGAAAGAAATGCTAATGGCGAGAGGTATTACATTGTAGCGGAGTGGCTTCGCTGTGTGATGGCATGTCATATCTGTCCTTATTTGAGAAACGTCGGAAAATTAAAAGGGAACATTACCAGAGCCTTTTTTCAGGTTTAAGGATTCTAGATCAGTATTTCTGTCAGGCTGACGAAGATGCGGTCGCGCTAGTGCGATAAGGACAGCTGCAGCGCAGACTAAAACTTTTAAGGGAAATACTCAATAATCGAGGTTTCTTTCCCAACTGTTTCCTTCTCCGAAATATAACCAATCTTAACAACATTTTGGAAACTGAACAATCAGGAAATATTAAATGTTCATGAACGTGTAAGGCTGCGGATCCACATAAGATACGTGCTAAAATAATCTGCGTAGGTATAAGTGACAGTTAGCTATAAAGTACTGTAGGTACTGTTGTGGACGCGCAGTCTAAAGCTGGCCTTTGATCTGAAACTAAGGGCAGCTCGTTCATAAAAACGTAATTGAAATTTTAATCAAACGGCATTTGAGTTCGCTGCTACCAACTGGTTTGAAAAATTGCATCATAGTCCAAAGATTATGCAATAATGCAGCTTCAATTGTTCCCTAACAATGACAACTCGAGGTACATGCTGTCCTGAGACGAGACGAGGCGAGGCGAGAATTGAAATTCGTATGGCAAATTTTCAATTCTCTCCTCGCGCATCTTCGGTGAGAATGGTAAGTGCCATACAAATCTCAATTCTCGCCTCGCCTCGACTCGTCTCGCCCCTCCGGTGGAAAATCAGCTTTAGGTGACGATTTTCAAGTTGGTGCTGTGCAAACAACACCTGATAAATACAGAGAATTTTCTCAGACGTTTCGATATTTCTTGTTGTAATATTTATCACAGGTTAGACTAAGTGATACATATCACACACACGCACACAATATCAGTTAATTTACCTATACTTTTAAACTATATATGGTTAGCTAGAGCCTTGGTATGGGACGCTACGTGCGTGGATACATTTGCTCAGTCCCACATCCAGGGGACTCGCTCTCAAGCCGGCGCTGCATGCAGCTGACCAGGCCCAGGTGTTGAAGCGCCGCAAATACTCGTCTTTGATTAAAGAAATCATTTATTAGGGCAGTGACTAAACGACTTGTCGACGCTTCAGGGGACCATAGGACTGGTGCTTACCTCTCGCAACGTCTTTCATCAGCAATACAGAGAGATAACGCCGCCAGGGTTATGGGGTCCATGCTGCAGATGGAACTGCTGGGCGGGATATTATTTCTTTGAATGGGTTAGGTTAATTTGTTTTGTAATTTATGTATAACTAGCGATCCGCCTCGGCTTCGAACGGGTACTATATTATTATACATATAAACCTTACTCTTGAATCACTCTATCTACTAAAAAAAACCGCATCAAATTCCGTTGCGTAGTTTAAAGATCCAACCATACAGACAGCGGAAAGCGACTACTTTGTTTTATACTATGTAGTGGTTATTTGTTACTTCGTTTATTTTATTTGTTGTATTTGTATATGTTGTTATTAGTTTCAAATTTGACTAAAATAAATATTAAATTTGATTATAACATATGTGTGTATGTGGTCGGTTTGCAGAATAAATGTTTAGATCTTGATTTATTTATAAATTGATATTTTTTTTCATTTTAACATCGTTGACTAGTATGTACCATTAACGACCATAACCATTTGAAAAGAGCAGAAGAATAGATAAAAAGCATCCCCATCGATTATTAATAATTATAATCAACACCCAAAAAGAATACAGATAAAAGTAATACAGTAAATATTAACGTTAACGTTAGCAACACAAAATGGCTGCGAATTCCGATGTGTGAACAAGAGAAGCACATTAACACGAATGTTTAGTTACTTCATTAGATTCGCATGTTTCCCGCATTCCATGTGTTTGCTTGCTCGCAGTGTAAACACGCTTTAGGCACGGTGCGGTTTGATAGCGCCTTATGTTTGCTTTATAGTGCCACAGAACCGTATCGTGTTCTATTATATTTTTTTCACCACACCAGCTCGTAAATAACAAGACAGAATAATTATAACGGATTCAGAGCTATAATAGTGTATTATACTCCCAACAAAGCGTAATGTATTTTTTCTTAAACCTGCATTCTCTCATTTCTACATTTCTTGCATTGCATCTGTCACTCCATGCGTCAGTTATAAAGCAAGGTAAAAACTCAAATAAAACATGTTAGCTGAATTGTTTAAAGATTTTGAAATTAAAATGCAGCAATACAATGTCTACTATTAAATATTTTTAACAGTGATTTAAAATTGTGTTCTTTGCCTTACGTGTTTCACGTCAAATTCAACAAAATGGACGACTGTCAATTTGTAGTATTTATTGCGATTATTATTAATTTCGTTTAAATTGTTTGTTTCCTCTAAAATATGATGAAAAACATTGAGTACGACGTACGGTAAGAATTTTATAAGCTGGAGTCGTCAAAGCCTTCGGCGGCGTCGGGTTTCTAATAGTCGTTCGTAAATAATCACTCACCGTACTTGTTGCACAATGTTACTATTTACTAACTGCCCGCGCACGCAAAGAAGGAATCTGTAAGGAATTTAAAAATGGTATCATAAAATATAATGTTATTTTCGAACGAGCGAGCGAAGCGAACGAAGTTCTACGCTTCAGCTTGGGCCGAAAATCGTTTGACTAACCCAGCGTCCAGTGTGCCGTCTCTGTCCCGCTGTTCTCTCTACAGGTCGTATTTCTCAAGCGATTCTCGTGTAATTTAGTGAGCAGGTTAATTATTTTTTCTCAAACATGCAATGAAATATTGACGTTGTGTTCTTCATAATGGGCTTCGAAGTGTCACGTTTCGGGCGCAGCGAGACGAGAGATCCGTAATGGCATTTCATACGAAATTGGAGGCCTATGCCGGCAAGATAGTCTTTTTTAATTTCCATTCCACAATATGTGGCACAGTGTAACGATTCCCCCCCCACGAACACTTCTCCCCCATAAATAAAACTACCTAAAACTAAACAGCTACTCACCCACGCTCGAGAACGCGGGATAAATTGTAATAAGCTCTAACACGACTACTGTAATTTGCATTCTATCGACCTATTTATTAAACCTACTTTTAATGCGTATTTTATTACTAATACCTGTAGTTTGGCCAGTACGTGATCGAATAGTGGTAGGACCCCATAAAATGTTGTGTACCGTAATAATCCAGGTCCTTTTATGAAAGCTAGGCAGGTTTTGGACTCTTCATTAACATAATTAAAGCTAGCCTATCAGTACATAAATTGACTTAACTATACCCTAGCTTCAACTACTAATCTCCTAGTTCTAATTATAATAGAGTCCTAAGTATGAAAGTATAAGTTCATTCAATGAAGAATTATTGTAAAATCATTCTGTTTGTCGTTCATTATTGGTAATTACATTATGGATGATAATTCTATGTCACTCATTATATTATTAGTATAAATATTTTTATTTTTGGGTAGAAAATCCCCTACCTCCTATTATCCGTCCGGTTGAACGAGAGAGCAGCTTTTTAGAATTCAAAGCAAGTAGATTATTTATTTAAACCTATTATGAGCTAGTTGTCTACCCTAAGTAATTGTATTTTAAACCAAAGTTCTAAACGACGGTTTGTGTGGTAATTCTTTTACTCACACATAGCTACTCACTCGTTTGGATGAGGACTGGACGGCCTAACAATTTACCTGCCTGGTTACCTAAGAGTTTAAGACCCAAAGAACGAATCTACCAGCGTTTCCAACTTAACGGTCTGTCTAGGGAGAAACACCGAAACTATCTCAACAGACATCTTTTAACGTTAATAAATATTGTATTTACAATATTATATGGCCAATATATACCTAAGACCATTCTACACCGATGTCATTGGTGTAGTGTCAATGTAAACCGTACCTTACATGTGAAATATTCTACCTAAATCGTACTTTGAATGAATAATGTCCACTCAAGACAGTAATTTGCCTTAAATGGAGAATAACTAGTCCTGATAGTATAATGCCTAGAATGAAGGATATCCATTCATAACAATAAGATACTTTAGGTGGATTTGATGAACTGCTCCGCCTGTCATCAATTCCCAGACTTATTCCATCTTTCTGGAACAATTCTGATATCTCATTGTCATAAATAGAATAGTTACCTTTCTTTGATGTCTATTAATCGTCACACCGTATGATATTTCACATGTATCCCACGGCAACTTGACACTCCTTTGACCACTTAATACTCTTAACTTAATCTCAGTTTCATTTATAAAATATACCTTTTTTTAAATCCTATTGGAATAGTAACCTTAAGTCAAACAAGTTCTTGAAATATTTTTAATCACAGAAGACATAGTTATAAGCCTATCACCCCATAACGCGTGAATTTAGCCCTACATCTACCCCAGTCCCTATTCTGCTCACCTCTAGAACCATACCTTAGTTTAGAGGCAAGAATGTATCCCTAGGTAAACTGTAAGTAGTTCAGTCGGCAAAACTGAGGTATCAAAACTAGCGGCCTGTGTATTTGCCCCCCCCCGCTGGCTCTTGTCGAGCTAGAGGGTTACAGCGAGTAGGGCGACCTGTCTGGAAATAAGTCTGGTATATTTACATATATATAATGCTGAACGACCCCTCAGGCATCCGATCGATTTCAACGAGCGGAGTATCCTCCTGTGCTTATCACATGAATGACCAAGCCACGTCTACGTCGTCAGATGTGCTGAGAGACGTGAGGGCCCCAATTAAGGGGTTTCGTCTCCTGTGTTGGTAAAAAGGTAGACGCCAGACCACACCTCAAATCTGGTAACTACGGACACGGAGTCAACCCGGGTTGGCACCGGTAGGTGGCGATGACTCCGCAGATATACTGATCTTGGCCGCGATCTGACTGATTTAGGCGATTAGAATGAAACCCAACTACATTTCGGAAGCAATCGCTCAAACATAACTAATACCTAGGAGTAGCCCAGGCTTATTAGCTATATTTGATTAACCATAAAAGCCCCCGGATGTCCGTAGTGACTAATATAATCCCGACTGTTTTCCGAAATCATTAAACCCCGACTTAGTCCCAAAACAATCACTCAAACATAACCGATCTCCCGGAGTTGCCTAGATAATCAGCTATGTTTGATTAACCATAAAAGTCTCCGGATATTCGTAGTGACTAATATGGTCTAGACTGTATTTTGAAACACTAACCAAACATAGTCCCAAAAACAATCACTCAAACATAACCGATCTCCCGGAGTTGCCTAGATAATCAGCTATGTTTGATTAACCATAAAAGTCTCCGAATATTCGTAGTGACTAATATGGTCTAGACTGTATTTTGAAACACTAACCAAACATAGTCCCAAAAACAATCACTCAAACATAACCGATCTCCCGGAGTTGCCTAGATAATCAGCTATGTTTGATTAACCATAAAAGTCTCCGAATATTCGTAGTGACTAATATGGTCTAGACTGTATTTTGAAACACTAACCAAACATACCGCATTCCAGAGGGTAGCTCTGGCAAATAAGGCATGTTTGATTTAGCCATATAAACCTTATAGAATATATTCGATAAGTTAAATATAACTTGGCCCTAATTCCCACTTTAAATTCACAAATGACTATAAAATCGTAAAATAGTAAATGACTCATAATTACGAGGAGAGTTTCCCCATAACGACAAGCCATCCACCATAATCAAGATAACACACCAATAATTTCACAGCCTAACAGTCAGGGACGCTATGCCAGTCCGGGTGCCGAGAATTGAATGCCGCAGCCATCCCCGTTCCTCCTTTTATACCCATTACCCGCGGCCGTGAGTCACACAGTGCAGCCAGCGTAGCCAGCGCAGCGGGCGCAACCCGCGCACCTAGCGCAGCCAGCGCACCTAGCGCAGCGGGCGCAGCCAGCGCACCGAGCGCAACCACGAGCCCGCGTAGGTAACTTGAATCCATGTCTTCTACCCACCTTAACTCTTTTGCAACAAGGTTGAGATTTGATTGTAGTATTGATGTACTGACGTAAATACGTGGTAATAGTCTTGATGTGACAAAAGTCGTATCGTCCCTTCTCATTTAGTCTCTAATGCCCTAGATTTTAAGGTTGAAATTCGTAGGCCTATGCTCCTAGATATTATTAGTTTAGCGGAGAACCCTACCATTTTTGTATCTACATTTGAAAGGATTAATGTACTTCTAGATTATATTATACGCTTCTGAACTTGTAAAATAATGGCTGAATGAACTCATGCAACCTTCTTAAATAAAATAATGTTTTGATACTGTCTATCTGCATTATTAAACGTTAGCCTAATTGCTGATTTCCCTTTCCCCCTTACTTATTTGTCCAATCTCTCAACTTTTGCTATAAAATAAAAATTTGTCATTTCCTTCCCTGTATCAATAATTTTATAGATACACACCGACAAGTATGCCCATTCCGTCACAGTCGCCCCGATGAACGATACGCAATGCATGACCTAAGAGGTTATGCATGTAGTATCTTCATCTCTTATCTCTAGATTTGTCAGTGACAATCCTCCCTTGATTAAACTCGTGGTGTGTTTTTAACCATTACTAATTGACTGTTAGTGACTTGGCACAGAAACTCAGTCCTTTGAAATTCAATAATGAGCCATGAATACCCTTACCCAGTACTTCCCCATTTGCATGAAATACCAGGTTGTGAGGCTGATAGAACCTAATGTTCCGAGTTTGCAGTATCAAACTGAATCTTTGGATCTGGCTGGGCATCCTCCAATTCTGATCCACATTGTCCGGATATGAATGATACCCCAAAAACTTTCCACGCAAACTGGAAAAACCCTTTATGTAAGACTCAGATGCTCACTACTCATTAATTGAAATTCGAACCAAATCTCATTACGTCATCACTTTTCCAGTCAAGTTTTCATGGAGTGTGTCACATGTCTTATAAAATAAGCCAATTCCCATTATGACTTGTTCTTAAATAAAACTCATGAATATCCTTCACCCATTTCTCCCATTTGCACGAGATACCAGGTTGTGAGGCTGATAGAACCTATGGTTCCGAGTTTGCAGTATCAAACTGAATCTTTGGATCTGGCTGGGCATCCTCCAATTCTTATCCACATTGTCCGGATATGAATGATACCACAAAAACTTCCCGCGCAAACCAGAGAAACCCCTGTGTAGGGATCCAGATATCCACTATTCCTTAATTAAAATATGAATCAGTCAACTAAAATTGTACGTTCGTTATGATTTATTATACCCTCTTGCGTAGTTCTATTGATTCAATGGCGATTGCCTCGCAATTTTTGACTTATTTTAACCGACACGTGATGTGTATACCTTCGCAAAATACATCGTGTATAGTATAAGTCCCCAAACAATACTCCAGATGCTAAGAGTCGAATCGATTCCTCGATTTTAACCTAATGATAAGAGTCTAGGGACTTATTGTTCCTTTTTTTTTTTTTTTGTTCCCCAACAAAACCAACAAATCTAGGTTATTTGATCACACTCCAGCTATTGTCTAACTGTAGCAACCCACGTTTACAGAAAACCTCAAACATGCTTCCCCCTTCCCCACATAATATATTTCCATCCATCGCCTTCCAAAAACCCCCATTAATATGTCCAAACGTCACATCATTTCATTCCTTCCTCATTCGCCTGCTCACTCGATTGTTACAGGTAGCCAAAGCTTACGATGTGTAATCACTTGATAAACAGATTAAAAAACTTACTGAACTTTAATTTGTTCAATATATTATTACCCCATATGGATGTTCATACTCGCCAGCGATTCATCTACTACAAGTAAAATTAAGATAAAATAAATAACTACCCCTCTTAACCTCATCTTCCGTAATAGATATATCATAACCATTATACATGACTTTACCGTAAGTCAGTTCCGTCATCTCTAATCTCAATATTGAGCTAAAACTTCAATTATTGTAGTAACCGTAAATTAGTTGAATTCGATATACATAACGACCTTTTCTAATAAGTCAGGTCCGCCATCTTAAATTCCAAGAATAACCCAAAATTTGAAATTAGCAACCGTAAATTAGTTGAATTTGATATACATATCGACTTTTCCAAAAAAGTCAGGTAAGTTTCATTTTGAATTTAAAATCCAACCCAAAATTTGAACTTAGCATTAACAAATTAGTTGAATTTGATATACATATCGACCTTTTCCAAAAAAGCCAGGTAAACCATTTTGAATTTAAAATCTAACACAAAATTTGAAATTAGCATTAACAAATTAGTTGAATTTGATATACATATCGACCTTTTCCAAAAAAGCCAGGTACCCCATTTTGAATTTAAAATCTAACATAAAATTTGAAATTAGCATCAACAAATTAGTTGAATTTGATATACATATCGACCTTTTCCAAAAAGGCCAGGTACCCCATTTGAATTTAAAATCTAACATAAAATTTGAAATTAGCATCAACAAATTAGTTGAATTTGATATATATATCCGACTTTTTCCAAAAAAGCCAGGTACCCCATTTTGAATTTAAAATCTAACATAAAATTTGAAATTAGCATCAACAAATTAGTTGAATTTGATATATATATCCGACTTTTTCCAAAAAAGCCAGGTACCCCATTTTGAATTTAAAATCTAACATAAAATTTGAAATTAGCATCAACAAATTAGTTGAATTTGATATACATATCCGACTTTTTCCAAATAAGCCAGGTACCCCATTTTGAATTTAAAATCTAACATAAAATTTGAAATTAGCATCAACAAATTAGTTGAATTTGATATACATATCCGACTTCTATTTTCCTGAATATATAGGGAAGATACGAAGCAAAAGCGAAATTCAATATTTCCCGCCAATTCGAATCTACTAAAATTTGTATTACCACGCAATACATCATTTTCTCATTATCCGGCTATTCCGATACCCACTTCTTGCTCACCCCACCGCCCACACAAAAATGCATCTTGACCCCGCGATGCATAGCAACCAAACGCAGGCAGAGGCCCAACCTCGCGACGTGTAAACAAGGTACCAAGGCGGCCATGGTGTTTCAACTGAAAAACAACCCTACTCCATAAAAATAACCAGACTCCTAAGCTCCCTATGTCAATACTCAGATGGAGATCAACTAACTGTGATACCCTCGTGCAGTAATTTTTAGGGTACTTTAAAAGAGATGCCCTGACTTGTGTCGCACACGCCCCCCCAGACAGGGACACGCTGATGCCCTCCGCACACGAGGAAACACGATCCGGACGAATCCTTAACACTCTTCGGGAATCGCTGCCCTGGGCAAACTTCGACAAATACCCATCCCAGTGACGGTTTATTAAAAGGTTCATAAAATGAGATTCCAGGTGAAACATAACACTACAGCATCCCCTTGACTGTGTCGCAAAACTATGCATCGCTTGAGTAGGCTGAGCAAACAGGAAATACAGACCCAAGTTTGCCTTCTTTCTATCGAGGGAACCTTAAGCAATGTATCTATAAAATCAGTCGAACAATCATACCGTCGAGATGTATGGTACATCCGAAAATCAGACCCCATTGTTTCTTAGTCTAATCAGAACGGCGCCTCAACAGCACGTGATAATTTCCAATGCACCGCCTTAAAGGTTCTTACGCCCAATCCGAGCGAACCCTGTAAAACTGCACTGCTGCTATGTCGCTCAATTTAGAGTCAAGTAGATATAAGTACGTGTCTATGCACACGCTATGAATATTGTAATAATCTGAAATAAAATTTATTTATTATTGCCATTATTAAAACATCCGCTCTCCCATCCAATACCATGACACCACCATTAGTATCTATTCAAAACCAACAACGCACTCAAATAATCAGCTCTTAAATTTAGGCTAACATCATAACATGGTTCTAATCTTCCCTTTTTATTTCTTAACTCAAAATAAATAAGTTCTGTTGGGAGTCCTATTCAAACTTGACAGAGAGAAGTGTCGCTTCGGTTCTCAATTTTGCAGTAAACAAGAATCATTAGATACATGAATGATTACACTTCATATCACCAAACCTTCTACGAGGCTGACATGACTGAAAGTCAAAGATTTATTTTAAAAACTGAGAAAACACCTTCAGTTTTCTTAAAATTCCTTTTGTGAAAACAGGATTACATTCTATTTTTCTTCTGTAAATTGTACTTTTATTTTACTGTAAAATGAATATGATATCAAATTATAACTTTAAGTTATCCCATAAAATAAATAAACATAACTATAGGACTTACGACGCCGTAATTGTATATTTTTTTTTTGCAAGAGACGTATAAATCACGCTGCACAGCGCGTCGCAATTTTTTATTTAGAAAGAATATTAAGAGATTAAGAAATCATTACCAACTACCCTATCGGATCTCGAACAAACACCGATAGTTATGTCGCAATCCCGAATCAAAAAGGAAGCATCCCTCAATACACGCTACCGCTTCCGCTTATGTGGGCGTAAGAACTCTTAATATGTTCCCATAGCTATGTACTTTGTTAATGAAGTCCTTTCAGGTATATAAAAGTTTTACATTAAGAGCCTAGACTCAAATGTTTTTAAGCTACGCTACTCAACAGCCAGTATATGACGCAAGTTTCATGTTTAGAGCACCTTTGCAACAACAATTACAATCTATCTTGTAACCGTATTTCATCGCTGCGCGTGAACTTTAAAACACACAAACAAACTTAAATTATCATGCACATAAAAAGGAAAAAATATAAAAATAAAAGTTTCACTGCCGGGAATCGAACCCAGCCCCACGTCATGGAGAGCCAGCGTTCTCCGCCCGCGCCACTATGTTATTACGAATGTTGCCCAAAATTATGCACCGCATTCGTTTGTTAAAATAAAAATGCCAAATATGTATTGATATTACTATGTTTACGAGCCCACGACACGAAAAGAAAACGCCTCCACTGGCTATAGGCAAAGTTAGGCGTTCGAATTAAGTTAACACGATGACCTTAATCGTTTGGCATAAATACATAACTTCTTCACTCAAATCTAATTACAGCACTCACCCCGTGTCTTGAATAATCGCGCATAAATATACCATATTTACTTCCAGCCGATGCCCGTGATTCCGCCCACGTGACTACAGGAACAATACTTCACATTCCTCAGTAGGGACCAAGGTGTCTTCTGCGCTGGAAATTCAGCCCTTTCCACTCTCCAGTCTCCAAACCATTTCCATACGTAAAATCACATCAATACGACACTCCGCTGTGCCGCGAAAGAAAAGCAACAAAACACACACACTCGCGCATGTATAATATTAGTAAGAATCGTTTGTTATTACCGTAGTTACCGGAAACTTTTCACGCACTGATTCAATGAATACACTTAACTCTAATTACTTATTCCTTGTTTTAAACAAACTTCATTTTTTTTTTCAAACCAATTGTGAAAATCAACTGTCAGTCATCCCCAAATTTTTTTATTTTTTTCACAAGTCAGTATCAACTTGTTCAGAAATCATAACCTTTCCTGGCTGCAGTAATTTTACTAATCAGTATCCACACGGTCGTACGAGCCGCAGCACTTACAAATATTATTTTAAATAATTAATTCTTTAGGATCGCTATTCCTATCTTCGGAATACAAAATCTATACCGTCTGTCATAACTACCTACTAAATACTACATTACTCCGCCATCCAAACGAAGTATTTCTGTTCATAGCACAGCTTGCTGTTAAGGGGCCACCCCACGGTTTGATAATATTGAGCTTCCTCGCACATAGCGTTGTCAACTCCAGTAACGAGCTAATTTTGATCATAATGCCGCCGTCATGTTTTTACGTTTGTGTATCTAATAAATATAAACATACAATAATTACTGAATAATGTAAAAGTAGTATTCTACACTGACAACACACGCGGATTTTTACTCTATGACCCTTTTATTTTTTCTCTGTCGCGCTTTAGTGAAGTGTACAAAAGAAAAATGCGCGACTCGCCTATTCGATTAATCGGCGATGTCCGTTTTTGAACTAGAAATGATTTGAACACCCACGTTTTGACGACAATTAAATAGCAATACTTAATACTACTGTCTCTCGACAGTGTCGCTACTAGATCTGAGCACATTAATTAGGTTGGTTCATTAGTTTTGGATGATTTTCGAATTAATCGGCTTAGTCGATAGATCATAATAATCGACTAAAAGAGTCAGTAGCTTAATCGAAGTGGCGTATCACTAAATCTCTCTGCTGCGTCAAGTGTCAAAATAGAGATCCACGCGTCTTGTTTTCGATTTCCGATTGAATCAATACGAAAACTCTAATCTACCGAAATATAAGCATATGTGACGTTATTTGTATATTATATGGATGTGCATTCGAAGGTATGTATTGCCTTATATATGTATCCCCTTTAATTCCGCTTTATCGACTAATTTCCCATCGCCTGGTATATATCTTTTGTTCGAAGCGCCACATTAAGTACCCCGACGGTACATAGTGCCATGGAGCCCGTAATACTTGGCAATGTCCCGGCCAACAATAACTCATCAGTGTTTACAAATGTGCATCCATTTGCGTATGATCGAAAAATATTCTCGTTATATTAGATGGCCTAGTTTTCTTTCAATATAACCTTAGCCTAGTTTTTAGAACCACATTTCACCCAATTATTTCTTGATGCAATCCGCCTCTCAAAATAACTAAATGTCCATTTTTCTGTTATTAAGTTAATCTTATAATTTCTTGCCACGGTGTTTCCAGAAATACAGAGGCGCCCCCCGCTTCCACATACGTTGGTTTGCCAATGCAACAAGCGATCCCAATCAAAATTGCACCAGCGGCCCCATCGTAAACTGATTTGTCACTGTTCTATCAGAATATTGGAGCGCTCTTTATTTGTAAGTACATACAATTCTCCTATAAATGTATATATCCCTCTAACCATTGTATAATTTCACCTCTATTTCTGTGTGTACAATTGGTTGTCAGAATATTTTCCCATTTCACTTCTATTTACAAAAATAACATCTTACATCACTGGTCATAAATGAATACTAACATTTGTGATGTCCCTGCTGATATAAAATATTAATTTGCTCACTTACAGCGATTTGATCCCTCGCGAGACCCCGCCTCCACGGGCTTGTCAGAACACTCCCTCCACCATGCCATCCTCCTGTGGTGATTTCATCTAAAAGGTAACTATATTCAATATTTTATTATATTATCTTCCGTATTCCTATCAATGATACATTTACACAGCCCTGTGTGCGCTTGGCAACATGAACAAGAACCTGCGTCCGCCTGTCATTCTTTACATAATATCTGAAAAATTTTTGTTTTTTTTTTCATTAGGATATTTCCAAATCCGTGGTTTCTCATATGTCTATCAAATTCTGGGTTATCATAATTCTGTAATTGATTCAGAAACCGAAATATAAATATGTTTCTTTTAATAAATTATACCAATAATTGCCACAGACTTAGCAAGTTAATTTAACCCCCGCTCTGAATAATTATTTAAATATTCTCTTATTTCGAACCCTTTCAGTCCATGTCATTTCACTACAATTAGTACAGATATAACAAACATTAGGTACATAAGAATAAATTTTTAATTGGGCTTAATCAGGATGAAAATGCCAAGGCGCTTAATCAGGAAATCTTTGTTAGACATTATAATGATATTGTTTTCCTGTTTACTTTATTTCCCTTTTTAAGGTACCTAATTAAAACTATATTTAAAAAAACTACCCATTCTTATTATACATTGATGTGTCCATATTGGCACCGGAACTCAAATTTCACGTGCTCTGTCCACCCCTTTAGCAAATGCTCGTTTTTCTCTTATGGAGTTTTATCCTATTACATGAACGTGATTTTCACATTTATGATTTATAATTACAGGTCTGCCTACACAATGCTGCGACAGAATCTGATCCTATGCCTGTGAAGTCCCCGGAACAGTACAAGAAAACATCTATTCCTGAACCAATGAGACAATGGTCACCTACCCCTACGGCATCTTCCAAGAAAACCCCTACCTCCTGGTGCATGGTTTACCTTCCTTCCCTTTTCCTCTGCGAAGCGATGTTAAATCTTTTATGACTTCATCTAATATTTTGTCAAACTTGTACTTAAGCCCCAAGCAGACCGATGACGGAAAGTTGAATTGCTTGGCTAATTAATGGTTGGAACTGTCAATAAAACAAAAAGGCGGACAATGATCTTAGCGATGTCCTAAAATGATGTTCGATGTATTTTTAATTCCAACCGATTTTTTATTATGATTTTGTTTAATAAAATTATTATTTTGATTCCAAAATAATAATAATTCCATTCCATTTGGTTTTCCAGGGGAACTTGAATTTATATGTTAAACCGATTATGTAAAAGAAATCATTCTCTCCCGTTTTGATCTTTATGTTCAGCTTTCTGTCATTATTTTGTATGGCGCGCTCGTATGCAGTAATCGTTTATTTTCTCAACCAAGCAATATTTTGTACTAGCTGTCATTACCCAATTAAAGTTTGTAGTGCAAATAATAAAATAGTGCACAGTTTTAAGTATGACTTGTGGCATCTTTCCTATTGTTATATGTCCTTCTTTTTTTGTTATTCTAGCGCGTAAGCGATTTGGTGTTTATACTGTAAGCTTGTATGGTATTCTTATGAATAAATAAATAAATAAACAATGAATGGATGTGACGTTTGTATATGCTCAGTGATTTCAATAAGATGAGAGTCTGTAGACAAAACCATGTTCTATGCTTGCTGTTCAACTTTTGTATTTTCTCATCCTGTCATCTCTGAGCCCTATTTTGCCCAGGTTTAATCCAGATTACACAATGCTCTGTATAACTAAATCTATTCATTATTTCATTCCCTCTTTAACCCTTCCTGACATAACTAAAACCTTCTCCCGGGTAACGCTTTGCTCCCTTCTCATCAGTGCCGACCGTTGTACGTCATTATAACATATCGAAGTTAAACGACATTGGTGTCATAGCCTCTATGAACCGAAATCTAGCTAACAACTTGATCCAGACATTCATGGTGCATCATCGTAAGTATAGAAGCGTCCCAAAAGAACCCTTGATTGCTATCAGAATCCTGATTTGCAAATCAATGAAGTTTTCGATACGTCGCTATAGGTGTCGCTACTGAATGACTTATGGCTTAAAATTCATTGACCATAGAATAATCAGCCACCTTACATAACATCTAATGCTTCCACGCATTATCTCTGTTTCTAAATCGGCGTACCTACAAATCATGTAACCTGTGCTTCAATCGGTATGTCCAATCTACCTATTTGCCATACCAATAAATTGATAAATACGTGTCCGGTATCACTCACTTGATCACAACCCGTCACTGCAACATGTTATCGGTCATGTAAAGATTACTTCATGCCTATGAAACTCTATCTAATGTTCTTCGCTGTTTTTGACTAATTGTTGCGACAAATCGCCTAAAGGCGCAGGTTCGAGCAAACATTATGATTTATTGAACCATACAATTCCCCATAGCTGCATATCTTAAACCTAAATCGCACATGCGTTGTTGTTTCATTTATTTATTCCTAACCGCTTTCTTAATTCCCTTTTTTCCCGATAACTTATTACTAATTTAAAATATATCACGATAATTTGCATTATTTTACACCTTTAACCTTTTCTTAATAACCGAACAGTCTACAACTTAAGTCCAACTTCCGCCTCTTCTGAAAAAAAAACTTTATTGCGCCATTTTCGTTCTGTTACGCCGATGCGGATCGCGATTCAACTTGTTTAGGAAACCAAAAATTATGGAGCCCGCTTCCCTCAAGGTAAGTTAATTTTTTTCCTGAATGTTTTTATCTAACTTAATTCTTAGACTTATCTATTTCTTTTTTTTTTCATTCCTTTGAATAGCACCTAACTCCCAAAATTTTACTCGTTGAATATGGTCGTCGATTTTTCCTAGCTTGTACCTAAATTCAAATCTAACAGTTAATTTGTTCATTGGTTTGATTTCATCACTCCTTCGAGATTTGGTTTATTCGAAATGTCCTGCACTGTCTTCATTCTAAATTTACAAAAATACGTATGTCGAGCCCTGATTCTAAAACCGAATATTCTTAACATATCTATACGTACTTATCCCAATAATTTTCCCTCATGTATAAAAAGGATTGCTTGAAAATTTTCTTTAATCCCCCTACCTCCTATCCAAATATCTCCAGTCCCATCTACTTACTTTAATCTTAATTTGGGTCTTTATTATTATTATTTCTTTTTATAGACTATCACATTCAAGTTGCTGTCAAACGGTCACGGCTTCCCCCCCTACAATGCGACCGCCCAGGCCGATCGTGGTGCTAACCCGGTACCTCCTTGCCGGGGCCACTCCGTGGCCGTCGTGTTCCCACGCCCTGGAACAATGATTGTTCCCCCGCCTCGGGCCAGGTCGCCGATCCGTGCCCCAGCGCCAATACTCTACTCTAGCGTGGTGCGCCCATCCACCGCAACGTCCGATGGCGGTACCATCTTCTATTGGACCTCCCAGCGGTAAGTAACCTTTTGTAGAATCTTTTACACCATCCTAAACTAACAATAGTGGTATCCCATTGTAATGTAGTATCTACTTTGGAATAAGAACTTTATCTAGCCGAGTTAACCCGATGACCTTTTGCACTAAGGCGTGTGTCATACGTCTCGCTGTTTCTTAATCCATATTCGTCCGCCATCATATTTGACAGTGCTGCCAGACAACTTAGCACCGCGCGGTGAATTTTTCCCCTGAGTAATTATAATTACATACTGCAGCAAATACTTGCAAAGATAGTGTGAAAGGTGATTTGCAAAAGACTACGCTCGCATCGACCCTGCTCGCGACCCTGGACCGCTTCAAGTATCTAATCTCCTATAATTTCCTTGTTCCAGACCATGGCTGCGTTAAACGCAGTACTTCTCGTCTCGGCCGTTCCATTAGTTTTCTGTAATTTTCTGTACATAAACTTAATTAACCAGTCACTCTTTCATTTACCTCCTTGCCTAGTCGCGACTATATACTGGGTATTTGGATCTTAAGGGGGGGGAAGAGAGGTCCCGATCACCCTTGTTTTCAAAGCTAACGTGCTGTAAGTATTTTGAAACCGCAGGGGGGTGGAGAACCGCGAAATTATCTGTTCTAAGGGGCCGCGGCATGTAAAAATTGGAAACCTCTGATCTAGTAAATATAATAGCCACACCTCCATCCTAACGTGACATGCTCCAGTTAATATATTTTCTGACACTATACGCTTCCTTTCTCAAAATAACACCGAGGTGAACCTCCGCGCCGCGTAATAAATGTTTCATGATACTCTATGATTGCTTACGTGAAGGCACAAATGATGTTTCAACCGGAATAGCGCTAATGACAGGTCAGAATTGACAATTATTATTATTATTATTATTTTTTTTTTTTTTTTTTTTTTTTTTCAATTTTGCCACAATTTTCCCAATAAAATGTAGCTATCTTATGTAGATACGCTGTGGGTCGTAAATAGCGGTTTTTTATTCCATATTCACAGCTCATAACTTTATGTGCATTTCTATATTTTATGTACTTACAATAGCTGGCAAAGCAGCAGTATATTGGCCGTCTACGTTTAGTTGTCTTTGGTAAGTTAAAATGTTAATACTACCCACTTATTTTTTCTTAACGCATGTTTGCGAACTACCATCAATTCTGCTAACTTTATTTAAGATTCTCCCGTGTTCTGGACCACATTAACGTTGTCTTAGTAACTTAGAGAACATCCTAAAATGACTTATCACTCCCTAATTTCCCAGTTCCCCATACTTTGGGACAAATCGAACTTCCACTACGGGGACCCGAAGTTAAGGCGTGGAGCCCTCGACGAACTCCTAGTTTTGTTTAATTCTTGTTCGTCCGTCACAGTTTCATTGGCCTTCGTCAAAACCAAGCTGAAATCCTTTTCCCGACGGCTGGCGAAGAATAAGGTTAGCTATCTCCCTCTAATTTTTGATATAACTCTAATTCCATCAGATTTCTGGTAGTACTTTGTGCAACCTATATCTCTATTTTCGTCGTAACATCCCGCAATTTGTCAAATAGCTCCCCCATGCGGGTTTTGCATTTGTCTTTTCTTATTTTCAATTTATTCACTTATAGCGTTCGCATAGTAAGGCCGGTCCTAACACACCTTGCTCGCGTAGCGATGCAATAGACCCGGTGCCGTTGGTGCAACCTTCTACGAGTTCTTCCGAGCAACTGGGATCTATGGACAATCTCCAGGATTTGGTGAGTTTGGTTCTTAAACTACCTCCTCCCCTTTTTGTTTTCATCATTTTCACTCCCTTTCTGGTTCCGCCTTATTTCAATTTTCAGCTAGAGCAGTTTCTTGATGACCCTTTCACTCCGGACGTTCCACTGCAGACCGCTCTCCCTGAAGCCCCTCAGCAATTCGTACGTCTGTTTTTTTTCCCTCCCGTTTTTTCCAGGTCTCCTCTGCGGTAGTGGAATCCAGCGTTGATTGGCTTTTCTTCAACCTTGGTCGGCGTTTCGATCTCCTCCCGTCCGAGTATACGTGGTCCAACCATCTGCGTACACTTCCATTAAGGTAAATATCCAAAAAAAATTAAATAAGACAAATTCTGTTTTAGGAACACCCCTACCGAGCCGGTTACAATAGAGATACATTTGCCATCCCTAATTGATTTAATTACCCTTTCATCATCCATTCGGAACTATAGATATGGATTGCAAATGAATACCTATTTTGGATGGGGACTGGCTAGATTGGACAAATCGCACTAAAGATCATACACAGTTTCGACCTTACTTCCATAATTTCCATTCCCACAATACTGCAACGAAAGCTATCCATATTCAATGCATGGACCACTGTCGCCACATTACCAAGAGACCACAAACCACAGACCAGGCCTACCGCGTACCACCCCAGCGATCTCCCTTTCGCAATTTTTTCCTTTTTTTTTTTTTTTTTTTTTTTTTTTCCAAATAAAACACATTCTAACCATTTATTTTATTCAAAAATGTACAAAAAAATGTTATTACTAAATGTCCTTAATCTACTCAGCAGTGATAGTATACATTATATTCACTCTTTTCGTTCTGGTACAACTCTTTATATTGACAAATTATGACTGTTCATCACCTGCACTACAGTTATAGCTACGTGTTTTCCAAAACAACTATTTCTCACTTTTATTACCTTGCACAATCCAAAACTCTAATTCCGCTTCTTCCCCATATATTAAGGTACCCTTGAATTTAATACTGATGATAAGTTTGCACCATGTGGGCGATTGCATCTCCTCACACAATAACCGTTTCTCGTAACTGATCTTAAACTTTACTACTTATAATTTTGTTGCATATTATGTTAAGTATTTTTATTTTATAAGTTTACAATCAACAATCATCTCATAATCGACTGCCTCAGCCCTGTTATATTTAATTCGTAATCAACAAATTTTAACTTAAACCCTACCCTTGACCTATAATCTTGTTACAACTATATCCAATCAATTCCTAATCTTTATGTTATATCCTAAGTATATTTGTAATCTTGTATTTACATTCCTAACTCAGTTTGTTATTGGCAAATCGCGCCCGAGTCAACTTCTCAGCCCATGTTGCCCTTATAGTATCTGGACAAATGTATGGTATTAAATTTTCCCCTGATAATATTAGTGTACGGCTCCACTAGGATGTATACATTCTGGTAGGGGACTGCGGCGACTACATAAGGCCCTTCATACAAATTTCCAAATTTCTTGGTCACCTTTTTCTGAGCGTCAGATTTATTAACTCTCCTGACCTTCACCCATTCGCCTACTTGATATTGTATCAAGTTGAAACATCTATTAAAGTTAGCCTGTCGAGCACTAGCAGCCTTTTGCAAATTTTCTCTCGCCTTTTCCCTCACGTTGGTGATATTCATCTGAATGGTTTTTTTTATGTCTTTGTCGAATGACAGTTGCGTGGGCTGCCCATACATAATTTCACAAGGCGTATATCTAGTACTCTCGTGAAATGTGTTGTTATATAACAACTCCAACTTTGGCAGTATTTTGACCCAACTCCGATGCCTTTTTTCACAATAGGTCCTGAACAATCGACCCAATTCCCGATTAAGACGCTCCACCGAATTTGGCCTAGGATTGCGGACTGTAGTATGAACGACCTTAATCCCCATCTCATCCATAAACTGACCCCATTGCTTAGAAATAAATTGGCTTCCGTTATCAGTCATAATCGCTTTTGGGTGTATAATTTTGATAAACTGCTTCATTTTCCCTACCACCGCGCCTGCAGTAGCCCTCCTCAAGGCATAAAACTTCGCGAATTTACTAAACGAATCTTGTATGACAAGGATATAACTCATACCAAATTGTCCTGAGGGCAGCGGCCCATACAAATCCGCCATAACTAAATCACCAATATCCTTTGTGACTATTGACCTACAGGGCCCCACGTGCCTCTTATTATCAACCTTAGTCATCTGGCAAACGTGACAAGTTTTAATCAAATTTTTTACTTCTTTCGTTATCCCTCTCCAATAGAACCGATCTTTAATATATTTAATCACCTTATACGCCCCCTGGTGTCCCATTTCTAGATGAACCTGCCTAACGACGTCGGCCACTAGTGCTCTCGGCAAGTATATCACCTCATCTCGTGTTTCATTAGGTGTAAAGTATAATATGCCGTCTCGTAAGATGCATTTTTGACATATTCTACCTAACTTATCTGTAAAGTCACAACTCCCTAGCTGTTTGATAATCCCGCAAATTTCCGGATCACTTTCCTGAAATTCCGCCACTTTCTTTAGTTTACTTATTAACTCCCTATTCGGTTTCGACTCCGTGTACATAATTTCGGGTAAACGTATTTTGTCCTCCTGTAATAAATCCGTCCTAGGTGGATATCTAGACAGAATATCCGCACCTATGTTTTCTCTGCCTTTAATATGTTCGACTCTATATGTAAATTGTTCAAGGTAGTGGACCCAACGAATTACTCTTGCATTATACAACCTCCAATTTTTCACAAACGTCAGAGCCTTGTGATCTGTCTGAATTATCACTTCCGACCCACGTAGATATGTTTCAAACTTTTCCAGGCATTGTATGATAGCATAAAACTCCTTCTCCGAGACAGTATACCGAAGTTGAGCCCCTTTCAGAGATTTACTATGGAATCCTAAAATTTTCATTTCCCCATTACTATCCAATTGATATAGTACCCCTGCTAGCCCTATCCCGGAGCAATCTGTTTGTAAGTAATACGGTTTTTCAAAATCTGGGTGATGCAATTGAATGGTGTCAATAAAACTTTCTTTTAACCCTTCAAACGCTCCCTGTTCACTTAATCCCCAGTGCCATGCAACATTATTTTTTTTTAATAATTCACACAAAGGTTTTATGTACTCATTATAGTTTGGTATGAATCGCCGATAAAAATTGCACAACCCTAAGAACGCTCTTAATTGTTTGATCTTTTTAGGGATCGGAAAATCCTGTATGGCTTTAATCTTATCTGGGTCCGTTTTTATCCCCTCTGTGGATATTATATACCCAAGCATTTTTACCTCCTTGCACATAAACTCACATTTTTCTAAGTTACATGTTAACCCGGCCCTTTCCAATTTCCCCAGTACCCTGCTGATATGTTCTAAATGTTGATCTAGCGACCCGGTGGTTATAATGGCTAAATCGTCTAGGTAATTTACGCAGAATTCTCGTACGTCATGCCCTAATATTTTGTCCATTGCTCGACTAAAGGACCCGACAGACGTTTTAAGACCCTGAGGTAAGACATTGTACACATAAGACTTCCCATTAAAACTGAATCCCGTGTATTTCTTACTTTCTTCTGATATCGGAATCTGAAAGTATGCATTATTTAAATCGATGACACTGATATAGTTAGCCCCGTGAAATGAATTTAAAACGTCTAGCTGTAACGAGGGCTTCTCTGTTTCCGCGACCATGTACTTATTTATTTCCCTTGCATCTAATAGCATTCTAATCGACCCATCCCTTTTTAGGGTAAAGGTCAAAGGGCTACAATATTCGGTTTGCGAGCGACTTATAATCCCTTGTCCTTCTAATTCTCTTAATTTCAGTTCCACCTTATTCCGATACGCATAAGGAATGGGATATGTCCTTTTCACAATGGGCGAATGTTTATTCATGTTAATAACATGCTGATAACAATTTGCCCTACCTAATCTAGAGTCAAACAAGGATCCGTACGTTCCTAATACCTTTTCCAGTTTTTCTCGCTCTGTCTGACATAACTGGATTCCAGTTGCTATAGTGCCGCAAGCTAAATCTCCCTGTTGTTCAACGTTAGTTTCCTGCCCCTCGATTTCCATAAATTCCATCACATCCTTCAGTTCTAGAAACGGAACCCTAGTACTGCTAGGTGAATCTTTTGTAGGAATGTATATTCCTGTGTGTTCCCTTCCAAGATTTATTGTAACCTCATTTGTTTTTAACCAATCAAACCCCAGTATCAGAGGGAAGCTTAGTTCTGGTATTACTAAAAATCCCGTGTCTGTCTTGATACCTTCTACTTCGACCGGCAGTAAAACCATAAATTTGATTTCTTTACTTTTATGCCCAGAAGCGGATTTTATTTGAAAGGGTTTAATGGGCATTACCGGTATTTCTGGGTTTTTTGTTCTTAGTACTTCCCATAACTCTGTTGATAAGCATGTAACGTCACTCCCGGTGTCGATCAAGGCTATTATGTCATATTCGTAAACGCGAATTTTTATTTCCGACTTGTATTGATCTGGTACTGGATTGTTATCATCCTCTTTGTCTTCAAAAACTGAGGAGACAATCCCTTTATTATTGTTCCCCATTAATTCGACATTTTCTCCCCTTAACTTAAGCCCTTGTACCAAATGATGCAGTTCTACCCGTTCTTTATTCTCAATTTGGTTATACCCTAGCCCTTCACGTGGCTCCCTATCAATGCCCTGTGCCTCTATGGGCGCTCGCAGTCCCCTACCATTTATGCCTAATAATTGGCCCGGGGCCCATCCCATTTTATTCATCATGTTTAATACAGTGACCCGTCCTATTTGATAAGCTGACTCGGGCGCGATTTTGCCAACTTCTATTAGTTTTCCGACTCGTCTAAATCCATACATTCCATCGCAGTAACATTACCCTCCGGCCGTCTCCAATTCGAATATTGTGTCCTTTTTTCCGTAACCTTCGGTGCTCCCGCGGTGTTTCTAGTGTTGGCCCGTGGTTCCTGTTTGTTGACCTCATCCAGTGACCTTAAAAATTCCGCAGCTTCCAGGATTGTCGCCGGTTTTGATGTGACAAATGCTTGCTGAATGTATCGTGGATAGTGACGCATAATATCGGATATAAGCTGCCTCTCTGGCATAACGTAGCTAAGCATTTTCGCCCGCCCCAATATTTGGATGAAATAATTATGCATAGACGGTTCTTTTGCCTTATCCCAAGTGCCGTGCACTATGTTCCGTCTTAATTCGTTTTGCTCGTATTCTCCCCAATAGTACTTCAAAAAGTCGATTTTGAAATCAGCAACACTCAACCAGCGTTCTTTGTAAATCCGGGCCCAATCCCTCGCTGTACCCTCCAAACAATCTATTATTGTTTCTAATTCATGTCCAGTAGCTTCTACCTTCCGTAAATACGTGTCCAGATCCTCAAGAAACGTGACTGGATGCATGACTACCTTTCCGAACTTGGGGCGCTCATAATTCACTTGCCTAATGTTGTATATAATATTTCGCTTCTCCTCAGGGGTTACATTAGACTCTGCTGGTACTTTAGGCGCGCTACCTTCTTCATTAAGCTCCATTTGGCTTATTGGTTCCTTGGCCGTACCCCCTGCCACCTCAACTTCCATAGGCTCTACTGGGTTTTCTTCATAAGTGGAACTTATCGCGGTGTGCAATTCCTCCCGAAGTTGCCCTAAGCCCTCCGTCATTTTTCGCTCTGTCCTCTTCAGCATGTTGAAGAACAACCCCTGCGCCTGCCTAGTCTTCCTATTATCTAGTTTTCGCTGCGGTCTCTTAACCGGTCTCGTAGTAGTGGTCTTTGTCACTGCTGTTTGATCTACACTTACTCTTACAGGTGCACTTGGTGTTATACTTCTGCGTAACCCCGTTGGCGTGACCGGTGTTATGACTTCACGTAGACTCGCGGGAGTAGTAGTTCGAAATGTCCTTCTAGCCGACTCTCGCAGCTTTGCTGGCATGGTTCTCTTTCTGACAGGTCTATCCATTTTAAGGCTCCTAAAATCAAATAAGAAACATTTTAAAATTTAATATAACCCTTTTGCTCCCCGTAGTGACCTCATTGCTCAAGCGTCAGCTTATTCTCCGCTGATTACGCGAGTTAACCCTATTTATATAATAACCAAATGAACAAGCCCACACTTGGAATGATACCATAAGATGATAACGACGAAATATATATATATATATTTTTTCCAGATGAAGACTAATTTTAGCGGCTGATCCGTCGAGGTCCCTAGCTGCTGATCCGGTAGAAGAACTTCGTTCGCTCAGCCCGCTTGTTCACTTCGTTCTTCACATTTGCATACTTAAACATCCCTCGTCCTTACTTTACGATTAATATGAATAGATATGTAAACAAGAGATTAGATATTTGACACTACTTGGGTTAATTAAATGTATACGCACTACCATGAGCATAACCCGAAATAAATAATCTGATTTGAGTTTGGTAAATTTATGTTTCTTCCTTAACTCTTGCTTCCCTGTGTTCTGAAAACGAGAATCCTCCTTTTCTTCCTGTCTACCGTCTACTTGTTGTTTATTCTTATTACATAATGAAATAAGTAATCTAAGCATTATGGATACGATTTAACCCACAACTGCTCGTTGCAATAATCCATACTAATATCTATACTAATATTATAAACGCGAAAGTGCGTCCGTCTGTCTGTCTGCCCGTGAATATTAAGAACATTCCTCATTGCAGAATCGATTTTGCGCGGACAACGGGGGATTCAGATCACTAATTCGCCCGTGCGACGTCAAAGCAGGCAGAAAAAGGTGACACGGTTGGTTTTCATACAGATTGCGATGCCTAAGTTATCTAGCGTATATCTATATCTATGGGATAAGGAATCCCAAAAGCAACTTGAATAATATTTGCATCCGATCTATAAATCAATAATTCCTAATGTTACCATAAGCATTGCTATTTGCTACCGATACCGTAGGGATCCAAATATTCTCCCACGTTAGAGTAATAACTTAAATTCAATAAGATATTATTACGTCCCTGTTTCATTTAAGTCATAAGTCATAACCAAGAACTTTGAAAACCGAAATCCAGGTATACCCATCTCTATCGCTCATGATACTCGAGTGACAGGGACGCCTGTACACGAACCTCGAGATTCGATTCTTGTGGCAGCGCCGCTGTTACCCATAGTCAAGGAAAACGTACTAACGCGCGCTCTGTCTCGTTCTATCAACATGCCATGCTAGACAGAGAAGTAATTTGGATATCTTATTTTTATATACAACATATCACTGCAAAAAGTTGTCAGATGTCTGACGTCTGTTTCCCTGCCATTAAAGCCCTTCCTGCGTGTGATATGAAACAAATTGTCGCGACAAATTGTCTATATCCATGAAATTTTGCGCAGCGTTTAGGATTTGTAATATCGTATACAACTTGTCATACCTAAATGATTTTAAAACTACGTCGTTTTACTCAATTATAAAATAATACTAAGGAAAAACATCGCGTTGCGTAAAATTAATAAATATTACGATAATTGATATTATCTGTGCACATCTGTTTTATGTAAGTACCCCGTGATGTGTAGTATCAAAACGTAATGACACTAACGGAGACTCGATTGACGGAAAAGAAAACCAGTTCGTTTCGTGTTTTGAAGTTTGTTGTTCTACCGCGATTTCCATAACAAGACTTTTAAGAATATAATTTCTATAAATTGAGACAGTGAACGAACATAGTCATTTATATTTTACATTCACGGCTTATTAATGTATGCGCATTCCTACAATTTGTGTTTACAACGCCTTATAAATGACGCATCAGGATCGGCTACCTATGGAAGAAGTCTGGAATTCCTATAATTACTACAAATATAACAGGAATCTCCTTATTAAGAGGTGCCTGTTTGTGTCTACATAAAACATTCGCCCGTTCCTTTATTAGGAAATTCCTATACCTGCCGACTTCGATTGACTACTCCGGTAAGGAAAACCTTTTGTTTTACTATGCATGAAAAACACCTTTAGTTATCCTAACATTCCCTACTTACAATGACTAGAAAATCAAGCATCCGATTGCCTTTGCCATATTATCTTAGTAAACTTGCTAAACTCTCATCCTAGAACTTAAAACTCAGAAAGTTTTGGCAACGATACATTGTTAATCTTAACCTCCCTTCCTACCCACTGGTCAAACGGTCATAAGTTGCTCTGAGGTTTATTGATTTAAATAGAACCAATTTAGGATATATATATCGTCCCTATATCATGTATCATAGTATCATGGTTTGTACAAATGCAAAATTATTTCATATTAATAATTTTTATTTCAGGTGACACAAGAAACACCAATGAGTAAACCTATCTGTGAATAACACTCCGGAAAACCAAAAGATGTACTGTTCTATCATTGAAAATAATCAATAATTAAGAAATTTAATTTTCTGTATCCGTCTTCACCCGAAGAAGTACTCACAAATTTTTCAAACATATCAAGGTATGTTTCAATATGTATTTTATATACTAGCAGTATTTTGTGTCAATATCTACTACTCAATCAGTTAACCTAATATTATGTATAATGCCTATGATTTGTAATAACGCTTAAACCTGATTTTACGAGGAAAAACTAGTTTTACTTAGCGACACACCAAAATACCGTAGATATTTTCACATAAAATCTTATTCAACAGAATAAAATCGCACCTAAATCTCCTTTTTAAACATTCAATGCAAAGAAATGTTATATTATAAGTCTACATGTCTGTCCGTGCATCTGTCTGAGGCATCGCAGCTCCCAAACCGATGAACCGAATTTCCGTTTAATTTTTCTTTTGGGTCATTGATAACTTCATTCCGAACATTCCCTGCCATGTTCCACGAAAATCCGTTTAGCGGCCTTTGAGAGACTTCAAATGTCGGGGAATTTTCCATCCTTTCTAATTTTTTTATAATTTATTTTTATGATTTAAGAAAGCGAAACGAAAACAGACCCAAGATTTGAACGGAAATATGAATGTAGGTCAACGTTTAAGGCAGAGGTACGCAACCTTTGTTTATGAATTAATGACGACCGTGAATTCGAACGGAAATTTGAATGTAGGTTAACGTTTAAGGCAGGGGTACGCAACCTTCGTACATGAACCATTGTCGCGCGATAGTCAAATGTTTATTTATAAAAATATTGATGTTTTTTATTCGTCTTTAACGTTAATGATGACTCCCTAATTCCATATTTTATATGTGAATCGCTATCTTTACCATGTAGACGGAGACGAGTCCTACTAAATATTACGACAAATTGTTATATGTTTGTTTCATATGATCTCTAAAATCTAGTAATTAGCACAATTTCTAAGAAAAGTACTTCCTATCCATTTACCTAAGACCTAGATATTATCTCGTATCGTATCATATCATATCGTTTATTCAGTAATATCCTTACATTATGATCGTCCTTACCTTAACTAATTAATACCTAGCGTATTAGACCATAGTCTAGATTACTGTCCCAATTTCCTAAAATTTTGACATAGAGGAACGAAAATGTATAAACATGTGAAACATAGCGTTAGTTCAAAACTCTGATCCTAAATTAAGATTAAAATAGATTCTAGATAAAATATCTTAAGGTTTATGATACCTATTACTAAATTCCGAACAATAAGACTGGTCCTTAACGAAAATGTTGAGGACCCCTGATTCGAATGGTAAACGCCTTGCATTCTTTGAACGAAACAAATAAATTGACTGAATGTTAAGCGCAACGTTAAAAATATTATTTGTTCAATGTAAACAAACTATGCTTACCCACAATCGTAAAATCGCACGCTGGCGCCGGCGCGACGGAGCGAGCGCGGTGCGGCCTACCCTCCGTGTACGGATTAAGCGCACCTACTCCTTGGCTTCATACAATTTACGTAGGCACTAATCTTTCCCTATTATCAACGCAATTATGTACGCAGTCGCGAACGATGAATAAACTTTGTTTTTGTTTTTACGTATTATTGATGGGAGGCTCGCCCCCAAATAAGAAAAATTCATAATTATTACCGGCGTTCCTAGTACCTACATTGTTTACTTATTGCAAATTGCAATTCTTCTCTTAATTATACTAAAGCCTCCATTCCTTTCTCCTTGGCATATCAAGCTTACAATAACAATACTAGCTTATATAGGCTTCCTAAACTTAATATCTAGTCTTACGACCTACAGCTTGGGCTACTACTATTTTTATCGTTAGGAATACTGAATACGTCCCCGCGTATACATAATTTTAATTGTTTACATTTAAAGACGCCCCCCAGAGTCTATGATTTTAATTATTTATACATTCTCGCCCTACTGAATATGCCATTATATCTTAAAAAATACCGAAAACATGTGGTATGCCGAAATAATTTTTCTTTTCAGGTGAGTACTGAATTAGAAGCTGACCTAGCGAAGTCCCTACCTGATGATTTAAAGAAAATAATGAAGAGTCCAATTCCTGCCAAGCTAACCTCCAACTTCACGAGAACAAAATGTGGCCTAATGGCCACTGAAGATATTACAGAGCAAGCTGTGAATAAGAAGATGAATTTAAGCCCAAATTCACCAATCCCGAGTCACGGCTTCACCAAAATGTAACGATTCCCCCCCCACTAACTCTTCTCCCCCATAAATAAAACTACCTAAAACTAAACAGCTACTCACCCACGCTCGAGAACGCGGGATAAATTGTAATAAGCTCTAACACGACTACTGTAATTTGCATTCTATCGACCTATTTATTAAACCTACTTTTAATGCGTATTTTATTACTAATACCTGTAGTTTGGCCAGTACGTGATCGAATAGTGGTAGGACCCCATAAAATGTTGTGTACCGTAATAATCCAGGTCCTTTTATGAAAGCTAGGCAGGTTTTGGACTCTTCATTAACATAATTAAAGCTAGCCTATCAGTACATAAATTGACTTAACTATACCCTAGCTTCAACTACTAATCTCCTAGTTCTAATTATAATAGAGTCCTAAGTATGAAAGTATAAGTTCATTCAATGAAGAATTATTGTAAAATCATTCTGTTTGTCGTTCATTATTGGTAATTACATTATGGATGATAATTCTATGTCACTCATTATATTATTAGTATAAATATTTTTATTTTTGGGTAGAAAATCCCCTACCTCCTATTATCCGTCCGGTTGAACGAGAGAGCAGCTTTTTAGAATTCAAAGCAAGTAGATTATTTATTTAAACCTATTATGAGCTAGTTGTCTACCCTAAGTAATTGTATTTTAAACCAAAGTTCTAAACGACGGTTTGTGTGGTAATTCTTTTACTCACACATAGCTACTCACTCGTTTGGATGAGGACTGGACGGCCTAACAATTTACCTGCCTGGTTACCTAAGAGTTTAAGACCCAAAGAACGAATCTACCAGCGTTTCCAACTTAACGGTCTGTCTAGGGAGAAACACCGAAACTATCTCAACAGACATCTTTTAACGTTAATAAATATTGTATTTACAATATTATATGGCCAATATATACCTAAGACCATTCTACACCGATGTCATTGGTGTAGTGTCAATGTAAACCGTACCTTACATGTGAAATATTCTACCTAAATCGTACTTTGAATGAATAATGTCCACTCAAGACAGTAATTTGCCTTAAATGGAGAATAACTAGTCCTGATAGTATAATGCCTAGAATGAAGGATATCCATTCATAACAATAAGATACTTTAGGTGGATTTGATGAACTGCTCCGCCTGTCATCAATTCCCAGACTTATTCCATCTTTCTGGAACAATTCTGATATCTCATTGTCATAAATAGAATAGTTACCTTTCTTTGATGTCTATTAATCGTCACACCGTATGATATTTCACATGTATCCCACGGCAACTTGACACTCCTTTGACCACTTAATACTCTTAACTTAATCTCAGTTTCATTTATAAAATATACCTTTTTTTAAATCCTATTGGAATAGTAACCTTAAGTCAAACAAGTTCTTGAAATATTTTTAATCACAGAAGACATAGTTATAAGCCTATCACCCCATAACGCGTGAATTTAGCCCTACATCTACCCCAGTCCCTATTCTGCTCACCTCTAGAACCATACCTTAGTTTAGAGGCAAGAATGTATCCCTAGGTAAACTGTAAGTAGTTCAGTCGGCAAAACTGAGGTATCAAAACTAGCGGCCTGTGTATTTGCCCCCCCCCGCTGGCTCTTGTCGAGCTAGAGGGTTACAGCGAGTAGGGCGACCTGTCTGGAAATAAGTCTGGTATATTTACATATATATAATGCTGAACGACCCCTCAGGCATCCGATCGATTTCAACGAGCGGAGTATCCTCCTGTGCTTATCACATGAATGACCAAGCCACGTCTACGTCGTCAGATGTGCTGAGAGACGTGAGGGCCCCAATTAAGGGGTTTCGTCTCCTGTGTTGGTAAAAAGGTAGACGCCAGACCACACCTCAAATCTGGTAACTACGGACACGGAGTCAACCCGGGTTGGCACCGGTAGGTGGCGATGACTCCGCAGATATACTGATCTTGGCCGCGATCTGACTGATTTAGGCGATTAGAATGAAACCCAACTACATTTCGGAAGCAATCGCTCAAACATAACTAATACCTAGGAGTAGCCCAGGCTTATTAGCTATATTTGATTAACCATAAAAGCCCCCGGATGTCCGTAGTGACTAATATAATCCCGACTGTTTTCCGAAATCATTAAACCCCGACTTAGTCCCAAAACAATCACTCAAACATAACCGATCTCCCGGAGTTGCCTAGATAATCAGCTATGTTTGATTAACCATAAAAGTCTCCGGATATTCGTAGTGACTAATATGGTCTAGACTGTATTTTGAAACACTAACCAAACATAGTCCCAAAAACAATCACTCAAACATAACCGATCTCCCGGAGTTGCCTAGATAATCAGCTATGTTTGATTAACCATAAAAGTCTCCGAATATTCGTAGTGACTAATATGGTCTAGACTGTATTTTGAAACACTAACCAAACATAGTCCCAAAAACAATCACTCAAACATAACCGATCTCCCGGAGTTGCCTAGATAATCAGCTATGTTTGATTAACCATAAAAGTCTCCGAATATTCGTAGTGACTAATATGGTCTAGACTGTATTTTGAAACACTAACCAAACATACCGCATTCCAGAGGGTAGCTCTGGCAAATAAGGCATGTTTGATTTAGCCATATAAACCTTATAGAATATATTCGATAAGTTAAATATAACTTGGCCCTAATTCCCACTTTAAATTCACAAATGACTATAAAATCGTAAAATAGTAAATGACTCATAATTACGAGGAGAGTTTCCCCATAACGACAAGCCATCCACCATAATCAAGATAACACACCAATAATTTCACAGCCTAACAGTCAGGGACGCTATGCCAGTCCGGGTGCCGAGAATTGAATGCCGCAGCCATCCCCGTTCCTCCTTTTATACCCATTACCCGCGGCCGTGAGTCACACAGTGCAGCCAGCGTAGCCAGCGCAGCGGGCGCAACCCGCGCACCTAGCGCAGCCAGCGCACCTAGCGCAGCGGGCGCAGCCAGCGCACCGAGCGCAACCACGAGCCCGCGTAGGTAACTTGAATCCATGTCTTCTACCCACCTTAACTCTTTTGCAACAAGGTTGAGATTTGATTGTAGTATTGATGTACTGACGTAAATACGTGGTAATAGTCTTGATGTGACAAAAGTCGTATCGTCCCTTCTCATTTAGTCTCTAATGCCCTAGATTTTAAGGTTGAAATTCGTAGGCCTATGCTCCTAGATATTATTAGTTTAGCGGAGAACCCTACCATTTTTGTATCTACATTTGAAAGGATTAATGTACTTCTAGATTATATTATACGCTTCTGAACTTGTAAAATAATGGCTGAATGAACTCATGCAACCTTCTTAAATAAAATAATGTTTTGATACTGTCTATCTGCATTATTAAACGTTAGCCTAATTGCTGATTTCCCTTTCCCCCTTACTTATTTGTCCAATCTCTCAACTTTTGCTATAAAATAAAAATTTGTCATTTCCTTCCCTGTATCAATAATTTTATAGATACACACCGACAAGTATGCCCATTCCGTCACAACAGCATCACGGCATTTCTTGGAGTTTTTTCTATTTATTTCATTGCATGTTTGAGAAAAGCACTATAAATACCTCGGCGTGAAAAGGGTTGCCAGCCTCATCACTATCCGGTCTCGCTACGCTCGGCCGTCTATATGTACTCGGCCGGCAATCCCTTACTTCCCGGCCTCTGTAGTAATTAATGTACTAATATTAACTATCTTAGTGTTTTTGGAAAAAGACGGGCTCGCGAGTTCTACTGCTCACACAGTAATAACATTGTATATCTTTGTATATTTGGAAAACTAACTGAACTTGTTTACGAAGGATTTGCTCGGTAGTGACAGTTACACCAATGCTGGTGGATTTTTGATGTGTAAAATAAAGAATCGTAATAATAAAAACAGTAACGATTAAAGGAACCAGGAAAAGCTCCCCACTCGTATGTTTTTACCTTATTACGGCTCACATGAAATTGGAATAGGGGTAGACGAAATACTGATAGAATATCAGAAACAAAACGCACCTAGCAGCTTGAAATTTCCCATACAACCCGTGTACATTATGACATTTGCCATAGCCGCGGGCCCGTATTTCAACGCTTCTATCCCAACCGTCCCATTAGGACAAAGCAAAATCCCTTATTTTTAACGGGCAGTGAGACTGAGGCTTTTACAAAATTCAAAGGTAAGGCCTCTGGCAATTATAACACGGTCCGAATGTATTTATGTCACTCGGTATTTGTTTAATTCGTTTGTGAGGCTTTTTGGAGGGCGGGCCGTCAAACTGGCCTTCCCTGCCCGGGACGGTATTGAAATCATTATTGCGCTAAGCAAATATTCTGTCGCGACGGGGATTTAAGGGAAAGGGTTATGCAAATAGGGACTGTGCAAAGCCTTCATGTGACTTGATGTCTGTGTACGTTATTGAATAATCAAATACTATGGCGGGATTAATGGCCGGTCCGCGTTTATGGGGAACAGAGTGGAATGGATCTGGTATAATGAATATTACAGAGGAGTTTATACTTTCGCGAGTCATGTTTAAAGTTATACTAGCAATTATACGGTTAAACTCACTTAGTGAATATAACGGTTGTTAGGCGAGCGTAGGAGAGGATACGGCCGCGAAAACACTCATCCTGAAGAAGAACTCTAGAAGAGTTCCAAACATGTCGCCCGTAGTGACATTTAATACGCGAGTTTAACCGTATATTTCTTAGTTAGCTAGTTGACGCGTGTTTTTTAAATGGTAATTCAGTGAGATTGTAATCAATTATTTGCAATTCTTTCACGAATCAACAGACCCAACCAACAACTATATAACTTCATACAGCTTTGATCTATGATTTAACAACTGTCGCGTGAAAATAATTGTATGTCGTTCAAATCCCTATTATAAATTTCTATTTCCTCATTTGTAATTAGAAAAGCTTTAAGACCATGTGTTGGAAAAACCTCGTCCATGCACCAATCAATATGTATCTTGGAGAAAGATGTGTACTTCCCTCTCAAACCTAAAATTCACTAGCCGACAAAATGATGGCGACCCGTGTCTCGGGACATTCAATGTCCCCTTGTCCCCTAGTTATGTCCCATAGTGAATTCCTGGATGTAAGGTCAATGCCACTCATCTTAACTGGCCAACGTAGCGGTGTCTTTTCCAATAGAAGCATTGTTTTTTTAATAAAAAATAACACAACTTCGTAACTTTTTCACCATAAAATCTCAATAAGCATTATTTGTTAACGGCCAGTCCTCCCCCAATATCCGCTTGAATTAAAAAGCGAACTTTCAAATCTCGAACGAGACAAAAGGGCTAATTTGTCCCAAATTCCGTTGACAAGAGCAGTTATTATTCGCGGGTGAAATCTTTTCATTATTCATTTTTTCAAAAGCGAAGACAAACGCCATTCCGCTCGGAATGGCGTGATATTAAAGTGCGATTTTTAACTCCGCGAATGAATGGACAAGTTTCAGATTCTGTCGTAATTAATGTTCGCAGTTGACTTTTAGATTTGCAGTTTCATTTGTTCAGATGTATATGAAGCGGCGTTTGTTGTATGCTTATTATATTGATATAGTTTTCGTTTATTATTACAGTCAGCATAATATAGTCCTCCGTCTGAATTTCGATGACGGCGACCGGTCACTACGGATTTTCCTTTGGTGAGCTCTGATATGGCTCGCAAGGCCAAACTTAGTTTAAAAAACCTTACCCTTGGAGTCATAGCAGTAAAAATGTAAACTGTGTTGGTCTCTTTTTGGCAAGGCCAAGACGGTCTTCCTCGAAAAGTTTGATTTTTTTATAGATGGTACTTGGTAGACGGCCAAGATGAACTTCTCATACCGAGTTCCTCCCAACACGCAGTTCTATAGCGCAGGCGTTCAGGAGCCGTTTTCAGCTCATCAGTATGGCGTAGATGCACCGTGCTTCCGCTTACCCTCAGCTAACTCTGAGTAGAGCCAAGGCTTTAGGCAAACGGCAGTCAGCCATACGAAGGAAATGCCCACTCCACCACCCACTCCTGTGGACGCCTGTGCGGCTGATTGCGTCTCACCCAGAGCCTTTCCCGCGTGTGTCGGTCTGTACCGGCCTGTCGTTATCGCCTACTAGATCGTTCGTCTACTTCATAACGTGCGTGTTCACGCACGCGCCGCCGCTGGTGAAATGAATTTATTAGAACGCAGGTGCGCTCTTACAGACCGTGACAGGCGCCGTCGCGCCGTGCCTTTGAACTTACCGACTCCCTATGGATAGGACGGGCGACAACAGGCCACCGCAGCAGGCCTCATTGCGACGGTTCCCACGGCCCATCGGTCCGGCCTGGCGCGACCTGGCCTGTCTGTGGGAAATCGGGCCGTGGGACCCCGACTTTAGAAGAGCCATGCCATAGTACTTCCCGGAGCGACGCAGAACCTCGGAATAGATACACGGACCTGCCACTTGATCTTTAATATAGATCTCAGACATCTCAGGTGATAAGTGACGTGAATTTGACAACTGGCTAGCCCAGTGGGTAGAGAAGCTGCCTTAACGAAGCTGAAGAAGGTATCGGGTTCAAATCCCGGTTAGGACAAATATTTGTGTGATAAATGGCTCCTGGCCCCTATTTCACCAAATCGACAATTGTCGCCTGACAAACGTCAGTATACGGACATGTCAGTAAGCTCTCGGTAGAGTACAGAATACAGCATACCGATTCCGCCCCGCCAAGTGACTAAGGCATGCCTGGTTAATTTCACGTTGAACGTCGCGTCGGCAGTGATTGCGGCAGCGCCAATAATGGCGTTACTCTAAAACGCCTCTAGACCAAATATATCTTCACACTGGCGCCGGTGGCGTGACATTTAAAGCCCCTCTCTCTCTCTCTGGTCGGTCCTCCATGTCTGAAGATCGTGGTCAGGGTTGTGTGGCGACACATTTATGCATAGCTAACATATAGGTCCTCTATATGTGCTAGTTAGGCAGGCGGGCTCGCCAGTAGTCCCTTACCCATAGGCGCATGTAGACGCTATGGTAAATAAATAATATAGAGTGAACTTTCGGTGTTTACCTTGACATCCACATAAAGACTCCCTATAGGTACAAGTCTGAAACGGACGAACTGTCTCCATTGTCAGTTGCGATGTTAGCTACAGTGTAAAATTTCGGTGTGTCTGGATACCTATAGCGATGTACCCAGTATAAAAAAAAGTTTATTCCTTTTAAATAGTAAATACGAATCATTTAATTTAATGTACCAACGATTTGAATATGCGTATGTAAAAAACCTGACATGTAACTTGGTGTTATTAATGAAGTATTTGTATATTTGTATTTATTTGTATCTAGTTGGTGAGCAAACGATGACTAGCTTTTCGAGGCTGTCTCCGCGTCTCATTATGTGTCCAAAGTAGCTAATGTGCTCATATATTTTCAGCAGTGAGAGGATTGAAAACTGGCCTACACTAAAACAATCACCGACGGGACCAAAATGCTCACTTAATCTAAAAGACTTTCATCAAAGTTCACATATGGCGTCCGGAACTCATAAATTCCCTCGGGGTGGTTATGATAAACGTCAGCGGCTCCGAACGTATAACGTTTGACGTCCGACAACTTATAACGTTTCAGTCACAGTTAATTGAACAGCAGTTAAACAACTCAGTACTAACAGTACGAAGGCTGATCAACGATAAGCAGGGTTCTGACGTACAGGTACAGTCAAGGAACTTAATCCCCTACCCATTTCGTTGAAATGGCGTTAGACATTCGCAATGCATTAAGGTCGAAAATTCCATTTCAGTAATAGTATTGAAATGTCAATACGTATTATTTGTTACTTCACATTACAGATAACCTCTTTGCGAAAAGTTATCATTTGCTTTTCTAATTACGAACATGTGTTAGTGTCAATCGAGAAAATTTAAAAATATTTTTCAAATACGTTATTAATTTGAAAATACAATGCTTGCTGCTAATATTTTACAACAGAACTAGCGAGATGGCAAACGAATCCGGACTCCGGACAAAGTTCAGTTCACCAAGTCAACGTAGTTAATCTGTTGCCTAGTTACTAACGTAAAACAATGCATGCGATATGTCAAAGTAACGTCGTGCTCTAGCTAGCTCTTATGGTGACAGTTTGCTACACGAAATTGAACCTTAGGTGGGTTGAAAATTAAATTCCTTGACTGGACGTTAACCCCATTTTTGCGTTGTACCAACCATTTGTAACCTTAAGGCGGTCATCACACTGCCGCCACATTCCGCCGCGGCGTGCGGAGCCGCATACATATTCGCCAGACGGACATGCGGAGCAGTGTGAAATACCGTGCGGAATTTGTATACAAAGTGAAGTAGTGGCATCTGGCATACAACGTTGCGAACCGTTGCTCCGCACACCGCAGAGGGGTGCAGCGGCAGTGTGTGATGCACCTAACGTACGTAAATAAAATAAGAATTACTTTAACCAGTGGTCTGACCATTCGTGTAGACGTGGAGACTCAGGTCCCTGGTAGTGAGTAAGTGGCCAGCTAGGTCAGTAGCATGCGTTGTTTTGGGGAACCTGTCAGACTAAGTCTCTAGCTGTCGGCACAATAAATCAATAAAGGAACTCCACCGCTGTCCATTATAAATTTACTTTAATACCTAGTAGTAGATGCCGTCTAAAAAGGGTCCAAAAAACTTAATAGAAAAAAAATATATATATTGCTTGTTGCTCACAAATAAATATGGATCACATTAATATTATTCATAGTTGAAATACTGCTTTGTTCTTTATTGTGACGTTCGACTTGGCGGTCCCTCGTTACACAGGGGAGATGTTTGAGATCGGTCGTAACACGCTTGTAGCGACCAAGGCACTTAATAAACAACCTGTGAGCCTTATTGCAATGAAGTTAAGGTCCAATATTAGGGACTTCTTTATATTATGTTGTATTCCTACGAAGAAAACCAAATGAGCAAACGTTGTTGGACTGGTCCGTCATCCAAATGGTTATTCAACTGTGCATTTCACATTTTATATTTTGCCTTAATACAATGTAATAAGGGGCAATGCCGGTGACCCCAAACATTCGCACTTATGCATTTATTTTTATGCCCGCGCGACTCCGCGCGTATTCATAGACCTGTAATACTCAGGACAAGCTATGGTAATAATAATACCACGTCCGAGCGAAGTAGTAAACAAATATCAATAATGTAACAGAAAGGGAAATAACATTGTTGTCCTAGTCATAGTTCCTCTTTTTCTTATTTGTCTGATAATCCATCACCCCCCCAAATTAAGTAGGTTGTGTATGGCAAGCCATCAGCCATTTTAAGACCAGTTCCTAATTTAGCTGCATAGCGGCCTTTCCGTCCCTCATTGTGGCAACACTTAGCATAGCTTGTCTTGAGTATTATAGGTCTATGGCCCGTATTATAAAGAACGTACCTTGATCCTAACGGAACCGGATTTTTAAGATAATCAGTGACCTAATTATGTACAAATATAATTCGCGATCGTAAGTTTAATATTTTTTTCCGAGAAATATAAATTCGCATACAACATGAATTCGACAGAGAAACTCATGGCGCTTCAAAAAGACAGCTTGGAAATTATAGAAAGGGCTCATGTTAATTAAAATAAATCATCAATAGCGTGAACATGAACATGATCGTCAAGCAAAAACGTGAGGTATGATATATATTTATGTAAATCCTGACGGTTAATGCTATAGATAGGTACTGGTGAAAGTTTTGAAATCGGATAAGTAGTTCCAGGGGTTACCTCTACATGCAAATATACATAACTAGGTCACAAGTAATTTATGAACAATATTATAAACATTCATGTAATCATTCTTAAAAATTAAATTTGCGTAAGCTGAGGACGAAGTTTTTGGCCAGCTTAATAAAGTCACTCAATTAAATATTGTATGTAAGTGTTCCGTCGTGACAGGAACATTAACCATTACAATTTCTATGGTTAATGTTTATGTCACAACGGAACTTTTTTCACTTATTGATTTTGTATGGCTTTCACTTATTCAGTTACTACTAGGCTAACTACCGACGAACCAGGCTAACTAACGGCCCAAAAATAGGTCCTCACCCATTTATATACTAGGTTATGCTAACATTCATTGAAATTGAGGTAACTCAATCAATATTATATTCATAAAGATAATATAGGTTAGTATGTTGAAATTGTAGACATACAGTCCCCCGTCGCATGGCACTTGCAGAGAAAAACCCGCGAGTCATCGGCCCGACATATTATGAGCGACTACCTTTAGAACTAAAAAACTAAACATCTGACTTAAAATCGAAAAATCGACTGAATAACTTATTTTTATACTCGTCGTTTGAATTAAGACCTCGTACACACTATGGAGCTCCCAACTCAACATTTCATAACTGTTGAGACAACTAAAATGAAATTGACCAATCACGTGGCTCCTTTACTGAACTATAATGTATTTGACCAATAGGACGCGGTCATGAGAAAGTGAAAAGGTAATAGACATCAACGCACAAAAAAGAAAAAGCCGTTGGTTGCACTTCGTTTCAGCAGGGCTTAGATTTTCAATAGATACCAAGTTAGTTTAATTAGTTCAGTTGACTCTTAGAAAATATATTGTATACAATAGTTATATAATTAGCTTTCTAAGTCTCGTACTTTAATAAATTAGGCCACTCAGCAAGCTTCGTGGCCTAAACGTGGTACTCGACTGAAAAAGCATACATTCTATAACGATTGCATAAAATACTATTATTGGAAATTCCGTTAATTCCATAAAGGGGTATTATGACATTACCAGTTAGATTTATTTATTAACCTGTATTTTCTATTGACATCTGTATTGAACCTAATATTTTTTTAATTGTTTAGATTATGTAGTTCCAACATAATAATGTACATGTAACGACCCATTTAAGGCGACTTAATTTATAAAATTTATTGAAAAATATTTCCTAAATCGTATGATAATTTAAATGTTACATATTTGTCTAAAAACCGACGATCACAGCATAGACTCCTAAAAATTGACTTTGTGTAATTTTAAGTGCAGCTGTATGTTGTGAAATAAATAAATCTAAATCATACCCACTGTCAAATCGCCAATAATAACATTTCTAACAGCAAATAAGTTGGTCGTTCAACATAAACTTGATTCACAGTTCTTTTCGTCCTATTTTTCTTCAAACCTTCCGTATTTTACCATAAAACCCTAACTATTCTCAAAGTCACATTATCCTTTACTCTAAGATTTTCGCTTTAAACTCCCATCTTGCCGATATTACTTACTTAAACACTTGTTTTAATTAAAAACTGGTTTTAATCAGGATCGTACCGTTAAGGCGGCACCGGACCGAAAAGAGAAACGTCGAAGCATCCAGCTTATACTCGTACTTAGTATTCATGTGTTTCGTTTGAAGTCAAAATGAGCTCAGCATTGAAATTATAATATATTAATCATTAAATTGGAAAGTTAATTCGCTTCATGAGAGGTGTTTTTACGTTAATGACATATTCTTGCGAAAGATTGGATGTTTAGATGTTTGGATGTTTGTTACTCGATCACGTTTAATCGGCTCAACCAATTTGAATGAAGGATGAAATTTAGCAGAGATAGTTTATAGTCTGTATTAAAATATAGGATAAATTTTATCCCGGTTCCACGCAGACGAAGTCGCGGGTGGAAGCTAGTAAATTTATATATATATATTCCACATAACCGCGCGACAACGATGCCGTCGATTATTTTATAAGGATTATGAAACGCATGTTATAGACCGTTCCATAATCCTAATATACATCCGCTTTCGGTTCTATTACAGAAGCTGAGGATTCTTCTCTCTTTCGGCTTAAGCTGCTTGTCTTGGCTGTCTGTGGGTAGGCGCGACGCCACTATGGGGCTACCCAACAGACGAGTTTATACGCAGGCACTCAAGAGTCTCAAGACCCATGGGCGTGTTGGATTTGAAGTCGTGTTCATCTTCCTCCTAGCGTTATTCCCGGTTGTGCCCTAAAAGAGCCCCAGGTCCGCTTTGACACCTAATCCCAAGATTTGGCATAGGTATAGGTACTAGTTTTACGAAAGCGTCCTTCCAACCCAGAGGGAAAACAAGACCTTATTGGGATTAGACCGGTTTCCTCACGATGTTTCCCTTCACCGAAAAGCTAACGGTAAATATTCCGTAGATAAGTTCTGAAAAACTCATTGGTACCATCCGGGATTCGAACGCACGACCGCCGTTTGAGTTGACAGCCGCATGCCTGAACCACTAGGCTACCCGTAGCTTCCACTAGGCTACCGTGGTTTCCACTAGGCTACCCGTAGCTTCCACTAGGCTACCCGTAGCTTCCACTAGGCTACCGTGGTTTCCACTAGGCTACCCTTAGCTTCCACTAGGCTACCGTGGTTTCCACTAGGCTACCGTAGCTTCGTAGTAGTATTTGACGTCTCGTGTTATTTACATTAATTTTATTTTGTCATTTTTGCGAATTTAGTGTGGAGATGACGATTAGTGTTGGTCCTACACAACACATTTAACATAATAATAATAAACCTTATTTGCATTAAACATTACCGGAGTTACAGAATAATTGGTAGGTTCACATATTTAACCATAATTGGTACACAAAATAATTCTATAAATCTGTATATAGAAAAAACAATACGTTTTTTATTTTGAAACTTAATGATCTATGTATAAATTTCGTTAACTGCTTCATTTTTTTCATATAAAATTATTGAGTACGCAAATTCACTACACGTCTTGTCATTTGTTTAAGACGCCGTGACGACATTAATAAATGTCAAAACGTTTGGTAAGTCAAATCGGTTTGGACGTATTACATTGCTGCTCCGTCGTATAAAAAAACACTACATTAATTACGCTTTAATAAAATTCCTATCTCAATTAACATTTCTACGGTCGAAAACTATGCCTGGTTAAAATATGCACCAGTATGAAAACAGGCATTCATTTTTGTGAGAAAATATGTATTTAATAGGAAGAAATAGCGAAAGGGAAATCTGACACGGGGTGAATATGTAAATGAAGCACAATACTCTAGTAGCAAAACGTGTGGGGGAAATTGCGAATACAAATTTCGCTACACGGTATTAACAAGTTTTTCCACCTTCCTCGTTCAGGCGTGGGGAGCGAATACATCCGTATGTTGTCAACTTACCATTTCTTCGCAAGAAGCGATTTGCCTCGTCTTTCTTAATGCGAATTGCTGAGGAATGGAATTCGCTCCCTTCATCTGTATTTCCTGAGAACTACGATCTAGGTGCCTTCAAATCAAGAGTGAATGGGCTGTTACTGAACCAGTGAGCTTCATCTTAGACTCTGTCGTCGCTTACCACCAGGTGAGACTACGGTCAATCATTGGACTGTATTTAACCATTCATTAATTTATTGACATTTTTAACTCTTTATTGTATTTTTTAACCAACTTTAAAAAAGGAGGTTCTCAATTCGGTTGTATTTATTTTTTTCTTTTTAATGTTTTTTGCCTCAGAACTCCGTCATTGATGAGCCGATTCGATTTTTTTTTGTTTGTATGTATATGCTTCCAGGTGGGTCCCATTTTATTCTAAAATTCAGTTGGATGACGGGATCTATGAGGAATTGAGGGGACGCCTCAATTATATTAGGCACGCGTGTAGTGATTTTGGTATTTTCTATTATAACTCGTGTATTTACACCCGGAAATCGTAAATTTGGTGGAGTGGAATTGATGATGAAGACCACAGATGACTTATGGAATTCCTCAATTATGTACTTAAAAGTACAAAAGTGTATCACAGATTCTGATAAGATTCCGTTGAAATAGGAACTAATAAAGTGCCAAAGGTGATGATGATCTTGGGGAATCGACGGAAGTCCTCAAATATTATCGGCCCACATACAGGGATTCGGTTTTTTTTTAATAATCAACGCATTTGCTTTTGGAAATCAGTTATCGTGGTAAATTGGAAAACAAATGTGGAATTGTCCTCGTGGCTTGGCGGAGTACTAAATTGAAGTCGGTTAAAACTTTGTTTTTAAAGTAAATAATTTGAAATCAATAACTTAATAAATTTGCACGCCTGCATGCAGGCTGGATACACCGAACTATAAAATATTGTACACCATCTTTAAACTGTATTCATCAAATAAACAATTAGATTAGATTTAATTGATATAAAAAAAAGTTTGGGGAATCTATATATTTATCCTTTTCGTAGATCTAAGAAAATAACTGAACTTTGCAATGTCTGTGTTTGTACTTTACTTGAACATAATCAATTAGAGCCACTCCAACAGCAAACATTTTTTTTTCATAAAATAGTTTTCCAGTTTCTGAACCTGCAACCATTTATTATCGGAACTGAATCCAATGTCAATTAAATGTTTCCAGGTATACATTGTAATTAATAGCACAATTATTATTCTCTCGTGCATGAGGTTATGAGCGGGTGGATTATTAGTAATACCCGAAGACAGAGAATAGTAATAATTGGAACATTAATAAAATAATGACTTTGAATTTAGCATTAACAATATTCACCGTTCAATAGTACTATCGGCTGCAATAATGCATGGACACCTTACGGCTCAGTTTCGCTTGCATCGTTTGACGTCTGCTGCTCACATAGTTGCACGTGGTGCGCAATAATTTAACTAGATGGCGTTGTTGGCGCTACTATTTAGACATACCGCAGAAAATAAGCACATTACTAGGCACATTAAATACCTATAAATTGACACCTGTTTGTTATCACCAGAAATATTCTCATATTAGTATAACTATTAACAAGGCTGGTAAATGCTAATTTATAATAGCTGTATTTAAGTGCGATACCACTGGTATTTGAATGCTATATTTCCACCATTACCTATAATGTTGAGATAGCTCAATGGATTAAGACATGTTCTCTAGGCTCAGCGGCCTAGAACTGTCGAGGTTCGAATCCCAGGTAATGGGAGGTTTATGTTTTTGTATCTTTTTATATTTGTTCTATTCCTATAGATGAAAGTGCTTTATATACAAATATTAGTCATAAAGAAAATTATATATTCATAACTTAAATAATTAAAACAGCATTTTATGTTTCAATATGTTTATTTTGTTCACTACAGTTCTGTTAAAGCAATTTTATAATACTACATAATAATAGTTACCTAGCAACTTTGTAACATTTTTATTGAGGTAATAGCTTAAGTTTCATTTCCATAATTGGAAAAAGATTGAAGCTTCACCCCAATAAATATAATATTGACAATATTAACTTACAACCGGGTTATCTAACATTCAAATCAGCAGAACGCATTAAGGTGTTAATTGCCATAGTATATCTATACCTATATGTGAGCGTTCAAATCATGAATTATTGTGTTATTGATTTGAAAATAATCATAATAATTTTATTTGGTCTTTCACCGTTACTTACACTTGTTTGATCTTATGAAATATCACATTTTAAATAGTAAAGGAATATAAAAAAGAAAGCAAACGGCATATTAATACCTATTACCTACTGAAACAATATATATATTTTTAATTTATTTAGGATAACCCGGTTTATAGAATATATAAATCTTAACGTAATCCGTACTCTTTGACCGACAGCATCTGCACTTTTTCTATATTAGGAACTACGCGACCATTATGACGGCGCGTATTATTATAACACTATAAACTTAAATGGCCCTGTTGACTGGATTTAATTCACTTCACTTTTTCACTCTTCACTTCAGACAGCCATATCATAGGCCAAATTACAACCTTGTTTTCTGGCCTTCCGTTAGCAGCAACACTGTTAACAGAAGTTTTTGTTAATAGTATTAGTGAATTAGCCACTTTCTAACATGTTATCGAGGTTATATGTAGCTTAAGTTTCATTTCCGAAAATCGGAAAAAGATTGAAGCTTTACCCCAATAAAAATAAAACCTATTGACAATTTTATTAATAATTTCAGACCGGGTTATGATAACATATATATCAGGCGAACGCATTCTGGTGTTAGCCAAATCTATAAGTAAGCTTTTAAGTAAGTAAATAAACCCGCCATTTGTGTTAATGACATTTAAAATAATAATAAAATACGGGACAATCTTACAGTTCACTAAGGCTTTTATTATTGATACTAGACGACCATATATTTCATAGATTATAAGGTAGGATTCCACGGTTATCTATGTCACTCGATCTCGTTAATTAACATGATTATGTTGTTTAATAATAATTTTCCTTAACTTAACACATCTATTACTAATAGTATCAATAGGGCTAAAAAAGCATGATGAAAACAATATCCTACTCATATGTTACTTTTGTCACTTGTTTATATATAACCCGGTCTGTCTTTCTTCAAACCTTACATGTTCACAGTTAGGTATACCACCAGATTCCATGTTAGGCACTACATGATCACTGAACGTGAACTTATATTGTCCTTTTGAATAGATTTAAACACTTCTCACTTCTCGTCACTAAACATGACATTTAGTCCAGTGTCCAAATTGTATCAAATTGCTGTTTTATGTGCTTCTCTGTAAGCAAGGGTTTAACAGCATGCCCATGATAGTATAAACCCTCCTCTTTATGGAGACACCTCGAACAGTCCACACTTGTGTGCAATAAATCAACGAAATGCCTTGTCGATTCAAAATCATTTTCTTTGTAGTCCATTACCATGGCTGGTGGCCGTTCTTTGTCGGTGTAGCAGAGACGTTTCCTTTTGCTCAACCTTTTTTTAGCTGCAACAATATTATACGTAAATAAATCATCAGAAAAATGTATGATAGTTAAGTAGTAGTTACTTATAGTAGATAATTATATCACAAACATGTAAAAATAACGACTTACGTTTAGATCAGTTTCTGTAGCTTCTTTATATATCGCAAATATTTGCGACCTTTTAACTAGATCAATATTACATAGAAAACTAGTTTTAATATTCATGATATCCAAAAAAAATATGAATAACACAGCTGAAGTAGGTCTACGAACGAACATGTAACATCTTTGTGATAAAAACGAATAAGTATGGTAGTTTTGAATCATTCGTCTACCCTCATCGATTATTATACTAATCATAGTCGTAATGGATTAATATCTGAGCAGCAAAATAAACTTATGATGAATTTCGACTGCCTAGACAATTGAACCGATGGTCGAGTGGCTAACGAGGCAAGTAACTGTCGACCTAGCTTTAGAGTCGCGGGTTCAAATCCCGCACCCAACGAAAAAAATGTTGGGAAAGAAGTGTTTTTGGAATTGTTTGGATATTCACTAGTAGTGAATCGGAAACATCGCAAGAAAAATAAATGCACAAAGGTAGCACATAAATAGAAAGCACATTCCAAATTGCGTCATAATACCGCCATTATCGATCGATAATGCGTTGGCAAGATTACTTGACAGTATAATATAGGAAAAATAATAACCCAAGAAAAATATAATTATATCCAAGATGAGGAATTAGTTTTTGTTTCCATCTGTGTTAACAGCGCCATCTAGTGAAACTATGCCGATCCTCTGAGGTTTACATTTACATCTATAATGATATTACACGTCGTGCACATAGATGGCGTTAGCAAGCGCGTCAAGGGAAACAGTTTGCGACTTGACCATGCACTTATGCTGTCTAGTGTACATTGTTGTTAAGGCTAGAAAGTAAGAAATAGATAGACGAGTGGGTTCGAGGTCCGAGCTGCTCGAAGGAGACGAGTCCGTCTATTGCACTTTTGGCCGAGACTGTGCTTGAGCGAATCGATGTTCTCAACTCATAGTTGGCCTGTTCGTGCGATGTCCAACTAACCCCAGTTTTGAAGCCTGTTTTCTGACCATCTTTTGCCACATTTCCGAGCATTGGCGTGAAAAGTAAATTGTTGTTGTAGGCGGTTACTTGGTGCGATATTATGTATGAATTTTTGTTATCATGATTCACTAATCCCGGAATATTTTAAAGCAACAATAGCCAAATCATTTTATCACGTTCAGAACAGAAAATCAATGTACAGTCAAAGAAATTTATACACTTTTTTCGCTCTTGTCATTGAAAGTAAGGGATAAAAAGGAACATATTTCAGTTTCTCTCAACAAACTTTAAAAAAATAGGCACGCGAGCCATTATTTCTACAAAACATAAATGTTGATAACATTAGAAGATTATAATTTAAAGTTGGTCTTTAGTTAGGATTAAAATTTTTGGGTGCTTGCTCTGTTCATAAAAGTAACACAAATTTCGCGATTGGGTCGAAACTTGATCATTGCTCACCAAAATATGTGTTTTTTTTAATATATGAGAACATCAATGTTTTGTCACTTTATTTGATAACATAATACTGCCAGTGATCACGGATTAGTCTTATTTTAATATTATTACGGGGATTCCACGTAAAAAGTTTATTGCGTAAGAAAGTTTGCCAGGGAACAATAAAGATGTTCCTTAAGGCTTTCCATACAAAACGTTATTTGACTAGAATTATTTCAGCAATTGGGACGTCATACTTTGGGAAAACTATTATTCTCGAATTATTCTAGTTTAAACAAGTTTATTGTAGAAAAGGGAAAATTCCCCGTTAATAGAAAGCCAATTTATGTTGTTACATACGTTTCTTAAAATATCACGCCGTTAGTCGGCGAATGTCGAACAAGGTTTTGTATGGGAAACCTTAAGCAAATTAACCTAAAATATTTGACATCCACTTTTACAATATCGTGTAAATTGTTATTTTCATCAACTTAATTCCCTTATTCACTAAATCAAATCAATGACCCTTCATTTCTCCGAAACAGCTCGAAAGAACATTTATATTTTATTCAAATAACTACATGTCGAAACTTTAAAAAAGTGTTCCGAACGCCTAAACTTCAGGCTTTTGGTCTTTATTACTGTTTGTGGACTCTTAATTTATTTACCAAGTTAATTTAATTTAGGGAAGTGAATATAGAAAAGGGCTAAGGAATATTAATGTCCGTACTTTAAGAGGGAGTAAGCTTATTTTAATATTAAGGGGATTCCACGTAAAAAGTTTACTGCGTAAGAAAGTTTGCGAAGAAACAATAAAGATGTTCCTTAAGCAAATTAACTTAACACTGGCGATGGCCATTTCCAGTATAAATAAGCTGTAATGGAAAGTACACTTTATATTCCTACGTCTGCTTAATCAAGCCTTATTTTTAAGCTCAGTACCTCTAATCCTTCTCCAGAAGACTTCAGTTATTTTTTAAGGAGTTGCTAAAAATAGGAACACGTTTTTTATTTGTGACTTGTGAAGACCTTTTGCAGCTTTTGAGGTGTCAAGAGTTTCTTAAGGGCATTAATTTTAAGCATGGAATACATGAGTGAGGTGGGATCCAATATAATATCCATACTAATATTATAAATGCGAAAGTGTGTCTGTCTGTCTGTTATCTCTTCACGCTTAAACGGCTGAACCGAATTAGATGAAATTTGGTATAGAGATACTTTGAGTCCTGGGGAAGAACAGGATATTTTTATCCCGGAAATCATCCCCCAAGGGGATGAAGTGGGGGGTGACAGTTTGTATGGAGCTACGATATAAACGAGTTCCACGCGGACGGAGTCGCGGGCAGAAGCTAGTAGTTAAATAAATATAATACACTAGCTTCGTTCGCGTGGAACTCGTTTATATCGTAGCTCCATACAAACTTTTACCCCTCAGGTGATGATTTACAGGACAAAAACTATCCTATGTCCTTCTCCAGGACTCAAATTATCTCTATACCAAATTTCATCTCAATCGGTTCAACGGTGTAAGCGTGAAGAGGTAACAGACAGACAGACACTTTTGCACTTATAAAATTAGTTAAGTATCGAAGGTTTTGTATCAAACTGAAGTTTGATGCGTGCATTACCTCTGGAAAGCAAGCAAGACTTGCTATTAAGTTCAATGCAAATTAGAAAGTGTTAATTCAGCGAGGAAATGCCGCCAGCATCCTCGGTACAATGCCTCGAGGTCCTTTTTTAGATTTAACTTAGTTTTCTTTTTATTGAGTTAATTTTATTATCGTCTTGTATTGTATATACTTAAGAAAATAAAAATAAGTACTGACATATTGAATTAAAGTTTTTTACTCAACGGGATTGAATTTTATATTATTTTATTTCCACCTTCAGGTCAATCGAGTTTTGGATGTGTCACACACAGTCACACACAAGTCACGACATCTTTGGTCGCGAGTAGATAAACAAAACTAAGTTTTGTTTTTAATACCTATAAAATAAGCCTATTTGTCACAGAAAATTAGTAATGATGGCCATAAAATTTCAAGCTCAAACACGTACAACTTAGCCCGCTTGTGCCCCCACCAAATTAGTTCAAACGTCCAATAAGGTACGTTGACCCATAAGGCAAGGTATCAAAGACTCAAGGGCGGCACCCTGAATACCACAATGCCATTAGTGACCTTACTGAGGCGCCGTAATTGAGGGACCGCCACGGACCAAAGATGCGTGGAGTGGCTGAAATTATATTCATTAATTTCGTGAATGTAATTTTTCATTTTGTTATACCTACTTAACTCTAAAGAAATATTTTAGGTAATTCTAAAGACGTGATCATTCTGACATCTAGGTGAATTAAAGTGTTAAGTACCAACATAACATACATTTAATTGCAATTGTAACGAAGTTTTTATGGAGTTCGGGTTTGTCTGAAATAAACGTTTTTATTTTCTTTTTTATAAGAACATAACGTCATGAAGAATTTAAAGATACACTTACAATAGGCTAGGAGGTACTCTCTGAAACTTTGCTCTAAAAACTGTGATATAGATGATTTTTCGCCCCTTAACGAAAACAAATCTTTCATTTTGACGACCGCTTTAGCCTAGTTGGTAGTGACCCTGCCTACGAAGCAAGAGGTCCTGGGTTCGAATCCCGGTAAGGGCATTTATTTGTGTGATGAGCACGAATATTTGTTCCTGAGTCATGGATGTTTTCTATGTATTTAAGAATTTATTTATCTATATAAGTATGTTTATCGTCGTCTAGTACTCATAGTACAAGCTTTGCTTAGTTTGGGACTAGGTCGATTTGTGTAAGATTGTCCGCAAATATTTAAATATTTATATTTTTATTAAATATTTTTTGTTTCGTGTACCTTTTTCGTGGATGTTACCACGATCTACATCATTTGATGCAGAGAACAATGATGACGTGTAAATGGTGGTTGCCTTTCAAGAAAATACAGAGAGGTCGCTAGTAGCAACGGCGGCAAATACAAGGCACACGTAATACACTGTCATGGCCGTTATTCTGAGTAGACTAGTAATGTTGGTAGGGCACTGTACCGGCAATACAGGTGGGTAGAATCTAGACCTGTCTTGGGCTGTAGGGGGATATCTCGGTTTGTTTTTTCCTTTGCATTTATCCTCTGTACGTTAAGCTTCTTTGTGGTTTCTTATACTCCGTGACCGAAATGCTCTCTGAAGCTTTTGCACTAAACATGAAGTATTAGAGGACCAAGTCCAGTTTTACCAGTAACTTCATTTGGTAAGGAGAAAAATATAGCTAGCAAATTATTTACTTCTAGGGGACTCATTCGTTTAAACGTATTGGATTGAAATCAATTTGTCTTTGTTCCGTTCTTGTCCGGCACTAGTTCTGGTGTTCGAACAAATTAAAACTTGCAACGATACGACATCTGTCTCAGAGGTACAAATTAGAAAGTGGAGGGTAGATTTTTTCGTCTTGCTTCCTTTTGTCGCGTAGATGTGCTAGCCGCTGTGCTAGCCCTGGCTATGCTTAGCGAAGGTAACACAAATACAAACTTAATTTAAATCTAATATGTTTAGGTTGATGTTACCCTAGTTATTCATTGTCTTGCGTCTTTGGACGAATGTTTTACCGATCCTTTTTCTCTCGGACGCAGTACCCCAGTGCTGAATTTATGTGATATGTCTGGCTACTACATTTACTATACCAAGCCTCGGAGTAGAGTAGTCGTAGTCGAAAAACGTGGCGACAAAAAAAAATTGGGGACAAACTTGAACTACTAGTTCAATAACACTTGTGTTATGTGTACTAGACGATGACATATTTATAATACACATATATATATATATATTTGACGACCGCTGTAGCTTAGTTGGTAGTGACCCTGCCTACGAAGCAAGAGGTCCTGGGTTCGAATCCCGGTAAGGGCATTTATTTGTGTGATGAGCACGAATATTTGTTCCTGAGTCATGGATGTTTTCTATGTATTTAAGTATTTATTTATCTATATAAGTATGTTTATCGTCGTCTAGTACCCATAGTACAAGCATTGCTTAGTTTGGGACTAGGTCGATTTGTGTAAGATTGTCCCCTAATATTTATTTATTTCTTTATTTTTATATAGAAAACGTCAATGGCTCGGAAACAAATATTCGTTCTCATCACTGAAATATTTGCCCTTGCCGGGTTTTTTTTTTTATTGGCTCACAAAACGAGTTAAGTACAGACAATTACAAGAAAAACAATATTCGCATAAAGGTTCAGATCTAGGCTATAACTCTAAACATGATGTGTGCACAGAAATAAAGAACATTAAGGCATTGAGGTAGATGTGCTAAACTAATCTAAACTAAACTATTAAAAACGAAACTAAACAAGAACAAAACACACACACTAGGCAATTGGTTAGTGCGAACGCACACACTTTAGGCAATTGGTTAGTGTGAACGCAACATGACGTCATCGTCATGAAGAATTTAAAGATACACTTATGGCTACACTCTTCCTGGGTTCTACTACTAAGTATCAACCATTAAGTTGCACGGTTATTATTGTGTGTGCGTGTAAACTATGAATTTAAATATAATAATTATTATAAAACAAACAATAAAATACCTTTATTTCCGCAACACAGTCGTCAGGTGGATACAAATGCAAATCAGTAACAGGATTCGCAATTTTATACGGTTCAATGATTAAGTAGTACATGAGTAATATATATAATGGGTTCAACAAGAGTATTATCTTTAAAATAACCAGTAACTTTTTAATTTTAACGTGTAAATCAAGTTAGCCTCGTGAGACCCAGAGGACGCTTTTGGCTTTCGAATTAGGGACTTTTTGACATTCTGTAAAAGTTCAATGATAATTTTGAAAGTACAAAATTTTGCAAGTGTGTTCTTAGGAGGAAGATGGGGCAATTATCAATCATTATGGTAATCCATTACGTGCCGTAGATTCTGAAGCGAAAGTCAGTTGATTGTTTTGGAAAAGTTTAGATCTCTTCGTCCATTGCCAGTCTTTTCAGTCAGCTGACTGTCGCTGTCTGTTTCGTGACTACCCTCAAAATACTTTTATACATTGATTTGTTTGTTTATAACTTTCAGCGTATGATTATAATTGGCATCAGTTTGGCTACTTTACAAGCGTTTTGCGCTTAACCAAACCCAACTTGAATATTTAAAGTGAGCCAACAAAAGAGTTTTATTAATATTCTTTGTTTGGTTAAGAAAATATTTATGTGATAGGATAATACTGTGAAACAATAAATGAAGTGTAATATTATATGCAAAACTTTGAACCCTGATTACAGAGTTTAGCTTTTGTCATGGAATAAATAATTTTTGAGGGTTTTATTGTGATTATTAACACTGTAACTCTCATTATCTTTATAAACATACCGTTCCTTTAAATCCTTTCACTGTTATAAACCCTGCACCCTGCAGCGGGCGCCTACGCTACGCCTGAGTCGCTTTCCGCTACATACGAGGAAAACAACGGGATCGGCTACGTGCGTAGCGCGTAGCAATTCTCGCCAGTGAATGTGTTAACCCATTCAGGGCCCATGACGACACATATGCGTCAGACCGTCGTAGTCGCTTTCCGCTACATACGAGGAAAACAACGGGATCGGCTACGTGCGTAGCGCGTAGCAATTCTCGGCAGTGAATGTGTTAACTATGACTTGTACAGTTTATAATGTGCGAGCCTATAAATATTGTGCCAAAACCAAAGAGACGTCATAAAACTTGATTATATTTTCTACCCAATCTGTCTTTATTATAGCTCCATATATATGAACAGGGCAATGTGAGATCAAGTAAAAAAAGTAATTTCCTACAATTACGACTTTTGGCGCCGCTATTGCAAACAACGTCTCATGAACGATTTTTAATATTGAAGCAACCTATTAAGTCATAATATTTCACAACCTTTTCCAACCCACCTCACCCAATATGTTTCCAATTCCGAAAGTCATAACAACTGTGCGTGTTCGGAGGTCAGACTTTCACTGGTTTAATTTGCCTTCATGTGAATTGTTGTCGGTAAACGTAGTCAATATCAGCCCAGTTTATGACAGAAACGTCACTTTAATTTGTAACTAAGTAGGTTGGTAAATATCATTTGACATATCAAAATTGTTGGTAAAGTAAACTCAAAATAACGTAATTAATTTCTAATATCTACGTATTTTTTTCATAAAAATACTTGGTTTAGTGAAAGTGTAGTTTGTTGTCCGCAAAATACACTAGGTTTGCATGTGACACAAATAATTTTGTATTGGTAGAAACGTACTATGGATGCGCGGCAAGATCCTTAGATACCAATAAAATATTTAACAAAATATAATTCTACACTGTAATAAAATATAATTGTAGAACAACTGCGTAGGTACTTAACCGTATATATTATTGTTAAGTTGTTTTCATTGAAATATATATATATATAAATATTTATTCTCTTTGTTTATATTTCGTCGTAGCCTAAGTTTTACAACATAACTTTTTGGTGTTGGTCGAGACTCTTCGCTATTAGACCGTTCGCAGAAACGACTGTCGGGACAATGATCGTCGATTCAACATTCATTTATTATTATTAGGTTACTATACCTACGACCAAAACAGCACTTTACGTGTTTTTCCATACAACGGTTAGTACGAAAATAATGCCGTCATATTACTATGTCTCTTTTTTGTCTCTTTACGTGCTCTAATAGTAGCTAGTGATAGCTAGTGATCCTCACTCCAAAACTGGTCCGATGGCTACGCATTTAAAGAATGTCAAGTAGCCAACTTCCACCAGTACGAGTTGCACATATAGGTTTCAATAAATTCTGTTCAGCCGCAATTTTTCTTTTAAGTATCGGTTTCAACTTCAAAGCTCTACAAATCCCTCCGTGCCCTATTATATATCCCCGAATTTCAGATAATCCCCGCCAGAGTCGCATTAAATTACTAACAAGGCGTAAAAACGAATAACTGAGATAAGCTAAAGAACCAATTTCCTTGGGTAAATGTGGAGTATGCTTAATAGAATGTCGCGCAGAACCGTGCCGATCGATCCCACCGTGTTGAGATTTTTTTTGTAGATGCGAGGGTGTTCCTTTTGTTTTCTGTTGTTATTGTATATTGTTAAGGCTATACATGGTGTCCGTTCATGATATTTAATATTCTTTTACAAAAAGTTGTATTGAAAACCTGAAGTCTTAATGGCAATACAACAATTAGAATCTACTGCTTCTAACACCAAGCTAACATGTTCATTAAATTGGTGCTTGTTGCATCATATCGGAAAAAGGAACGCTTTTTAATATAATACAACTTGCACCAATCAAACTAAGTATTTAATTGCTAAAAACTTCAAATGTACAAATCAAAGATACTGAACTTGACGATTTGCGTTGAAACATTTTTTTTTTTCCAATGCAGATAAACCTCAAAACATAAAACTGTATCCCTAATAGAGTGGATTTTTATGTTCCATCAATTCATTCCAACTCAAACCGCTCGAACGGCGTGTCTGAAAGAATTAACCAAAGTGCATTATCACAAATGGACAGGTTGTGTCCCCGCTCCCGGCACTCTGTCCCCACTGCCCACAGACACAAAAAGACCAATACGAAAAATAAATTAACCTTAAATGATTTACAAGTGATTTATGTTTTGGCATTAGGGAGAGCATGTTACATGTTACTCCTTTGGAGTTGCATGCGTCTATAGGCTGCGGTTTCTGCTTACCATCAGGCAGGCCGTACGCTTGTTTGTCACCGTCGTTGTGTAAAAAAAAAAATTTGGGAGAGCATCTTGTTAGAGGACAAAATTACACAAATCGAACTAATCTCATAGTCAAACTCAAACATTGATTCGTGAATAACAATTACATACCGAAAATAAAACAAATAAAAAAAAATAACACATTAGGTTTTGTCACGAAATAGATCCAACTCAGAATGTTATAAGCTTTACAGCCAGCGCTGGTCTTTTGCAGGGTCTTCTACATAGTACGTAGAAAGCTCAATAAGCTGTAATGGATACCTACTAGACGACGATCGATAATAGTTATTTACGATACAAGTGGCAAAAATAGGAAATTCGCAACGAGTGGTGATAAATTAAAACACGACCGAAGGGAGTGTTTTAAATCGACACGAGTTGCGAATTACCTATTCGCACGTGTATCGTACAACGTTTTACTGTACATATGGCTCTTTAAAGTTTCGACATATGCACGAAAAGTGCTCTTTTTCGCACTAGTGCGGGAAAGTAGCACCATATGTACTGTAATAGTTATTTATGCTACAAGTGTGGAAAGTAGGTGATTTCCGACGAGTGTCATTTTTATACATGAGCGAGTGAAGCGAGCGAATGTATAATTCGACACGAGTCGGAAATCATCTTTACGCGCGTGTGTCATACAACGTTTTACTATGCCTTGTGTGAGAAAATATATTAAATTTTGAAATGTTGGTTTAAAATAGATCTAGGTTAAAATTGAAGAACCCAGGTAGATTGTCAGGTACCTACTTATTATCTGGAATTGCATTTAACAACTTCTCCACATCTTTTGCTGTCAAGCTTATTCACTTAAAAGTTAAAACCATTGTACTTATTGTGGTTTTAGAACACAATTAATTTTGAGTAACTCAATATATTAAACAACAAAAAGACGCTGTACCGTCGTAGTTCTAAGAAACATACTGACACTATTGAAAACGCAATAAATCATTATTATTATTGATTACTCACTTTCACTCGACCTTTTTAACATATTTACATAAAATAACTACACAAAACTGACAATAAACAACAATGGCGGGCTTTTAGATACATGCGCGGTCAACATATGCACATTGCGCATGTGCAAGCCGCCATACTGTCGTAAGTATTGTAAAAGGCATAAGAAAGATGCGTTCAGCCAAACACATTAAGTGAATATTTAAAATTAAGTAGTTTATTTATTGACCAAATTCAAAATTCATTAAACATTAATAAATCATTTTATACGTTATTAGTATTTATGTACCTTTTATATGAAAGAAAACGTGTAATTGAAATATATGTAAAACTTTTCTCGAGTAATAAAAACTCTTTGTGTCGGGCTGACGACGGACTTGAAAATTAAAAAAAAATTGAAAAGTAAAAAGCACTAGTGCGAAAAAGTGGCACTTTCCGCACGATTTTAGTGCTTGGAAAACGCTCTTTTCGACCACATGCATTGTAAAATATATTTCTTTATTTAATACAGAACTAGTGATTAGGAGAGTAAAGAATAGATAACGTGCTAAAATGCTGTTTTGAAGATGTGCGAACAGGAAGAAAAGCTTTTGTGTTTAAATGAGTATTCTCACACTACCCTCACAACATATTTGCAACATTGCTTCACATGTACACTCACACAAATACACTTTCTACACAAGCAAACTCACGCGTACCCGACAGGCAGTAAAGAGCGACTTCTGTCGTCTAGTCACCGACTGACTAAGTCCTCCAAGACAATGCACGTAATAGGTGTATATAACCAACTACCCGAAGATATTACGATGGAAGAGTGCACAAACACCTTCAAAAAAAAAAAAAAAATTTAGACATGCCTTTTATAATTTCAATGATTTTTATAATAATAATAATTGAATAATACGTGTATGTATGTACATTTCTTAAATTTAAATGATAATATACGCAATTGTGATTCTAATAATATACTGTGACATGTAATATTTATATAAAACTAGCTTCTGCCCGCGACTCCGTCCGCGTGGAACTTGTTTATATCGTAGCTACATACAAACTTTCACCCCCCACTTCATCCCCTTGGGGGATGATTTCCGGGATAAAAACTATCCTATGTCCTTCCCCAGGACTCAAACTATCTCTATACCAAATTTCATCCAAATCGGTTCAGCGGTTTAAGCGTGAAGGTAACAGACAGACAGACAGACACACTTTCGCATTTATGATATTAAATATTATAAGTATAAGTAAATAAGTAATATGTAATATAAGAAATAAGTAATATAAGTATATAAATATAATAAGTATGGATGGATAATGAATAAATGAGTATGAGTATGAGTATAGGTATGAGACTTGTGAAGAAAAACTAATGGTGTATTGTGCGTTTTTGAAGAATTGTAAACATTATTGTGTAAAGTCTAGCACAATTATTTACAGCAAGCTGCCTGAGCCTGACGAACCATTACGGTGATCCCTTGTATTACAGACAGAAATTTAATAGAATTTTGTTTCGTAGAAAATGTTTCTTGTATTTTTGGTTCGAATATTATTGTTTCAAGTATCATTTACTTGAACGAAACATATTTCTCATAAATACTATTCATTTTTTTTTAATAACAAACAGTAGAATGATCTTAGGTAGACAGAAAATTCATAAAAATTCGTTTCACAGAAAGTTTTTTGATATGATATTTGATTCTTGTATTTTTATTTCGGATATTGTTGTTTTTTTTATGATATCGGAGGCAAACGAGCAGACGGATCACCTGATGGTAAGCAAATACCGCCGCCCATGGACACTTGAAACACCAGAGGTGTTGTGAGTGCGTTGCCGGCCTTTAAGATGGGAGTACGCTCTTTTCTTGAAGGTTTTAAGGTCCACCGCCTCTTTACTTGAATGAATCATATTTCGCAGAAACACGATTCAATTAATTATAAAAACTAACTTTTTCAGTTATAAACATTATCAATTAGTAGAATTATGTTCTAATTAACATTGTCACTGATACAATCATTGTTTGAATTATTTTGATTTCACGTAAAGTTTAGGCCTTAATTTTTTTATTACATCGAAAACGATTTCGACCTATTCTACTCTAAGGCAGGTCCGTGTAGGTACGACGACGAGCGAAGCGAGGAGGAGGTTTAGGTAGAACCGCGACCTTACAGTGCACGAGCGTGCCGCGGCTGTGGCCGGCGAAGCGCCAGAATCGACAGTTTTTCATAATACTTTAATTACTTACTTAATATACACAATGTAACATGACTCTACACAAAACGTTGCTTAAGTTATAAAAATATAGTCTTTGAAATGACGTACAACCACTAAACGGATACATATTGTTGTATTGATTTGAAATTCTATAATATGAATATCGCAATATAACATTTTCTTTACAACAAAAAACTGTAATTAAAATGTCTACATAGTAAGTATTCTGCGAATTGATGATTCGATGAAACGATAATCTGGGAGCTCAGTTGATGAGAAAAAAAATCTATAAAACTATTTTCTTGGCAATTAGTTTTGCATAAACTGAATAATATTTTGAAACTGAATGTTTTGAAGTTCTGTGAACAGAAATATCGAAGAATTAAATTTCTTTGTAACATAAATATATGGTTAAAAATTCTACAGAGTAAGTAGTCAGCAAAATGACTATTCTATGAAATAAAAATATGAGAATCAATTTATGTCAAACGAAATTCTATAAAAATGCAGTCTATGAAATACCGTACAACCTACAATTACGCATAGTTGTAACGAATCGTGGACAGACCTACAGGGGCTAGTAGTGAGGCGGGTCGGTACAAGTTGTGAAGTTCCTAACGTACAGGATGCGGCAAAATGGGTTTTAGTTAGCCGTGTCGGCTTAGTCTGGGCCCCAATTCGGTTAGTCTCTTTCACATCTGATTCCCTTTTTAAGGCGTAGAAGTCGATGCACCTAAAAGGAGCTCGATTCATATAAAAGCATGTCTGCTTGCTGGACGATCACGTAACGCATTGTACGCATGTCAGGTAAATCTAAATGTCAAATTTTATATGGAAAAATGACAGTTGGATTGTTTTAACGCGCGTTCGGAACGTTACGTGATTACGAGTACCCCTCTGAGCTTATTTAACGTGCGTTGCCTAATATTAGGTATGTCACTTCTGGGTCGGGAGATATGTCACAGCTAAAAAATTTAATGAAACATGGTTTTAAAAAAAAACATACTCAAACTTTTTTTTTAAGAACTTTTGAATTTTATTTTGAGACCGCCTGTTGACTACCTCTACCTACATGTTATTGTATTGTATCTCTTTTTAACTGATTTGTTTGTGTGAGGTGTGCAATAAAGAGTATTTGTATTGTATTGTTTTGTAATAAGTACTATGTAAAAATATTAATTAGAGACGGTTTCCAACTTGAAGTTCACTACTCCTCTTAAATTATTATGGATATTTTAACAGTTATTTCAAGCAAAATAATCAAAATATTTAAAACAAAAACCTACTTATACAAAGTACTTACAACCCATTAAATAATAACAAAATGAGTAACACAATAAACCTGCATATTGATTTAAACTTTCACGATTCTCACACATTATTTATACGCGATTAAGTCCCGTTTAGTATATACAATAAACCTGTGGCGACCACGTACAGGAAGGGGCCCAGAGTGTTTGGGTTCTTGTCACTATGCTATGTAGGAAAAATATGCACTAGTCAATTTGTGCTTTAGGAGTTTTGAGTGTTCGACCCATTATGTAGTAGTCACTTTAAGCTCTAGGCAAAAATCAAATGTAGTCAAATTGTTGGTCCTTAATATGCAAATTTTATTGTGTAAGATAATTATTATTTTATTTTAAATGACCGTTTGACATGTAAAAGTGCCTTTGACGCCTATTTGCAGAATAAATAATTGATTTTGATTTTGAACGTTGTAAAATGAAACAAACAAAAAAACGCTATTGTAAATAAACATTTATCGAAATCGTATTTTACCTGGAGTGTAGAGGGGCTTATTTATAGAAGTAGGTATCACACTGTGACTCGTCGCGTAGTGGCAGCTTCGTTTGCTATTCTGGCGGTCCGACCACTTGACAGTTCTACGATTAACTTTATTACTGAGCGACCACTTGACAGTTCTACGATTAACTTTATTACTGAGCGACCACTTGACAGTTCTACGATTAACTTTATTACTGAGCGACCACTTGACAGTTCTACGATTAACTTTATTACTGAGCGACCACTTGACAGTTCTACGATTAACTTTATTACTGAGCGACCACTTGACAGTTCTACGATTAACTTTATTACTGAGCGACCACTTGACAGTTCTACGATTAACTTTATTACTGAGCGACCACTTGACAGTTCTACGATTAACTTTATTACTGAGCGTCATGCCATACATAAATAAAATGTATTCGAATTCAACGACCTATGCAGTTTGGGAGATATATAGACGGGGCGTCGAAACCCGAATAATCTAAATATTTAGAACAATGACGCGTAGTTCCAGTGTCCAAGAGACAACCGGATGGCTCGCGGTATTTGAGCTCCTGAAGTGTTGTGGAACCGCCCTGTGCAACCCGAACTGAGCCAATTTGGACTGGGGAGAAAATATAAAAAAAAGAATGAAAAAAAATTTGTCGCGACCTTGCCGATTGGAACAGCGGTTGCCTGAAAGTTGGTACGCTGTTTATATAATGAGCAAACGTCGGACTTCAGCGGGCATTTTCGTGGCATGTCAGAATGATAGGTAAGGTTCGCAAATCAATCAATTCACTTTCGAGTATTTGTACTTAGTATTTGGTACCTAGTATTTATAATGTGAAATTCCAAATATCATAGCAACTAACTGCATTATTTATAAACGTACTTGGACTACACATAAGTCAAAATGGCGAAAAAGTTCGTTTGGCTTTATCCGTCACTCAGACAATTGCAGCTGTGAGAAAGGAACAAAACACAAATGAGTTAACTGGACAATGTCAAGTTCTATGAACACGGCTCTAAGCTTACGTTAGTTAGGTGTTTATTTTTTTATATCCTTTGTCAGCTATTTATTTGTTTTTTAAGTGGCCACTTCAGTGGGCTATCACTCATCACTTCAAAGAGTATGTAAATACTCTTCATCTTTAATGTGTAAACATTAAAGATGAATAAATGATAACGGGTAACTAATTTAATTAACTATGTTACAAATAATACATTATAATACTCGTAAGTTAAGATTTTTTTGTAAACCTTACCTTGCCCTCAAACTGCCCCCTATAGTCCGACGTTTGATACTGAGATGCTGTTCCAATGGAATACCTGGCAACAATTTTCTTTTGTTTTCACCCCTTTTGGCTCGGTTCAGGTTGCACACTTGCACAGGACGGTTCCACAACGCTTCGGGAGTACAAATACCGCGAGCCATCTAGTTGCCTTCCGGACACTGATACTACGCGCGTCATAGCTTTCACTTAAACGTTTATTGCCAAAAATGTCCATGCTATTTTTTTAAATGCATAATTTTAACGCAGTAGGACACTTTAAAGTATCTAAATTAAAACAATAATGTCTTTATAGTAATCGACATTTTTATTTTCCATGATTTCGTTGTGAACTTAAAATATTATTTCAATTAATTTGATCCTGTAAAAAAAAACAGTGCACACTGTTTACAAAAAACCTTATCAGATTTTTTCACTTAAGTAATTTGCTAACTTAAATCTGATCTTGTTTTTCCTCATACGAATTTAATCTGGCAAAAGCATCCCAATTTAGAGAAACTCCCATTTCCCGAATTAGGCGAAACGAAATACGTAAAAGGCGACACGTGTGTTTAAAATAAAATCGGTGTGCGAAAAGTTTTTTCGTCGCCGGGGGAAGTTTGTAACACAATAGTTAAGGAAGCGGGTAACATTGTTACGTCACAATAGCGTTCGATGCTCGTTGTAAAATAGAGGAGACAAGATGCTGTTTTTATTTTATTTGGATATAAGTCCCGTTTATGTTAAATAAAATCGTATAGAAAAATAGGTATTTACATTGTTTCTTTAGATTCCCGTAATTTATAACGTCAGTATAAAGATGCAGTTTTCACAGTAAGTTAAAAGTTTTGTAATAAATAAAGTTCGTGTATAAAATTGCATCATCCGCACTTTATAATCTGCTTTGCCTTAAGGTTGACTGGTAGCGAATGCTTCATAGCGTTAAGTTCGTCTTTTGTACTTATGATTATGTTCTTCTGTTGTCAATTAATAAAAAGTGGGTAGATTGAAAAAAAAAACATTTGGTATGTCTTGTCAAGTATTATTAATTTCATGCAAGGTGTATATAGGAACAGGCTATGCGTTGTCAGCATTCCCGCGCGCCTCACGGAAAGCCCGACACATAGCGCGCTCGTTAGTTGCCTCCCGATCGTACTGAAGTAAACATATTCTTAATTAGCTACCTAGGCCTTCTCATTTCAAACTCCCAGATAAATTCCCCTAAAGTGGTGACCCCCGACCTTGAACATTTAGTGCACCGTGACTTAGAACATTTTTTTGAACATTTTAGACTCAAGTGAAAATTAATTAAGGGGTATATCTGGTTGAGTTTTGTGCGTTTTTATTCCGTGCGTGGTGATACTAACGCTATCGGGTAGGGAATTCCCCGTGCTCCGTGGGTCAACGAGAGACAATTTAATTGGTGTTGCAGTATGGTTACGCCAGCACCCACGACAACCGTAGAGTTGTCGGCAATATCGTTAGCAGCAAGAATACCTGATTTTTGGGAGGACAAGCCACGACTATGGTTTCTTCAAGTAGAAGCTGTATTGGCGCAGCAAAAGGCAAGTGATCAGTCAAATTACAATATAGTAATCGCAAAATTAGGGAAGCAGGCAGTTCAACAAGTTGCGGACATCCTTGAGAACCCGCCGAGCGAGGACAAATATGAGACCTTGAAAGCCAGATTGCTTAGTGTGTATGAAGAAACAGAAGCTATTAGATTGAAGCAATTAATGTCGGATATGGAACTGGGTGATCAACGACCATCTCAGCTAATGCGAAAAATGCGCGACCTTGCGCGCAATAAGATTCCCGACGATACTTTGGTATACTTCTGGCAAGGTCATCTACCACCATCAGTGAGAGCAGTCGTTGCGGCAGCAGATTCGAAGAACTTGGAAAGCCTTGCAGCGATAGCCGACAAGGTCATAGAGACATTTAGGCCCAGCGAGGTCGCCGTAGTCCAAGGCACCTCACGTCAGAGCCCGCCGAGAGATTTTATAATGGCGGAATTAGCGAAGATCAACAGCCGTATTAGTGAACTCGCCAGCTCGCGTGGACGATCTAAGAGCCGAGGAAGGAACAGCAACCAGGGGCATTCACGTAGCAGCTCGCGCAGCAATAGGACACCGGACAGTCCTGACTGGTTGTGCTTCTACCACTTCCGCTACAAGACGAAGGCCAACAAGTGCCAACAGCCGTGCAACTGGAAGGGACAGAAGCCGACGGGAAACTAGCTACTGTGCAGACGTTTTCGGCGGAACCCTGCACCACGGTAAATAATTATCGCCTTAGTGTAATGGACAGAAATTCAGGTTACAAATTTCTAGTTGATTCCGGCGCGAATGTGAGTGTTATTCCGAAAAACTTTAAATATTTTAAAGACTCGTTACAACCAGTTAATTGTAAGTTATATGCCGCGAATAGTACTGAAATTAAGACATATGGATTTGTTAACTTGACGCTAAATTTGAATTTAAGGCGTACTTTCAAATGGAATTTTATTGTGTGTGACGTCAAACAACCTATTATCGGTGCAGATTTTTTGCGTAATTATAGATTACTGGTAGACTTATACGGTAAAAGGTTGATTGATAATGTAACAAGTGTTTCTGTAATTGGTACGATCATAAACTATATTGACTCATCAATTACTTTAATTAATACGGATAATAAGGCATACAATTTATTGCACAAGTATCCAGAACTGTTAAAACCGTTATCGTTTATTGAAGAGCCTAAACACTCTACTTATCATCATATAGAGACGACAGGGCCTCCGATATATCAAAGAGCTAGACCGCTGCCTCCTGATAGGTACGAGAAAGCGAAAAAGGAATTTCAAACAATGCTTGAGATGGGTGTTTGTAGACCATCTAAGAGTCCGTGGTCTAGTCCTTTGCATATAGTCCCAAAAAAAGATGGAGACATTCGACCGTGTGGCGATTACAGGGCTTTGAATGCGGTTACGAAGCCGGATCGCTACCCTATTTCGAGAGTACACGACTTCACCTACCTACTCGCAGGTAAGTCCATATTTTCTTGTGTAGACATTCGTAGAGCTTATCATAACATCATGGTACACCCTGAGGACGTGGAGAAGACTGCTATTATTACTCCATTTGGTCTGTATGATTTTCCCAGAATGAGTTTTGGACTTAGAAATGCTTGCCAGACCTTCCAGAGGTTTATGAACAATACTGTTTTACGTGATTTTGACTTCGTGTATTGTTACTTAGATGACATACTTGTTGCTTCTCTCTCGGAGGAAGAACACGACGGTCATCTGGAACAGCTGTTTAAAAGGCTTAGTGAATTTGGCATCACCATAAATCTAGAAAAATGTACTTTTAAAGAGGAGAAATTAGAATTTCTAGGTTACGAGGTATCGACAAAAGGTTTCAAACCCCTGGAAAGTAAGGTTCAAGCTATTAAGGACTATCCAAAACCGCAAAACGTTACTCAGTTGCGTACATTTTTAGGCATGATAAATTTTTACAGACCGCACATGCCAAAGGCTGTACAATACCAGGAATTATTGCTCAAGTATATTCACAAAGCTAAGCGAAATGACAAAACACCTATTGAGTGGACGCAGGAAGCTGACGAAGCGTTCCGACAATGTAAGCTTAGCTTACAGAACGCGGTCATGTTAGCGTACCCACTTCCCACAGTACCTATTTCATTATATGCGGATGCTAGCAATTCGTGTGTAGGAGCTGTGTTACAACAATATGTAGAAGGTAACTGGAGACCATTAGCTTATTTTTCTAGAAAGCTAACGGAAGCACAAATGAAATACAGTACTTATGACAAAGAACTTCTAGCAATTTATTTATCTGTACAACAATTTAGGTATCTGCACGAAGGCAGAGAACTAATTATTTTTACAGATCATAAACCTTTGACATATGCATTTAGTAAGGTCAACAGTGATAATAACAAAGAGATACCAAGACGAACAAGACAATTACTTTTTATAAGTGAATTTACGACTGACATTAGGCATATACAGGGTAAGGACAATGTAGTTGCGGATGCTTTATCGAGAATTGAGACGGTTGATTTTCAAAATATCGCAATTGATTATTATAAGTTATCAAAAGCACAGGAAAGCGATAGTGAGTTAAAATCGTTATTAGAGAAGTCACATGATAGATTGCAATTTAAAAAAATAATGTTGCCTAACTGCACTTATAATGTTTACTGTGAAATATCTACAGGTAATGCAAGACCTTACGTTCCAGAGCAGTTTCGTCGCGATGTTTTTAAACATGTTCATAATTTAAGTCATCCGGGCGTACGAACGTCACGTAAGATGGTTTGTGACAGGTTTTTCTGGACAGATATGAACAAAGATGTAGGTCTTTGGGCCAAAACCTGCGTTCAATGTCAGAAGTCTAAAGTCGCGCGACATACTAAATCGATTCCAAGTAAGTTTCCGGAAGTAGATAGATTCCAACATGTACATACTGATATAGTTGGTCCTCTACCAACTTCGTCTGAAGGTTTTAGGTATTGTCTTACCATGATAGACCGTGCTACCGGATGGCCTGAAGCGTTTCCATTGCAGGACATATCGGCGGAAATCGTAGCGCAGACTATTTATGACGGCTGGATAGCTCGATTCGGCTGTCCAGTTACGTTAACTAGTGATCAGGGCAGACAATTTGAGAGCAACCTTTTCAGACAGTTGATGAAATATACAGGTATAGAGAAGCTGAGAACGACACCGTACCATCCAGAGTCGAATGCTGTGTTGGAGCGATGGCATCGTTCCCTCAAAGTAGCACTGAAAGCACGTTTAGGTGGTAACAATATCTCTTGGGTAAACGAATTAAGCACAGTTCTGTTAGGGCTTCGCACAGTGCCAAGGTTAGACACTGGTGTCAGCCCGGCACAGTTAGTTTACGGTCGTACCATTCGGATACCAGGTGAATTTTTTTGTAACATAGATAAGAATGTAACGGAACCACATGCCATGCTAGGTAAAATAAAAGATGCGATACGGAACTTGACACCAAGACCATATTGTCATCATACTAATGAAAACAAATTTTTTGTCAGCACAGATCTTAAGTCTTGTGATTATGTATTTGTTAATAGAATTGCGAAATCTTCGTTACAAACTCCTTATGAAGGGCCATATAAGGTTCTAGAAAGAAAAGACAAGGTTTTCAAAATACAATTGGAAGACCGAAATGTAAACATGTCAATTGACAGGTTAAAACCTGCATATTTACTTAAGGAACAAGTAGACTCACCACAAAACATAACTTTACCAGATACATTACAAGCGGACAGCGGAATCGCTCCGCCTGTGCCTAGCGTCGCGCCCTATGTTACACGCAGCGGGCGAACTGTTAAGAAATCAGTACGGTTTTGTGATGAGTAAACTTATTACATTTAGTAGGTTAAGATTTTTTTGCAAGTATGTTACAAATGTTCTAGTGTAAACATTTATTTGTAGGTTATACATGTTGTAATTTTTAAGGTAAGAAAAATAGTTTGCATTTCAATAACAGCAGCGAAAGTATTAACACTTCATTATGGGAAATTACAGTACCAAAAACAATTCGGGTAATACCGATAAGTCAAATACCCTAACGGCAGAAGCATCCATTAATGTGTCTGGATTGGCTACTCAACTTAATACGTTCAGTATTGTGCTACTAGTGATTGTAACAATATTGATCGTTTTTATAGTCTACTATTTTTATAGTAGTTGTAAAAGAAAGGTGAACAAGTGGTTCACAAGGAAAGTACGTGTTCTGGCGCAAGACCAACTAGCTGCTGGAGCTCAGGCTGCAAGTCAGCCGCATCAAATCTATGTGAAAGTTTAGTGAAGTGTGGTGTACGTGTAGGTAGCATTACACTTGTTTGTTTTGTAGTTTGTAATTATAACTTTCCTTCTTTCGTGTTAGAATAACAGCTATGTATTAATGTGGTCATTCTAAAAATAGATCGGACAGCCTTTGTTCAAGAGCTGCCAATACATTGTAAATTCGACCTTATTGTTCAGACATTAAGGTATGTAATCAAGTTTCATTGTGTACTGTTATCATTCCGCAGCTCATAATACCAAGTAGAGCCGCGTGGATTGTTTTCGAGGCAAGTTTTTAATTTAATGATAAGTACATTTGCGTACAAAATGGGGATAACACATGCAATGAAAACTTCGATATAAGATAAATTCTTTATTATACATATTTTTAAAACATTTCAATTTATTTCATGTTCATTTGAAAATTTTTGTAAAAATTTTTTTTGGGAAGGACGACTATAGGAACAGGCTATGCGTTGTCAGCATTCCCGCGCGCCTCACGGAAAGCCCGACACATAGCGCGCTCGTTAGTTGCCTCCCGATCGTACTGAAGTAAACATATTCTTAATTAGCTACCTAGGCCTTCTCATTTCAAACTCCCAGATAAATTCCCCTAAAGTGTATGCAGGAAAATCTTCTATATAAGATCGGAAAACGATCCGCATGGAAAATATTTACGGGCTGATTAGCACTGTGAAGATAAACTTTTAGGTACACGTAAATTAAAAAAAACCGGCCCTTGGTATATACATTATTTTGTAACTCATATTTTTCTGCTTTATATTATACTAGCTGCCCGCACGGCTTCGCCCGCGTAATGCAAATAACGCAGGCAAACCCTCGACAGTGTCATTTTTGTTAAGTACCTACAAGCTTTTATTGCCAACTGTACTTTTCTGTATACCGTCATCATCAACTCATTGAGACGATTCTACTGAATCGAGCTTAGTACTGAATTCCCATGGGCACCTTCTGACGCCATCGTCAGATCAGCTCGTTGGTACCATAATATTCAATTGTCTTTCAAACTATACTTACTTATACCCATAATCAGCTCAATTGAGGTTAACTGGTTCAAAATTCAGTTCCAAGATTTGTCCCTCACTAACAAACAAACGAACGGGGTGCAGTTAAATAAAATCTTGTAAAAAATATAGCCTTTAACCGTCCCGTAAGCGGTTCCGGAGATTGCCCATTACTTAAAACTTACCTAGTTACAATCTTCCAGACATTTCCTATTAATAATACTAGTACAGATGAGTCCTTTATACTTTTAGATAAGATATAATTTCAGTTCATTTTGGGATGAAGTTACATTGGATGCTCCTGGGAAAGTTTATTAAGTATATTATAGAGAGTATAGAATAATATTATACATTTATTAGTATTACGAATTTAATAAAATGCCTACTTTCATGATATCGATGCAGAAAGCGGATGTCTGCCTTTGAAACGAAGCCGCCCATCCTCTTCTCTATAAAAATAATCCTAACAGACAAAACACAATGCATTCAGAAACTTTAAATTCAACTAAATTACCAACATGACTACGCAAGAATCCGAACCCGCATTTTCCAGTCCGAAGACCGAATGGAAATGGACAGGAATGGAAAGGAAACAACGTTCGCTTACGCGGAGAGATTTCTCCCATTCGTTCATTCGGTGAAGTTGAACGAAGAATCCGTCGCACTGAATACATTATGAGAATATTATGGATATAAACGTATTGTACGTAATTTTGCACATATTGCTCGAAACATATTAATATCTTATTGATTATTTTATTTGGTGAAATCTTTTAGCCATCTTAGGCAAACGTCCCTATGTGTGACGCCTTTATGCCTAATAGTTGACACTTATTGTTCTTCTCTATTGTTATGAATTAAGATTGAAAGTGTCAAGTATTAGGCCGGTGACAAACACTGGGATGAATACGATACATATTAAGTCAGCGTTCTCCCAGGACATATGTTCTCATGGAAAACACACATAAATTCGGTATGTGGAAAGATAGCAAAAGGAGTATATATCCTCAAACAATTAAAGCCAATCGTTTCGAGCGACCACCTTAAAGAAGCATATTATGCATATATACATTCAATCCTCTCTTATGGAATACTGTTGTGGGGAAACTCCACAGATTTCGAACGTGTGCTCAAAATGCAAAAACGTGCAATACGAGTTCTGGCTAATGCACGTTACAGAGATAGTTGCAGAGAACATTTTAAAAACCTAGAGGTCCTAACATCTGTGTCGACATACATTCTAGAGATAGCCTTATATGTGAGAAACAATCCGAGCGAGTTTGTACGAAACGGTGATGTGAATAAACGCCCTACACGATATCCAGATAACCTAAAGCAAAGTAAATGTAGGTTAGCCATGACAAAAAAATGTCCTAAGATAATGGCAGAAAAACTGTACAATAAGCTGCCAGCAGAAATCAAATCTGAACATAACATTTATACTTTTCGTAATAAAGTCAAAACTCTATTACTCAGTAAGACATTGTACCATATTAAAGAATATTTGAATAATGATTATGGATAGCGAAATTATAATTGTATTGACTCTATTTAATGAACCTTATTGTAATCTAGTTTAATTATTGACGATCTCAGTATGTGCTCATGTTTTTATTATAAGTTTTTGTAATTGAAAATAATGTAACACTAATTGAGAAATAAATGAATCTAAATCTAAAAATCTAAATCATATACCAATACTCATCAAACTGTATCAATTATTTATAAATAAAAGTAATCTTGTATTGTATTTAATAATCTTAACAATTGATTCCGATAGAATAGTTGATAGCAGTGACTGCCAGAAGATCGCAGGTTCAAATCCTGCTCGGAGCATTTTTTTAGAAACCTTATCCTTTATTCCAACTTATTAGCGTTATTAATCATCTTCAAAGTCACATCCAACATTCCTTAGAAAAAAACAAAAAGGACTTCTTTCTAAAAGTAATTTAAACTTGGAATCACTATGCAGATGCAAAGTACTCACAAGAGACCGGGTGAATGAATAAATGAGGTAGTGAACGAAATGAAAGGATGGACATTCTGATTTCAATGGACCATCTTCGGTAATTTGATTTGACGTCGCTAGAGTTATTGGTGTCGCTAGAGTTCAACTTATTCAGCGCTCATCACAATACATAAGCGTCAGTGCGTTATGGACGCTTTTCGCTACATAATTATGGACTTTAAACAATAGCTACAAAACGCTGCTACGGCGGACCACACGCAGTCGTTTCTAAGTAAATAATTATTATTATTATAGACGACATTGACTTGAAATACATTTGTACACTGAAAATAAATATCGCTACCAACAAATCAATGTTAAGAAATTGAAACAAAATACAAACATAATATTGAACAGCAGACCCAAATCGAAAACGGATGTCTGAAACAGATTCATGTCATAATTTACACCCCGCCCTGCAGGTCGATCACGTAACGCATTGTACGCGCGTCAGGTAGATCTAAATGTCACTTTTTAAGGAAAAATTACACTTAAATTGTCCTAACGCGCGTTCGAAACGTTCCGTGATTACGCTGCTGGTCACCTGAAAGAAAAAAGATATCATCGGCAAACGGCGAAATTATCCGTGAACAAAGATATTCGCGAAAGCGTCTGTTCCCCACTTCCGTTTCCTTCAGGAAATTCCCGTGTTGTTACCGGGATAGAGGGAAGGGATTTTAGAACTCCCCGTTTTACTTTTCGGAATTTATTGTTCGCGGGAAATAATCATTTCCTTTTGAGAATGTTTATGAAGTGAAAATTAAGGCTTCGGATCCGAGCGGGTTTTTTATTTCGCATGTCCTTTTCGTCATTTAGGATTTGGGTGGGATTTCTCTCATGTTTTCTTGCAATTACGACGGTTTTGCTGACGTAATAACGAACGCTGTTCTCTGCTTGCTTTTGAAACCCGGAATTTACTCATATAATGAACGCTGGCTAGTAGTTTACTATCCGCTTAGCCACACTACGTTATTTATTTTAACATGAGTATTAAAATTAATTTTAACGTGATTTTAGGACACCGCTATTATTGAACCTGCTAACAAAATTTCTTAAGAATCGGTTGCAAAATGCGAAGGAAAATAGCCATAGATTTACGAAATATTTTTTGCACAAGCTGAAACGGAAAACTTCGTTGCCATAGCGCGCTCGATCAACTAATGTATCTGATCTGTGTTACACAAATGAACATGGACATAAATAGGTACTACCTATTGTCATTTAATTCACTACGAAGCGCATTTTTTTTATACTTGAGAACAAAACACAAATTCATACGCAATCAGAGGGGTAATCACGTAACGTTTCCAACGCGCGTTAGGACGGCCCGTCATTTTTCCATATAAAATGGACATTTAGATCCACCTGACGCGCGTACAATGCGTTACGTGATCGACCTGCAGATGGCGTTGCACGATCAATTTACGATTTTAATCAAAGAATGAGAGAAACGTATCCAATATAATTGCTTTAATTTCCTCAAAAGGAAAGAAAGGCCGATTTCTATTAAAAGAAGAACTCACACAAATTGATTAAAATTATCGACCGATCTCAGTTCACGGGTTCTCTCTATATGCTAATAAATTCACCTCCAGGATTGATTCGATAAAGTTAATATTTCCATACATTAGCGTTCTTGAAACCAATTATCGTCTCCTTCGCTCCGCAGAAAACGTTTTTTTTTTTCATTAAACGCTTGGCTCTATAAATGGATGCTTCTGCCTTGTCTTCGAAAATGACTTAAGTAACTGGAAAATTAACGCCAATTTCATCGTTTTGGGCAGTAAAGCACAGTATGGGGTTTTAATATTAAGCAATCATGGTTCCTCAAGCAGTTTTGTTAACGGAATTTTATTTCGGCTTCAAATCTGGGAATGTATCGGTAATTATATTTACCTACACAGTTCGCGGTTAACCAAACTGTTAAAGTCCATTTAGGTGGGGCGCGCGATATTTTATTTATCTGTTGAGTTTGTTTCGGCGTTTCTTCACGACAGTTCCTATCTAGCCTCGTAAGGGCCTAATGAGCATTAACTTCAAACTTCAAATAGTTTATTACCACAAATATTTACCATTACCTACTATATTCACTCGTTTTTCTTTTTTTTTATAATACAATTTATTGCATATAAAATTTCATGAATATTTGGTCATTTATTATTCTTTAATAAAAAACCATGACGAAAACTCGACTCATTAAAGGAGAGCAAATAGATAATTATGTCACGGTTTAGATTTCACTTCCCCATGGTCTTAATCTGCTAAAACTCCCTGTCGTAGATTGTCTAGCATAACTTGACCTAGCAAACCATAAACACTAGTATTTGATAAGTCAGCCTTAGACTGGTTATGTGGTGTGAGTAGTCTTTAAACCTTGCTCATGCCAGGTCAGTAGGGTGCAGGATACTCAAACACTGATCAGTTTAAAATTAATAGCGATTTAAAATAACAAAGAGATAGACTTTGAGTTTGTTTATCTTGTCATTCATATCTACAAAACTTTCATCAACTTTAAAACGAGCATGTCGCAAAGTAATCATAAATGCAAGTTGAGAATTCGTGAAATTTTCCTTCAGAATTTTTAGGTATACTTTTTTTCACATCATTTAAAGCGCTAGTGCTTGAGCACCCTTAGCCATAGTCAGCCGATTGTTAGACGCACTTAAGACCACGAAATCTTCGCTGCAAAACGGCGCTTCAGAAATTCATTCAAAAAGAAATCAAACTGATTTTTTTAGAACCTCACCCGATTCGAGAGGACCTGCTTAAGTTTTTGTCTGAATTTAATAACTTGTTATTTTAAAGAAAGTTCTTAAGGATTCGCGAAGGCTTTGGGAACTATTTGGCAAGTTAAGCGGATCGGAAACTTCAAGTAGGAATGAGAAGGATTATTTAGTTAGGATTGACGACGGTCAGTTTAGAGAAATCCTTTTTATTTCGCTGAGAAAATCTGTCGAAACGTTTCTTGCAAAAAAAAACGGAATACTTTTTGAACCTCTACCTTCTTGACCGGACGGATAAATATGGGATACCAAATTCTAGTGTAGAACTATCAACAAACTATAGACGCGTATTTAAGTACGTATTTACGAAGATTTCCTCCAAGTGTGTCAATGATCTCAAAAATACCCGATGTTGAGGTTCTTTTATTTCCATATCATAATACTTATTCAATGTATTTCCGCAGTCAAGCCTGTAAAATTTTTAATGAACTTATTGTTCAATTAAGATTTATTATATTTTTGCACTTATGTCTCATTTTTATTGATACTTTGCTTAGCTGTGATAAAGTTTTGCAATCCCATCGCAACTCCGAATTAAATATTAAAAATACCCAGTCACAAAATGACAAAGCTGCCCTTAATTTTCCGTCTATAACCCCCGATTTTCGGTAATAAAGCATCCCACGGGGACGATACGGGACGGTGGCGGCACGAGTAATGTGGTTACGATTTAACGCATCATCGCCCTGAAGCCCACTGGAGCGTGACGCAAATTATATGTGATCCTGAGGAATCCTGGAATTTTGCGTATTGCGTACCAGTTACTGTAGGTAGAATGGCGGGATTTTTATAATCCTTACGTGCCCGTACTGCCTATGGTGGACACAGGTATCCACTCGTAGAGGAGATTAAATAACTAACAACCGTTTGATATGTAAAAGTGCCTAACGTATGCTCGATGCTCATGGCATAATTATTTGATTTCATTTGGTCACCACTAGCTTTAAAATTTGTGTGGGCATGTACGCACGTGGTAATGATTATATTCTATTTCACTAAAAATCCATTATTAACATTAATTCGATATTTTTCTTCTCAAGTGTTTTTTTCTTTTGAGTTGTAGGAATATTTGGTAAATGCTATATATACACTTCTTAATTTGTCTATCTTTTTGTTTCTGATCTCGTCTCAATTGCTCAAAGATTAACTGAAAGATCCCTTACATGATGAGTTCGCCTTTGTACCGACGTTACCTATTGTGTCTGTATTTTACTTGTATCTTGTGTACAATAAAGTATTTACATACATAAGTTACAGCACCATCCCCTTTTTTCCCGTGGGTATCGTAAGTGTCAACTATGGCTTGAAGTGTGTGACCCAATTTGTGGCTTCTGCCTACCCCTTTTGGGAATACGGGTGTGACTTAGTCATTATGTGGCAAGGAACTCCAATATCCTAAAAGGTAAACCAGCAAATTTATTAAATGAAGGGAAAAATACAATATTACATTTTCAATACAACTCGCCAATCTGTGACGTTCGATGGCGAGATATGCTCTATTTTATAATTACAACTTGACCTATTAAAATCTAACAAATTAAATTATTTTACGAGGGAAATTATTATGGTGTATAATGTTATAGGTACATACCTTACAGCAACAAACAACACAGTCAGCTGACACTCAAAAGTTTTCATCTGGTTGTAATAAGGTTTAAGGTGTAAGATCAAGCATAACTTATTTCCGTTGCCATTGGGCATTTCCTGCTGTCAGAATGACTTGATCCACATCGAGAAGGGGTTTTTTGTAACCCATTATTGCAAAATCGACCCAATATTCTCGAAATGTTTAGTCACATGAATAGGATCCCGACGTCCAAACGTATGTGATACTCGTAAATAAGCGAAGCCAACAAAAGCTAAGCTCGAATCCAGAATATGAATTCAAATCAACAATGGAGCCACTGTTTCCAGCGCTCACGCTTATACATTCTGATTTTTTAAGGCTTCTTGGTATTGAGGCGATGCAAAATTATAGTTCGTCTATTCAGTGTCTCAGCTCTCTGATGTTCCTTTGTTTGTCGCAAATAAATATCATTCAATGAGCGCCAACTCGCATCACTTGCCACAATAGCCTGAAGCGCTATTGATGTGTGTAGTCTTGAATTATATTGGCAGGAGCGTTCGAGTACTCACACATTTCGCTGTGTGCAGGTGAAATACGATTTTAATTGAATCTAGGTCAGTTTTGGATTGGAACCCCAGAACTGTCAGTTACACCGCGCTTTGATTATTCATAGTGTTTGGCATTATTAAAGACGACATAAATGGACTACCAATGGATATGGACGGAATTTCAATCTCGAATTTCGCATTCCGTTACAAACATTTTTTGAAGTGAAAACTTCTTTAGCGGCGCTGAGCACTTTTTGGGATGAGGAAAAATTGTTAAATACGCAACAGAGGTTTGTGACGTCAGACGTGAAGGAGGTCACTTTTTGCTGCTAGCCGATTCGAGTTCATTCAAAACTGAACGCTATTCGTAAGAGTATAAAGCCGTTAACCACTTTTTGCAATAGCATATTCTGCAAATAAATTTGTAATAATACCAACGCGTCCTTCACTGTTTTGCTATTGAGAAAATTCGAATAGTTCGAATTTGGGCGTTATTCCTAAAGAGATAAAGCTTAGAAAAATATTTACCAACGGCAAAAACAAATTGATATTTTGGTCGCCACCGCCGTCTGCTGTTCTTGCAAATTCGAATAGTTCTAATTTAGACGTTATTCCTAAAGAGATAAAAATATTTGGCAATGGCAAAAACAAATTGGTATTGTGTTTGCCGGCGCCCGTCGACCAGTCGAGCCGGCGGCCAGTCGCACCCAACGCGCCCGCGGCCCGTCCGCCTAAATAATTGATAATCCTACTAATATTATAAATGCGAAAGTTTAGATGTTTGGATGTTTGTTACTCAATCACGCTTAAACGGCTTAACCGATTTGGATGAAATTTTGCACGAAGATAATTTATAGTCTGGATTGAAATAAAGAATAGTTTTTATCCCGGGTCCACGCAGACGAAGTCGCGGGCAGAAGCTAGTTGTTTATAAATTTGCGTCAAATTCATTTGGGTGACACCGTAAGATGTCACGTGACCTGATCGAAAAACTGTTACAATGTTGTTGAGTTTTCACTTCTGCTGGCACTCCCGGAGTGCAACCCGGTCTTTTTATTTTTTATTATTGAGTTGTTCGTTAGGGTTTCCTTTTAGGTGTTAAGGTTTTAACAGCAAATTTAGGCGCTGGGTATTTAAAGTACCATTGTAACATACGGTTTCTATGTCCGAAGCATATTTTTTATTAAGTTCTTAAGTAGAATAAAACGTAAGTACATAAGTACACTAAAACGTAAGTATCTAAGAACACTAAAACGTTAACTATTGTATTATCTTTCTTGTACACTTTACATGAAACACGCCTAGTTATTGTTCCTGACTTATTCAGACACTGAAAACGTGGAAGTTGAGTAAGCAGAATTGGATGATTAATTCGGAACTGTCTAGCTAGTTTAATACATTTATAACTCTGAATATTACAAAACAAGATCTGTGCAAAGCGTTTATCGCACGTTACGTTCACGGAGAGGGATAATTCACAAAGGATCGGAGTAAATCCGTTTCTGGCAATTTCCATTGGGTCTGATTTTATTACAGCCTCATTCGTGAATTATGCCACGGTAGAATTGTCCCGTTTTACGTTGCCGGTAACCAGGGACCTGATAATGTATTCGCTGTCTGTAAAACGGTGATGTGACGTGTGTCGTATCGATACAATATGCGGCAAAGAGTATTAAATGGCATCACCATTCAACCTTTTTGAGTTAAAATGCTAACATTTATTTATGTTTTATTTTTAAGACGGAGAGTGGCTCTGTGAGACTGAATTGTTAAAAAAAAAAAAAAAGTTTGTCGACAAAACAATTATATATTAACGAATGAACAAAATTTCACAAGAATGAGAGAGAGAACAGACAGCGGGACATCCGGACATTGGAATTTTGGCCTAAGCTGAAGCGAAGAACTTCAGTCGCTTCGCTCGCTCGTTGGATTATGTACAAAGGGCGAACTTAATAGTCAACCATAAGGCTAACTAAACAAAGATATTCGTGCAGAGTAAATGCTCTAAGTTTAGAGCATAGTACAAACTGAAAACTCGTATTAAATATAAAACCTTCATATACATAACACATTATAACTTATATACACAAATATAATAACCTAATATATTTTTCTTTCAGCAGATGTCTACGAAGCATCCGCTTGAAAACTAATTTGCTATGGGCTTGTCATATTATGAATGTGGAAGTTTTTCTCTCAAACACTCAAAAACGAGCGAGTACCAAGATTTTGATGAAAACTCAGACGGTTTACAGAGTTAAAATATTGCTTACTTTTTATTCTGGCCATCGGGATGATGACCAGGAAGAAGAATGATGGGGCGCTTTCTTTATATAAGTAGTTTTTGTTTTTTTATAAAGGTATATAATATATATTGCTAAAACTCCGTTCTAGTGGTTGTACGCACCTGTCCCCTGGGAGACATAACACGCTCAACGTACACATGTGAAGAGTCTGTTTTCTCTGCTCTTACGTAATATTAAAATGTACAATGAGGTGTCGAGTTTTAAACGTGAACATACAGTTTTTATGCAGTTTAAAGTTCGTTACGCGTTGTTTAAAGCAGCTGCCATTTGTCTGTGGTAAATAAAATACAGATTCCTTGTCAAATTAAGCTCTCATATTTTCATAAGCTCTCATATTTTCAACTTGTTTTTAGGGTTCCGTAGTCGACTAGGAACCCTTGTAGTTTCGCTTTGTCTGTCCGTCCGACCACGGATAATCTCAGTAACCGTTAGCACTAGAAAACTGAAATTTGGTACTAATAAGTATATCAATCACGCCGACAAAGTGGTAAAATAAAAAGTGATTTATTTTATTTTATTAGGGTACCTCCCCATACGTAACGTGGGGAGTGTTTCTTTTTTCATTTCTACCCTAACGTGTGATATATTGTTGGACAGGTATTTAAAAATGAATAGGGGTTTCCAATAATCATTTTTTGATAATGTTAAATTTTTTGGAGATAATCGCTCCAGAAGTAAAAAAAAATGTGCCCCCCCCCCCGCTCTAACTTTTGAACCATAAGTTTTTAAAATATGAAAAAATCTCAGAAGTAGAACTTTATTGAAAATTATCTTGAACTTGATAGGTTGAAAAGTTATTGAAAAAAATTACAAAAACTACGAAACCCTACACTGAGCGTGGCCCGACACGCTCTTGGCCGGTTTTTTGCAATTAAATTGGGTCAATAATGAAATCAGTAACTGTTCTATAAGATTCAAGAAGTAGGTACTTCTGGATATGTCACGGCATTGATTTTAGAATTGGAAAAAACTATTAAGTACATCCAAGTTTGCTCAGAGCATAGACATTCCTAAATATGATCATCATCATCATCTCCCTGCCCTTATCCCACTTATGTAGGGTCGGCACAACATGTTTTCTTCTTCCATTCATCTCTATTATTCGTTATTTCAGCGCTTACTCCTTTCTTCCTCATGTCCTCTCTCACACAATCCATCCATCGCTTTCTTGGCCTACCTATCGCTCTTCGTCCTTCGACATTCATCCCTAACATACTTTTACCAATATGACGTTCATCCCTCCTTATTACATGCCCGTACCACGCTAACCTACTGCTCCTCATTTTGTCCGTCACAGGTGCTACTTTCAAACTTCCTCTTATGTACTCATTTCTAATCCGATCTTTCCTCGTCACTCCACGGTTCTCTATTGGATCGCATAAAATCATTTGGAATAATATAATAACGCATATTTTTTTATAGCCGAATTAGCGTTAAGCCTAATCATGTTATGGCATAAATTTTTAGGCATAAAATTAAAAAGAATAAACGAAAATAGCATAATCATCACAAAGACTAACGTCAGATAGCATAAATACAAAAAGACATAATAATTACTTGGCATCATTACAAAACGCATAAAAATTGTGTACTAAAAAATAAAATCATGCATTACACAAAGCAATGAAAGCATGATGCACGGCCCAATAATGTACAGCCTGATAATCCATGTACATTGGGACGGTCATCTGTGCGGACTAATAATCTCCAGCGAGTCGACGCCACCCCGCTGCGCGGGGTGTCTATTTCTGGTCTGAGGAACACAAGTGAACCCTAACCTAACCGACCTAAGACAGAGTTCGCTTATGACAAGCCATTTTTATCCGCCCTGATAATGCACGACCCAATAATCCGCGTCCACGAAAAGTGTAAATGCATGCTAACAACGAAACTGTGTTTTATTTATTTAGAAAACAGAAATTATGCTTCAAAACAGATATGATAAATAATTATTAGCCCATACAATAGTATGCATAATGAGTGTTAGTCGAATACAAATTAGTCCAAGTAAAATTATTCTAAAACCATAGTATGCCAAACAAAGTAGTAGGCCAAAGTATTATTATGGGACAGTATTATTATGCCATTAGAAATTATGCCAAATCAATTATGCGAATCTATATTAGTCTAAAAAAAATTATGCCAATGAAGGGGATCCCTCACTCCACACATCCATCTCAACATTAAATCCACAACATCTCCTAAATATGATATGATACCGTATGAAAAATGATGTTAGTTAACTAGGTAGATCGAATATAAACTTACGTGAGACACGTCTAAACTAATAAATACTACTCATAAATCCACGGTCAAACTCACGTATTAACGACGATTTGACGCTGACATTGCTGAAGGATAAAACATTTTTCGCTTCTGTCATAGAGTCAATTTTCAATAGCACTGATTAGTACTAAGAGCCTTATCACACTTGCGATTTCCAAGCGTATTTTGTATGAAGGCGATCACGCAGCGTGTTCGCCGCGACTGATAATTGTATAGAAAACACGCTCGCAAATCGCAAGTGTGATAAGGCTCTAAGACAAGGCGAAGGGTTAAATGTTACGACAGAGTGTGTGTTTTCGTAGCAATGTTGCTTGAAGCACTCATTGCTTGAGTGGTTGAGGTAAATATTATTTTTATCTTTTATTTTATTTGTTATTTATTTGACGACAGGTTAGCCTAGTGGGTATTGACGCTGCCTACGAAGCTGAAGGTCCTGGGTACGAATTCCGGTAAGGGCAAATATTTGTGTGATGAGCATGAATATTTGTTTCTGAGTCATGGAAGTTTTCTATGTATTTAAGTATTTATATCTATTATATATATATCGTCCTCCAGTACCCATAACACAAGCCTTACTGAGGTTACTATGGGACTAGGTCGATTTGTGTAAGATTGTCCCCTAATATTTATTTATTTATTTATTATTAAATATGATTTTTACTGAGTATCATATATATATCATACTGAAAAAACCCGACTAAGGCCATTTTGGCATTTAACGGGATAGAATCAGTGTGCGGTATTAATTTGCGATACAGACAGCTTACTGATGTCTCCCAGATTTCCCGGTGTAGTTCTCTACTTTTATGGGTAGCAAGACTTGAGTTCTGTAAATATTTTGTTTTTGGAGGAATGTAAATTTACAATCCAATTTTTATCTTGGAAATCCCTAGCAATTACTTAGCTACTTAAAAAAATCGATTAAGTCCGTCAGTTGGATTATCAGTAAATATTGGACAGGTTTCCATATAAAAAAAAAACCACCGCTAATAGCGAAAATTTAATTTAAATTTTCCATTTTGATCGAAATTTGGAATTTCGTTAGCGAACGTTTCTGCTAAGTAAACATTTACCGTTAAAAAAATACGTCTCAAATATTTTTTGATAATCTACCTGACGGCCTAAATAGAACTAGATTACTTTTACCCAGAGAAGTTCCCAATTATTTATGAACATATTAGTTACATGATGTAACTTACATCTTATCAATGTTATCAAACATCGAGTTTCCGCTTGCTATACGATGCAAATTGAATTCACGTGAAACATATACGGACGAGTAACTGGTGTAATTAAATCGTATACGTACCTGATTGCTAATTTAGGCATACCGCGTTATAACTAAATTCCGATTAGTTGATAATGATTATGTAATAAGGCATGTTGTGGGTCAAGTTGCCTCGTGGGATGCCACGCCTTTCAAGCTGACGTTGCTGACGCTGACAAGAGACGTTTAGATGTACTCTTTGAGTGCTGATTGCAAGGATACGTAAATGTCAAAAAAACCGGACAGGAGCGAGTCGCATTCGCCCACTGAGGGTACTTAATTACAAATGTATAGTTTTCTGATTTTCCCTGTACTCGCTAAGACGATATTACTTGCCTTTCATAGTTCTAGGTCAACGGAAAGTACCCTATAAATTTTGATTCCCTTGAGAGTGGCGAAATATTCATTTTTTGCGGCATAAACGGCCGTTTTTTTTTTTTACGGTAACTTAGAAGTTTGATTTTTTCACAACTTCAAGGGACTCTAGACTAGTATATGGTTTAATATTAATTCGGTACCTCCACGCGTTCCCGAGATAAAGGGTCTCGACAGGCAGACAAACGGATACAAAGTGATCCTATAAGGGTTCCGTTTTTTCCTTTGAGATACGGAACCCTAAAAAAGTCTAATTTGAGTAATACTTGCAAGGATACGTAAAACTCTCGTTCACTCAAGGGCAAAGAAAACTGATACACTTTGCATAATAATTCCTATACCGTTTAGCTAAGATGATATATTGTGCAGTTAGGTCGTGTGGAAGCTTGGCGCGACCTGCGATCTGATACTTTTTTATAGCTGAAAGCAATATGAGCTAGAGAGCATTGGCAATCACTTTACATGAAATGTTTTTAGTGATATTTATATTACTTATCATAGTTTGATGACCAACCTGAATTCAGAATAATTAAGCACGGGTTTTAGTCGTATTAGAAATCACAGTAAGTAAATTGCAAATGAGTATGAACTAAAAGAAACATTATAATATATATTATTTACTTCGACTTCTAACGACGACGATACAGGATTTTAATTTAGCAAGCAAATAAAGAATAATAAGAATCCGTGACAGTTGGCTCTACGAAATATCTCACAACTTTTTACGGTGGAAGAGTTTCGAGACTTGGCTTGACCTCGTTTTTACATTTTTTTTTTTTTTTTTTTTTTTATTTATTTAACATGAAAATATAAAATATGTGTACCGTAAATACATCAATTCGCCAAACTGCGGAGCAGTTTGTTGGAATGTTTTTTATAGGATTAGATATTCTTGTTCATATTCATTTATTCCTTGCAGCCATGGTATTCACAGGATGTACATACATACATAATCACGCTTATTTCCCGGAGGGGTAAGCATAGATCACGGATTTCCACTTGCTGCGATCTTGACAAACCTTTTTTGAGTCTATATAGAAAACTCCCGTGAGAATCAGACATTAAAAAATAATAAAAACAGGTCGCTCATGTATGTCTTTCTTGATTCATTCACTTTCATTACATTCTTCATACATTCTCGTCGCACTAGGGTACTCTTGACCTGATCTTTCTTAAAACAAAAAAAAAGACCGGGTTGCACTCCGGGAGTGCCGGCAGAAGTGAAAACTCAATAACATTGTAACAGTTTTTCGATCAGGTCACGTGACATCTTACGGTGTCACCCTAAAAATGAATTTGACACAAATTTATAAACAATTATGAAATATTTGGCGGACGGCCCGCGGGCGCGTTGGGTGCGACGGTCCCAACGCGCCGCCGCGGCGCAACGGTGCCGGGGTCCGGCGCGCCGACGGGCGGCGGCAATCACAATACCAATTTGTTTATGCCATTACCAAATATTATTCAAAGCTTTATCTCTTTAGGAATAAGGTCTAAATTCGAACTATTCGAATTTGCAAGAACAACAGATGGCGGTGCACGGTGGCGACAAAAATATCAATTTGTTTTTGCCGTTGATAAATATTTTTCTAAGCTTTATCTCTTTAGGAATAACGCCCAAATTCGAACTATTCGAATTTTCTCAATAGCAAAACGGTGAAGGACGCGTTGGTATTATTACAAATTTATTTGCAGAATGTGCTATTGCAAAAAGTGTTTAACGGCTTTATACTCTTACGAATAGCGTTCAGTTATGAATGAAGTCGAATCGGCTAGCAGCAAAAAGTGACCTCCTTCACATCTGACGTCACAAAACTCTGTCGCGTATTTAACAATGTTTCCCCATCCCAAAAAGTGCTCATCGCCGCTAAAGAAGTTTTCACTTCAATAATAATAATACAAATATCCATAATGCGAAAACCTAATTATTGAAAACAAACTAATTACGCTTGCTTCTCTCTCCATAATACGAAGTAATTGAAGCGATCTGACGATCAAAGGGTAGAAACTCGTGTCTCCAAGCACTCAGTGTTAATTTGTATGGAACACTCGAGACTGAAAAGGATATTTAATTTAGGTAGTTAGTATGTTATTTTCTGTCATTTTAAGTAAACGTGGTAAAAGCGAGCTACGCACACATAATAGGATCTGCTCATAAAATTTGTACTGCAGTTTTTGTAAAGGTCAATTCACTTAGAGGATTTTATAGTATTTGATTCATTGACAGATTTAGGTTCGCGTCTCTTCTGTCCACTGTCTATAAAGGGCTATAAAGCCACATTTTTGCTTGAACTTTGAATACGCATAAACGGCTTCGCCTCTTCTATAATTCTAAGGGTAAAACATATTATTGTACATAAACATAAGGAACAAATTCACCCAAAGCGCAATGGATGGGGCTATGTCCGGAGTTTCTCTGCTTAATCGCATCAAAAATGAGGCTACCCGCAGCAGAACCAAGGTAACCGATGTAGCCCTCCGAATCGATAAACTTAAGTGCAGTGGGCGGCGCGCATAGCACGTAGAACCAATGGTCGTTGGGGCGGAAAGATTCTCTAGTGGCGAGTTGGCGACCACCTACCGGAAGGCGCGGCCCATAAGGTCGACTAATGACCTGGTAAAGGCCGCGGGAGTCCGCTGGATGCGGGTGGCGCAGAACCGGTCACTTCGGCACTCTGTGGGTGAGGCCTATGTCCAGCAGTGGACGTCTTTTGGCTGATATGATGATGATGATGATGATGAAAAGCCCTTAACTATAGATACACTAGATTAGACGACTTTTTATCAAAAAATAACGTTCTAAGACAGGAACAAAACGGCTTTAGAAAGAATAAATCTACAACATTAGCTTGTTTCGATCTTAACAACCAAATAACAGAATGTCTAGACGAAGGTATTCCTGTTGGCGTACTATTTCTTGATATGTCAAATGCATTTGACACGGTTTGCACAGACCCTGGCCTGGCCAGCCTACTCCTGGATAGAGAGTTACCTAAAAATCGAGAGCAATGCACTGAAATAGAACAAGTCACTAATAACGAGCGCTCTGTGGTCCAGTCGTGTTTTCAAGTAAATAAACACCCCTTGTATTTCTTGTTTATATAAACGATCTACCTGACTCAACAAATCATAACCGCATATTATTTGCCGACGACACTACATTAGTAACTAAGGGAAAAGACATCGATAATTTTGAAAATGATATGAATACAGCTTTGAGAGATGTTATCGATTGATTAGAATTTAATAATCTTAAAATTAATGCCGACAAAACCAAATTTATGTAATTTAATCATATAAATCTAAAATCCACCAAGTTGTCATTAAACATAACTTAGGCTTAGTTGAAGAAGTGAATAGCACTGTTTTCCTCGGTATGACACTCGACACACATTTAAGTTAGAAAGAACATGTAGACACGGTCTGTACAAAACTGAATAAATTATTTTTGCACTTTGGCGCATTAAATCAACTGTTTCGCTTAAAACTGCCTTACTAATCTATCACGGATACATTATGTCTATTGTACGATACGGAATAATTATGTGGGGAAACTCTTTAAACGCTGATCGCGCCTTTATCGCTCAAAAAAAATGTATCCGAACCCTTTGTGGAGCAGATAGACTGGCGCCTTGCAAACCATTATTTATTAAACATACGTTACTATCCTTCCCCTGCCACATTATTTACGAGATGTGTTTTTGTAAAACTCAATAAGTATTCAACTATTCACGTTCGTAGAAGATAAGGAAACAACACGGTCACATAGACACGATGTAGGTTAGTATTACCAACTAGTAACAAATTAGTACTTAGAAGAAAAGGCGCTCATAACATGTGTATTACTATATTTAATAAAATACCAGCTGACATAAAGACATCGCCTATAAACGAATTTAAGACAAAACTGTTTAAATTATTGATTGATAAATGTTTTTATAGCATTAACGAATTTTGATTGTATAGATTTTGAATATTAACTGACATTTAATTTACACAATATATATAAAAGAACTTGACTTATTCTAATTTTTACTGTAATTTCTTTTTTTTTCTGTTAATCTGATTACGATTACTTTATTTATTTCTTATTAAATGAATTACGTACTATTATAAATATTTGCGCAAAATTGTAATTAATCTTGCAATTGTGTTCTCTAATTTTACTAGACTGAGTGACTTATATATCACTGACAAATATTTTCACATGTCTATCTTGACTGAATGTATAATGGGAAGCAATATACATATTTACATTAAGATCTTATGTAACCATTTATGTTCCTTGTGAATAAACGAATTTCATTTCATTTCACGGAAAAGTCGATTTTTGATTTTGTGACAAACAATGACCCATTTTGAGATGAGTATTTTTATTATTTTACGTGATAACAACTTTACTATCTGGCCCCGTATCATGGTTGGCCTTATCACGCGATAAGTGACAAGATAGAGCGTCTGTCACTGGCTGACACCGTTCGATAGAACGAGACTGACGCTCTATCTTGTCACTTATCGCGTGATAAGGCTTACCCTGATACGGGGCCTGGAAATATACATTATTTACTTAAATATGTTGTGTATCCGAGTCCAATAGACCTCCAATTTATGTGTAAATTGAAATGAATTAATACGAGTATGTACTTGTTGTTCATCGTACACGGAACCAAGTTTTGTTAAGTTCCCTACTATCATAAAGATGACAACTTAACTCACGAGCGCTTAACTCAACCATACCGAAAGGATGAAACCGCCAAACTAGGCTCACTAACATAGATCCTTCTGGATGTACAGGCTTGTAACAGTAACAACCACTAGTAAATCTAGTCCGCTGTGGTCTAAGCTTTAGTTCCCGCTGCCATGCAACTCGTAAAGCAGGGCAAAGCCGACGGTGCACAGTGGAATGTAACTCTGCTACTAGCACTAAACGTCATAAATGTCCACAGGGATTTCAAGACAGTATCATTCTACTTGGAGTTCTGAACTGTGCTCCAACTTGACTTGGACTTATAGCTGTTATTAAGGTCGTAACCACTTGAGAGATCTTGTAATTTGGGGGTGTGACAAAGATTTTTGTTGTTGAAGTTTGGAAGCAAAATTATGGTGGTACGGAATGGTAGATTCAGATTATTTTGTTACATGTCTCTTTGACGACCGGTTAGTCTAGTGGGTAGTGACGCTGCCTACGAAGCTGAAGGTCCTGGGTTCGAATCCTGGTAAGGGCAAATATTTGTGTGATGAGCATGAATATTTGTTTCTGAGTCATGGATGTTTTCTATGTATTTAAGTACTTCTATCTATTAAATATATCGTCGTCTAGTACCCATAACACAAGCCTTTATTGAGGTTACTATGGGACTAGGTCGATTTGTGTAAGATTGTCCCCTAATATTTATTGATTATTTATTTATTTATTTATTTATGTCTTATTTTGTTGCGTTGACCTGTCTACTGATGGTTTGCGGTTGTCCGCTTGCCAGTTGCGAGACTCACAAGCTCTGCTTTAAAAGGATTACTTATGCTAGCCTGCAGCATCTTCCTCTTGTTCTCATGACGTTTTTCTCGTCGTGAGCTTTAGCAAACAATACATTAAATGAATTCATTTTATTCTGCAAGTAGGCCGTAATTGCACTATTACAAGTCAAAATTCTACCAGTGTTTTTGAAAAAGAAGACCACTATTGAGAATAAACGCCGAAATAAACCCAACAGTCAGTCATTATTTGCCAAAAAAAGCTCATTACAAAGATAGTTCTTAACCTACTTAAAATAAGTAACTGAATATGAATACAAAGAAAAAAAAACATCATAATGCGTTGTTCTACAAGAACACATGTCCGAATAAGCTATATGAATAATTAAGCTATTTTGGGCTCTGGTTTGGGCCATGAATTTCTGTCAGCATGGTTCTGAGCTTCCTATTTGGTTTCTGTAATGCATAAGGTTTCTTAACTTTGCCCTGTCATCACATAGAACGTGCGCTTAGGTACACCTTTCTTACCTGTTTTTCTGCGATTTTGGCTTTTAACCGTTATTCATTATGTTTTATAGTTAGGTTTGCTGATAAATATAAAAGTTTATTAACTCCTGGTACCTCATAAAGAATTTGTAAAATTGGAATCGGAAATTCTGGATTGTGGATCCTCAGGGATATATAAACCGTACGACGGACAGATACTGTTCCTTAAACATAAACATAGTATTTCTTAATATATTAATTGATTGTAAGGAACGCCTGTAGTGGTGAAGCCTCCTTAAATTGCTTTTATTTTCCTGTCTCTTGATGTTCGAAACCACGGAATAGCTTATACTAATTATGTATCTCCTCTAACCAGTATGTGGTCCTCTATCGAACCTTCTTATCTTTTTGACATCCTTACTAATTATATAAATGCGAAAGTGTGTGTGTTTGTATGTTTGTCCTTCTTTCACGTCGCAACGGAGCGTCGTATTGATCTGATTTTTTGTATGGAGATAGTTTAGAAGCTGGAGAGTGACATAGGCTACTTTTTCCAGCGGGAAAACATCTAATTCCCACGGGAAAATTCAAAATGTTACATTTTTCCTATAACCACGCGGACGAAGCCGCGGGCATCAGCTAGTTATGAATAAATTAGAAATTATTTAATTCAATTTAATATGAACTTTTTGACATTGAATGCATTTGTGCATTATAAATAAATGAGTAGGAGTACGAGTATGAAACCCGATTATTGACAACTATAAAATTAAATCATGTCATCAATCACACGCTCGCCATCGGATGCACCTTGGAGATGAAAGAAGAGCCGAGTTGAGATAAAACAGCAGGAGAAACAGAGACAACAAGAGTGACTAATAATCAAATTGTCGCATGTCTGATGCTGTCACATTAATTCAAATTTGATTAGACGGAGACACCAATTTGATTTAATGATCAGTGTACACTTTACAGGATTGTAATATTATAAAGAATATTCTAAGACTGATATGATAACTATCAATCATAGACAGCGAAGTCACATCTAGTGATTGTTGCGTCTAAGTGCAATAATCACTAGGTGACTTCGCTCCGGCCACATTCCGTGAAATATGTATACAATATGCCGCGGAAAGTTGACTCTCCCAATTGCACCTTTTCTGGGGTTGAGGAACTTGTGGAAGATTTGTACCACGTTACAATGGAGTGTGGCCGTGACGGCGCACAGCGACGTCGACTTAATAATATGATTAATTATGATCTCAATGTATTTCAGCCAATCTGACCTCTGAAGAAATTAGTTTACAATTTAGTTTACACCGTATTAAAATTAAGGAATAATTAACATATAAGAGCCACAATGATAGTGGCATTTGTAAAACCCTCTTTATATTAATAAAAACGTAAAAAAAATAAGATTGCCAGCAACGAACTTCTGTACCCAACGGTGGGACGTTCCTACATAAACTTATGATGATGATGAAATAAATATAATATGGTTAATATCTTTGCTAACCGTACTAGTCAACCATCTGCGAATGATCATATAATTTTACGTCATAGTCACCACTTCGGCTTAGAGCTGATTGGATACTGCACTTCACTCTGCAGATCTATACAGGTTGCTACAAAAATCCTAATTCATCTTCGAATATCCATTGGTACAGTCGCCATCAGATATATAGGAGCGGCCAAAGACGTGTTCAGATATTTGTGAGCCGATATATCTGACGGCGACTGTACCAGCCAGAATGCAAAACCACAATACTTCTTCTAAAATGCCTGAACCTCTGGCCAATCCCAAAACAAAGAAATAACAAAATATCGGAAAGCTTTTTCTGCAGTGCAAAAACTAACCGGTATAATACCGGTACCGGCATAATTTTAATAAAAGTATCTCTATTTATATAAACCAGGCAGCGACCACCAATCTACATTAAATACCTCACCGGGTTCATTTCATTGTAGTTTTTCGATTTCATTCAACTTTTCCCTATTTTTCAGAATGATAAATATTCTTGTTATAAAGCAGGAAGCCGGAGCACGGTATACAAGTTTAATCAAAGAATATTAAACGTTGAAAATTAAATATGGCTGGACGGAGCGGGTACGGAAAAATGGCGACGGCAGGTAGCATCTTCAGTATTTGCATTTTTGTGGTTTATAGAATAGTAAATTATTGAATATTTAATAATAATAAATAATAAGCCCCGCCTCGCTGCCGGCTGCACCCTAGGTTAGGTTTTTATAATGATTTTATGTTTTGTATGTATAGTTTTATATTTTACTTTTTATATATAATTATTGTACAAACCTAACTTAAGATGAAACATAAATAAAGAGATAAATAATAATAATAATATATCTTTATTGCCACAAACTTAACCTAGACATTATATAGAGCTTCAAATTCATTTGACGTCCACAACGAAAATAAGGGCATATAAACAATGTTTATATGCCCTTATTTGTGACTACAAGCAACACATGCATGTTTATTAAACATGCATGTGTTGCTTCCAGTCACAATTTCCCTGATTGTGAAGCGAAAGAGGGTTAAACAAGAGACTCTATTCTTACTTTTGCCATCTCATATTGCTGCTGGGATTCCATGTCATGTCCCCGACAATCCCCAGTTTTCATTTTATTACCTAAACTTACCCAACAGGTACAATATATCTCCATATTTATATAATTTTTATCCATTTTATTTTATTAAAGATCCCAACCGTTCCCCGTTTTTCACATTGTCTCTATCCCATTGTGCTTGTGTTACTTATTTTACAAATTTTGTATATTAATTATTTATTTATTATGTGTATACGTTTGTATCGGCAGTATGTTGTGTTGCGTTCCGTAGGTCACGTAAGGTGCTGTCTGAAAATCAGCGCTGTAGGTGTCTGTCTGACACCTCGGCATAATGCTGAGACAGCGACCGATTCACTGCCGCGAAGACACACACATTATGTGTAAATTGTATTGTATTTGTACTCCCTTTCTTTCTCTTTCTTTCTATTCACTGCCGTAACACTTTCTATTCACGACCGATTTGACGACCGCGTTAGCCTAGTTGGTAGTGACCCTGCCTACGAAGCAAGAGGTCCTGGGTTCGAATCCCGGTAAGGGCATTTATTTGTGTGATGAGCACGAATATTTGTTCCTGAGTCATGGATGTTTTCTATGTATTTAAGTATTTATATCTTTACATAAGTATGTTTATCGTAGTCTAGTACCCATAGTACAAGCTTTGCTTAGTTTGGGACTAGGTCGATTTGTGTAAGATTGTCCGCAAATATTTATTTATTTATAATCATCATCATCATCATATCAGCCGAAAGACGTCAACTGCTGGAGATAGGCCTCCCCCAAAGAGTGCCATAATGACTGGTCCTGCGCCACCCGCATCCAGCGGACTGTTAAATTATGAAATAAAATGTATATCCTAGGGCGGTGGTATTTGTCAAATGGAATCGCGGCCTTGCAGCTCAAGAAGGGTAGGTAATTGTCGCAAGTTTCGAACAAGTGTTAGGCTAATTCAACCGTACTTTTCTCTTTAAATATGGCATAGAAATTCAAACTGACAATAGCGCTCAAAACATTCAACAATATACTCATATTTTTAGACTAATTTCATCCAATAAAATAGTATTTATCACACGTATTCACAGACGATGTTCACCATCTCTTATAATAACTAATTTGTTAATTTCAATTGGTCGTCAGTGTGTCTTCACGGGCATGGCATAGAGATATCCCCACATTTATGCCTTTCAATATCGGAATAAAAAAGCGATATCCTAGGAATGGGCATTCCGTCAATTAATACAAGTACATAGTTAAATAAGTAGAATCGCGGCCCATATACTCATGTAGAAAAGTAAATGATACTTATAGGCAGTAAAAGAATAAACGGCAATTGAAAAATGCAACCTCTACTATACCTTAAGTAAATATCATCGAAGTCTACGTAAAATGGTAGAAAGTAAGGCAGCGGAATCGCTTCAATAATGATCACATAATTATGTTTATTTACGAATGGAAGGAAAAATATAGATTTTAGTATTCGTATTCCGAAAATGTAGCTGAAATTAATAATATGACTGATAAATAACGACTCCACAACGACTGTACGTTGCGGGTAATACCGCGAATTTACTGGAGTGGTTCTGGGGATGACTTCCGAGAGGTTTCAGTTCAGTTGAGTACCTAAACTGTTTGCAGTTGAAAAAAATTATGTCGGCTAGGAACTTTAGAAATGTGTGTAGATAGTGTTTAAACAGTGTTGACGCGCTGATGGATTGTTTGACATGATTTATTAATAACTAGCTTCTGCCCGCGACTCCGCCCGCGTGGAACTCGTTTATATCGTAGCTCCATACAAACTTTCACCCCGCTTTCACCTCCTTAGGGGATAATTTTCGGGATAAAAACGATCCTTTGTCCTTCTCCGGGACTCAAACTATATCTGTACCAAATTTCATCTCAATCGGTTCAGCAGTTTAAGCGTGAAGAGGTAACAGACAGAGAGACAGACAGATAGGCAGACAGACAGACACATTCGCATTTATAATATTAGTATGGCATATGCCCTTTCTCTTTTTTGGCCATTTCCGACGACGGAATCTCACTTGATATAAAACAAACACACACTTTATAACCTATACGGTTTTTTGTTAAATACTAAGTTAAACGTTAACCTCCTTTTAGGCATAACCATTAGTAATTCTAGGACCTTGATTAAGTTAAATAATTAACATTTATTCAAAAAGTTACCATCATATCGCAAAAAAAACATATTTAATTACACAGTATTCAAGAACTATGTCCGTAAGAAATAAGATGGCAAAATATTATTATCTTTATCTGTTCGATATTAGGTTGTACATGCACTACGATTCACATATCAGTCCAATACATCAACGCTTTACTGAATTGACTCCTTTTAAACATTGAAGTATCGTATATACAAAACATAATTAAATATTAATCGAGCTCTCTCGTGCACTCCCTGAGCATTAAGCAAAGTTAACATTCAGTATTTACCTAACAACAGTAAGTTTATTCAAATTATTTGTTAGGAATGTTCATACGGCTGGTGCGTTACGTCAGTTAGATAGTTATACCACTATTTATAAGATTGTTTAAGGAAAACATGGCACGCAACTTTGGAGTGCTGTCGTCGGCTGTTTCAATATTAACATCATAAGTTGTAATTTATTCAGAAGCAGTTCTGGAGGTAAGCTGGTATAGTTGTAGTTTTCAAGTTTGCAATGTTGTGATGCATTCTTAATTGTTTTCAATTTGCAGAATAATGAAGACACGGGTGTTTTTGTAATCTATATATTATAAAAACGTAAACATCCTGGATGACTCACTCACTCACTTAAATAAATTGGGGTGCAAAGTTTGTACGGGTGAAATTTGGTAAAGAGATAGTTTAAGTCCCGGGGAAGGCCATAGAATAGTCTTTATCCCGGAAATCAGTCCCTAAGGGGGTGAAATGAAGGGTGAAACCGAGTTCCACGCGGACGGAGTCGCGGGCAGAAGCTAGTTTTTGGTATAAAGCCGAAAAATTAAGAACTTTGGCACATATTATTTAGTATGGTATACTTTCTTAAACGGTTGCCGTGACAACGATCCACATGTAAGCATGTCAAAGACTGCAGGCGGCATTCAATAGTAAACTTGTGGTTAACTCTGCTGTCAAATGTACTACTGACCCCCACCGCAGGCCGCGTCAGTGTGATTCAGCCCTCAGAAATATTATGTCATATTTAAATGAGCAAAGAGCACGTGCTACATGTACTCGTAATACATTTATTAACCCATTCAGGGCCCATGACGACACATATGCGTCTGACGCATATGTGTCGTCATGGGCCCTGAATGGGTTAAAGAGGACAGTCATAACTCGGTATTTTAAAGACCATTATAGCGAATTAACACTTCCGTGATTACTGATGATGTGATGTGATGATGTGACCTTTTTGCGGAATAGCAAAGAATTAATGTTCTCGTAACATTAACATTACAAATGAAGTTCCCATCATATACTGGGTGTTTGGAGGTGCATAACTTTGGATAGTTATAGGTGTAGGATAAATGGATGCTTTTTGATGGGTCTACGTCTCTCTGGTGGAGGTCTAGGCCCAGCAGTGGAAGTCTTTCAACTGATAATAATAATATAAATAATAATAAAAAAAAAAAAACTTGACCACTGTCACGTCAGTCGTGCTTTTTGATATCTTTATTTATTTAATTAATACAATGCAAGTTTACAGTGTGGACACCAAATCACTTACACGCTAAAATAACAAGAAATATAAACATTCACAGGTAAAAATGTCACAAATCGTAATTATAATGTCATTCCATTAATTAAATGCCAATTCAAAAATATCCTAGCAATATTGCACAAGTATGTCAAACGATCAGCGAACATGTCAGCGTCTTCGTACTGAGTGAGCATTAGATGCAGCCATGTTATGGCACGGGCGGTAGGCGCATGGCTCGCGAAGCGCGTGCGAGCGGACGGCCGCTGCAGCAGGCCCGGCCGGCGGCGCGGCGCCACTGCCCCGTCCACGTCCGTGGGTATCCGCGTCGGAACCACCAACCCGTTCCGAGCCAACACCTCTGCACTATCCACTCGGTGATGGACAACTGACAGATAGTGGACTAATAGCAATAGCTTCCTTCTCAGCGCCAGCGTGTCTAGCCCGACCATGCCCGAGACAAAGATGGAGGGATAGAGGTACGGGTAGTAACCGTAGGCTTTTTTGTACAGCCAGCGAGCAAATTTGCGTTGTACTTTCTCAATCATGAGAGAGTATTTGCTCTCGTACGGATCCCAAACAACAGCGCCGTATTCTAACTTGCTCCTTACAAATGCGCTAAACAGAATTTTAGCCACTCCGATGTGAAATTGTTTTGCAATCCTCATCACAAATCCCAAAGTCCTGCTAGCCTGCTTGCAAATGCCAGTTACGTGCTTATGGAAGTCAAACTTATCATCTAATATTAAACCTAGGTCACGAATTTCACTAACTCTTTCCAGAGTGTCGTCAGCTAAATGGTACTCAGTTTGGAGTGGAGAGCGCTTACGTGAAAAAGTGATCACCTTACATTTATTGACATTAAAAGGCAGCCGATTTAAAATACTCCACTCGGCTGCCGCGTCAATGTCAGCCTGTAACGCTGCACTATCAGCCGTACTACCAATACCTCGGAACAGCTTCAGGTCATCGGCAAAAAGCAAACTCTCGGCGGTGCGAGTCACATCAGGCAAGTCGTTAATCATCAGGAGAAACAGCGTAGGCCCTAGAGTACTGCCCTGACTTACTCCTGATAGCGTGAAGTAATGGTTTGACTCATAACCACCCACCCTGACATACTGCTGGCGGTCAGACATGTAACTAGCGAAAAAATTTAGAAGCTTTGGCGTGAAGCCTGCTAATGCTAGTTTTTCCAGCAAGATGTCATTGTCAACCAGGTCAAATGCTTTCCTGAAGTCGAAATATGCAGCATCGACCTGGCGACCTGCATCCATCTCCTTACAAACGTAGTCAGCGAGGGCAACGAGGTTTGTAGTGGTCGATCGGGATTTTCGGAAGCCGTGCTGACTGGGGTGCAAACGGTCAGCTACCTGCAGACTGATGCAGCGGTTAACGATCGTCTCAAAGACTTTTCCAAACACGGGGAGAACTGCTATCGGCCTAAAAGAGGTGATATCAGTATCAGGCCCGCCCTTAGGAACCGGCGTCACTCTTGATGCTTTCCAACAATTTGGATAAATTGACTGATTAATTGAGAGGTTAAAAACGTGTAACAAAGGAGTCATTAAGACAGAGGCACAATCTTTAGCCAAAAATACAGGGATGCCATCCGGACCCCCAGCCGAACGGGGCTTAAGGTTCTGAATTGCCTTCTTAAAGTCATTCTCGCAGACAAAGGGGATGGACACCGACCTAAAATCACCCAAGGAGTACGCCGCGCGCGCCGCGGCTTGAGGGTCCAGACGCGGTTTGACCTGTTGGAACACCGAGCTGAAGTACCTAGCGAAGGCATCAGCTGCGCACTGTCCACTTACTGTCTCCCCATCGAGATGGAAAAATTTATCACAGTGCTGTCGGTATCTTATTTTACAATTTCATATTTTTATGTTTATTCGTACCAAAATGGCTCAATTTTACACCGCCGTAGCATTAAAACGAAGGGCAAAATGGAAAATCTTGTTTTAGCCCACTTTTGGCTACAATTGAAGACCGACACGGATTTGACATAAGTGACATAAACATCCACGATGATAACAAGATCAAGAGCACGCAAAACACAAGAAGCGGAACCACAAGCACACCCTCCACCTCCGCCCGCCTCGCCGCCGCCCCCGTCATCCAGCACATCATCGTCGGGCGACGAGTTTGAAACCGCAGCCGACACCAGCAGCAGTTCAAGTGACGAGTGCGGGTCGCCGCCGCCGCCGCCACGACCACCTGCGCGGCGCGGGCGGCCTCCGCTGCCGGCACGCTTGGGGCCTGCGGGGCATCCTGCTCCGCCCACGGCTCCCGCTACCGGTGGTACAGTGCGCCGCATGCAGTGGTCACAATCGATCAACGAAAACTGCATGCGCCTACTATGGGGCGACAGAGGGAGGAACTAATCTATCCGCGTACCGTGTCCGGATGCTGCCTCTGTTTCAGGCGCTTGAGCCGGCCGTCACCGTGTCTGCGCAGCGTCTATCGGATCAAGTGCGCGTCATCCAGCGGCACAAGCGGTTGGATGACGCCACACTTGATCGGTTACGCCTGGAAGCACTCTCTGCTCGTGCCGCCTCTGCTTCGGCACGGGATCCACCCGCTACGTTGCAGACTCCGGTGCCCGCACCCGACCTGGCACCGGGGGCACCGCGGGTTGAGCCCAGTGCCGACGAGGAGGACTGTGCAAATCAGGGCGTGAGTAGCCAGACCAATGAGCAACTGAGGAGGGCTCTGGAAGATGCGATTACGGGGTATCGTTCCACAAGCAACACTAGGCCACGATTACCACGCCTGCCCGTAAATAGACGCAATCTAGCGTTAATGGGAGCTCTAAACGGTCTGCTAGATCCGTATATACGGGCTAGTGAAGACTAACTTGATACACACTCAATCATGTACTGCGGGGCCATCGTGGCGTGCCGTGTTGCTCGCGTCAAGTTTCCGGACGCTGACCGTGCACCTAGGACCACCGGGCCTGCATGGCAAGTACGGATTGAGTGCCGTATCAATACGTTTAGGACTCTCATTGCAAAGCTGATCTGCTTCAGGGGGGGCAACAACCGCCCCCGAGTCATGCGCTTTGTGAACCAGGCCTTCGCGGGAACTGGTATCAGGCCCCGCAACTACATGGCCTGTGTCACAGAGCGTATTGACTTTCTGAAGCAGAAAGTCTATGCATGGGCAGGCCGTATTCGCCGCTACAGAGAGCGTGTGGACCGATACCAGCAGAATCGCCTTTTCCAGAGCGATCAAAGGAAGGTATACCGAAAGTGGGAGGGAGCCGACCTTCGTGTGTCCGACGGGCGACAGCCGGATGCTACTGCGATGGTTGACTTCTGGCGTAGTATCTGGTCGGTGCCAGTCGAACACATCGAAGGCGAGTGGATGAGTGTTGTTGAACGTGAGTGTGAGTTCATCGAACCCATGGGGACTGTTACCATTAGCCCCGAAGACGTTAGTTGTGCCATCCGTTTGGCGCCGAACTAGAAAAGTCCTGGACCGGATGGATTACACAACTTCTGGCTGAAATGGTTTCGATGCTCACACCTGCGTTTGGCAACGCAGTTCCAGCGAGCGCTTGAGCTCGGTTCCCTGCCATCTTTCTTGACAACTGGTATCACCTCCCTGCTCTATAAGTCCGGTAGTACCACGGAAGCGAAAAACTACAGACCCATCACGTGCTTGCCTACGCTGTACAAGCTCCTTACATCCATTTTGAGAGCAAAAATTAACGCACACATCGTTGCAAACAACGTTTTGGCCCCTGCTCAAAATGGATGTAGGGTTGGGTCTCGTGGTACTAAAGAGCTCCTCCTCATAGACATGACCATTTGCCAACGAGTCCGGCGGAACAAAGGGGCCCTCTCGGCCGCCTGGATTGACTACAAGAAGGCCTATGATTCGGTGCCTCATTCATGGCTGAGGAGGATCTTAGAGTTGTATAAAGTTGATGCAGTTCTGAGATCCTTCTTAGGCGCTTGCATGGGGCAGTGGACCACAGTCCTTCGTCAACCGGGGGGAGGAGATTGTCCGTCTGGTCTGCAAGACTCTATAAGGATTGAACGCGGGATCTTCCAGGGCGACAGTCTGAGTCCTTTGTGGTTCTGCCTAGCGTTGAATCCGCTTAGCACCCTGCTGAAGGATTCAGGGCTAGGTTGCCGGCTTCGGAGAGAGGGTGAGGTCATTTCTCATCTGCTCTATATGGATGACCTTAAGCTATTTGCACCGAATGCACATGACCTGTTGGAACTACTGAAAACAACAGAAGTCTTCAGTAGCGCCATCAAAATGGAATTTGGTGTCGATAAGTGTGCGGTCATGAATGTACAGCGGGGGAAAGTTGTAAATTCTACAAATTTGCAACTTTCTGAGACAATGACCCTCAAATCTATCTCCGAAGCAGAAACCTATAAGTATCTTGGTATGTCACAGTCATTGGGTATTGAGGGTGAGGGCGTAAAGCGGGCGGTGAAGGAGCGCTTCTTTTGTCGCCTGACCAAAGTACTTAATAGTCTTTTGTCGGGCGGCAACAAGGTGCGCGCCTTCAACGCCTGGGTGATGCCCTTGCTTACTTACTCCTTTGGCGTACTAAGGTGGACCCAGACTGAGCTGGATGCCCTGGACCGAAGAGTCCGAGTACTGCTTACTGCGCATCGCATGCTACACCCACGCTCGTCTGTTATGAGACTGTACATCTCGCGGAAATGTGGAGGTCGCGGCTTTTTAAATGCCAAAGATCTCCACAACCGCGAGGTGTGCAGCCTCAGGGATTATTTCCTAAACAACGAGTGTGGGATGCATCGCGACGTAGTAGCAGTAGACGGAAACTTCACCCCGCTCTCCTTGGCAAACGAGAACTGGCGCAGGCATAAAGTAATGAGCGCCGAGGACCGCAGGGCGGTATGGAGGAGCAAGGAGCTACACGGGCGGTTCTACAAGGCCCTCACAGGGCCCGATGTAGATCTGCTCGCGTCGGTGAACTGGCTACGTTTCGGGGATCTCTTCGGGGAAACCGAAGGTTTTGTCTGTGCAATTGCGGACGAAGTTATCATGACGAACAATTACCGGAGGTATATCCTGAAGGACGGTATGGTCGACATTTGTCGGGCATGCCGCCGTCCCGGGGAGTCACTCAGGCATATTATCTCCGGTTGTGGTCATCTTGCTAACGGCGAGTACTTGCACAGACATAACCTTGTAGCCAGAATTATTCACCAGCAACTTGCTCTACTATACGGTCTTGTGGCCTCCGAAGTGCCTTACTATAAGTACACACCTGCACCAGTTCTCGAAAATGGTCGTGCCACGCTCTATTGGGATCGATCTGTGATCACGGACAGGACTATTCTAGCCAATAGGCCTGATATCGTGCTGACAGATCGATCGAAACGCCAGGCAGTGCTCGTCGACATCACCATCCCCCATGACGAGAACCTCTTGAAGGCCGAGAAGGACAAAGCCAGCAAGTACCTAGACCTGGCTCACGAGGTAACCGCCATGTGGGATGTTGATTCGACGATCATCGTCCCGATAGTCGTTTCGGCGAACGGTTTAATAGCGAAGAGTCTCGACCATCACCTCAAGAGACTCTCGCTAGGCGGCTGGATCAAGGGTCAGATACAGAAGGCGGTACTCCTGGATACTGCGCGTATAGTCAGGAGGTTCCTGTCTCTGTCGCCCTGACCGCCGGTAGCTTAGGCCGCGCCTCGCTGCCGGCTGCACCCTAGGTTAGGTTTTTATAATGATTTTATGTTTTGTATGTATAGTTTTATATTTTACTTTTTAGATATAATTATTGTAAAAACCTAGTCTAAGACGAAATTAAAATAAAGAGGATAATAATAATAATAATTCATCGTGTTAGATCTGCACCCTAGGTTAAGTTTTTATAATGATTTTATGTTTTGTATGTTTAGTTTTATATTTTACTTTTTAGATTAAATTATTGTAAAAACCTAGTCTAAGACGAAATTAAAATAAAGAGAATATAAATAAAATGAAAAATAAATATTTGCGAACAATCTTACACATATCAACCTAGTCCCAAACTAAGCAAAGCTTGTACTATGGGTACCAGACGACGATAAACATACTTATATAGATAAATAAATACTTAAATACATAGAAAACATCCATGACTCAGGAACGAATATTCGTACTCATCGCACAAATAAATGCCCTTACCGGGATTCCAACCCAGGACCTCTAGCTTCGTAGGCAGGGTCACTACCAACTAGGCTAAAGCGGTCGTCAAAATCATGTCAAGCAAGCTGTTTTCGTTAGTAAAGTGATTGTGAATGACGCATTATGAAATACGAACTGAACCAGGGAATTTCTGCTATCCGTAATTTATTGTAAATAGATGAGAAGACTTAAACTTATTTTTTTATTTATTTATTAAAGAGAAATTCCGAATATAACCTTTTTCTAAGCTTAATTTCCATGTATCATCGTAAGCAGGCCGGTTAATTATTTCATTTATTTATTATTATAAAAAGGTACAATTTTAAAGGTTCAGTTTTTGTCCCACAAAACGGTTTACACAGTTTGACTGTGGGATCTGAGTGTCTTCGGTAACTAAATTCATATATATGACTATTACTATTTTGTCTCTATACATTCATTACTTATATCATTTACTATTGTCTACTACGCTATCTATGAAATAATTAAACAATTTTCTGTCTGATATCTGCTGGCACGCAGTTTAAAATGTAGGGTAGGCGTTTCCACAGGCACAGAATAAGTAATAGTGCAGGCATCTATTAATTGAGTATGATTTCATAAAATCTATCAATTTTAATAAAATACCTATTAAAAGGACAGTGCTATTCATAAGCTCGCATAGGTTTGATCATATTGATCGATGCAATGAAATACTTTAAATGAGGATGAACATTTGGGCCACCCCGCGGATAATTTAACAGTCAAATTATTTCACAAATGCATTCCAGCAAATAGGACTAAGTTTTGGAGCATTTGATGGACCATTTTGGAGAATGTAGCGTTGTGTGGTTGCGAAATTAGGCTTAGTGGGATTATTGACATTGATTATTGATTTTAACAGTCAAATTATTTCACAAATGCATTCCAGCAAATAGGACTAAGTTTTGGAGCATTTGATGGACCATTTTGGAGAATGTAGCGTTGTGTGGTTGCGAAATTAGGCTTAGTGGGATTATTGACATTACTCCGATGAATTCAGATAGAAATTATAAATGAAATTGGGATATCTACATTGAGTACCTACGTAACTAAGATTAATAAAAATAAACCGGCCAAGTGCGAGTCAGACTTGCGCAGAATGAGTTCCTTACGTATCTATAAAAACGGCAAATAAATCACGTTTCTTATATGGGAGCCCCCTTAAATATTAGTATTTTTTAGTATTTTTTGTTGAAGCAGCAACATAAATACATCATCTGTGAAAATTTCAACTGTCTTACTATTACGGTTCATGAGATACAGCCTGGTGACAGACGGACGGACAGTGGAGTCTTCGTAATAGGGTCCCGTTTTACCCTTTGGGTACGGAACCCTAAAAAAGAAACACGCACTGGGAGTATTTATTTAATTGCTAAACTGTTTGCACGATCAACAATCATTATCATCACGCACAATCACAATCATACATGGTGTTCGATCATGTTTTGGACTTATAATAACAAAATTATGACATATATTTTGTGTGTAAGTTTTCAAATCATTAATATTTCTCGATAAAAAATTAACAACAAAATGACCGTTTCCCTTAATACAACACTCATCATTATTATCTTGTTCTTTCTGTTGCTTATTATCTTGTCTATTGTAGCTGTATACATTGTAGAAGCGTCGTCTATTCACCCGCCTTTAGGTGCCACAGAGTGCGCATAGTCATATGATTGCTCTGTTTTTAAAACTCCCATGACCTTATAATATATCAAAGGTGCTAAAATAAATCATAGGTAGCTTCCTTTTACTCCTCGTTATCTCTGGCGCCCTGGTAGTTCGCCGCTCACGACAGCAATGTGTACAGTTCACAAATTAAGTTACACACTTGAGTTGCCGGCGGCCCCGCGTTTAAATAACCTTCCCGGCGAAATATTAATTTCAGAATAGTTCGCTGTAATCTTGGTAACTGGTACTGCAAATTGCTTGGCAACATTTATTAGATAGGATTCGGCATAAATTTTGCAATTGTAACCGCTTGGCAATATTTCGGATAATTATATTACCTGCGGTTACTAACGTGCTTTTCTAAATATCTTCACTCTCATTTGAAGAGATGAGCTTGAAAACATTGTACATTTTCTCCATAAAATTTACCAGGTTGAGTGCAAATCGTACTTAAAGTGCAAATCCAAATAACATAAATATTAAGTCGATATTCAATTTTCGTGAGGCATTTCTAAAATACCACCTACTAATAAACTCCACGTTATCCACGTTAATCACCTGACCCCGATTACCAGGGGAATTAGCGGCAATAATTTTATATTCAACTAGGAAAAATTATAATGTTCGGTTATGGCGCTTCGCCGGACGCTACCGCGTCACGCTCGCTTCGCTCGCTCGGCTCACGCGCTGTAGGGTTGCGGTTCACCTGACATTCTAACCGTTTTTTTCCCCTGGGGGATCAGGATAGGGGATTAACGTGGATAACAGCATAAATTCACGGTTGATCTTACGTATAAAAACACTCATCCTGAAGGACACCTCTCGAAGGGTTCGAAACATTTATTACTTGAGTTTAACCGTGAATTTATTAGTAATTTAAATATTCAGTTTAAAACTGATAGGGACTAAGACGACTTGATGGGTCTCTGAGAAAAGATAAGAAATCTCAATGAGCGTAGTCAAGCTCATTTAGAAAGATAACTGCTATTACTCGTGTTTACCATGGCACAAATATGCGGTGTTTGGTAAATCTTACATCTAGTTACAAAGGTCTTAAATTACATTAACTATGGCGGATCTACATATTACACCTTTTCCTGGCGTGCGAATATAATATCTAAATAAAATTGATGATTTTATGTATTTTTTAAAGTACTTATATATACAGGGTGGAATCTTGTACGTGATCCAAAATAGCAAAATGTGAATCTATCCATGATTCTGAGCAACTTTTATTATGGGACCAACTTTGTGTTATACCAAAAAAATCCAACTATTTCATTAACTCTGCTCATTTTAGACTGACAAGAATGTATGAACAGGTGTGTTTTTTTTGGCATAACACAAAGTTGGTCCCATAATAAAAGTTGCTCAGAATCATGGATAGATTCACATTTTGCTATTTTGGATCAAGTACAAGATTCCACCCTGTATATAAGATGATAACTAACATTACTGTATTACCTCCTAGGGCGGGGCTGCTAAGACACACTTAATAGAACTAGAACGAGCCCAACGAGCACTTTTGAAAGTTACTCTAAGTCTACCATTCCGTTATCCCACTTTCGACTTGTACCGCATATCTATGGTCCCCTCGGTTCGCAAGTTGTACATCATGCAATGCCTAAAAAGATATCACCGTAAAGTAATTCCCTCGTTACCTAAATCAAATAAACGTATTGATCGTTGTCCTATTCCTACATGCAAAACCATATTTGCGCGACGAAATTTCAATTACACTGCCCCTTTAATATACAATAAAATTAAACTAGATCATAAAGCTATCAAATCCTTCTCTAACCACTCCTTTAAAAAGACAGTATGGGCCTGGTTGAGTGATATGAACTATGATGAGACTGAAAAACTTCTAGATCGGGGTTGATTCTGCAGGGTCTCATTAGTAATGTCTCTTATCTTAAGATCCTCATACTCACGCACGCACACACACACACACACACACACACACGCATACACGCACTCACACACAGGCGCACGCACACTAGTGTACATACGCATAGTTCTCTTGAACATGATACAACTTACTCTTATTAACGTGTAATGTAATTGTGATACCTATAGTTACTTCATTACCATTATTATAAGTCTGGATGTTCTTATCACCAATCTCTGACCATGTAATTGGGCTTTCACTGGGGTCTGCAACACAGTGCAAACTAACGCAGTCGCCAGGGCTCCAAACTGTACCATGTATCATAAGAAGTATGAACAATAAAGATTTATTATTATTATTATTATTATTAACTCCATCCTCCTAGCGTTATGCCCCTAAAGAGGGTCTATATCGGGTGGCATAAAATTGTTGATCCTACTATTTTGTCGCATACCAACTTTATGCCGAATAACGTATGGCATAAACATTGTTGTGCATATTGTTTATTTGCCGAAATTGTTGTTCCTAATATCGATTGTCCTAAATATTTATTGACCGAATGTTTATTGTGTCAAAGTTTTTTTTTAGAATGATTGATGTGCATAACTTTGATGTTACTAATATTTAATGTTCTAAAAATGCTGTGCATACATTTTGTTACGCATATATATCGATTGTCCTAAATATTTATTGTCCGAATCTAAATGCAGGTTGGAACTGGTCAGAATTGCCTATTACTTAAATTACTTATGACCCGCCCTCATGTAGACGGAGCCCCGCTTCGCGGGGCCCCTATTTCTGCTCTAAGGGACACAAGTGAACTCTAACCTAACCGACCTAAAACAGAGTTGACTTGTGTGTGTTGTTTGATAGCCGTGCGGCGAGTCGACGCCACCTCGCTGCGCGGGGTGTCTATTTCTGCTCTGAGGGACAAAAGGCAACTAACGAACCTAATTGATGTAAATGAAGGTTGTCTCTGCTGAGAATTGCCTAATACTTGAATAACCTATGACCCGCCCTCATGTCGACGGAGCCCCGCTTCGCTATTTCTGCTCTGAGGGACAAAATGCAACTAATGAACCTATCGTATTTGTCTAGATGTAGGTCGGGTCTGCTCAGAGTTTAAAAATAGTATAAAATTTAGGAAAAAAATGGTAAAGGTGTTTTAATTTTAGCTAATTTAATAATAGGCAAAATAATTACTATGACAATGAAAATTAGGACTTTTTAGGTAATTCGATGTTCGAGTAATCAATATTAGGATAAACATACTTTAGAACTTTTAAATGTGTGTGCGCAAAAATTAATAGGCTAAATAAGTAGTATGCCACTCAACATTATGCCAAACATTCTCGGCCAACATTTTTTAGGACGATCAACATTATGCGATACGACAGGCACCCCCCTAAAGGAGCTCGAGGTCCGCTTTGACACCTAATCCCAAGATTTGGCATAGGCACTAGTTTTACGAAAGTGACTGCCATCTGACCTTCCAACCCAGAGGGAAAACTAAACCTTATTGGGATTAGACCGGTTTCCTCACGATAATTTCCTTCACCGAAAAGCTAACGGTAAATAATCCGTACATAAGTTCCGAAAAACTCATTGGTACGAGCCGGGATTAACGATCTCTTCTCACACCACCAATACGGCTTCAGAAAAGGGAAATCCACAGCCGTGGTTATAAGAAGAGTCGTCGATTTTGCACTAGAGTCCATGGATGGGTCGCAGAAATGCGCAAGAATGTTCTGCGACCTATCTAAAGCTTTTGACTGTATACGACATGATATTCTCATTAACAAACTACACCACTATGGGTTTAACGGCATAGCTTTAAAAATGATGGTCAGTTACATGCAGAATCGAATGCAAGTGGTTGAAGTTCGAAAAAATGTCTCATCCCCTGAAATGTATAAAATAGGCGTACCTCAAGGATCAGTTCTGAGCCCAGTATTATTCTTGATTTATGTCAATGACTTGCCCTCAAATATGCAAGAATGGGCGCAGATCAGCCTTTTCGAGATGACACACACATTGGAGTCAGCCACAAAGATCAACCATCGATGGAAGACACCTAAGACAGACATATTGCATAAATGGTTTGAAAGTAACGGCATTATTTTAAATGAAAATAAAAGTACATTTGTAAACTTCAAGACATTTTCAAGGAAAACCAATGTAACAACCACTTTTGAGTACAGTCACAATTCATGTTTGTTAGGCTATGAAATTGACAGTCAACTAACACATAGCACGCATATTGATAAAGTTTGTAATAGATTAGCATCGGCAAATTACGCATTGTTGAAACTGAAGCCTCTAGTTAACCTACAAACTTTGAAAACAGTATACTATGCCTATGTTCAAAGTGTACTAACTTATGCGATTACCATCTGGGGAAATGCAGTGGATGTGAACCGGGTATTGATTTTACAAAAACGCTCGATTAGAATAATATGCGGGGTAAATTGGCGCACATACGCGAGGTCCTACTTTATGAAGCTTGAAGTGATGACGTTCGTATCATTTTTTATATACAACTCTGTGTTAGAAATTCACAAAAAAGCAAGCAATCTACGTAAGCGTTCGGATTGCCACAATTATAATACGAGGAACAATAGCAAACTAATACTTCCATCATTAAGACTAAAAAAGTGTCAAAAACATATTTACTTGCTTACTATTTTTTATAAAAATAAAGCTCTTTAATAAGCTGCCCACAGATGTCACGGATTTGTCTCTTAATTTATTCAAAACCAGGGTCAAGACTTTTTCCAAAGCCATGCCTTCTATTCGACTACTGAATATATATTATTAAAAAATATTTTAAGTGACGCAAATTGTAAATAGATTTTTATTATTATTAAGGGTATTTACTCTGTGTAGTTAATTCATACTTTATAAGTATACTATTGTGAAATGCTGACTTACCATGTAACAATCATGCTACATTATGGTTACTAAATAAACTAAACTAAACTAAACCATCTGAGGAAACATTTAGATGCCGCCTGAAACGTATTTTATTGAAAAATCCATTATATCTACTCAGTAAAAGTGTATATGGATCGCGACTTGACAAGTTAATCATATAAGTATACTATTGTGAAATGCTGACTTACCATGTAACGATCATGCTACATTATGGTTACTAAATAAACTAAACTAAACTAAACCATCTGAGGAAACATTTAGACGCCGCCTGAAACGTCTTTTATTGAAAAATCCATACACATACTCAGTTAAAGAGTATATGGATAATCATTATTACTTAACTTAACTTGTATTAAAAAAATTCATAGACATTATTTTAAATTGAATGACGATACCTAACCGGTGATATTATATTCGTTTTTTTAATTCCTTGTTATTAAGTAAGAATAAGAAAAAGATATTCACTTAAACAACCCTTGTTTTACAACATTTTCTTCTGCCAAACTGCAGGACAGTATTTTATACAGGACAAGGACAGGACAGTATTTTTCCGTTTTTTTCTTTGTTGACATGTGTTAATATTATTATTATTCTCTTATCTTAGTCCTTAAGGAGCATTTTTGATACTAGTGACTATGTCAGTTGTAGATAGAACTCGCAATTCCGTTTGTGTGTGTTTACTTAATTTAACAAACTGAATGGACGAAATAATTCCATATAATTATCAAACTTCGTCATAAAATTTCACGAGAATCGGTTGCCAAATGCGACCTGTAAATATTAACAGCCAGGAAAAAAAAATGCCAAGAAGAAAGGGACAACTTCGTCTGCTTTGCTCGCACATTCAATAAAATATAAAAAAATACTTACAGAAAAATAAAGGACTAATTTAACAAGCTAAGAAATTTGAATATCGATTATGAAAAGGCATAAAAATATAATATTTAATATCCTAAGCTTTCCCTAGTCGATTCAAAAGTGGATTCAAAGTAAAGAATAAACATTATTTAAAAAACAATAGCACTCCACCGTAATCCTATTCAAAATCTCCCTTAATAAGGTCTTTAAAGGTAGGGAACAGATAACAAAAGTAACAATAATGAATCAAGGGAACAAACAGATTACTTTTAACGATTTCTCTAGAACATTGTAATGTGCTGGAAATACGAAAAGGAGACGTGATCGCTTTTGGGACTCGGGGGCGGACATGGAAGTAAATGTAAGGGGTGTGCATTGCCAGAGGGAGGCTAATATGCTCATGTTACTTCCCTCTATTTCACTAATACTTTTTTCTCCGAAAGGTAGCTACTGTTAAGTTTTGTCTACACGAGTGGTGAGGGCAGGTGTCTTTGTAACTTGCTTGGATCAAAGGAAATTCAAGATTCTGAATCTCAATACGTCAACTGGAAGCGTGTTAAATTTTTGGAAAGGCTTACAAATCTTAAACTAGAATTTTCTTAAATTACAATCGGATCAGACCGTGGCCTTAGGTGAAACATGCTGATACATGCTACAGCGTAGGTTCCACGTGTAGCGTTGCTTGGTCTCATACGGTTTAGAGACAGTTGAAGTTATTAATAATGTCACCGCCTTATACTACTTATTTCATCAAAACTCAATACTTACTTGTGAGCTTGTGACAACACAACTGCCGTTAAAATACAAATTAACTTTAAGACTATAGTAAAATGAGGTTCCCCCTGTTTTGGCATATTTTTTTAGTAAGAATTCTATTTGGCATAATCTATGTAGTAATTTATTGACTTTGCGCATAAAATGTTTTGGCAGAATCGAGATTCGCGTAGGTCGATTACGCCGAATTTCAATAGTCCGAATATTATTTGTTCGTAATTTTGATGCTCCGGATCGTGTCCACGCATAAAATATATTATGAGCATTTTTTTTGTCGAACACTATACTCGCAGAAATATATGATGGCATAACACGCCAATTATTTTAACCTAACCTAAACCTAACCTTAACCGCCAGCGTGTCGACGTCACCCCGCATCGCGGCACCCCATTTCCGCTCTAAGGGACACAAGCTAACCCTAACCTAACCTACTAATAATACCATTGTTACGTTTATTTGTTTAACTGGGGGGGGGGGCAAGCCCCCGAGCCCTCATTTTTCTAGCTGCCCTAACTTAATCCTACTAATATTATAAATGCGAAAGTTTAGATGTTTGGCTGTTTAGATAATATATCGCATCCCGTTTTATGTATGCTTAGTAAGTATCGGTCAATCGATAATATGCCGAATAAAATTATGCTAAACAAAATTATGCGTAAATATAATCGGCCACAACAATATTATGCAAATTTAAACTCAGACTAACACGTTTTCGGAATTTTAGAAATTATATTAAGGCGCCGTAGTTTCATGGTCTTCTCTCCCTCTCACTGAGCATAAGCGTGAGCGAGATGGAAGTGCGTGCTCGGAAGCGCGGATATCATGTTTTTGAATTTTAATTTTTTGGCCGTTTAAATAAATAAAAATGTAAACAGAATTATAAACCTAGCTGTTACCGGCATTAAGCGTCGATAAAAAAGGTGTAGAATTTCAAAGTGATTTTGAATAGGTTTTCAAAGGTATTTTGTATATGTATTTGAATTAATAGTGTTCAGTCGAAAACAATCCCGGAGTTTGGTCAAAGCGAGCGTCAAATACAAATTGACGTATATTCTATTGGTAGCTGTAATTTCACTCTTGGACAATGACAATCCATATTTATTTAGCATACTACTCGTATTCATTTAGCAACACTACGTAATACATTTAGACATTAGGAAACATACCGAAACAACACTACCTTGGTTGTCTGGAAGAGATCGCTTTAAAGCGATAAAACCGCCTGTTGTTACCATAATTTATTGAGGATTTTTTTTGTAAGATGTTTCTCTCGTGTCGTGGTGCAATAAAGAGTATTTATTATTATTATTACCTGCTTGGAGCAATACAGGAGGCCGAGTCAACGCAAGAAGCGGCAAGTGAGGCCAGCATGACACTAGTCCATAAAACACTTTTATCACCAGTACATTTCGCTTAACTTATTAAAAAGGTTACCTTCCAACTTTTTTCCAGTTTCTTTTTCACAGAAGTTCATCAGATAAAGGCTCTGAGATAACCGTGTCAGTCCCCCAAAAGTTACGAACATAAAAACTTTCGTAACTGTGTTACCTACTTAATGAGATTTTCATAATTAATTTGGATGCGGCGAAACCGAAACTAATTTATTATCTGACAGTTCATTAGTTTGTTAGTTTCAAATTAGTACTTTAATTTATTAATTTGTTTCTATTTATTAAATGCTTTAGCTTTTACGCATGATTTGGTCCACGTACACTTCGTCTCATTAGAGGACGATTTCGAGGACCACCCTATGTCCATTTCTCGGACATCAACTGAAAAAGTTACAAAAATAGGTACCGACAGAGTTAATTTCGCTTACAAAGTCGTCGTCATTTGCTTGGCGTTAGCCGCAGAACACACGAGGTGTAAAATAATTATTCTTTTACACGTTGTGTGTTATACGTAGGAGGTAATATTTAAACATTAATATAGGTTCTTTTATAAAATAAATAAATAAATATTAGGGGACAATCTTAAACACAAATCAAACTAGTCCCAAACTAAGCAAAGCTTGTACTATGGGTAGTAGACGACGATATACATACTTATATAGATAAATGAATACTTAAATACATAGAAGACTCAGGAACAAATATTCGTGCTCATCACACATATAAATGCCCTTACCGGGATTCGAACCCGGGACCTTTTGCTTCGTAGGCAGGGTCACTCCAACTTGGCTAAAGCGGTCGTCATTTATGCAATAATATTCTTCAAAACTGTTTAAATACTATAATAATATTACGTTTTTATTTAATCATTATAGTTTAAAAACTTAACATATAAAACACAATAAGTCTTTCTCATTGATTAATTACGTGACTTATTTTATTTATCTGAGCTTATAATACGACTGTTTTTATACAATTAATGCTAGAAATATATGCATATGTAACGGCACGGTATCATTACTAAACAAAAAGGCCTTTTAATGATTTACGGTTGGAAAAACACGCAAAGATACGGGATTTAAAACCAAAACATACCCTCGGTTCTTTGTTCGGGCATTATCAAGGACTTCATTCATTTTGCTACGTATAATATCAACCAGGATTGTTTTTGGAACGTGTGTTAAATGTATGTCTACATAAATGGAAAACAATTAGAAACACGTCCATATAAATATTAAGTGTTTTGCTACATGCCAATTGAATATGATAAACAACAGGACAAAACATCCGTCACCCGTCCGATTAAGCCTGATCGCTAGAAATGTAACATAGTTTTTCTAAAGAAATAAACAGTTCAAAATATATATATATATATTTTTTTTACCCTTACCCCTAACCAAACTATTACAACGTGACATGGTTCCATTCCCACTTTTAATTCCCATTACTGTATTGACGTTGTATTTTTTCTTTTCTGTATCCCTTCTCATTTTTAATAAAAATAAGTAGCTAGTTCAATTAATATTTTGTACAACTACTTTATGGGTAAAACATAGAGATCTTTATTTCGTATACCAACAATACTTGCAACAATTGTTAGCTATGTTTAACAAAATAAATTTAATTGATTTGTTAAGGGGCTATTCATTTATTACGTAAGACAAAAACCACTTTCTGACCCCCTCTCCCTAGCTTGAAAAAAACCATATGAACGCGGCGCGCTGAAAAGGTACTGAAAAGTTTACTATTGATCGTGTGACACTAAACTGTTACCATAAAATAAGAAAACCTAAAAACACGAATAAAGGCATTTATAGACTAACACACAACAGAGCTTAAGAATAGTACACACTTCTTTGACAGCTTAACGTAACCGCAAAACTAGAGCACACTCATCACATGCCGACATATAAACGCCTTTATGGAAGACGATGCAGTATTCAAATAGAACGGGAATGCTAATAAACACCACATATCGCGTTTTATGAGATTTTTTGTACCACGTGACTTCATTTCGCAGCTGGTATTCAGACGATGTTATATTATTGTCCTTTACATGACTAGCTATTTGTTTTCAGGGGGTACAGTCAGCAGCAGAAGTAACAGTCCTTATCCTCTTGACTTTGGAGTCGTGTGTAGGTCATTTTGAGCACTTGACCCGCGTAGCTACTTTTGCTTCTGACTATACAGCGGGTTTTTATTTTTTAAAGTCGGCAAGGCGTTTAAAGGAAGAGGATTGGCTCCTTGACCATTTTTTTAAGGTGCCATTCGAACCAGTTTATTGAGTCGATCAAATGTTTGTATGGGACTAACTACCTACAATTCAAGCACGTAATAAGACAAAAAGCCGGAACGGCTCATACAAATTGTCATAGTATCATGACGTCACAGCATTATCTTGCTGTTTCTTGTATGTCTTCGGTTGCTGTTTTGGTCCTGAAATAGAACGTTTGAGTACATAGTGGTAGCAACTACATTTTTTTTTTGTTAAAGTGTAAGGATGTTATAGATATTATATCAATTAACTCTTGGCCGATTTTTTTTTTTTTTTTTTTTTTTCATGGCTCATGTTTTAGAATTTAATTCCCATACATTTTAACAGTTTACTGGGTACTGAGAATGTATGTCAGTGAGTTAGATGGTAAAAGATATCTATTAGGCTAATTGTTGCGTAACGAATTATGCTCGTTTTAATACTAGCTAGGAACCGTCTAAATGCTCGTATTTAGTCGCTTGCGTTTTACGCAATTATTGGGCCTTAATCAAGTAAAATGGAAATGGGCAACTAACCAACTTCATAAGCAGCATGTTCCATGCATTATGGAGTTGATTACCTGTTCATTTCCATTATTAACTTGTATTATTTGGCTATCGAGTTCGTAATAGACTAAATTACCTATCAATTGTTTCTAAATAAGACGAGCAAAAAGTAGTAAATGAATTTACCGAAAAATGTAAATAGTAAATTTTTTATTATGTAGGCAGTAACGCTGCTAACGAAATTATACGCCTGTGGTAAGAAGGAACTGATTGAAAGATTTAGTGGTTGAGACAGATTGTTCCAAAAGCTGAGTTGGTTAGTAGCGTCGGACCATATGGTATGCCTGTGGTCACTGGTTTGAATCCGGCTCAGAGCATTACATTTTTTAATTTTTTCTTTAATTTGAAATTTTCTTGAAAAGTTGTCTTAAGTAGAACCGATCGGGCTATCCATATTACAGCTTCATTTTCGATGTGATTTTGGCTGGTGATGATGAAGACAGTTCAGGTTTTAAATTTTTAACGAAATATTACATGCATATTCAATATTTTATTATAAATAAATATAAATAAATATTGAGTTGAAAGCTTAACATTATGTGAGTGAATAAATCTCTAGATTAAAAGTTAGATTTGATGTCCCTTTAGGTACCTTTAGCGCATTTGTTATGCAGAGATGAGTCGATTATATTCAAGAGCAATGAAAGCAAAAGTTTAGGATTTCCCCATGGTCTTGAGCACACAATAATAGGATAGCTTATAGTTCAACTTGGTTTTGGTTTTACATTTATAATTGTATGGGTGATGTTTTTTTATATTTTATGAGGCTACGACCTAGCTATTTAAAAAAAACACAAAATCCCTTTTAGTTCGGAATTCATAGTAAATCCATACACAATTTAAACGCCTGAAGGTCGATCACGTAACGCATTGTACAACAATACAATACAATACAATACAAATACTCTTTATTGCACACCTCACACAAAACAGTGAGACAGAGAAACAATAGAATAACCTGTACGTTACATTATACGTACGTTAGGTAGATCTAAATGACAATTTTTATATGGAAACAATATGACAGTTGGATCTACCTAACACGCGTTCAAAACGTTACGTGGTTACCCCTCTGCTCACTTATTTTAATTAAATACTCGTTGTCATGACCAACTTTTGTTGTTTAATCAAAACTATTTTTGTGATCCAACAAAAATCTTCGGGAGATAAATTATTTGCTTTGACAAGTAGCAATGAGTTCTTAATATTCTAATGCAAACATTTAGCAAAAAACTAAATCCTTTGAAACCGAAACACACTTAACACGGCACAAAGGATGTCATTATATCAACATAATGAATGCGAAATGAAACTCTTTGACGGCAGAATCATTAGAATGTCCACACGTAGAAAATGGCGGTGAATTAAAAATTGTGTCTTATGGGCCTTTGGATAGTAGTATAATAATGACATGCCCAAGAGCGCTTCGCAGGATTAAAACTCTGTTTTTAAAAAAGTGTTTTCTCGCCGAGCGCTTTTGTAAAAATGTAGGTTAGTTCGCTTTGCTCGCACATAGCATGAATGCACACGTCCACTAAAATTATACGAAATTATAATACCGTTTAAAGCCTGTAATACTTTATTCAGTTTAACGTAAACTGTTTTCCGACATCGGCTGGTGCAAAATGCATGCAAATTGCCTAAGAAAAATGAAACATTGAATTTTTAAGCTGCATTTATATACAACAGTAGAAAGGTGTTTTAAAATTATTTCTGCAAGTTTAACGGGTATTTCAATAAGTGTGCACTACTATAACTTTTTTTTAGGGTAGTTTAATAGAATTCATAAATCAGTTTTAAATTAAGTGAAGTAAGTAAAGAGATACCTATTCCAGTTCAATTATTAGTAGTTAAAACTCATGCAATGTTCCATTATAGAAAACTATATACCTATAAATACCTACATCAATAGGTGCCTTATTGGTTCATATAAAATTTACTTTCTCATACAAATCCTAAAAAACGAACCGACATAAGATGCTCTGATTTGAACACAATAAAATAATTAAACCCAAATAAAACAATATTGAGGCGTCTCGAATCAGAAATTGCTTAAAAAAAATTGCTTGCATAATGCTCTTGTTACATCTACTATAAAAATAAAATCCACCAAACAAAGTGGCTTTGTAACATTAAACTCGTATCGACCAAAGGACCGATACTCAATTCTCCCGTTACCAAACGAGTTTTGGAGTAGTTTCATCTCAAAGACTAAGCACAATAAAATTACCATCCGAGCAAATGCCAAAATACCACGTGGTGTTTCATGTCACAAAGGATCGATGCGAATACACGGCCAACTTTGTTGAGCTGACTCGCTGGCAACACTAGTAACAAGTTGCAATGGATGGACAAAGTGTACAAGTTTAGAGCTTTGAGTACGAGTAGTACAACATGGTACATGTACAAACGACGACAAAGATAATGTGTACACTTTTCACCTTATTACCAAAGAAAGGCGAAAAATGACAATACACCTTTGAGGTCGAATGAACAAAGATCAATACCCAAGTTACTGGACACAGTTTATTCTTGCTTTATATTTTTTAGTATGCGGTGACGACTGCCTTCCATGATTTAACCTCATCATATCAGCTGAAAGACGTCCCCACTGCTGGATATGATATTGCCCCTCCCCCCCCCAAAGAGTGCCAAAATGGCCGGTCCTATTACACCCGCATCCTGCCGACTCCCGCTACCTAAACCAGCAGGTCGAGCACGTAACGCATTTTACGTACGTTAGGCAGATCTAAATGTGCTACCCACGCTTCGCCTGCCGGTACGTGGTCGGCACTCGATAACCTAAACTAACTAAAATAATATACAGTGCAAGATAAATTAGAGCTGGTAAAAAGTCGTCAGGAATTACTAATTTACAGGTCGAAATCGATAAAACCAATTACCAAGTTGCCACTCCGGTTCTTGCCGAAATATTCGTCAGTATGTTTCCGAAGCTATTTAGCACTCTAAGTGGTTTTCTCAAGAGTGGATGAAACTGAGGTTAGCTTTATTTAAAGCCGTTTTGATAACGTAAGATGTATGGTAAGGAGGAATCTTTTAAGTGTCTGCTAGTGGAAATTGGAGAGAACCGCTTTAAAGAGTGAGTTTGACTTCCTTAAATTACCTGCTTTGTTACCAAGCCAACTAACTTGATCTATTTGTTTGTACATACATGTGAAACTTCGAATCGCAGTTTGCCGAATCTTTAGTTTATGCTTAATAAGTAAGTGTATTTTCTGAAACAAAAAAAAACCTGATATGTAAAATCACTCGGATGTAATAATATGACGTAGTTTTTTAAGACACGAAGCTGTTCATTTTGTTGGCTCCAGTGTTCTTTTTAAATTATTCTAACAAGTGACATAAATAAATAAAATCTTTAAATATCTTCTTACACAAATCAACCCAGTTTCAAACTAAGTAAAGCTTGTACCATGGGTACCTACAGGACGACGATATACATGTATACTGCCATCCATGAGACAGGAACAAATATTTATGCTCATCACATAAGTAAATAAATTATTTTACCGGGATTTAAACATTTTAAACCTCTAGCGTCGTAGGCAGTCACTATCAACTAGGCTAGAGATGTCATCAATTCATCATATTTTTAAAGTAATCTATCGGTATCACAAATTGTAATAAAATTTTCTTACTGGCAGACATATCTACAAGAGTGGACCTAAACGTTGCTTAAAAGTTGCCACAACGTAGCGAAAAATATTTTGTTCATTAAAAGCTTACTAATCCTTAGCTTAGGAATTCATCAGCATTATTCCATTCCATTTCCAGTAAATCGGTCAAAGGCATCAAATTTCAAGTGCAATGACTGTCTCGGTACTAGCGTCAATGTATCGGCGTCAAGTTTCGAGTCGGTTAGTTTGCGTGTTGCTGACACAGCTCGTGTCGCAGCGGCCGCTCCGCCGCCCGCGTGCCCCCCGCGCGCGCGGCCTCCCCCCGCCTCCTCGAAGTCACGTCATCGCTTTGCTGACGTCGTTGCCGGTCAGCCTGTCGCAGCCAACCGGAGAAGCGCACCTTCAAGAGTGCGTGAAGCCGGGGTTCCTCCAAAAGAGAAGCCCCCTCGCACCGATGTGGATAAGGAGGGTTTCACATTGGTGTCTAGTAAGCGCAAGCCGCGAAAGAGCCAGTGTGGTACAGCAGAGCCAGTTGGTTCGGGTCTGCGGGTTGCCACACCGAGTAAAGCGTTGTACGTGTCGCGCCTGCATTACTCCGCCACGGCTGATGACATGGTGGAGTATATTCACCAGAAGACGGGCTACTCGCTGAGGGTTTTCCAGCTGCGTTCGCGCCACTACGTGCACTTCAGCTCGTTTGTAGTGCGCGTGCCGCGGCCGCTGCAGGAGACCATCGCGTGTGCTAACTTCTGGCCGAAGGGTGTCGTATTTCGGCGGTTCCGGGGCAACCTACTGAACTCTATACCGGACTTGACGACGCAACGGAGCCACACTGTTTCGTCGCCTAAATTTTAATTAGTTTTTTAATATATTATATTGTATGTATGTTAGTCTGTAAGGTATTTGTAACTATGGGCCTTAGTTGCCTGAAATAAATGTTTTATTATTATTATTATTCTTGTTCTTTTCTATTCTCAGTATTTTAATACTGGTGTAATGGAATGCACGGACCGAAGCCAAGTGCATCCCATGTTCATACAGCGTATCACATTTCTTGTATGTTTTGGGTTTGGGATTGGTTGTCGTCAGAACTAGGTATTTGGGTGACTGATGCGGGTATTTGAGTTTGAGAGTATATTATGTATCTAGTAGTACATGCCCAATCCCCAATGACTTTGTAATCATTTAATGTTGAAACTTCCAAGGCCACATGTCGTTTAAATTTTGAAACCTGACTTCAAAAACGTATAAAAACAACATTAACAAACAAGAACTAGTTCGTAAATTAATTTAGCTCACTAGATACAAAACGCGCATCCAAGTTTTTCATCACCCCGCAAACTTTTTAAAGGGTTTCGTGAGGATATTAGTTTCCGGGAACATTTTCCACTACCAAATAAACTAGTTTGTACTTTGTAGCCCCATCTCGAGTTTTATCAAATTTATTCCGGCTATTAGGAAGGGAATCCCGAATTCTTTTCAAGCAAGTTTCCTTCCGGCAAACTTGAATACAATGAGCTAATGGAGAAATGTTTTAGTTGGCCGTGTTGGTTATTTAGTTACTTCGGTTGTTTGTGATTGTCTTTGGAGTTTTGACGGCTTCGGTCCGAACTGAAGACCTGTGGTTACATAAATACGTATTGTATTTAGTTTGTACACGTTTCGCAAGCAAGTTTCTTAGAGAGAAATACCCGGAATACGCAATTGGTCTCGCTGCTAAACTGCTTTTTCAGTTTTGTAGCACACTATAACTCTCAGTTTTGGGGAAAAAAAAATGTGGCCGTTAATTTATTCCAAAAAGAACCCTCTTGAGAGCTTCGTCGCTATTAAGTACTTTTAATTGTCGTTTTGGTCGTCGTGAACCCGTCATGATATCAAATCATAGATACTTATTAAGTTACACAAACTAAATAATTAGTATCTTTGATTCAAGATCATGACGGGAGTCTTCAAGTGCCAGCACCATCTTTCGAGAATACAGAATTCCCAGCTTTATTTCATTAGTATTACTTAATGGTGAGGATAGGACTTGAAGACTAATTTCATTAAATTACTAAATACACAAGCTCTTCTAAGATTCCTTTGGAAATAAATAATTTGTTGGTGGAAGAAGATAAAAGATTTTCTGAACATTATATTAGAATTGCAAACGAATTGTACATTGCCGAATCTTAATATCGATTGCTTCCGGACTGCAATGGACAAAACCATCTTGAGCGCTGCCTGCAGATGGACCAATATAATACAGACCTGTGGTTACTAATAAATGTGAAGAATTCTACGGTCTAATCACACTAGATATAGCTAAAAGCGGCTGCATATCGATTCGTGAATAGAGAAACTGTTCTGTTCGACAGGGAAATGTAAATTTACATTGTCTCTCCTTAATTTAAGACTAAACGTTCCACTGCGCGATTTGTATGCACATCTGTCTTGCACCCTGAGATTGGGATCGGAATCGGATTGCCAAGCTCTCGAAATTTGCTCTAAAGTGCCTCCTTGCGGAGACACTGGTTCCTAAACAGTGTTGCATCAGCATTCTGCTCTTGATTCAGTAGCTGTTTCTCTTTTAGGGGTTTATGTAGGAAGCTGAGTTCCGAAAGATTTTACATTTGTCTTGGAACAAAGAACGTTCTTGAAAATGAAACGTCTTTCTTTTGTTTTGCATGGCTGAATGCATTCGCTCAAGTAAATTGTTGTTTGATGACTTTTTGTTACGCTACAATGCTGGGAAAATGACAAATAACAAAGCTATAGGAGCTAGCTGGATAGTGATGCTGGTGAAATTTTGTTTCACAATTCAGATGAAAACGAAATAGTGTTGCAACTTCTTGTACTATTTGTTCCGTATAAAATGAAGGCATCCAATGAACTCAGTCTTTTTAGTGTTTTCTTGGAAATTCATTGTGGTTCATACAATTCTTTAGCCAACGTTTATCTTTTAAAATATGAACTTGTATGTTCAAATGGTAATTTTTCTATTATTCTTTTGTTACAGGTAAATTCCGACTGGACCCATGATCCCTCTGTACAAAAGGTGCCTATTCGTCAAGCCTCAACAATTCGGTATAATTCCCATTTTCCTACTAAACACTTAAATTCATTTTCTCATCACACAGGGTCCGTTCTGGTTAATCAAGTATTCACGGCGCCGCTCGAAAAAAAGAGCCACAAATTTTATTCAAACCCTTTCGGAGGCTCGGCCGTTTTGGCTGACAGCTTACTCTAGATCCCATTACGTTTACGAATCAGTTAAAAAGTAAACTTTGTGCCCATGAGATAAAATTCTGTTTACTTTGACATAATAAAATGAGATATGGCCTGGCGTCAGTTGTCCCCCATTTTCCTTATTGCAAGACAGAATATTCGAGCTTATTTGGACTGTTTCTTATGATAATAATCCTTCGTTTGAAAAATAGATAAATACGAGGAATATGATGAGACACGTAAAATAATTATTTTGGCATAATTTATAAAAAACCGGTATCGCCCGAATCTGTATGAAATTTGGCCTTTTAAAGTACATTTATTAAGTAAGTAGGTTATTACTCGTTAACTTGTTATACCGACTTATCCTTGATATCTTTTGAAGTAAATTAATATGCGCCTAGTCGAGGCTTTACGTGACCAGAAGGCTGGCTTTTACCTCGCCCAGAGAATCAGCATTGCCATTCAACGTGGCAATGCTGCCAGCCTTCTGGGCACACTACCGCCTGGCAGCGACCTGGGCAAATATTTTACCTTTAGTTTTAGTTTTGTTAGTTATTACTCCTTTTTAAGCTTACCATGTTTGTTTTTATTTGACATATTAAGTACTAGCTTCTGCCCGCGACTCCGTCCGCATGAAAATCGTTTATATCGCAGCTCCATACAAACTTCAACCCCCCATTTCATCCCCTTAGGGGGTGATTTCCAGGATGAAAACTATTCTATGTCCTTCCCCGGGATTCAATCTATCTCCATACCAAATTTGATCGCAATCGGTTCAGCGGTTTAAGCGTGAAGAGGTAACAGACAGACAGACAGACACACTTTCGCATTCATAATATTAGTATGGATTATATATTAATTTCATTAAATTTATTATATTTACTAGTGCCATGAATTTATTCATAATATGGTAGCCATTTTGCCGGCAGAGGACCGGACACATGACTCTAATAATAATTAGGGCTTTAAAGCCCAATATCACGCAAACCCACCCCTGAAATGAAATAAATGTTTTTAAAAACCCATCTTATTTTAAAAGAAGCTGTCTAACGACATCACACACGTATACCGAGAAAAAAAATCCCCAATTTATGTGTAAGGGCGGGACGTACGTTAAATATTTTTCAAGATTTTATTCTACCGTCTGGTCGGCGTGATTGATTTAATATACTCAAGCCCAATTATAGCTTTCTAGTAGTAAGGGTAACTGAGCTAAGCCGCAGACGGACGAACAGACGGTCTTGGCGTAAGTACAAGGGTTCCTTGTTGACTACGGAACCCTAAAAAGGAGCCTGCGGTGGACTTGCAACCTAATCCTTAGCCTTACATTATGCAGACCATCTGATTTGCCAACCTAATGGAGAAGCTAGACATTGTTGATAGCCAAGTCTCTGAAATGCTCCAACTATTTGGAACTTAATTATTTCACCACAACCAGCGAACGAAAAAACCATAGAATTCGTGCTCTTTACAAATTTCTACCCAAACACGTGCTTAAAACCCGGTATGCGCATGTTCGAACTAAACGGCTGCCTGGCATCATTTTGACACCCGCCCCCCATTCCCGCATAGTAACAACATTGTCAGGTTACGTGGACTTCCAAAGGTTTGAAACCCCACGGAACAGATATGAAAGCTACCTAACTACGAGGAAAAGAGGAGATATGGGATCGGGTTATTTATTTCCTATTTTTGACAAAGTGATGGTTACTAGTGCACGCAGTTATGGAGTAATTATAGACTAAACGGAACCGGAACGGATGGGATCACTCAGGTGGGCAAGCAATAAGGACAGGACGCGCAGATAGGGCGCGTTGTTAGAAGGTGCTCAGCTTAAGGCAGCGCAGCGGTCAGACGGCGCGCGTTCAAGGCGCGTGGTATGCAGGCGCGTTGCACAAAGAGCAGGCGCGCAGATAAGACGCGTGGCGAGCAGGCGCGCAGTTAGGGCGCGTGGCGAGCAGGCGTGCAATTCAAGACGCGAGGTGAGTAGGCGCGCAGGGTAAGAGCAGGACAACCGTATAGTTGAGACGTAGGGTTTTGAGTTGCGGGGCCACCGGCCAGCTGTGACCCCGCAACGGATCCATTTAGAAGACTCCTATTTGGAAGACGACGTAGAACTCGTGGATCCGTCCGTTGTCATATATCCCTGAGGAACCTCAATCCGGAATTTCCGATTCCAATCTCACAAATTCAAATTTATAAAGTACCAGGAGTTCATATTTACATAAAATGATTAAAACCTTAGACTAAAAGTAGGTATACAACCTTAACTGCATGGCGGCACGGTTGACGTATCGTTGTTATGATAGATTGTCAAGTAAAAATAAACAACGTATTGATTTTTCAGCAAATTCATACATAATAACGGTTAAATCCAGCCAAAATAGAAAAACAGGTGAGAAGGGTGTGCCTAAGCGCCCGTTAGCAATAGCAGCGTGTAGAAATTTATTACTCAAATTTTGGTGTTACAGTGGAATTAAGGAAACTCTCATTTTGCTTTCATTTGAAAGAATCGCATGTAGAACGTATACAAAATTAAAATACTATGATTTATAGTCAAAAGTCCCTGTTACAAACTGACAATTTCAACATTCGCACCTAAATGGATCTACAGTTCCTGTGTCGTCACTCATGTGTGTCACTCACCATAATTGTTTGTCCGTGGTTCTTCCCTAGATAATATCATATAATCTGTGCCTAGATGTCATAGAGTTGCCTAAGTTTTGACTTTTGACAGGAGTGACGTCACCAGACGCTGATTGTTGGATTAAAACAAGTTCCGTTTCACATTACTTCAAATCGTAATTATTGTTTGAAATTACCATAAACTAAAGTAAGAACGTTTCAGTAGCTATTATTTTATGTTTTTTCAACATTTTGGTTACAAAATAATGGTAAATATTATAGCTGCATCTTTCCTATTGTTTAATAATGCAAGGACGACTAGGCATGAGGTAACCACGAAAATATACTCTTTTTGAAGCAGAGTCTGCGAGTCTCGCAACTGGCGCGCGGACGAACGCAACCATCAGTAAACAGGTAAATACTAAAATATGGCCCCCCATTCTACGAGTATGTGGCCATTTTGCTGCGTTACTTAGACTTCTATAGTTTTTTCTTTTTCTGATCACAACATACCTATAAACAATCATATTTAAATATTACGTTTTTCAAGTCATGGTAAAGCTGCGGGCACCACGACTATCATCCACGTAAACATTGTGCACTGTCGTGGTATAAAGGTTCACTACCGCAGAAACTTTCCAGGCTCCTGTTAAGTAAAGTCAGCGTTGAATTTCAATTTACGAACAACTTTGAATTGGGAAAACCTTTAATAACTTACCCACAACCTACAAGTGCAGCGCTAAGTTTTGTGATGGTCGTCTAAAATTGCCTTTCCAGAAACTCCATTTTGCAAACACAGAGCAAGAAAAAAAGATACGCCAACCATGACGAACAACCCAGTGAAGTCGGTTTTTAACCAAGCCATCAATTTAGTACACGCTTACGGAAATATTTACAAATAAAATTGCAACACGTGTCCCAATGCTGTCCAGGCCCCGTAGCATGGATGGCGTTATCACGCGATAAGTGACAGGATAGGCGCGTCGTCTCGTTCTATCGAACGGTGTCAGCCAGGGACGGAAGCTCTATCCTGTCACTTATCGCGTGATAACGCCATCCATGCTACGGGGCCTGATCATCTATTTCGAGTTTTGTGCGATTTCATTTGTTCATGTGTGCTAAACTTATTTGGCTTGGTTGAAAACCGGCTTCACTAGGTTGTTCGTCATGCTCCGTCTCATCTTTTTTTCTTGGTCTGAGTTTGCAAATAACTCGGTTTTTACTGCCTCGCCTTGCATAATAAAGGTCAAAGATCAATGCTGGGGCGAATTGAATAGTGAACATTTTCTTGGTCCATACGTTCCACTGTGCGTTAACTTAATATTATAAATATGTATGAAAGTTTTGATTATTGGATGTTACATGTATGGGCGTTTGTCACTAAAACACGCCAAAACGGCCGGACTAATTTAATTAAAACTTAACAGTTTGTAAAATGTATTACAATATTGAAAACATTTTATCTCGAAAATCGTCCTCCGAAGAAATTAAATTGGGGATGAAAGATGTTATTGATAATGATGCCGGATTTCACACAGACAGGCACATTTTACTGTACCTTTATAATATGTGTATTTTTTTTGTGATAAGTTTGGAACAAAGGAAATTTTACGAAATCAGTCTATTTTGGGTAGTATGGGTAAATAAAATAATAAGTACCTAGTAACATTATAAAATTAGGTAGGTGTAGGACTCGTAGTCCAAAATACGTTTATATGACTTGGTAAAAATATTTAATAATTTGAGCCCAGAAATCATAGAGGCTCTTTCATTTTTAATTGATAAGGCTTTCTAGTTTTCCAGGATTTTTACAATAAAATTATAAATTGATATTTTTCCTCATTACAATTACTATTAATCTTCCTTCTCAGGTTAAGTTTTTTACAATAGGAATATCAATAAAAGCAAAATAAAAATACAAAATAAAAACACATTTTTAAAAACCTAACCTAGAGGGTGCTGCCGGCAGCGAGGTGGGGCCTAAGCTACTGTACTTGAACCTCCAAACTATCCGCACAGTGTCCACTATTATACTTATTATCATCATCAAACCTATCTTATATAATATACATAATGTAAAGAGACATCTTAATTAATCGCTATCAATTTAATGTTATTATACTTATTGTACTTTTTCTGTTTATATTGATATCTGCCTTTTTATGCGTGAAATAATTTAAATTGACTCTGACTTGACTCTGACTTGACTATGCAAAACGGTACCTTAACGGTTACCCTTTACCTTTAAACCCATACACTTCTTCCTTTGCCATCCTGAGCCGACAGTATATTTGGCAAGGAACCGACTTAATAATATCTCTTGCTCCAAATTAAAATTCAAATACGTAATTTCGACAATTGCTATTAACGCTTAGACAATGTCTTAAGAAGCACTTAAAACTGATTTATTGAACCCGACAGCCCTGATATGGGTCCCTTAAGGGTCGTATATAATTTTGATATACCGCTCTCCTTGAGTACAAGATTTGTCTGTTGCTGCTCTTAAGTCAAGGTTCTCAAGGTTTTTGTTTCTAGCAGTACCCCATTTTAATTTGAAGCTTGGAAAATTGAGGCTTACAAACGATCACTCAAAACAATTGAATCTGTTCGAACTCGAGGAAAAAACATCTGAATACGACGCTATTGTCAAAGGCAAAAAGGCACGTACAGAAGTTTTTTTACCCCAGTTTGTATACAGGGTGAAACATAAGTCGTATACAGATTTTTTTGTTTCTATCGCAGTATTTTAAGGCAAATTCATTGCATTAACTCTAGAAGCAAACAATTAAATTTTATTGATTTTCATTTTAAATTGCAAAATATTAAATTGATAATAAAAAAATATTGATAATAAAAAATTGCTTGTCAACATTATACGTGTAAAATGAGCTTAAGTTATTTAGATAGCCATTAATTATAAACATTATCATTTATTACCTATACTTTTGCGATACCTTCCAATTATTAATAAATTATAACTTAGGTATTATTTTTTGTACTATCCCGCTTTCAAAGTCGTTTCGCTGCGCGATCTATATATATACATAGCCCATGACCTATCCCACGATCTTATAAATGTTATCCTTATCTTGGCTCAACAATCACTATAAATACAAAGGAATCATAGACTGTTCCACTTCAGTACCTAGTCTATTCTCGGACTAATTTAAATCTCATCCCGCGAGCTAAAATCGTTTATTAACTTTCTCGTTAAGCGTCAGCAAAGGCATTCACTTTAAAAGCGAGGTAGGTACTATAAAAAAAGGAAAGGTAGACTTCTAGAAAAAAAGAGTCGAGCTCGCGTTTTAAGGGCGGTGTTGAGACACATTTGTAACAAAAAACGCTTAAATCTATACAGTGAACTCAAAGTATGTAACATTTATGAATGGCGAAGATAACCTCGTATGTAAATAGATAGTTCCTATGTATTTCAGTATAATACTTGAAATACAAAACTAGAAGTAAATATGACTAGTTTTTTTTTGTTTCGCATTACGACATAAACTGCGGAATATTCGGCTGTTTCGCAGACTAGTCGCCGACTATTCGCCGACTATAAATGTCGCCGGATAGTCGGCTTTGCGGAATAGTCGGTACACCTCTAAATTAAAGTTGTTGCCTTGTTACATACCGAGCATGTAACCCAGTTTGAGCACGTCTGTTTCGGTAATAATGTATTAGGACGTGTTTAGTAAATATACATAATTTCGGAAAAGTATACCTATTAATGATCACTTTACCCATACAATTTGTACAGTTATGAGCTAGAGTGGATTCAAGACTATTTAAGTATTTACGTGTCAGTAGAATATACGCTATTTGAATGGGAACGAGAAATTGTGGGAAGAAAATGTGTCTACATCAATTAAGTGATGCTTATTTTACATCATCGATTCTAGACATAAATAGTAGATTGTACAAGTGATAAAACGCACCATTTTACGCGAGACGTGGATGAATATAAAATCGAGTGTACAATGGGTTTTATGGACGAATTGTACACTCTGCTTTTCACTTCGATTGCGAGAAAATGAAAAACTATAAGTTTATTTCATGAAGTTTTATTGTGTACTTTGGCTGTTGGTATCCTTGCCTTGGTCTTAGAATACTAACGAAACATAATAAAAGAAAAATAAAGAGTTTACTCTATGAAGTAAAAGTTGCTCGTGTGGCTGTTGGACCGATTGCCTTGGTCTTCGACGAAGATTTTACTTCATACACTAGAGCATAAAAAGCGACTTTATGTCGCCTACGCACAGCATAAAGACGAAATTTTAGAGCATGAGAAATGAAAAACATATTATAATAGATCGTAAGTAGCTTGGATAATTTCTATACAATCATTCTCTTCTTCATTTCACATCAGGCTTCGAAATGAAAAAATGACGAACATATTTAGGAAAGACAGCTAACATTAAATGGCTACTTGTCAAACATTTTTCACGGTGCCAATCGAACCAGTTTGCTGAGTGGATCAAATGTTTGTATGGGACTAGCTACAATCAGATCACGTAAAAAGAAAAAACCGGCCAAGAGGGTGTCGGGCCACGCTCAGTGTAGGGTTCCGTAGTTTTTCGTCCAGAAAATATTTTGTAAGTTTTTTCAAAAACTATTCAACCTATCAAGTTCAAAATAATTTTCCTAGAAAGTTTTTATAAAGTTCTACTTTTGAGATTTTTTTCATATTTTTAAAACTTATAGTTCAAAAGTTAGAGGGGGGAGACAATTTTTTTTTACTTCTGGAGCGATTTTCTCCGAAAATATCAACATTATCAAAAAAATATTCTAGCAAACCCCTATTCATTTTTAAATACCTATCCAACAATATATCACACGACAGGGTTGAAATGAAAAAAAAAACACTCCTCACGTTACGTATAGGGGAGGGACCCTAATAAAATAAAAAAAAACACTTTTTATTTTATCACTTTGTCGGCGTGATTGATAAACATATTAGTACCAAATTTCAGCTTTCTAGTGCTAAAGGTTACTGAGATTATCCGCGGACGGACGGACAGAAAGCGAAACTACAAGGGTTCCTAGTCGACTACGGAACCCTAAAAAGAGGGCCAAGGCGGACCCTCGCTGGCGACAGCCGAAGCGGCTTATAGAAATTTACATTGTTTTATGACGTCTCAGCATTATCTTCGTAGTAACCGTGGTGTGGCAAATCACGTAAATTGCTGTTTTGGCAGTGAAATACTGCGTTTAAGTTCAATAGTTGTTATACGTTTCTCTTTATTGAAGAGTAAGGTTTCTACGGGTATATTGGCCGATGACAAAAAAATACAAATATTTTTTTAAACTTTCAAGCTCATATCTTTCATGATTTGAATTATAATTTGTAATTTACACTTTATTGTAATAATTTTATAGTTTGTATAGCAATACTACGGTATAAACTTTAACATAAGGACAGTACTTACCTAATTCCACACTTTAGGCAAAGTATTCGGTCGGATACTAGCCTTTTGTCGTATTACCTAAAATAATTCCACTTCTCATCACTATTAAACATAATTACTTAATAAAAAAATATATATATCTAATGGAAGAATAAATCTTCATGGTCTGAAAACCAGGACAATACTCGAACTTGTGCCCTCTGTATTGCCGAATGCCGGTACAGCGCTCTCCCTCTGAGCTACCCAGACATTAGTTTGATGTAGCGTATCTTTCTATCACATTTGCTGCCGCTACTAGAAAGGCTCCTTCCTTGATAGGCTCACAACTTTAGGCCACTCTAATAGGCAAGCTATGCGCTTGACCCATTCTTATCGAACCCCATTAGGCGGTTTGAGATTAACGAAAGAGAAGGCGCTGATATTAAGTACACCTCTTACGAATTTATTTTTACATTATATTTGTTCTCTGTATCATATCGATTAAAATAGTACATTGTTGTAAAGGCTAGAAAGTAGGCAATAGAAGGACGAGTGGGTTTGAGGGCCGAGCCGAAGGTGAGGCAAAAGGGATGGTTTGGCCGAGACATTACATAGTGCTTTTCACGCCTACTCAATCAATCAATCAATCAATCAATTATTTATTCTGCAAATAGGCCACAAGGGCACTTTTACATGTCAAACGGTAATTTACAAATAAAATAGTAATCTTACACAATAATCATTTAAAATGATATATAAAAGGTTAACAAACTAAATGTCACTAAGTTAATGTAACAAAACAAAATTGCAAAATATGACCATTACATTCGATATAAGATCTGTATCCAGCATTAACAGAAGTTAATGATATTATTCAGTATTCCAGAGATGTATAAGGTCTCTGAGCGTCCAAATACAATTAATAATTATTCTAATATTCTAAGAGATGTATACGGTCTCTAAGCGTCAAAACAAAAAAGGAACATTAATGTTATATTGTCAGAGATGTACAGGGTCAATAACAATAAAACGTGTCAAGATCAGAATTATGTCTCTCGTCAATACGATAATAATAATAATAACACTAGTATTTAAGTAGTTAATTAGGTACTATGCCCTTGCAAGCATGAACAGTCCGGACTCCACAAACAGCACCCGATCACGAGTATGACGCATATCTCAGCCATCGCCTCCCTCAACCATATGTTAGGGAAGGTGGCGACCCGATCAACGACGCCACCGTAAGCAAAGCCCTTTAAGCGAGCATGACATATTCAAGCCACCGGACATTGATAATAGCAAACATTAAGCGACTTGTTCGGCGAGAAACAGCATTACGTGCTCTCTTCTTACACAAAACGGTACAGTTATTTCAGGTAGGTGTATGTACTTATAATGATTACATGTATTTAGGTATATTCCTAATATAATCAGACTACTACTGGCTTAAAGGCATTTTTGTCGTTTAAGAAATCGTTGACAGTATAATACGCCTTGCTTAGCAAATTACTCTTAACATGAGACTTAAATTTACTGTACGGTAAATTAACAATGTCAGTAGGTATTTTATTGTAAAAACGTATGCAGTTCCCCACGAACGACGTGCTAACCTTGCGGAGACGACTGGCCTTCACTGCGATCTTGTTTTTACTTCTGGTGTTGTAGTCGTGGATATCACTGTTGAGTTTGAACTCATGAAGGTTTTTCCGCACATACATGATATTCTCAAGAATGTATTGGCATGCTACAGTAAGAATGTTTGCCTCCTTAAATTTGTCCCTGAGAGGATCTCGAGCTTTTAGTTCGTATATGGAGCGTACAGCTCGTTTCTGTAGCACGAATATAGTCTGGATATCAGCCGCCTTCCCCCACAACAGGATTCCGTAGGACATAACACTGTGGAAGTAACTGTAGTACACCAGCCTAGCCGTTTCAACGTTTGTTAACTGCCTTATGCGTCTTACTGCATAGGCTGCCGAACTAAGTTTTCCGGCTAGGGCGGCGATATGCGCATGCCATTGCAGTTTTGAGTCCAAGGTGATACCTAAAAACACTGTTACATCTTCAAATTCCAGCTCATCGCCCTTTAATTGGATCTTGGTACTTTGGCTTGGACTGCGAGGAAATTGCAAATAATTATAATTATAAGTCAAAATTAAGTACCTAATTAAAGATCATAATAAGCGCAGCCCCGCTCGCGTGCCGGGGGGCACCGCGCGGGGTGGCCCGGCGCGGGCCGGGGGGGGGGGGGGCTGAGGTTGAGCGAATCGCTGTTCAAATTGTTGGACAGTTTGAACTCATAGTTGACCTGTGCGTTCGATGTCCAACTAACCCCACCCCAGCTTTGAAGCCTGAATTCTGACCATTTTTTGTCACATTTTCGAGCAGTGGCGTGAAAATAAAATTGCTAGTCAACTGTTTTGCTCTTCCCTTATGCCACTCTAAGCCTATATGATAGCCATAACTTTACTTGACAAAGAGACATCCTCCAACATAATCTGCATAACTCTGTTCCGTACCAAAGAGAGGCCGAGCAAGTCTTGTGTTGTGTTTCCCGACGTTCCCTATTTAGAAGTTTGACAAACAGATAAGTTTGTACCAGTTTCGCAATATTAATGCGGTTTACGCTAAAGTCAGTTCATTTGATTCATCCTGTAGTAATTGCAATACGCGGGTAACCAGACCGCAAACCGTGACAGGTGAGTTGGGAGTACATTTAGATTTTGGGTCATGTAATAATCTTGACCAATAAATAATTAGCGCTGGCACCGACTTCAAAAACTAAGTAAATACCCAGATAATAGAGAGAGGATAGGGACTGGATAAGAAGTGATGGAGCATGTAAAAAATATTTTGTGCTTTTCAGTAAGTGGGTTTTTTGAAGGCGGCTCCCCATTAAAAAAAAAAAAAACAAACTTTTTAGTGATAGGTACAGTCACCCCAATATGTATACACTCAAAGTTTCATAAATGAGTTAGCCTAGTGGGTAGTGACGCTGCCTACGAAGCTGAAGGTCCTGGGTTCGAATCCCGGTAAGGGCAAATATTTGTGTGATGAGCATGAATATTTGTTTCTGAGTCATGGAAGTTTGTATGTATTTAAGTATTTATATCCATTATATATATCGTCGTCTAGTACCCATAACACAAGCCTTACTGAGCTTACTATGGGACTAGATCGATTTGTGTAAGATTGTCCCCTTATGTTTATTATTATTTATTTATTTATTATGAGTATTTAAAAAAAAATGCCACTATTATTAATTGTACTTCTAGGAATTTTATGTTTACTATTTGTACTGAGAATCTTTCGACCCTGGTAGGACAAAAAACTGTCCCAAAGATATTTTCCCTATTGTGTTACCATTTACCTTGCACTTTGTATAGTGGTAACACAATAGGAAAGTTCAAAAATGTATGGAGAGTTTAGGACACTTTTTTTCTCCTATTGGGAATATTGGGATGGAAAGACATCGTGATATTGAGTAGAAATAACATAAAAGTTGCAGAAAATCTCCGAAAAAATGTAGTGGCATTTTTTTGAGAAACGCTCAAATATGTCGGTACCTATACTACAACCTTATTGTTGCAGAAATAAGGTCTGCCTGCATATTTTTGAGACTTTGTGGCGTATACATATTTGGTGCTCTTGACTGTACTTCATTTATTTTATGTTTTGCGCTAATTACTAGTTTGTTCATAGTTAGGTTCTGGTCATACATTACAATCAGTGACCGAACAATCAATCATCTCCGGTTTTCCTACCCTTAGGATTTTTTTTTTAATTTTAATGGGACTAATCTCGAGGTAAAAAACAAAATCGGACTACTCTGTAAAAAAATATGCGTGGTCATACATAAATAAAATATATGCGTCGACTTGAGAACCTCCTCCGTTTTTTTCGTCTGTTGAAAAGGCAAACCATGTTATTTTATTACCATTTTTATTTATATCTCTTGATATTATATTCTGAAAATTTAATTAATTACCATATTATCTGAAGCTGACTTTAAATTTGATGAGCCTCTTTCATTAACGATGCGGACAAAATAAACCCCATTGAAATCGATCCATTAGCGGAGCTACGATGCCAAAGACAGACACACAGACACGTGAAACACATAACACCCCTCTTTTTGCGTCGGGGGTTAAAAATAAGTTTTAGTCGAAACAGATCATAATTTTAAAAAGCAAAGTACGACATTTGCGGCTAATATGATTATAACGAAAGAACGATGTTAAGTGTGAGCAAGTGAAATGCAACATAAACCAATACGCCATCTTGTTTTCCCGCAGTAGATAGTAATCCATCATTATTCCGACTGCCCGGATCTAGTGGCACGAGCCGTAAAACTCACTATGCCTTTTGTGCCCAAAACAGTCCTGCGACCGAGACATTACAATCTCCTGGCAGTCCCATCAACTCGTACTGTAGCAAACAGAAACCCTCCTGCTGTTCGGGCACTAAAACTGTTGAACTCGCTTCTATCACAAGCACCTGAATGCGATGTATTCGCTAGTCGATGGGCGAATGTATGTCACATTTGTCTGAGATACTGCGAGACGATGGATGTTTAGATATTATGATTTTTCTTTTTCGGTTTTTACATGTAAAGAATTATTAGAATAATAATATTCTTTATTGCACCACAACATAAGAAAAACATGTTACAAGGGTACATTAAATAAATAAAGGTAACTACAGGCAGTCTTATCGCTTTAGAGCGATCTCTTCCAGACAACCTTTGGGTGCAGGAAATTTTCAAGAAGAGTTGTAAACAGGTAGTGCAGGAATACATCAAGAAAAGCTTACTAACACATACATCACATTATATGACAACAGCATTCAAATACATACTTTCACATTAAGCATAGTATAAACACATACATACAAACTATAATACAATTATATAAATATATTACAGGGCAACTTAAGGCAGGGACAAGTAATATTGTTTTACAGATTTTTGAAAATTTGAAGTGATTTTGCACATCTTATATGCAACGGCAAAGCATTCCACAGCCGAACAGCCTGAAATGTGAATGAGTTGTTATAGAACTTGGTGAATGAAGGCGGTGGAGCGAGAAAATGATTATGTGAAGATCTGATGGAAGTGAGGTGATTAAAACGCTCTTTGAGATACGGAGGAGATGAGGGAACAAAAAGTATACTGTAAAGCAAAGATAAAATGTGAGAATCCCGACGGAGACGAATTGGAAGCCACTTGAGCTGAGAACGAAAGGAGGAAACGTGGTCATACTTGCGCAAACCAAATACAAATCTAATAGAAAGATTTTGGAGGCGCTCAAGCTGCAGCTGGTTCTCTGTAAGGTCCAGATAGCAAATATCAGCATAGTCTAGAATGGGGAGAAGGAGAGATTGAACTAGCGCAATTTTAGTGGCGAATGGCAAAAAGTTACGAAATCGACGAAGGGAACCCATCGAAGCAAATACCCTCTTGCTGACCTCGCTCACCTGAGGTACCCAAGACAACGTGCGATCAATTATAACACCAAGGTTCCTGACCTGGTGTGAAAACGGAATCTGGACTCCGTTAAACATTACAGCCGGCAAGTTAGGAAAGTCTACCCTAGGAATGAGCTTCGGACTGCCCACGATTATGACCTGCGTCTTAGCAGGGTTAACCATCAGCCCAAAACGTTCACTCCAAATCGAAATACTGTTCAAGTCCTTGTTCGTGGTATTAATAACTTGAGGTAGGTAAATCAGCGACAGTCCCTTGAGAGTAAATTTGAAGATCATCGGCATAAAGGTGATAAGAGGAGAAAATGTTACTTGCAATGGAATTATAAATTGTACTTTGGTTTCTTACTGTCAAACTGTATAAATTTTGTATGATTAAATAAATAAATAAATAAAATTAAATGAATTTTGCCAAATTGCCTCATTTATGAATCAGAACCGATTTCCTTGCAAGCCATTATATCCATGTAATCCTTATCCCTCTTGTGTACTAATCAACATGAGGCCGATTTGCTACATACGTTACCATTTCATTTACCACTACGGTGACAAATAAGCACACAGCCTGACCGTTGGTAAGCAGACTATGTAGCCTATGGGCGCTTACAGGTGAGTGAACAAGCATTAAGAAGTTCTAGAAACAGTAACACGGCTACGGAAAACAAACTGAAAAAAAAATGGTATTTCTTTTTGTAACAAAAGGTAGCCTATGTAAGCATAATTTTGAATAGATCTACACTTACATACATAAAATAACGCCTATTTCCCGGAGGGGTAGGCAGAGATTACGGATTTCCACGTGCTACGATCTTGACAAACCTTTCTTGCTTCATTCACTTTCAAGACATTCTCATACATGCTCGTTGGTTTAGGCTACTCTTGACCTGACCTTTCTTAAAGATTTCTTTGATTTGGTCGGAAAAAGTTCCACGGGGTTCTCCACTTCCAACTGTTATTCACTTAATTTATCAAAATCGGCTCAGTATTTAAACATTACCTATACAGTGGATCACACGGAAATACAAACAATGACTGCTAATATCGTATCCCTCTCCTTCGGCTCTCCCGTAGTCGGGCCAAAACGCGCGTTGCCTTTATTTATTTGGGGATTAGTCTTGTCGCCAACTAGAGACAAATGCAGGTTGCTTCTTGACACAGTGCATCCATTCGGAGCTCTGGCGATCTTACCACGAGAAACACAAGACTATATATACACCTATGTATTTACAGAGCAAGATTTCGATTTGATATTGATAAGTTCCAATAAGTTTCGTGCAAATCTGACAGCTGAGACACGTCTGCGTTCCCATTGACGACGCGAAACTGAGGCAAGTTGGAGCAATTAAAATTAAAATTAAATTTCTTTATTCATGGACCAACTTGGATCAATCAGTGTTAGTAATACTTATTGGTAATCTTATACTACGGTTAGTAACAGCAGATTTAATTATATTTATTATTATCACCTAATAATACAAATATTATAAATTATAAACTACTAACTAACTTTATTATTAATTATAATTGACTCAGTTTTAGTGTGCCACTTTTGGAGCGCTTATAACCAGACTTCGGACAGGGTGAGCTGTTTTAAGAGTTTGCATAATATGGACATACCTACGTAGTCATTCAATGGCAGATGTGATGTTTTTGAATAACGAATTAATTTATTATATTTAGATCTTTACATAACTAGCAAAACAAATTAATTGTATAGCAAGCCTCTTTAAATGATAAGCATATTATTACATATATCCATATGAAAGTAATATAACTGATATGATATCATACCTCTTTAGATAGACAATAACTCTATTTAACGATGCCATATTTAACATTGAAATATCATGACAAAGTCATTAATGTCATTCTAATGTTCTGTTGTGTTATTTTAATTTGTGAGCAATTTGAGTTTGCTAATAAAAAATAAATAATTAAGAAGAGAGATTATTCCGAATTTGAGTATGCCGAAATATAAAGCAAAAACAGTTCTTAAGTGGATTGAAAATGAACCTGACATGACATATGACGGTAATAAAAGTATTTTTTGTGCAAAATGTAAAACCAAAGTGACAACTAAAAAACGTAATGTGCAAAGACACATCAAGGGACCAATGCACAATGGCAATTATCGAAAGTTTGATGAGGATTTCAATCTCAATTTAATTCGATTCCTCATTTTGTGTAACATACCATGGTCACAAATGAAGAATCCGGCTTTCAAACAGTTTTTTTCTAAGTATTTATGCTGCCAGTGTGCACACCAACCTACACTCCCGAGTGAATCATGGCTGAGGAAAGTTTATTTGGATAAATTGTATCAGAAGCAAATAAGTTCAATACACGATAATCTTTCGAATGAAAAAATATGGATTTCTCTTGACGAATCAACCGACTCTTTAGGGAGATATATAGTGCATTTTTTAGTGAAGCCATTGAATTCATTTAACAGACCATATTTAATAGCCTGCAAAACATTATCAAAAGTTAATGGTCAAACAATATCTGTATTCGTGATGGACACTCTGAAAAATATGTGGGGCGAATCTTATGACTACAAAATTGGAAATGTTCTGGTGCTAAGTACTGATGGTGTTGCATACATGTTGCTGGCTGGCCGAATTTTGATAACTTATCTGCCTAATTTGAAACACGTTACATGTTTGGCACATGGGCTAAACCGCGTAGCCGAAAAAATACGTTCCCTGTATCCAGATGTGGATTTGCTCATTTCAAACGTTAAAAAAGTATTTTTAAAGGCTCCTAATAGAATCCGCATATTAAAGGATAAATATCCTAATATGCCCCTGCCTCCAAAACCAGTGATTACGAGATGGGGAACTTGGCTAGCGGCAGCAGCATATTACGAAAAATATTTTGACGAAATAAAAGTAGTCCTATGGGCATTGAGATCGTCAGACGCAATGTCGATAAGAGTGGCGAAAAGAATTATACAAACTGAAAATTTACGAAATAATCTAAAATATATTGTTGAGAATTTCCATATAATTGAATATGCCTTAAAAAAATTACAGGAATCTAAAATATCCGTCGTAGATACATTTTTAACGTTGGACCAAGTGAGAGCTGTTATAAGCTGGTCTTCGTCTGCTTCTGTCAGTCAGAAATTAGAAGACGTCATAGCTAGAAACCCAGACTTAGATCTGTTTAGGGACTATGCTGAAAAAATTTCGGAAGGAACAGATGTGGACGGTATTTTAATGTACAACTTCACTCCGCTCACTTCAGTGGAAGTAGAAAGGTCTTTTTCCATCTATAAGTGGATATTAAACTCAAGAAGAAGTGCGTTGAAAATTGAAAATCTAGAAAAAATTATAGTTCTTTATTACAATAACCAATAACAAAGAAAAATTTGAATAAATAAATAATACTTACTCGTTTTGTACATAATGCACTGTCATTTTTGTTTAATTATTATTCATGAATTCTTTTTAATATTTCATCTTGAGGCATATCTATATTAACATCTACACTTGACATTAATGACGTAAAAATGGCTCACTCTGTCCGAGGTCTGCTTATAACCTATCTACCTGTTTTTTTTTATATTACAACATTGTCTCAAACACACATAACGAGCACGTGCTGCAATCAAATTGGAATTCGTACGTTACAAATCTACCCCAAGCACACATACATACATTATTATCTCTTGAATGGATAGGAAACATAACTCCGTAAATTAATTATGCATATTATCATTACGACTGCTTCCAGGAATTACGGAAGTTTCAGTTTCTCAGATTTTCAAGTATTGGGGGTGAATAATTAACTACCCTCATTTTCATATTATGTCACGAGCATAATGTTTCATTAACACTATCTTCATGTTTTCAAGCGAAATATTATAGGTACTATCCCTGAGTCATCGAAAATGCTGCCGGATGTGTAATGAGAATGAGTTGATTTCTATTAAACATTTTTTTTTTAACATTTAATAAGTCAGTCTCTCTTGTAATGCGTAAATGATTTAGAAAGCATTGTTAAAAATAATATATTGACGTGTTTAGTGGAAGACTTTCGTTATTTTATGTTATGATTTAACCACTGAATTGCGATATATATCTCAGTAAAATTACATACTTAGCCGCGTTTTAACTACTTGTGTCCCCATACTAGATTCTAACAAAGAATAGGGCTTTAAAACGCAATATCACGCAAACGGATCCCTAAATTGAAAAATGGTTGAAAAAACTCAAAAAACATTTTTTTCAATTTTATTCTACCATTCTGGCGGCGTCGAACGTTCACTGAGCTGAGCTACTCCGCAGATGGACAGACGAACATGGCGAAACTATAAGGGTTCCTTGTTGACTACCGGAACCCTAGATGTGTTGCCCAGCAAAACTACGTTAAAATTTGATGTCATGAATGTACTTATTTATCGTAGGCTTAAATAGAGTGGGTGCCTACGATAAATAGTTTATTAGTAGACTATTATAGCAGCGTAGTGTCATCACTTTATGACCGAAATGCCTTCAATTAACGTTTTTTTTAAATCTTAAACTTGTTGGTGATTGACACTTTTGCACAAGTTTTAATAAAATACATCTAAATGCGCATTCAAATTAAATATAACACGATAACAGATTGACATTTGCTTAATCATATAATGACATCAGCTAGAATACAATATTAAGAACATTATTTTCCCAGTACAAATATGTTTACCAGTATTTTAATTAAATTTTGTGTGAGCTTACATGTAAGTAAGTATTTAAGTAAGTAAGTAGGTCTTTATTTGCAATGCATTTATGACACAAAGATCTACTGAATCGAATCTTTTTCATTATGTTGACGATATTTCTCGGATCGTTGATAAGTCCGGACAAGTTGATGCGATATACACTGATTTTACCAAAGCATTTGACAAGGTAAATCATCGCATTTTAGTAAAAAAATTGTCTAATTTTGGAGTCGGTGGCTCTATGCTGAAATGGTGCGAATCATATCTGGGCAATCGACCCTCAACAGTAGTACTTGATGGTTGTAGTTCTGATCCTATTGTAGCTAGCTCTGGCGTACCTCAGGGTTCAAATCTGGGACCACTCTTTTTCAACATATTCATTAACGATATCACTAACATCTTCTCACATTCCACTTGTTACGTTTTTGCGGACGACCTTAAACTAATACGTCCTGTTAATTGTATGACCGATGCAGCCTTATTGCAAGAAGATATCAATAAATTACATGACTGGTGCAACCTTAACAAGATGTACTTGAACCCAATCAAATGCTCTCACATTAAATTCACAATGAAGAGAAACATAATAAAAAGTGCTTACAACATTGCAGGTGTAACACTGAATGAAGTCACTCACATTCGTGATTTGGGAGTAGTTATTGATACAAAACTAAAATTTACAACTCATATCGATAATATAATAACATCAGCAAATAAGTCTTTAGGATTCGTTATTAGAAATGGAAAGGAATTCAAAAATATTTCTACCTTAATAATGCTATATAATAGTTATGTTAGAAGTAAATTAGAGTACTGCTGTGCCGCTTGGTCACCCGTTTATAAAGTCCACATTAACAGAATAGAGAGGACTCAAAAGAAATTGCTAAAGCATTTGTCGTACCGGTATAAACCACCTAGCCATGTAAGATCCTATCTAGACAAAATTAAACATTTTAAACTAGAAAATTTAAATAACAGAAGAACGTTGCTTAGTATGTCTTTCTTGTATAAAACCATGAACAATCTAATTGATTCGCCTCAAATTGTTGATAAGTTCACTTTAAGCGTCCCGACTAAAATACCTCGCATGCCTCGCGCCTTATTTCACGTTCCTTTTTGTAAAACCAACTTTGGCAAGCACTCACCTGTACCTCGCCTGTCGCGTGCTTACAATGATCTCGTTACAGAACAGGAAGACATCGATATTTTTTGTGATTCTCATAACAGCTTCAAACGCAAAATCAGGGATCTGTTGTTGAACCTTGAACCATAGTATGAGTGATTTAGTTTTAAGCCTAGATAGCCTAGATTTAGTGCATTAACGCAAAAATTGTAACGCATGTCGTGGTTGCCTATTATTAGGGTCACAATTAGACATATAAATACTTGATGTTTCCACATAAAATGTAACATTGTGAACTCCGTTGGCAATCCTTAAATAAATAAATAAATAAATAAATAAATAAATAAAATGTAAAACATTGATGTGATATTATTTTTTTGAAAATCTTTGCTCTATTGGCGGTATATCTCTCTATTTATCATTAAAAGGAGATTAAACGTCGAATTGTTGCAGCTCAAAATTGCAATTAAAATGTAAATGGCAGGCGATCCAACCCGGCCTGGGCGGTGGGAACCGTACATTATGACATCATGGTTCATTATTTTGCGCGTAAGACCATGTCCTACCGACCCAATGGCATATTGGTTCGTCAGTGTCAGATCTTTTGCTCGGGCCCTTACAAAACAATATCCTCAAGCAAATATGAATGCTGGTCGCTCGGTCAGAAATGCCGGTAATAAGTTGTTTTTGATTTAAGTGTAGTACTTTATTATGAATTTGCTCAATACACTACGCTTGCTGCGGTATATTGCTACGGTTGGGCTGGGCTCCCTTTGTCCGAACTCAGCACTGTTACTTGCACGCTCATCATCCTGCCATTTCCGAGGTCAACAGAAAACGACGAAAAAAGTCTATGAGTTAAAATGCTGGTGATTTTTTTACTGTGACCTTAAACTCAAGATTAAAGCAATCTTATATAATTTGTGGAGCCCTGCGTCGTCACGGAACGAAACATGTAATTTAAAGCTTCCGCCCTAACAAGGCAATTCAGCTTCTGACGATATTAAATACTCACACGAGGTGCTCCTGTTTGCTTTGTTTACAGACTTAATTAAGAATGGCGGATTGAAAAGCTTTAATGGAGAAGTATTTTTGAAGACTTTCTGATTTGGTCTGACTCGCCGTAGCGTAAGTTTGAACACGCTTTACACATTTGGAAGTAACAAAAAGTGACAATTTAGTTATTTTGATAGAATAAAACTAATATTATAAGGAACACCCCCCAAATATTTGATATTGAAAATGTGTGAGGGAAAATATTGATGGAAAAATTCAAAAAGAATATTACACTTTAGAAAGTGTGTGTAATAAATACTAATGTTTGCGATACATAAATATATACATTGAAGGAAATACCGATTGATAAAAGGGCGTTCATTTTATGGTTCGTTTAACTCTTTCATTGCTAACGGTGTGTGAAAGTTATAGGTACATCTAATTGTAGCTAGCTTTCACCTCCATTAAAAATTTCAAATATAGATAGGTACCTTCAAACTTAGGACATTAAAAAAAACGGGAATCCTCTATGGACGTGGTCTAACCTGGTCAAATACCTAAGTTTCTTATCCACATGACGTTATGAATTACAAATAAACGTTTTAGTATTATTATCGATGAATTGGCCGGACCAGATCATTCCATATGGGGTGGTGTACTCAGTGGGTAAAGGTGACAATAGGGGTGTAGACACTAAATAAAATAACCAAAGATCTCAAAAAAGGATTAAAAATGTAGTCAAATGGAGAAAAAATCAACCCAAAAGGTTAAATAATCACGAAGTTATAAGTGTCCAAAGTTTTAAGAAGGGGTATGTTCTGTTCTTTTTTCGCAAAACGCAACTTCATAATGAAACGATGACGCTGAGATTGTGACGTCACTAGAAGACGGCAATGTGCACCCATCGTGTTCGGCGGCGCCGCCGTCGACGCTGCCCCCCTTCATTATCCTGTAATGTGACGTCACACACTGTTTTCGTTTTCTCTCTAACAAGCAATATTAAAACGGGTGTAGCTTTGTAATTCATTGAGATATCTGAATGGGATTTTCGTCACTAGGCATATTTTTTTGCTCTGTCTACACCACTATTATTGAATTGTTGTACAATTTGAATGAGACTGGAATCGCTTATCTTTCTGATAGGTAATTTAAACCAAGTACATACTGCGGGATATTTATTAGCCTTCCGGCTTTCTTGGCATCGGCAGGTGGGGTTGTGAACCTTGTGCTCAAAGGCCAAAAGGCCAAAATATTCTTGGCGGAAGTGGGGCACCGTTTGCGACTGAGAGGGCATGACTTCCGTTCCGGGTCATTCCTGTTGCAAAGCAAGGTTGTCGATCGCAATTCAACGCGGCAATGCGGCGAGTGTGATGGGCACATTAAATTTGCGCCCGGAATGACGGGCGGGTTATTTAACTAAGTGTATTAACCTAAGTGTATTTTTATTGACATGCATAATAAATTTTAGTACTAGTAAAATTTACTTTCAAATTTAGTAATATTTTAGAGCCACAAACACCGCTGTATAACATTTTTTTTGTTTACATAATAAAAATATCGACATGCAAATCATTAATCGACAACATTAAAAAAAGACACCTAAATATTTTGAATTTCACCTTGTTGTTTATCAACCCTGTCCCCGGATCCTTGACTTTGGACATAAATCCATTGACTGTCAGGGATTCCAGCCAAAGCCTTTCCCTGTTTAGCCCCTGGTGTCCCCGATAACATCTGCACAGCTTTAAGGCTAGATAACGACTTAGACCGATCAAAAACGTTTATAAATAAGTAAAAAGTACCGGCGTGAAGTTAGCAGCCTAAAGGTAGCAGCCTATGATAACCCGACCAAATGAAAAAGTCACAGTTTTAGTAATTTTTTAAATCACAAAATATGAGTCATCCAGCTTACTAAACTAGTTATACCTAGAGTAAAATGCATATTCTATATTCCTAGCGACGCAGAGAACAAACAACAGTCAAAATACTACATTTCCGTAAGGCAGCTAACTTCACACGATAGCTGCCTAAACAAAACTTGTCATTTTTTTTTTCTACCTGTGAAGATGTCTAGATTACACTTTCTGTCTATGATCATTTGAAAATGTATCAAAAAGCTTTTAATCAAGGTATGTCCCGACACGATTGAAAGAGCCTGGCTACATCAAAAACACTTCAGAAAGTTAGCAGCCTAAACCATATTTGCACTTTGTCTTCTTTTTACCTGTGACGATGTCTAGATTACACTATCTGTCTATGACCATTTGAAAACCTATGAAATAAGCTTTCAATCGAGGTATGTCGCGACGCGATTGAAAGAGCATGGCTATATAAGAATAATTTATGAAAGTCGGCATCTTGAACAAAATTTGTCATTTTAATTTTTCTACCTGTGAAGATGTCTAGATTACACTTTCTGTCTATGACCATTTAAAAACCTATCAAATAAGCTTTCAATCGAGGTATGTCGCGACGCGATTGAAAGAGCATGGCTATATAAAATAAATTTTTGAAAGTCGGCATCTTTAACAAAACTTGTGATTTTTTTTTCTACCTGTGAAGATGTCTAGATTACACTTTGTGACTATGATTATTTGAAAATGTATCCAAAAAGCTTTTAATTAAGGTATGTCGCGACACGATTGAAAGAGCCTGGCTACATCAAAAACACTTCAGAAAGTTAGCAGCCTAAACCATATTTGCGCTCTGTCTTCTTTTTACCTGTGAAGATGTCTAGATTACACTTTCTGTCTATGACCATTTGAAAACCTATGAAATAAGCTTTCAATCGAGGTATGTCGCGACGCGATTGAAAGAGCATGGCTATATAAGAATAATTTATGAAAGTCGGCATCTTTAACAAAATTTGTCATTTTAATTTTTCTACCTGTGAAGATGTCTAGATTACACTTTCTGTCTATGACCATTTAAAAACCTATCAAAAAAGCTTTCAATCAAGGTATGTCGCGACGCGATTGAAAGAGCATGGCTATATAAAATAAATTTTTGAAAGTCGGCATCTATAACAAAACTTGTGATTTTTTTTTCTACCTGTGAAGACGTCTAGATTACACTTTGTGACTATGATTATTTGAAAATGTATCCAAAAAGCTTTTAATGAAGGTATGTCGCGACACGATTGAAAGAGCCTGGCTACATCAAAAACACTTCAGAAAGTTAGCAGCCTAAACCATATTTGCGCTCTGTCTTCTTTTTACCTGTGAAGATGTCTAGATTACACTTTCTGTCTATGACCATTTGAAAACCTATGAAATAAGCTTTCAATCGAGGTATGACGCGACGCGATTGAAAGAGCATGGCTATATAAGAATAATTTATGAAAGTCGGCATCTTTAACAAAATTTGTCATTTTAATTTTTCTACCTGTGAAGATGTCTAGATTACACTTTCTGTCTATGACCATTTAAAAACCCATCAAATAAGATTTCAATCGAGGTATGTCGCGACGCGATTGAAAGAGCATGGCTATATAAAATAAATTTTTGAAAGTCGGCATCTTTAACAAAACTTGTGTTTTTTTTTTCTACCTGTGAAGATGTCTAGATTACACTTTGTGACTATGACCATTTAAAAACCTATCAAATAAGCTTTCAATCGAGGTATGTCGCGACGCGATTGAAAGAGCATGGCTATATAAAATAAATTTTTGAAAGTCGGCATCTTTAACAAAACTTGTGATTTTTTTTTCTACCTGTGAAGATGTCTAGATTACACTTTGTGACTATGATTATTTGAAAATGTATCCAAAAAGCTTTTAATTAAGGTATGTCGCGACACGATAGAAAGAGCCTGGCTACATCAAAAACACTTCAGAAAGTTAGCAGCCTAAACCATATTTGCGCTCTGTCTTCTTTTTACCTGTGAAGATGTCTAGATTACACTTTCTGTCTATGACCATTTGAAAACCTATGAAATAAGCTTTCAATCGAGGTATGTCGCGACGCGATTGAAAGAGCATGGCTATATAAGAATAATTTATGAAAGTCGGCATCTTTAACAAAATTTGTCATTTTAATTTTTCTACCTGTGAAGATGTCTAGATTACACTTTCTGTCTATGACCATTTAAAAACCTATCAAATAAGCTTTCAATCGAGGTATGTCGCGACGCGATTGAAAGAGCATGGCTATATAAAATAAATTTTTGAAAGTCGGCATCTTTAACAAAACTTGTGATTTTTTTTTCTACCTGTGAAGATGTCTAGATTACACTTTGTGACTATGATTATTTGAAAATGTATCCAAAAAGCTTTTAATTAAGGTATGTCGCGACACGATTGAAAGAGCCTGGCTACAACAAAAACACTTCAGAAAGTTAGCAGCCTAAACCATATTTGCGCTCTGTCTTCTTTTTACCTGTGAAGATGTCTAGATTACACTTTCTGTCTATGACCATTTGAAAACCTATGAAATAAGCTTTCAATCGAGGTATGTCGCGACGCGATTGAAAGAGCATGGCTATATAAGAATAATTTATGAAAGTCGGCATCTTTAACAAAATTTGTCATTTTAATTTTTCTACCTGTGAAGATGTCTAGATTACACTTTCTGTCTATGACCATTTAAAAACCTATCAAATAGGCTTTCAATCGAGGTATGTCGCGACGCGATTGAAAGAGCATGACTATATAAAATAAATTTTTGAAAGTCGGCATCTTTAACAAAACTTGTGATTTTTTTTTCTACCTGTGAAGATGTCTAGATTACACTTTGTGACTATGATTATTTGAAAATGTATCCAAAAAGCATTTAATTAAGGTATGTCGCGACACGATTGAAAGAGCCTGGCTACATCAAAAACACTTCAGAAAGTTAGCAGCCTAAACCATATCTGCGCTCCGTCTTCTTTTTACCTGTGAAGATGTCTAGATTACACTTTCTGTCTATGACCATTTGAAAACCTCATATAAGCTTTCAATCGAGGTATGTCGCGACGCGATTGAAAGAGCATGGCTATATAAGAATTATTTATGAAAGTCGGCATCTTTAACAAAATTTGTCATTTTAATTTTTCTACCTGTGAAGATGTCTAGATTACACTTTCTGTCTATGACCATTTAAAAACCTATCAAATAAGCTTTCAATCAAGGTATGTCGCGACGCGATTAAAAGAGCATGGCTATATAAAATAAATTTTTGAAAGTCGGCATCTTTAACAAAACTTGTGATTTTTTTTTCTACCTGTGAAGACGTCTAGATTACACTTTGTGACTATGATTATTTGAAAATGTATCCAAAAAGCTTTTAATGAAGGTATGTCGCGACACGATTGAAAGAGCCTGGCTACATCAAAAACACTTCAGAAAGTTAGCAGCCTAAACCATATTTGCGCTCTGTCTTCTTTTTACCTGTGAAGATGTCTAGATTACACTTTCTGTCTATGACCATTTGAAAACCTATGAAATAAGCTTTCAATCGAGGTATGTCGCGACGCGATTGAAAGAGCATGGCTATATAAGAATAATTTATGAAAGTCGGCATCTTTAAGAAAATTTGTCATTTTAATTTTTCTACCTGTGAAGATGTCTAGATTACACTTTCTGTCTATGACCATTTAAAAACCTATCAAATAAGCTTTCAATCGAGGTATGTCGCGACGCGATTGAAAGAGCATGGCTATATAAAATAAATTTTTGAAAGTCGGCATCTTTAACAAAACTTGTGATTTTTTTTTCTACCTGTGAAGATGTCTAGATTACACTTTGTGACTATGATTATTTGAAAATGTATCCAAAAAGCTTTTAATTAAGGTATGTCGCGACACGATTGAAAGAGCCTGGCTACATCAAAAACACTTCAGAAAGTTAGCAGCCTAAACCATATTTGCGCTCTGTCTTCTTTTTACCTGTGAAGATGTCTAGATTACACTTTCTGTCTATGACTATTTGAAAACCTATGAAATAAGCTTTCAATCGAGGTATGTCGCGACGCGATTGAAAGAGCATGGCTATATAAGAATAATTTATGAAAGTCGGCATCTTTAACAAAATTTGTCATTTTAATTTTTCTACCTGTGAAGATGTCTAGATTACACTTTCTGTCTATAACCATTTAAAAACCTATCAAATAAGCTTTCAATCGAGGTATGTCGCGACGCGATTGAAAGAGCATGACTATATAAAATAAATTTTTGAAAGTCGGCATCTTTAACCAAACTTGTGATTTTTTTTTCTACCTGTGAAGATGTCTAGATTACACTTTGTGACTATGATTATTTGAAAATGTATCCAAAAAGCTTTTAATTAAGGTATGTCGCGACCCGATTGAAAGAGCCTGGCTACATCAAAAACACTTCAGAAAGTTAGCAGCCTAAACCATATTTGCGCTCTGTCTTCTTTTTACCTGTGAAGATGTCTAGATTACACTTTCTGTCTATGACTATTTGAAAACCTATGAAATAAGCTTTCAATCGAGGTATGTCGCGACGCGATTGAAAGAGCATGGCTATATAAGAATAATTTATGAAAGTCAGCATCTTTAACAAAATTTGTCATTTTATTTTTTCTACCTGTGAAGATGTCTAGATTACACTTTCTGTCTATGACCATTTAAAAACCTATCAAATAAGCTTTTAATCGAGGTATGTCGCGACGCGATTGAAAGAGCATGACTATATAAAATAAATTTTTGAAAGTCGGCATCTTTAACAAAACTTGTGATTTTTTTTTCTACCTGTGAAGATGTCTAGATTACACTTTGTGACTATGATTATTTGAAAATGTATCCAAAAAGCTTTTAATTAAGGTATGTCGCGACACGATTGAAAGAGCCTGGCTACATCAAAAACACTTCAGAAAGTTAGCAGCCTAAACCATATTTGCGCTCTGTCTTCTTTTTACCTGTGAAGATGTCTAGATTACACTTTCTGTCTATGACCATTTGAAAACCTATGAATAAAGCTTTCAATCGAGGTATGTCGCGACGCGATTGAAAGAGCATGGCTATATAAGAATAATTTATGAAAGTCGGCATCTTTAACAAAATTTGTCATTTTAATTTTTCTACCTGTGAAGATGTCTAGATTACACTTTCTGTCTATGACCATTTAAAAACCTATCAAATAAGCTTTCAATCGAGGTATGTCGCGACGCGATTGAAAGAGCATGGCTATATAAAATAAATTTTTGAAAGTCGGCATCTTTAACAAAACTTGTGATTTTTTTTTCTACCTGTGAAGATGTCTAGATTAAGTTTAAAATGCTTTTTATGTTTCTTGAACAAAAGACATCCTCACTTCTGCATAGGGTTGTCAAAAATGTAACAATAGAGTAAAAATAGTACAATTGAAATGATTAACTTATGACTTTAATAAAAATTCTATTCAGGCTAGGTCGAGGTAACGTGATCTAAATATTAAAATAAATATAATGTCATGTATAGTACAGTACCTATTCAAATATTCCGTTTCATCTGCAAAAATAAATGATCTCCTTAATAAGTAAAATAAACTTATGATTTGTATGTAATTTTGCTCATATTCGTTAAGATTGGAATATGCCATGCTAAGATGCAATCTAACAAACCCTTTTGGTGGAAATTTCCCGATTGTTGCAGCCCTACCCTCCAATGTTTGTTATTGCATTTGCAATTTTAGTCATGTCATTTGAAATTGAACCTTAACACAAACAACTACGTTAGAATTTAGGACATGTGAGAAATCACTTATGCTCTTTTTACAATAGATGACAAATTAGCTTATCTTTATGGCTTTTAGCTCTTACACCGTCGGATAGACTATACCTACAAGTAGCTTTGGGTTTTACCAGTTAAGTACCATGTGTTCCTATTGTTTGTGAAGTTAAGTGAAAGAAAGAAGTGGTCGGTTAATTTGTTTGATGTGACACAAATACTTACTCTAGTTTTTTTGCTGTTTTGGAGGGGGCTGTTTTGGACTTGAACTTGAAAGTTGATTATTGTGTTTTTTTATTATGCAAAGTACATCTTTTACAATCTGTATTGGTCTATTATTTTTGCCTCCAACAAAATATTTACATTAATATGTTCACTCTTGAAATTTAATTTTAAATGCAAAGAAACAGAAATTATAAACTCGACTCTCGCTTTACATTCGGGGGTCTTAAATATGACACGCATAAAATCTACACTAAACGTCACGGTCACGGACGGATCGGATCTACGTGTAAATAAGATACGTATCTCCGTGTAACACGAAGCTACGTATCTTAATTACACGTAGCCGAATTACACGGGCCAAACGGAGCGGATCTCCGTTGCCGTGTTACTCGGCAACGGAGATCCGGCTACGGGTAAACGGAACACGGACAAAACCAGGAGCACTGTACTATCAATCTTTTTAACTTTATCAAACAGTAGAATTATGTTTCGTGTATACTTGTTTCGTAGACGCAAATTTCATAGTTTGTTGTTTCATAGGAACCGTTTCATATAATATATAGTTCTAGTATTTTCTTTTCAAAAAATATTATTTATGAACTTATGAACTTCATTTAAATTTATTGAAAAGAAACTCAATGCAAAGAATTGTCTTAAAAAGTAACGTAAAATAACCTACGTTCAAAATCACTACAATCTAAATACCTAATGATTTTTGCCCTCATTATTTATACTAAACGGGACTTAATCGCGTATAATAAACATATTTATTTACCTCACTGAGGTCTCCCGACGTTTCGGATTAAGTCCCGTTTAGTATAAATAATGTGTGAGAATCGTGAAAGTTTTTCACTTATATTCAAAATACCGAAAGCTTAATCATTACGTATTTAGATTTTAGTGATTTCAGCCTATGTTTTTCTTAGTAGTAAATTGTCTAATCGTCATTTTTAGTAGTAAGTTTTAATAACAAGTACACAAGGATCAAGGAACAAGGGCTTAGTGGCAAAACCGACTCGGATCGCGGATAGGTTAGAAGACTCTCCCGCTTTCGTCTTCGAGGTTATTTTTTTTTATAAAAGAGCGGACAAACTTGTTATTAAAACTCCCACTTCCATCTCTAACCTATCCGCGAACCGAGTCAGATGTAAGTTTTGTAATAAGCAGATTCGATTACAGTGTAGCATTTATTTAGAAGACTATTAGAATTTTATTTTTTTCCCGTTTTTTGTAATAATTCAATTTTTGAAAAATAATCTGTATGACTAAGAATACGTTCATTACGATCATCTTTTTTCAAGTACTTTCGTTTCTTGGGTTCTGGCGGCCTACCACATGGATTTTTTTCAATGTCAGCTATGTTTGATATTGTGTCTTTTATTAGTTCCTTGATAAGCAGGTAGGTCTTCGGATTAGGCTTATCAATCAAAGCCTTGATTTTAGGATGCCAGCCTTCAGCTGCATTCTGTGTTTTTGGCATTTTCATAGCATTTAATTCATGGCTCCAAACCTCAGGGGGATATTTGGGTTGGCTACTGTTTACGGTGCCAAAAACATAGTTTTCTTGAAACCAACGCGCTATGGTTTTACTGTCGTCATCTGTCAGGTTCTCCATAAAATTTTCAAAATATATAGGTATTTCTGAATCTTTCAAGTAACTAAGTGCTAGAAGACATTTCATTTCCAAATTAAATTTTAAATCATTCGCATATTTTTTTGCGAGCTTGAATTCTTTAATACTTCTGCAACATAAATTACAAGTTCATTATAATTGGAAACAGTCGATTATTTTTTTATGTTAAATAAATACATCAATCTCAAACAAAAACAATATATTACAATAGGATACAAGTCGTCATTAGAATAGTAAGTACGTTAGGATAAAGTTATAACATCATTATAATACTTATATATGAAATGGTTACATAATATTTAGAATGAACACCATACATTAACTATAAATTTTATTATTTGTCCAAAATGAATGGCAACCCGTTAAATAAATAATTTCAAAAGTTGATCGTAAATTCAATATCGCTGCCTTTTCAAAATCAAGAATGCACACTTTCGGACATATTTGTATATTAATTTCCAATGCATATTCTAATATCATTTCAAACATTAGGTCATATGTCCGCTTGTCTTTGTGTGTAGGTACATAAACAGAATATTAATGGAAAGTATTTTTGTAGTCCAAAAAAATATTACCATGACATGTATGGTATACAGTTGTTGGAAGATGATGGGAGCAATCTTCAATGTACCATCCAGTTTCCAGTAATTCGATTTACTTATTATTTTTATACAGTGTAATGTTGACATCGAAATATTCTTTTATTTGGGCCAAAGGTTCGATCTTTTAGGACAAAATTGTCACCATTAATTTGAGTCTCTGAAGCATTTAACTCAAAAGATATATCAGCAGGTTCCTCTATACTTATACTTTGTTTTTTGATTTTTGCCGATAAATTATTTATTTGCTTTAGTAGGAAGGTAAACAATCTAAAACTTCTGGTTTCGTTTCCGATTAAACATTTTGCAAAATGTTGGCCACTCAACCCTGAACATGAGTTTTCTTTTAATTTCTCTTTAAAATCTGCCATTTCTTTTAATGATGGATCCGGCCCATGGTTATGATTTCGCGGTTGTTTAGATATTGTGTGTAAACCACTATCATTTACAGTTGTATGAATAGTTGAAGTGCTTTTGTAAATTTTATTATAAATACATGTCACACAACCAGTGCACTACATCATTGTTTTGTTTATTTTTTGAGTACGAAAAACCGTCCACATAGTTTCACATCCCCCTCTCTTTGATTTAAACAAATCACCATACATCGGGGTTTTCGGAGCGGGAACGTTTGACATTAGCCAAAGAGTAGGTATTTACTTAAAAACAGATCGTACCCTAGTAGGTTTCTACCGAATGAATAATTGATTGAAAAATAAATAAAGATTAATCATACATATAGGTACATATTTTATATTGGTCATTCATTATCAACCTCTTCAGTTAAGTCTATTCATTTATAAGAAAATGCTTCATAGATATCGAGCGTCAAGATTGACATTGCATTAGACACCTATTGTCAACCGTTACCCTTGCTTGTCTAGTAGATAAACTTATATGCAATTGTATTTTAAAAAACTGTAAATAATCAGTCAACACAAATATGCCTCCGAGAAAAAAAACTCGTTACGAGTTTATGCGTTCGTGGATAGAAAATAATCCAGAGATTCGATTGTTCGAGATTCTTTATTATTTTGCACCAAGTGCAATGTGAGCTTCGCTCAAACGAAATCTAGTGTAACGCGACATGTCGCATCTAATAAACATACAGGTATGAAATATGATTTCAATAGTGAGCTCTTGAAATTTGTTGTGGGCTGTAATATACCATGGACGCAGGTAAACAATCCGATATTTAAAGATTTTATCGAAAATTGTGTTACCGGTAAATTTGGAAAAACTGCAAAAGTTCCTTCGGAATGTCAACTGCGACGGGAATATTTAAATAAAGCTTACGATGAAAAAATGAATTAAATACGGAGCGAACTAAAAAATGAATATATATATGTGAGTGTTGACGAAACCACGGATGATTATGGTCGTCAAATAGCTAACGTAATAGTGG